>JAHLMJ010000011.1:0-600000 GCA_019915105.1 Strobilurus luchuensis | reverse complement strand
GATGATGGGTTCAGATTGTTCAGGTGGCTGCAATGAGGATGACGCTTGTGCAGGCGGACCAGCTGAGGCGAATATGGAATCTAGTAGAGGAATCCCAGTGACAGGTGTCCGGGGAGGTGGAGTGGAATAACCTCCATTGATGTGAGGGGTCTTGCCTGCTGTCGCGAATAGGGTCTCGACGGTCATGGCACTTCGCGAAGGGGTCTGCTGAATACCAGTAGAGGAGTCTAGCTTAGCTAGTAGTTGAGTGAATTCTGGCGTAGGACCGGGTTGTACATTAGATGAAGCAGGTGGCCGGATTGCTGCAACTCATTCAGCTATTGATTGAAGAAAATATGAAGAAGCGTACCATTACCTGCACTATGTGCTACGACGGGCGATGCAGGTGTCGTGCGCAGATGTGGATTAGGGGGCGGTGGTCGGCCGGGGCCGTAACGGAAGTCGTCTGGGTACGGCTCGTTTTTCTTGATGTACGAGTGCAGCCTGTACATGACGTCGCGCAATGGTTCACGAGCGTCAGTCGCAAAGACCCACAGGCCGACCGTCTTGAAAGTGCTGTCTGCCTCTTTCTCCTGTTTGGTAGGAGGGGGGCTGCATAAGCGGTATGCGTCGGAGAACGGAGGAGGCGTCTCGAGGGGATGTTGTTCGTGAACTTTCCCCAGCCGGCGGCGGGTGAATTCTGGGTACGAGCGAAGCATCACATAGCCGCCAACCTCGCCGATGTCGTCATCAGGCTGCATGCGCTGGATATAGTCGTCCATGCCCGCCCTGTTGAGGACATAGAAGCCGTAGGGTGGGTATTCATTTCTGTAGGGGAGTTGAGCATCGATGATGTGGAATAGGGACCGCGGAACAAACCTTTCATATAGGAACATGGTGCCCTCGTATCCGAGTTTTTCCCATTTGTTTGTGTTGATGTTGAAGTGATACACGCAGACGTGGCTGAACTGATCGAATATGCTCGTTATAGACGGATCTCGACGGCGTAGGACCTTGAGGTTGTGGTCGTATCGGGCGTCCTGCGACATTCCCAAGTCTGGCTTCTGATTGGGCTGAGGCGGGCCAACAGAGACGGGACGGGCAGCCTTCTGCTTGTGCTTCGCGTTACCATTTTGGTTGGCATTCGTTGCTGAGGGCGCTCGTTGATGATGAGGCATGATGAGGTGAAGAGAGAAAGGGTGTGACGGTCACCTTGACTCGGCATCAATTGCCGTGTTTAGCTGTCTTTCCCCTGCCGCCGCCACATCCGTGTATGGATGGTAGTGGGTCCTACCATATCATTATGTGAGGGTGATGGCCTATCTCAACAAAGGCGCATTCGAAGGTGATATCACTGTCTTGCTTCTGAGATGACGCTGGCTCAGGGACTCTCATTCTCTAGCTAGAACGAAATCATATCTTGCACATCGGCGAGGCCCTCAAGCTCAAAGTCGCTATCTTCCCAAGTAAGCTCAAGTAAAAACAATCAGTGTCATTTTTGGTATAGACGCACTATACTGGGACAGACAGCCTTTCTGACTCCCAGATGCTTGCCGTCGTTAGTCGTGTCAATGAGGTTTGTCAAAGGGTTAGACCTACAGTAAGACTACCTCGGAGGCCATCCTGGGCCTCCTGCCTTGTACTGTAAGAGTCTAGACTATGCTCCGTGTATGGATTATTCCTTCAAGATGGGCCAAGAACGTTGAAATCTGAAATCTTTCGAGTATGATAGTGGTATGAATCTAAGCGACCTTGACCTTGACCCCACCGCGAGTTGACTCCTTGAGTAGGACATGCTTGCGTGCCAGTGGCTAGCAGTATTTCTCTCATTGGTGTACTATCATGAATTTCATCACGTTGACGGTCCGTCCGACGTAATTCAAGATCACCGTACTGACCATCCAAATCAGTATCCGAGCCGAAACAAATGAATGAACTCATAGCAAGCTTCAGGCGTGGCAGAACTCTGGAACGGTGAAGAACTTCCTGGAAGCTGAAGTCTGAAGAGCGGTTGAGAATGAGTAGATGTCATACAGTTGACATGAGTAGTTCCGTAATAAATGAAAGGACCCCTGACAATACACCCAAATGTCATTGCGATGTGCGGAAAATTTTGGCAATTTTGAGCTATATCTGAGGCCCAAATGCGGAAAAAAATGGGCAGTTTGGCCAAAATGTCAGAGTCAAATGTGCGGAAAAAATGGCACTTCTCAGCATGGTTTGAGGCAGGTGCGGAAAATTTCGGCAGTCTGGAGGCTCGCGGTCGCTCACTAAAGTTGCCGAGGAGCCGCTGGCCGGAAAAGGCCGAAATGTGGCGCATTTTCGGCGAAAAATTTCAATGTTTCTGCCCATGTGCGGAAATTTTGGAAATTTTTGGGGAGTCAGAGCCTCGGTGCGGAAAAATTTGACCAAAACCTGTGCGGAATAAAACCCGGTTTTCGGTCAAAAAACGGAAATGACATATAAGGTGGTTGTCAGGGGTCCTTAAATGAATTTGACGGCCCGGGCGCTGACCGGGTGCTGAGTCTGCTGACAGCAGTCTGAGTAAGAGTCAATATCCATATTAAATAATAATTATCCGGCTGAGTGAGTCGGATGAGTAGAAGTGGTGGGCATCTGACATCATCTTGCATCCTACCTTCGAGTTTTGCATCATGCTGAGCCAAGTGCAAGCTGGGCGATACTTTGATCAGTGTCGAGACGACGATGAAATCAACGAAGTCCTGAGCGGATACATATTCAGGTGTGTGTGCCCACTAAGTCGAGGTTTCTTTTCTCTGAATGCGAGATTAGCAAGTTCTTAAGTGGTGCGGACTGCGCGCAAGTCTTGAGAAAGATACACCTTCTCTGTTGTTACTTGAGAGTAACGTACGTTTCCTATGTACAACTGTACCACACATAGATTTCAAAGCTTCAACAGTGGTCGCAGCCATATTATGCGCATTGGGGAGGATGCGTTCAAGGTGTTATCGTTCGAGGCAGCTCTAGGAGGAAGCAGGATTGGAGCAACACCAGGTGCGTCGATGGCATTCATTTGAGAAGGAGTTGGTGAGACTGATCTCGAAATATCTCTCCGCCCGCAGCCGCCACCAAGCCTGGCATCGAGGTTTGGAACCTGCTGCGACAAACGGCCAGTAAGAAATACACCATCTCCACTGAGCCAACGTACGGAGGGCCTGGAACGGTCGCGCTGTTCCTCAAACCAAGCCGCCTTGCACGACTCCGTCGGCTGATGCAGGAAGATGAGCGCCCAGCGTGGATGGAACGATATTTCTCGGCCAGATGCGGTGTACTTGACGCGATTGCGTTTGCGCTTCCAGATTATGAGAGCCGAAGAGACACGCTGCCTTTATACGCCAGCCAGGAGGTGGTAGAGAGCTTGGAAACAGTTGAGCGGCTCATTCGTGAGACGCGTGAGGAGGCGGAGGAACGGCTGTAGAATGATTCTTTCAATTCAGTGTATATTGTATGATAGAACAGTGTGTAGTGACAGTGTAGTAACAAGTTCGCGGAAGCAAAATGAAACAGGGGCGGGCCGAATGGGGAGCGTGTTGTATTAGGCTGTTTTGTTTGGGCGAGGTTGGTTCTCATCATCCCAGGGCACGTTTTCCTTCCTGCCGTCAGCTCTGCTCTTGGGCGCGCTGCATGTTCCCGCCTGTCATCCGCCATGGACACGCCTCAAGACATTAACGACATCTTCTCTCTTTCCGACGACGTCCTCGCTGAAAAGCTGACGTTCATCGAAGAGGTGCGTTTTTTCCCGCGTCTTTGGCCGCTTCATTCAACGACGAGGGCCACGCAGATTGGAAACGGAAACTGGGGCAGTGTCTGGCGATGCAAGCCCAAGACGGACCCGTCGGCGACGACGGCAGAAGACTTTGACAGGGTTCTCCGGCCCCACATCGCTGTCAAGGTCGTCCATCGGGAGGCGAAGAGCAAGACCAGTGTTGCACGCGTCAAGTCCCTGTAAGTGGACGTCTTCTGTTAGTCGCGGCTTCTGCTCACTGTTCCCGACAGCTGGAACGAAATGAAGATCATCCGCACCTTCAAGAGCGACCCCCATCCCTCCATCGTACCATTCTACTCCTTCATCATAACGCCTTCTTTTGCACTGATAACTATGTGCGTCAGCTCTCTCTGTGCTGACTGCCCGATACACGACTCATTCACGCGCAGGGCATTGCTACCAACCCTAGTTCCAGTGGAAGTAGAGGAGTCTCAAGCGCGCGGCTGGTTCCGGTACCTTCTCTCTGGCGTAGAGTTCCTTCACAAGCGTGGAGTTGTACACAACGATATCAAGTGCGCGCCCTCAGCCTGACTATCCTTACCACAACCATTCGCTGACACTTTCCTTCCCATGGTCAGGCCCGCGAACATTCTCGTTTCGGACAAAAACATCCCTGTATTGGTCGATTTCGGCTTCGCTGAAAAGTACGACACGACTTCCGATGTTGCATTCCACAGCAAGGTCGCATATGGCACTCCAGAAGTACAACCTCCTGCTCGATGCGGTCACATGATTGTTGATCAACCATGCAGTACCTATCACCTGAGCGTGCACGCGAGATACCGCACGATACCAGGAAATCCGATGTCTGGTCACTCGGGGTTACCTTCTTTGAGATTCTCGTTGGGCGAACTCCCTTTGAAGAATCGGATCAGGAACAATTCGTAACAAAGGATGATCTGGAGAAGTATTGGTCGCGAACGGTAAGGAATAATTTTCCTGCTGACCTCAATCTGACATTCCCTCAAAGATTCGCGGAAAGTGGGTTGGCAGCTGGAAAATGTCGCGAGGCATGGAAAAGCTACTCCATAGAATGATCGCTCCCAATGCTGATCTCCGATGCACTGTATCACAAGCCATGAGGGACCCGTACTGGGCCTCAGTCAGAGAGACAGAATCGCAGCTCAGTATGAACTCCACTTTCCTCCCGAATTTGTGCTCATGCTCATTGCTCACGCAGGGCGGTCATCGAGCTATACCTCTAGCATTGTTTTTGAGAAGGACGTCTCCAAACTACTTGATTACACCACTCCGACGCGCCCACGCATTACTAAAGGCAAGGAAAACCCCAACACTCCGCTCGGCCTGTTCTCTCCCAAGTCGAAGAATGAGGATTCACTCCGTCACAACGCTCTTGCTCAGTCACAACCCAAAGTAACTGCAAGCAAACGTAAGTGTTTCACACATTTGAACGGACATTGCTCATTCAATTATTCGTTGCCAGCTGCGACTGTGCCACCCAGGAGGCGTGCCCCTGCGCCGTTTACCGATCTCTCGCCCATCAAAGCGTCTCCTCCAACCTCCCCTCGTGCATCAGGCCCCCGCACTAGCTCTCCCGCCATTGTGAAGTCTTCGGCCGTGAAGGCACGCAACCCACTTGGTCCACAGACGCGCGAAAATCTGCCAGACAGACGAGTCAAAGCTCGCGACATGCATGTCACCGTCCGAAAGCCGAAGGTGAAGGAACCGGCGAAGCAGAACGACAGGAACACCGCTGCTGCAGAGAAGGAGAATGACGTCAATCAGAGGGTACGGGATTGGGAGCGGCTCAGAGAGATTTCGAGAATGGATGACACAGAGGATGAGACCGACTCGGACGAGGACAACACTGATGTCCCACAAGACGACGGAATCGCCTCGAGAGATAGCGACAAGGAGAATGAGACAGCGACGGAGCCGGTGTCGGCGTCGGTGGCCACATCAACAACCTTCACGGCAGAAATGGCAGAAGCTTGTAGTCCAAGTGAGTTTCATGCACCTTCGTCTTCGTCTGGCCCTCATTTCTTAGCAGCATTGCCGACTTTCTCCCCAATCACACGCAGTCCCAAGGTTTCTTCTCCAGAGTTGAACAATACGTTCATATCAGGTTCGTCTACCAACTTCTGTATCACATTTGCCATTCATCTTCAATCATGTCACAGCTGTCCCTCCAGCGTGTTCACCTGGTCCCATGTCGAGGAAGAACTCCGCCTCCGCTCTTAATGGTTTGAGACATGGCATCAAGTTGTCAATTGGTATCTATTCGATGTCTGCCATGAGACGTTCCGGACTGACCATATAACCTCTTAGACAAGACCGTGCAAATGTACAAATCATCCACTTTGGGATCAAGTGCAAAGAAGGCTCGCAGCTACTCTGCTGATTTGCGAGATGCGTCACAGAATGTCGAACCGTGGGCGGGTGACATTCAGCAGACGAACGCCTCTACCCCGGCTCTCAATGTCAATCATGAAACGAACGCCCAGGCAGCAGACAGGATATCAGCATGGAGGAGAAACGTGGAAAGTAAGTCTCACGTCAATCCAGACTCTCCATGGACATTGAGTCACTGACCGGCACATTGCAGGAGTCGTTGATGACGCGCGTCAGAACTTTGGACAGTCCCCTTCTCCGCCACCCGTTGAACCTGAGCGTGGAACGCCCCCACTTTCTCCTCCCCCAGGCCGGCTATCTCCATCTCGATCTAGGAGCCAGCGCTCTGCTCGACTTCCTCGCCGTGTCCTTGCTGCCAATCACATCTTTGCTGATGATACGGATTGCCTCTCCCCCAACACATCCTATATCACGTCGGCGTATGATACAACTATCGGAGGTAGTGGCTCGACTAGACCATCTAGCCCAGTCCCTGTCATCTACACTCCGTCGTCAACGCAGCGTAGCACTACGCTGTCGACGGATTCGCGTATCATTGAGACTCCTTTGAGGCACAGAGGCAAGAGCAGGTCCCACGACTTGCTGCGCGTTAGTCCTAACGCTTCCGTTGATCTTGCTAGTAAGTTGATCCAAGAGTTGCCTTTTGAATTGATTCTCAATCTTCATTCAAGCACGTTCTAGGATACCACCACCTAAAGCATCTCCCCCGCTGGACCGGAAGATGTTCATCGCAACTCCTCGGCAATCTCGAGACTCGCTTTCCATCACCACCCCCCGAACTGTTAACAAATCCTGCGATGAGTTGACATCCTCCCCGCTGCATGTTGAGCCCTACCCACCAAGGCGAACGAGTGCTACAAACCAGCTGCCACCGGATACACCAAGCCAAAGACGATTGGAGGGCGTTTACGACCGGTTCTTGATGGCCACCTCCGGTGTGAAACGTCTTGGCAAAGGCTACCAATCGGAGTCTTTGTTCAACAGCACACCCAGCGTGCCGCGCCAAAAACCTTTGTCGCGGCAGAAGTCAACGCCCAAATTTGCATCCATCCGGCGAGCCCAGCCACCGCCGCCTGTGTCGAGCGACGCCTCGAGGAAGGACCACATGACTATCGATGAGCTCGGAGTGATGACCTTTGAGTCCACTCCGACTACGACCATGTACAAGGACGAAAGTAACGCGACTATGGCCCGTGTGCGCCGAGCCATGAAGGCTATCGTGCCCGGTAAGGCCGCTGCGTCGAGACGCGTTTCTCGTCAGTGAAAATCTAAATGTTATATCTCTTGACTCTCTTGTATATTTATCGCTGCATTTTTTCTTCTCCATTATCTCATATCATCTCCTCATCATCATCCTCCCCACCAACCCATCACGTTCTCTTGACTCGACGACACTGCTATCTATTTGCTATCGATGCTTTCTTGTTACATGCATTGGCCATTCTTCACGATGAATTTATGTTGTTATTCATTTCTTTTTCGACGATTACGCATTTTTGGCATGATTTTGTTTGGACTTTTCATGGTTTCACGGTATATATGTCTGATGCAATATATTATTTGACTTACGACCACATTGGCTTCCTACTCAAGTTTCTTGAGACTCAGTGCAGAGGAATGGATGAACAAATCACACTTTCACCGTTCCACATTGAGAGCTAACGAGCTCTGAATCGGGCCGATGAAGCCGGTTCTTTAGCTCCGTCATTGCCTTTCCTTCCTTCTTTACAAGAGTCTAAAATCTATTCTGGCCCCGAGCTTCATCCTTCTGACACAACTGCTTGAATCTTCAACTTTTTTCTGGATGCCTAGAGATCTACCTGGCCTGTATTGGGACCAAGAAAGGAATCGATACTTCCCGTTGTCCTCCAAACCTGCTGGACCATCAACTACAGCTCAGAAGGTTGCGGTGCCAGCACCACGACACAAGAACTCGGAGCGGAACCCTAACAAGGGTGAAGATAACACGGGATCATCGTCTGTGCCCAGACGAAAACGACAAATTCCAAGGACGCCAAACTTGTTGACATTCAGCGAACGCAGTCGTGCCAGACAGTAATTCCTCTTATCTCTGCGCATGTATGCGATCCCATTCTCACTGCTTGTGAAGTGATATATGGTGCACCCGCATCCAGGCCAATTGCCGCGTCATGGCCTCACCGACGCCGGTGTTCGGGAGCATAACAGCATTCTGTGTGAGCGGCGACACACAATTTTCCCTGGAAAGGTTCTAAATTTCTCGAAGTCCTCCGAAACGCGTCGAGTCTTGGGGGACGACCATGGCTGGCTGTATAATCTTGACAACGAAAGTGGAGTTTGGACTGCTCAGCTCAATTTGCATCCTTCCTCGCAGGTTAACTCAAAGTCCTCCTAGCGGAACTGCAGCTTACTTATGTGTCTATGTGTCTCGCAGGTCTCATCGCTCTGTCTATCTGAGAATCTATGTGTGTGAGGACGAATACCACATTCGGTATACCCGCGCTCAATGTCCCCAGCGCGACATCTTTTGGATCTTCATCCAAAATTGCTCTGCAAAACTCAGAATCGTCGGAGTGAGTGGGATTAGTACGTTTAGGCGGCTTCTGACAATGGCGTCGATTCTAGACGTACAACGATCCTCACGTTGAAGAATGTACACGATATATGGACAAGTAACCTCCGAGATCGCTCACTTGTTCTAGGCGCGAACGGAAAGGCCGTTTTGATGAGGGACATTGAACGTCAAGCTGTCGAAATGCTTGACACCAAAAGTGATGTCTTTGCCGTCATACAGACTCCGGTAAAATGACAGAGACTGTGCTTTGCCTACTCCAGACTGAACATCTTCTTAGAATACAGTCTATGCTGGTGCCCGCAATGGCTCCATCACGCGCTTCGATACGCGGACGAACGGTGGACAAGTCTTGTACGACGATCGGTTTCCGAGCGAGCGCAGTTCCGTGGTACATCTGTACGCCCTGCATGAGACGCGATTACTGGTGAGCCACCTGAATGGATCGGTACGTTGGGGTGGCTACGCGACTTCCGGCCATTGTTCTCATCCCTTTGCAGCTGTGCAGCTATGATCTCCGGTTCTCGAGAGGCAGCACTCCATATATGGCGTTCGACGGACATGTCAATACTGTAACACAGAAACTGGTGGGCGCAGTTCGAGTCTAGATCCGATCCTCGCTAACAAGGGTACGATTATATAGGGGGTTTCTGTGGACTCGCTTAACGACGTGTTGTTCGCAGCAGGAGAAGATGGGGTTGTCCGGGGCTGGTCAACTCGGAGTGGCGTGCACACATTCAGTTGCCAGCTGCCAGGGAACGTGCCGTCCATGCAGGTGACCCATGAGCGGGATGGTGTGTGTCTTTGGGCAGGTAGTGGGCGGACCATGTACCAGATGTACGTAGGGTGTAGATAGAATTCTGCACAGTTGATGGGAATCGATGAAAAGGGAAATTATGAAGCGCCGCTTTGATTGATCGCTCAATAGTATTCCTCTGATCCGACCTTGTACATGTTCCACCATGTCTGGACGCCTCTCCTCCAGCTCGTCGAGCTCATCGTCGCCGGTGCTCTCAGCGCTTGATTCCTCCGCCCACCTCATTCTTGTGCACGATGACGACGACGACACCGGAACCCCATTGGATTTCAGCCTCGATGACCAGGATGACCATGATACTGTCTTCGACATTGGCAGGCCCTATGTGCTGCCATTGGGACCCTCCGTCGTCCTGCTCTATCTCCTCGCCCCATTTCTGAAGCTCGGAGCACTCCTTCTACCGCACGCACACCTGCCCCTCAAGTACGGGCTGCCGGCATTCTTCCTCTTTGCTGTGCTCAGCGCGTTCACACGGCGGATCTGGTACATGCTGTCCCGCTATCTTCGCAAGGGCGATTTGGAGGACGTCGTGCTGGAAGTTTTTGCGAAAGGGAGGGCCAATGTCAAACCGAGGGCTGTGCTGAGAAGTCTCGTGCGGGGAGGCACAGGCGGCCTGCGAGTGCTTGTCGCCTCGCTGTATCTTCGTGGTGCGTAGCACTGGCAACTTCATATTGATCCTTCTGACGAGTGCCCAGATTCCGTTGATGTTCTTGTGCCATTATTCCCCTCCGACCTCTCCTTGCCGCCTGGCATTGTCCTCGCAATTGTCATCGCTATCTGCCTACTCCCACTGTGTCATGGCCAATCCCTAGGCTCGAAACGCATCATATACTGTACCGGGACATCTATTGTCACCTATATCCTTTGGCTCACTTTGGTGTCCGTTGCACACGCCAAGGGAACACTGAAGAGTTGGTCTTTACCAGGAGCCCTTTGGCAGGGCATCAGTCAGTCGCAGTTCCAGTCATAATTTGTTTGTAGAGCTAAAATGTATACACAGGTACCGTCGCTTTTGCATTCACGTCGTCCACCACACTCCCTCTGTATGCTTCTTTGAAAGCAAGCCTACCACCAACCGTAACGACCGCCAAAAGCCCAAAATCACACTCCTTCATGATCTTGTCCATTATATCTGTAACACTAGCCGTTGTCTTAACATTACCGTTGATGTTCTTCTCTGCATATCCTAACATTCCCCGCGTCGTGAGTCACCCTTCACATCGACCATATCTCCACTCTAAATGACTGTAGCAGGATCTGGCTGCCTACCCGCTAGAACCGTTCATAGCCCTGATGAACTCATTTACCCTACTCCTCGGCATTCCCTCCATTCTGGTTACATCCCCTTCTCTTCCCATACCAGAGCGAGTGCGCCAGTCGACAAGTATTCCTCTATCCAAGCTTGGTATCTTCGCTATTGTCGTCATCTTCTCCCTTCTTCCAGCCGCTGTATTCGCCGTCGTGAGCGATGTCGTACTAGTATGCGCCCTTCTCGGGACGTACTTCCTTCCAGGCAAGACCCGCCCTTGGCATATTTTCATTTGGCGCTGACCTTGTCGTATAGCTTTGGTGCACATAACTGCTCACTACTTCAAGAGGCCTCTGTCGATTATAATGCCACCGTCAACGCCCAGCCCGGCCGCTCAAACTCGATCTCCAACTGCTCATGACGAGTTGTTGCAGCGCAAAGAGCAAGCCTTACAACGTGCGCAGCTGCGCAAGCGCATAATCTGGGATCTTGGGGTGTGGTTCTTATTAGTACCGGTTGGATGTGGAGGCGGTGCTTGGGCAGTAGGACACATTGCTGGGCAGTGGTAACCAAGACACATGGACTTTTTATGTAGGCTTATCATTCTTGCTTCGTTGGAAGGTCATAATGTCGGTGAGTCTTCAAAATTCCAAGTAAGCCGTTTACGGCTTTCGCTTGGTCATCCTTCTGTCGGAAAAGCGAAGGCCTGGCGAGGGCAAGTGTACCTTGTTTCTCCGCTCCACCCACCTCTGACAGTCGGTCTTGGTCACCGTACTCATATCGCCGTTGCTCTCCGTGGTCCGCGCAATATAGAAGGAAGGTATGAGTCGCAACATTCCCAAATCTGTACTCGCGCCACTTGAAGACCGTGGTGGTGACTTCAGCGTACCTGGCGCATGAGCATCTAGACATTCATTGAGTCAGAATTGGGGTGATAAGTCGCTGGCACAAACGGGCTGCTGACGACTCACTTACTCAGAATCAGAACCAAAGCCTTCCGGAAATCCATATTTTGAAATACAGTGACATCATGATCATGTCCCGGATGGCTTTTAATCGACTTGAGACAGTATATAAAGGACCGCCTCATAGGAGCACTCAGCAGAAGTCTACTCTCCATCTAGCATTTACCATCCAATGTCGAGCAAAATCCTGGACCTTCACATACACAGCGGAAGCGACAATGGCCTCGCTATCCGCAAGGAGATCATCGATGGCCTCCAGCAGCCCATTGGCGCCAAAACGCTGCCCACAATGCTCCTCTACGATGAACGTGGGCTGAGGCTTTACGACGACATCACGACGGAAGCTCCGGAATACTATCTCTTCGGGGCGGAGGAGGAAATACTGAAGAACAAGGCGGACGAGATCGTTCGCGTTATGCACGCTGGCGCCGGCGTATCACCCGACGAAGTCATCGTTGAGCTTGGTGCTGGGTGAGTGCATCTCTGTTCTGGGGTTCGAATGTTGGATCACACTGCCCTGACACGATCAATCAATCATGACGCGCCCATCCGCACTCGTTCTGGCCGCCACCAGAGTGCCACCACCGTTGTATCCAGTCAGCTGATACCCATTGACAGGGCTCTGCGCAAGACATCCCACGTTCTTCGCGGCTTGGCTGGTCTTGTCGACGACACTACATCGTCACCAATCACCTATTATGCCCTCGATCTGGAGCAACGCGAATTGGAGCGCACCCTTGGGGAAATCAACAAATCTGAACTTGGACATGTGCTCACGGGCAAGGTCGAGACGCGGGGCATGTGTGGCACTTACGAAGATGGGCTTGCATTCATCCAGTCAGGTGGTTTACAATCTCCTTCCAACAACCTACGACCATCTTCTCCTGGCGGACGCTTCGCCAAGGAATTCAATATGGACGCCACTCGGAATATTTCTCCAGATTCGCGCTTCTCATCTGGATCGTCAACCGGCAGTGCCGGCTCAGAGTTTTCACCGCCCTCAACCCCAGGAGAGACACAACCTCCACTTCACTTGATGTTCTTGGGCTCATCTTTGGGCAACTTCTCACGCGCCGATGGCACTGAATTTCTTCGCTCTCTTCCCCTACGACCGGGTTCAGGTGATACTCTGCTTCTGGGCCTCGATCACGACAATGCTGCAGATGTCATCGAGGAGGCCTACAACGATTCCAAAGGTCACACCAAGGCTTTCATCATGAACGCACTAAGGGCTGCAGGCAAAGTCCTTGGCGATGAAAGCATGTTTGATCAAGGGAAGTGGGATTATGTGAATGTACGCGTGCCTATTATCGGCCGACGAACTTTGCTGACATTGCCCGCTCCCTAGAAATATGGTGTTGAAGACCGTATGTGATAACGGCAGGTCTTCATAACATACTGAAGCTCACGCAGGTCGTCATGAGGCTTTCTTCAAGTGCAAGGAAGATCACGAGGTCCGCGTGCCAGGCGAAGATGTCGCGTTCAAGTTCGTTCAAGACGAGCTGGTCAAGATTGAACAATCAATGAAGGTATGACAGCGTTTTTTTTGTGTTCAGCGAGTCTTAGACTTGGGTCTAGTTTTCTGACATCGACGCGTATGCGATGTTCACGGAGAGTGGTCTCAGACCCATCCAACGCTGGATAGATACCAGCTCAAGATATTCACTGTGGCTACTCGAACGTCCCACGTTCTCGTTCCCGTTATTGACATCTCCCAACACGTGCAACTCGAAAGGCTATCTGGTGCCTAACCAGCGTCGTTCGACTTCACCTTTCGGCGTGCCTTCACCCCAAGAATGGGAAAATCTGTGGACGCTTTGGGATTTTATTACACGCAACATGATACCACCCTCTATGCTATTCCAGAAACCGATTGATCTACGACACATCTGCCTCTTCTATCTAGGCCATATCCCCGCGTTTCTGGATATCCATCTTTCGAGACTTCTTAAGGAGCCGCATACCGAGCCGGAGTATTTCAAGAGTATATTCGAGGTAGTCTTCTTCCTCGTTCAACCATTGAGTCCTATCTGACATGTTATCAAGCGCGGTATCGATCCAAGTGTGGACGATCCTTCTCAATGCCATGTGAGATTTATCCTGAGTTCTCGCGATACATTCGCTTACTGATCGTACGTATTCAAAGTCCCATTCTGAGGTCCCTAAGTCGGACGACCAATGGCCAACCTTGACTACAATTACTCAGTTTCAGACACGCGTGCGGCGTCGCGTCCTCAAGCTGTACGAGGACATCGATGCTGGAAAGTTGACGCTCGACAGGAAGACAGGAAGAGTCCTCTTCCTCACATTCGAGCACGAAGCGCTGCATGCCGAAACACTGCTCTACATGCTCTTGCAGCGCGCAGGCTCCGGGACGGTTCCGCCCATTGGGTTCTCGCCTCCGGAATGGGTTTCTCTGAAGGGATCTTGGGACTCCTTGCCAAAACCCTCTTCTCCGACCGTCACTCTGGGGCCGGCGGAAGTGACCCTTGGCCACGATGATTGCGAGGCTGAGGATGCCGCCGCCTCGGATGTTCGTGAGCATGAGTTTGGATGGGATAATGAACACCCCAAGCGACAAGTCTCGGTTGGAGAGTTCCGAATTTCTTGGCGCCCTGTCACCAATGGGGAGTTCTACGCCTTTACCCTCTCAAAGGACGGCGAAGGAGTAGAGCTTCCAGCCAGTTGGACTCGTACGGATGGTGTTGTCCAAGTAAGTGCAATTGTAGCAGGTTCCATTTCGATATAGACTGAGGCGTTTAGGTTCGGACTCTGTATGGACCTGTCCCCATGGATGTGGCGCAGGACTGGCCAGTGATCACGACGTATAACGATCTCTCGCGATACGCGATCGTGAAGGGGGGCCGACTTCCGACCGAACCAGAGTTGCGCTTGTTCTATGACAAGTTCGAGTCAGGCTACGAGGGCGGCGCGAACGTGGGCTTCCGTAACTGGCATCCCATACCGTACGCTCCTCTTGTCTTGCTAAGGCATCATGGCACTAATTTGATGATACTCTAGAGCAACGACTGGTGGGACGGCGAATGGCGGGAAAGGCTCCAACGGAGGTGTATGGGAGTGGACCTCAACCAAATTTGACACTTATGATGGCTTTGAACCGTCGAACTTGTACCCAGGGTTCGTTGTTTCTTCAGGCCCTTCAGATTCAAAGTGCTATATCAAGACTTCCAGATACTCGGCTGACTTCTTTGATGATGCACATCAAGTTGTGGTGAGAAATATCAGCGTTTGACTTGTTCCGGGGCGCTAAATATCAGCTTCAGTTGGGCGGATCCTATGCGACAATCCCTCGCATCGCTGAAAGGCGCACTGTTCGCAACTGGTACCAGCGGAATTACCCCTTCCCTTGGGTCGGAGGTCGTGTCGTGTACGATGCCTGATTTTCTCATGCAAGTATTTAAACGTCTCCTGTAAAATTATAAGAACAGTGTAAATGTCCTCTTGCGTTGCAATCCACCCTTGTATCTGTTCTCCGATCTATTCTGTGTCTCTATCTGAGCCGTTAAGAGCTCGTTGAGAGTCAGATGAGACAAGCAGATAACAGGACTCAATACTCATCACCCAACGTTTGACAATGGTCAGTGGTCTCGAGTCCCGGACTGAGGTCGACTCGAGTAACTAGTTTCCCAAATCTCAGGTCCGGGGGCCCACTAGCCTAGTGCCTAGTGCCCACTTACCACTTAGCACTGCCCCAGGACGGTGACCAATGACCACTGACCAAAAGTAAGTTCAAGCGATTGCATCGAGTCAATCCTTGAATCGACTATCAACTAAGCATGTTCATTGCTGCTGCATTGAGAGATCTCAGTCTTGACTCTTTAGATCTAAGATGAGAGTCTAGAGCTAAGAGAAATTCAGAGAATTCGTTCAATTCGATGAACCAAAGGCAAAAAATTATTTTCACGGGTCGCAGAATGATGAGGATGGGATTCGAACCCATGCCCTTTCGGACCAGATAAACTGTGCTTGCGATACAAGCTGATCCTTAGTCTGGCGCCTTAGACCGCTCGGCCACCTCACCATGCTGAGCTTACCTACGTAGCTACTACGGAGGATCTAAGCTCTACATCACCTCGTCTTATGTACGTCATATCTTCTGGATGACTAATGAGGCGGCATGTAGCCGTCCGTTGCCGCGCTCTTTACCAATCCAATGGTCATTACAAATTTACAGTATCAGACCTTCAAATCAAAACTCCGTACTGTATAAATTCGAAAGACAATGAAGCATTGTCGACATCTGCTTATCCCCTCCATATCCAATGACAATCCTTCTCACTGGTGGAACAGGGAAGACTGCCCTTCGCCTGGCGCGTCTCCTGCAGGCTGCTGATAAACGCGTCCTTCTGACATACCGCACAAGCGCTGTTCCCGCGCCGTTCACTGGGGTCCATTTCGACTGGCATGACCCCACGACATTCGAGAATCCCTTCACAGCAGATGCCCATATCGAGAGCGTCTACCTTGTCGGTCCCAGCCATGCGGTCGATGCACCGGGACTTATGAAGCCCTTCATCGACCTCGCTGTGCAGAAGGGCGTCAAGCGCTTCGTTCTTCTCAGCGCGTCGACTATTGACGCTGGGGGCCCTGCCCTAGGCGTGGTTCATGAGTATCTGATCAGCCTCGGTGTTGATTATCTCGTTCTTCGCCCAACCTGGTTCTTCGGTATGTACGCGTCGAGCGATCGATCTCTGGACACAAAGCACTCGTGACTGACATACTCACAGAGAATTTCCTGGGCCCACACCTCTCAACCATCAAAGATAAAGGAACCATCGTTTCTGCATCTGGGGGTGGCAAGATTGGCTTCATCTCAGCGGACGACATTGCGGCCCTTGCGTTCGATGCTTTGACTGTCGAGAAGAGTTATAACACGGACAAGCTTCTCCTAGGTCCGGAGCTGTTGTCTTACGCTGATGTCAGTCACATTCACTGCGATTGTAAACAAGAGTCTCATCCAGATCTTAGGCCGCCGAGATTTTCAGTGATGTTCTAGGTCGTACGATCACTCATACTCCAATCTCAACGGAGGATTTCCAGAAATTGATGATCTCCTTCGGTGTCGAGGATAATTACGCGGGAGTATTGGCCTCATTGCAGGGCATGAACGCATCTGGGGTGGAAGAGAAACTCTTCGCCGACAAAAACAAGGTCACAGGCAAGAAGACACTGAGGACTTTCATCGAGGAGAACAAGGAGGCGTGGCTGAATTAAAGAGCTGCTGTGAAGTACCCAATACATGTTAACAAACTTTTGGCCATGGATGTGTCTGGAGGAAGCCTGTTTACGCGGAACATGCAAAGTTGAGGGAAGATAACCGTCACTCGTTTTAACTCGAGTTCAATCGGACTTTAAGAAGAGAACGGTGGCTGTGTAGAACGTGAAATCTTTGAAGGCCTGCCCCGGGCCGGACCAGAGAAACAATTCAGTCCACCTTCCGTCACCTCTGCACGTTCCCTCTCCGAGCACAGCGTGATACAGAGCGCTTCCTTGCTCTACTTAGACAAAGAACACAAGCGTGCTGCAGAAGGTACCAGACGTGCGATGATTGCACTTGGACCCCGGGGGAACGAGACGACTCAAGCCTCAAGCTTAAGGTCGGGTACGATTGATGCTTGAACTCGGTCCACTCGCCTCTTGAACTCTGCTGGTTCATGAACGTTCGCTGTCACTCTGCGGTCGGATCTGAACTTGCTCTCTCTCCGTCATCACCATGGGTATCCTTGGCAAGTTTCTCAATCGGAGGACATTTGCGGTCGCCTGTGGAGGATCGGCTCTCGCTGCTGGTGGAGGCTACTGGTACTTGAACTCGGGCCCGCCGTATCCATTGTCGACGAAAGAGACGCGTCGCCCGCCCCCGATATGGTCGCCTCCGTCGAGAAAGGAGATGCTGGATCGGCTGAAGGCTTCAGGCAAGATACATACTGCCGTGACATCGACGGGCGACGATGATGCTGTATTCGATCTGCTCATCGTGGGAGGAGGTGCGACAGGGTCAGGAGTGGCTGTTGATGCTGCCAGCAGGGGTCTCAAGGTCGCTTTGGTTGAGCGGGATGACTTCAGTGCGGGCACGTCCTCCAAGTCGACCAAGCTCGTGCATGGCGGTGTTCGGTACTTGCAGAAGGCTGTGATGGAACTTGACTATGAGCAGTACAAACTCGTCCGAGAGGCACTTCACGAGCGGCGGATCTTCTTGCAGACCGCTCCATACTTGTCCGCAATGTTGCCTATCATGCTTCCCATCTACAAGTGAGCTTGTGTCGGCTTTCCTCTACATTGACTGACGGCACTCTAGGTATTGGCAGGTCCCTTACTACTGGGCTGGATGCAAGATGTACGACATGCTTGCTGGCAAAGAGAACATGGAAACGTCCTACCTCATGAGCAAAGGAAAGGCACTCGAAACATTCCCGATGCTGAAGAGCGACGGGCTTGTCGGCGCTTTGGTGTACTACGATGGTATGCCTATCAGACCCGCCGATGTGGCTCTTAGTAATGTATCCGCAGGACAGCACAATGACTCCCGGATGAATACTGCCCTCATAATGACAGCAGTCAAGGAAGGAGCGACCGTGGCGAATTACTGCGAAGTCACACAGCTCCACAAAGATGCTACAGGGAAGCTCAATGGCGCTAGAGTCAAGGACGCACTGACAGGCAATGAATGGAATGTCCGCGCAAAGGTAGTTTGTTTTCTCCCACCCGACATCAAAGATTTGACACACCGCAGGGAATCATCAACGCCACAGGACCGTTCTCTGACGATCTTCTTTCCCTGGACAACCCCGAACACAAGCCTATCGTCCAAGCTTCATCTGGTGTCCACATCACGCTCCCTAATTATTACTCTCCGCGCAAGATGGGACTGCTTGACCCAGCCACCTCTGACGGACGCGTTATTTTCTTCCTTCCTTGGCAGGGTAACACTATCGCAGGCACTACCGACGCTCCGGCAGCAGTCACACGGGATCCCAAGGCTCAAGAGGAAGAGATTCGCTGGGTTTTGGATGAAATCAGGCGTTATCTCTCGCCCGACATCAAGGTTCGTCGGGGAGATGTACTTAGCGCTTGGAGTGGTCTGCGTCCCCTAGTGCGCAATCCCAATGCAGCCAGTACAGAGGGACTGGTCCGTAATCATATGATCCACGTCAGTCCGAGCGGGCTGCTGACCATCGCTGGCGGGAAGTGGACGACGTATCGGGCCATGGCGCAGGAGACGGTCGATCAGGCTGTCAAGGTATACAAACTGGAGGACCGCGTGAAGAGCGGATGTGTCACTGACTCACTCAGGCTTGTCGGGAGCCATGGATGGAGTCGAAATATGTTCATTGGCTTGATCCAACGCTTCAGTCTAGAGACAGAAGTTGCGAAACATCTGTCAGAGGACTATGGCGACCGCGCTTGGACTGTGTGCTCCCTTGCTGAGCCCACGGGCCTTGTTTGGCCTCTGCATGGGACTAGGCTTAGCCCTCTATATCCTTGTATGCTTGTTGTCGTGATATCAACAAGGATACGATACTGACTGTCATTGCAGATCTCGAAGCAGAGGTTCGCTATGCCGTCCGACACGAGTATGCCCAGACGCCCGTGGACGTTCTGGCCCGCCGAACGCGCTTGGCCTTTCTCAACGTCCAAGCCGCTGCCAACGCCCTCCCTCGCGTTATTGACATCATGACGGAGGAACTTGGTTGGTCGCGTTCCCGAAAGGCATTGGAGTACAAAAACGCGATGTCCTTCTTCGAGACGATGGGTCTGAGCCCAAAAACGGTCGTACCAAGCCCAGCCCAAACGTACGTCACGAAGCTGTGGGAAAAGCTTGGAGGCGCCTCGGTGGAGGAGAGGCTCCTGTATGCACGCGCCAAGTTTGCACCTGGGGAATTGGACGTCCTGAGGTCGGCGTTCGAGAAGGGCGCTTCGGGCAGCGAGATCAAGACTGAGGATGTTATTAGCGTGTTAAAGGAGGTTCCTGGGTATGAGGACGTGTCGGCGAAGGATTACGAGTACGTCTTGGAGGAGACTGGGTTCCAAGGACGTGGTCATATAGACTTTGACGACTTCGTCGAGGCGAGTGCAATTGATCCTTCGATCTTTGGTATCTAACGAAGACTTCAGGTCTGCGGGGATTTGAAGGAGGTTTCGTTCAAGCATTTGCCTGCAGTAGAGCACAAGAAGCTGAGCACTCGCATTCCTGTAGAGAAGAGCGGCGGAGGAGTGTAATTGTTACACAAGGATAGCTTGCTGTTGCATATCCACTGTCAGATTATTTGCCGGTACCGACGTTGTATGATAGTACTTATGGCCATCACTATCTGTGGTGACGACTCTTCAGCCTTCCTTGGCGTAGATGACCATATGTAGCTCGAGGCCTACGTCCATGCCACAACTCACCAAAGATCAGCAAATTAGCCTCGTCAACAGCAAACGAATTGCACTTACCGTAAACTTACGGAATGCCGTCACTATCGTCAAGTGGCAGCAGTGTGGCAACCCACGTGCAGAAATATTGATGTCAGAGACTCAGAACGACCCACGCGCAACTTACAGTGACCACCATCATGGCGGGCCCGATCTTGCCCACCCGAGCGCCGTCGTCTCGGACGCCGGGGCGGGGCTCCCAGGACAGCTGGCGAAGTCATTCAAAGAGCCTGCTAACACGACGTTATGCTCGCATACTGCTCCTGGGCATCGTCAGCCTCTCCTTCATCGCGGTCTTCTTCAACCACGACACCATGGACGGCCCCCTTCCATTCCCCATCACGCTGTCGAGCATGCCGCCCTTGTACGAGAAATACCACGAACACGAACGACATTTGCCCCAGCATGATCTGTCCTTGCCGGCACCAGATGGAAAACATGCTAAATATTTATACGTCGCCAACCACGCTCATGGTTCGTTTCCTTCTGACATCTGCATATCTTTCTGAGTCAAACACAGCGTCCGGTTGGGGGAACATCATGCAGGAGCTACTCTTGAACGCACATTTAGCCTACTCCGCCAAGAGATCGTACGTTTCAAGTCACCCGAATCGCTCTCAAGCTTATACTATCAGATTTGTTTTTGACAACTATACATGGTCGCGCGACATGAGCTCGGAATATTCTGAATTCAACGGCAAAGTCATCCCGGCGCGTATACCTCTCACCGCATTAATAACCGGTATGTATCCGAGCTTCAACCTTCTCGTTCCACTCACATTGAACGTCCTCGTCGGCAGGACCCATCATTGGAGAACCCTGGGAGCCAAACAGCGACGTTCCGCGATCGGTATCCAGCGAGTTTTATCGCAAAGTATGCCCGGAACCTACAGTGATAGCCTCCCGAGACTTCAAGGACACATTAGGGCCATGGGGAGACTCGGACGGCGCTATGAATATGGAAGAGTGGACGAAGGAGATAATGAGGCGTCCAGAACGCTGTCTCGAGTTCAAGCTCGACGACATAGCCATCTTCGACATTTGGTGCGTGGTCGCATGCATATTGTATTCGCCTTCTTTACCCTACAACGTAGGATGTTTGGCTCACGGCACATACTCTCCATATTCCCACTCATCAAGAATGCTCCAGTAATCACCAAGTTTGCCTGGTCGCCTCTCATCTTGACTGCGTATCGAAACAATAGTGCTTTCTTCGAGTCCACATCATCCGGCCTATGGTCATGGCTATTTCCCCCGTCCTTACCTCAGACGCCCTACAAGTCACTACCAGGCGTCATAGCCCTTCACGTTCGACGGGGTGACTTCGAAGACCATTGCCTACATCTTGCTGAGTGGGGTTCTCAATGGAACGGCTTCAACACCTTTCCCGAGCTCCCAGACCGCTTTGATCCTCCGCAGGACGTTCCGATGGACGAAAAGAAGCGGTACTACGTCGAACACTGTTATCCGAGTATCGACCAGATTGTGGAAAAGGTGAAGGGATTGAGGAAAGGGCGGCGGCTCGACAGGATTTATGTGATGTCGAACGCGAAGAGGGAGTGGCTAACGGAGCTGAAGCAGGGACTCGGGAAGCTTGGAGGGTGGAAGACCATCAAGACAAGCAGGGATCTGACACTGAATCGGGACCAGAAACCCGTGGCACAGGCTCTGGATATGTTCGTGGCGCAAAGAGCGGAGGTTTTCGTGGGTAATGGGGTACGTTGTTGGCTAGTCACTTGGCACAGTGTGCTGATCTGACTTCATTCTATATAGTTCTCAAGTATGACGAGTAATGTGGTCATGCTACGGATGGCCAACGAGACCGATCCTCAGACCACTAGGTTTTGGTGACGATGTTGTCCTGTCTATGTATCTTTATTATACTACCACTAATGCTCGGAGATGTAAACATTGCGGGGAGCCTCTGCCACTATTTGCTCGTGCGTGCCTGGAAAGGCTGGAACATTCCCTGTCGCGGCTATGTTATCGTCGGAAATGGATGCACACCTTGCAATCCACATGGGGACGCCATGCAACGCCTTTCCGTAGGAGTTCTCGGATAGGCTTTCGAAGTCATAAGCTGTGCGACGTCGGATCATCTTGGATAGTTGAGTATAGTACATTGGAGATGAGATGAGAGAGAGGGTACAGCAAGATATCCGACATTATACACGAAAGCATCGCAGGTTTAAGCGTAAGATATATGCCAAACTGAAGGCAGAAAGAGAATGGAGAAACCTTCCAACGAAATCGCATGTTTCCAAGGTGGCTAGGTTATCCTGAACGCATGAAAGGTGAGTAAAGCGTATCTTCTGCTGCTGGTGATGTTGTCCTTTTGGTCATGTCTACCAGTGAAGAGTTCGCGCGAGGAGGCATAACTGACTCCTGATCGCAGTAAAGTTATGGAGTGTCAAGGGAGATACACAGAAGCGTACCACTCAATCGACCTCTTCCACGAGCACATCGACACCCTTTTCCTTGAAATAGTCCTTCAACCATGCTTCGGCGGTATCGTACTCATCCTTGACAGTGCCCATTAGACCACCGATCATCCCCAACGCCTCGACATCTGTGAGATCGATGTTCTTTTCTTGATCCTTTAGCTGGCCGTAGTGTTGTATTTTTTCGCACGAAGCCTGCACCCGGAAGACGCCTAGCTGCGCGGAAGAACCTTTGAGAAAGTGACCAAGTTCCGAAAGTTTACCAAGGTCCTTCTCTATTCTGGGGCAACAATGAGACGGCGATAGATGTGATGTGATCAAGAGGGGCGTACAAGGCCTGTTCCATCTCCTTGAAAGTAGATGCAGCTTGGCCAAAATAAGCGCCAACCATGGACGCAGAGAACTCGCACTCGGGGTCTTCACCGTCGAGGTCGAGAATTTGGTTGAACTGCTCCATATCTATTGTGGCCTGAGGTAGAGCTGGCGCAGCCTGCGGGAACGATGTCAGATAAGACGCGATGGATGATGTGTTGCGCACCGGTGGTGTTGCTTCATCTGCAGCATCGGAGGACGGTTTCTTCGCTGTCGGTGAGGCATCGGCGTCCACATTGCTCTTCAGCTTGTCGGCGGGCGGCCCAGACTTGGTGTCTGCTGATGCATCGACCACTGCTGACACAGCCGGCTTTGAGGAGGGAGTAGGTATTGATTCCAACGCAGCGGGTGATGATGGCGAAACGGTGGTCGTCTCTAAGGATGCCGCTGTCTCTGTGCGCGACATTGAAGGGGAATGTAGGGGAGTTCGTACGGATATGGTACGAAGTGGATAGTGCGTCGAACCGGGCGCAGAAAACAGGGAAAAAGGCAAGAAAGCAGACGCTGGAGCGCTGGGAAAACGGCCTGAGCGACACAGTAAATCAACCAAGAGAAAAGATCACAACGACTGCCTTGGTGGCCGAATGAGGGTGACAATCGAAGAGGATCAGTCAACGGCTCCGTGCCTATCATGTGACGTCATTCGCATTTCATAATCCCTCGTGGTTTCAAACTTTTGTGGTCATGCTTGAACGTGTAGACGTATGTAGCGTAGCTTTAGGCGTCTCCTCATCCCGTTGATGTGCCCAGTATACAATCATTTCCGGGACGTTCGAACGCCCAGGCCGGTATGAGCCAAATTGTAGCGTCCATTCTCAGGCTGCCTGCCTGGCCTCATTGATTATCCCCAATGACATCAGTCATTCTATATGGCACCCTGCACTCGCAGTGCCGCGATCTCCTCCCTCGTGTAGCCCAGTTCCGTGAGTATCTAACATGTTATCAGCCTAAGCACCTGGAATCTCTGACACTTATGGACGGGGATCATTCGTACCTCTTCCGTGTGTTGTGATAACCACGGGGGAGGTAGTCGCACGGGCATCTTCTCTCCGTTATAGGACACCGGAGGCGCAACAAGTTTGATCTTTCCAGCGCGTGGGTGCTAGAGGAGCTACATCATCCGCAGTCGAGACATTCCGAAGACACTTACGTCCACTTCTATGGTGACTTTGCGCGCCAACGCCTTTAATTTGGAAGGCAGTTCAGAAGGTTATAAATGAAATTGACATCTTCGCGGCTCACCTGAGGATGCTCGAACGTCTCTTTGATGTTATTGATTGGCCCATAGGGCACACTGCGTGGAGATGCCGTCAAGAATGAAGATGCTAATTTCAACGTTGAGACTCACCCTATCCCTTTGAACATTTCCAGCAACTCGTTCCGGTTCTTAGTAACAAGGACGTCACTGATGATCTGCACCAGTTCCTCCCGGTTTTCCACACGATTTCTATTATTCGAGAACTTGGTGTTTGCAGGGAGGTCTGGGAGCGACAGAATCTTGGTGCAAAGCGACGCGAACTAGAGGCAACAACAATCAGTAACTGCGCCCGAGTTACCCGCTCTACACCACCATCAGACAGATATTGCAAGAACCTAGCGAATAGCCACTCAGTGTACCATTCACCGTAACAACAGAGATACCCACCTCTTTGCTGCGCCTGGAGGATGAGGCCGGCCTCAGATAAGAGGGCACAGCGAGCAACCCAGAACTGCTTTGACTCAAGTTTGGCAATGAAGTGTGTTCATACCTGTCTGTCATTGCCCGCTCCAATCATGATGAAGCCGTCTTTACAAGGGAAAACCTGGTAGGGGACGATAGATGGATGTGCAGTGCCATGCCGTGAGGCCTCCTTGCCGGCGATAAGGTAGTTCGACGCGATGTTCGCAAGACCGGCAATCTATCGTAGTCCAGGTGGTGACTTCAAGTCACCTCCTTCGTCCGCGATCATAAACATACCTGGCTCTCAAACAGATTACAATCGATCCAGACTCCGTTGCCCGTCTGCTGACGCGAGATGAGTGCAGCCATTATAGCACCATGTGTGTAAAGTCCTGTCGCAATGTCGGTGGCGGCAACTCCGACTTTGGCGGGCGGGCGGTCGGGTTCCCCAGTGCTAGAATATCATCCCTGTCAGAAGACTGCGACCACTGGCGCGAAAACACGTACATATGCATCAGCCCCGCTTCGCCTTCGATTATCACATCATATCCTGCGGCCTTTCGATATGGACCCGTCTGACCATAACCTGTATGAGCAAAAGGATCAGTGTACTGCACCCAACGCGCGTGCGCATTCAGTACCCGTGATGGAGGCGTAGATCAATCTCGGATTGATCTTGCGACAGTCGTCCCATCCCAAGCCCATTTCGGCCAGCTTTCCCGACACGAAGTTCTCGACGAGGACATCTGCCTGCGCGACGAGTTTGTGCAGAACAGCGATACCCTCCGGATTCTTGAAGTTGATCGTGATTGAGCGCTTGTTTCGGTTGACAGCAAGGAAGTACGCTGATTCGGGAGTGCTGTCAACGGCGGCGGCCTCTGCTAGGAGAGGAGCCGATGGCGGGTTCCAAGAGCCTGACAAATGTGAGCAGAGTAGGAATTTGCAAGCTGGACGGAAACCTACGAGTGTCGTCTCCTTTCCCAATCTGTTCGACTTTGATGACATCCGCGCCAAGGTCACCCAGAAGCATAGTCGCAGTTGGCCCAGCAAGAACACGCGTCAGATCCAAGATTTTGATTCCTTTCAGAGGCGGAGGTATGCCTTTGGATGGTCCAGCAAACGTTTCAAGAAATCGACGTTGGCCATACCGCTGGAAGACTGGACGGAGAGACAACATGACCGTAAGACGACAAGTGACAATCACGGGGCGTGGCACGGGCAAATCTACCCTGGCGTTCTCGCCTGTTCAGTGTTCTCACACTCCAGTTTGCTTTACCAACGCGTAACTATTGGCGCCTAACAATGATCCTTACACGACCATGTTGGGTTGAATTCTCAGGGCTCCGGCTTCGCGATCCATTGTAACGTAGAACGGTCCGGATGCGGCCACTTGGAATCGTCAAATGCTCGAGTTTGCTTTTATCTTGTAGATTTGGACGTTGAGATCTATCCACTCATGTGTATCTGAGACTGATATAATATTACAAGCTTCCTGATAGAGTCCTCATTTGCTTGGGCTGTATTCCTGCCCATTTTTGGCCATCATGGGGCAAGCAGCAGACGGTGGTTTCGTGCTCATTGACACTAGTAGACGCGCAAGCTCGTACGTGCTTCTCGCTGACCGTTACGAGCCCTGTTCGATTCTTATATGCAACTTATCCTGCGAATTGCTGTGGGCCATAACGCCAGGAGTAGGTGCAGTATGCCGCTTTCTGGTCTGTAGATTGGCTAAAGCCTATATGGCTCATCCAACAACGCGTCGGAAACCGAAGCTTGCCAGTTTTGGAATAATGACCCTCCTCAGACTCGTCGCAGGTACGCCAGCTCAACAACGACTCACCCGTGCCTCCTTCACCTTCAATGCAGTTGACTGTGTCCAAGACTGTCAAGAAAGGGACTAGAGGAGGACAGATTATCACCATGACTTGGAGCTATGAGGCGAGCACAGAATGGGCGGGTGATGAACTTACCCCAAATTGGCTGAGTAGATATGCTAGGGATGAAAGAATATTAGGAAGCAGATGCAGATGTTGTGGTCGTGTCCTTGTATGTCTACATACTTCGCTCATTTCATCCTCGTGAATTGACTAGTTCATCAACGGAAAATGGTCGGTAGTTCTTCCTCTGGGAAAGCTAGACACAACAACAGGTTCCTCGATCTGACATGCGAATCAGTAACCGAAGTCAAGCGACAGCAATGTAAGGTCACACGTACCGGCCACCAATTTGTTGATTCTGCATCTAGCACGATGTTGTTTGTCCGACATGCTTCAACGAGAATGGCAAAGTCGGGTCGTTTACGAGAATCTCTGTCACATCGGAACGATTTGAGATTAGGCAAGTTACGAACTGCGTCCGCGAATATTTGCCAATCTATACGCTCCCCCTGTAAGTTGCTCGCCCAGTTCGCCAGGTTGATGCATTCAAGCGAAGGCGGCATCCCCGTCAACTGCAGCAAAGGAGGCACACTCGAGATGACGAGCTCCTTCAACTTCGTACATCCCCGAATGATGCGAGGCGTCCCCCTGGAGTAGCGGAACACGCGCAATGATTGGATTTCGGGGCTGAGATGCTCGAACATCGTGTCCATCTCTCTGCTGGGTACATCAAACAACTCGAGAATGCGGAGGCTGTTGGTTGAGTATGCTAAGAGCCATTCTATGATGGGAGCGGGCAGGGACCGCCGCAGAGAGAGCTCATAGAGATTTAGCGTCGGCGGCGGTGGGGAAGAGGGCGAGGCTACAATCTCTGTATCAATGCTGAGACATTGAATGGTAGGAAAGAGGACAATGAATTCGTAAAGAAGGGGTGCCTGAACGCTGCATTCCACAAGGCGAAGAGCGCGAATGCGCAGACCAGAGGAGACGACAAGGGCGGCAATGGTCTCTCGAAATGATTGGGGGAGCGTGACAATGCCAGTGGCTGTGATTCCCAAGCCATAGAGACGCGGCATGATAGACAGAAGAAACGCAAAAGTTGGTAGAGTGTTTTCGTGATTTGGTGGATCATTGCCCGTGGGTGCAAGGATAATGTCCAGAAGACGAACATGGGAAAGGAGGCCTTTTGTCATTGATGTCTCATGTTCGCGGCAGTATTCCGCAAATTTGGATAGCTTCTCGCGATCCACCAATGTGACATGGCGAAAGAGAAGCGATTGTGCGGGATAGGACCAGGATCTTTGTACCAAGGAACAGCTGAGCGAATTTGCATAGTCTGGCAGCCTATGCCAGGTGGGGCGATAGTAGAGATGTCCGAGAATTACTTCGACAATCTCTAGTGGCGGCTCGTTGATCATGTCTTGGACTGATGATGGAACGAGGACAAGGTGAGGTGCACGGCCCGGGAGCCGTCTCATGTCACGATCATTATTAATTATTCCACTGCGTTGGTTGTCTAGTTTTCAGAGGTTGACTTGGCATACGACTACCATGAGTCTTCCACAAAAGCCCGCTTCATCGTCTATGCTTTCTGTGTCCATCATTATGATGCCCTGGGGACTCGAAGATCAGCCTCAGATTCTACCCTGGCCCTTATGTTACGACTCTGAACTCTACCTCTAACGATGAGGAGCACAACCTCGACAATTCTCCTTGCAGGAATTCCCGCCTTTCTTTTGCTGCGGCAGCTGTGGCGTGTTGCCCGGACACCAGTACGACTCTCGAAAGTATCACAAGCCGAAGAACGTGTCCTTGTTCTTGGGGCAGGGACAGGCATCGGGCGAGAAGTGGCCAAGCAGTATCTTGACAGAGGCGCCAAAGTCTGTATCGTCGGTCGAAGAAAGGACAAGCTGGATGAAGTCGCTTCGGAATGTGGCTCTTCCAGATTGCTCTCAGTCGCTGGCGATGTTTCTTCGGTTGATGACATGGTAGCCTTGCGCGAAGTGCTTGTGAAAGGTGTGAACACAAAGATGTGAATTTGAAGCCTTCCTGACCAATAGTCCAGAATGGGATGGAGTTGACACGATAATCGTGTCTGCAGGTGTCTCAGCACTGCAACCAATCCTAGGAACAGCTGGAGTAGAAAGACCGGATACAGCCAAAGAGCTACATGATATCGACTCCCAAGGGATACGTAAAGCAGTACTGGCGGCTGAGTCCGCTACCCAGGTGAACTTTTATGGCCCACTTGTGGTTGCGGTGACCTTCGTAAGTCACTCCTGTCATATATTCCACTGCTCGAGTACTGAATGATGATATGGGATCAGATACCTCTGTTGTCGCGTTCCTCCAAGTCACCTTCGATTCTTCTCGTCTCTTCATTAGGAGCCGTAGTCCCCTCACCGACAAGAGCGCTGTACGGTTCGACAAAATCCGCTGCACTCGTTCTGTATCAAGGAATGTCTGCCGAGCACCCCTCCATTGCCTTCTCTTGTGTTCTTCCTGCCACGGTCGAAGGATCTTTCCGCGCCTCTGCGGTTGATGTTGATGCCAGCGGAGCGGCGCCCAATCAATCTGGGATGAAAGTTGGCGTTGTTGCGAAACGATGCATAAAGGCGGTCGATAATCAAGAATTGACGGTCATTCTGCCGTCTTCTTTGAACCTTGCCCCAATCGTGTATGCTTTCTGGCCTACCTTGATGAACTACATCACCAAGAACAAGTACCACTATCACCCTACTATCTAATGGTGCGTTGGCCTACATCCTTCTGGCAGCATCTTGATTGCATTTGACAGTTATCTACTACCTCTTTGTTTGACTCACTAAACGATTATTGGATGTTCATCATCATTCCGTCAATCCAACGGCTCAGAAGCTACTACGCTCTTTGAAGGACAGTCGAGGGATGTCCCGAACGAAAGGACATTATACTACCGGAGGCGCTGATCCCACTCGTTCGTGAGCGCTATGCTTCGATGTTCTGTTCGTCCAAGTGTCAACCGGCGTTCACGCCGATTCATGCATGGCTTGTAGACTGAAGTCGATGCGTACTTACCCGAGGTGTCGATAAGCAAGCTCAAAGGAGTGGGTGCCAGTCCCTCATGCTCCCCATGGTTCTTGTGTGTTCCTTGAAACTTCCGCCAGAAGTCCACAATCTTCTCTCTTCTGAATCCTGACGGCTGGCACTCTTGTAAGAAGAATGACATGCAATCCGGCCTTTCTTATCTCCTGTTCTTGTTGTTCGCTAATCATCATAGTACCTCGAGCATGCAACCATTCGCGACCCGTCTCTAATGTTCATCTCGGAGGAAGCTCTTGCGCTTGCTATGTAATCACTGGCCATGCGAAGTCGCACCACCGCACATGATAATCATTCCAAAGGTCAGATGGCTGCTGATGGCTGCAGATGCATATCGAAAGTCTTGGCATCAGCTCCATCCCCATTCGAAATAGACGTCGGACGGTCGGAAGACTCGGAACATTCAGTTCACTGACTATGCTCTTTTCTCGAGGTCTGTCCTTCACCATCCACGTTCGCCTCAATATGTATTGCAGATACGACTCGTCAGCTTCTGCACAGACATCGAATTCCTCCGGAATCCTCCTACGGTCCACAAAGCAACAGATCCGCGTTGCTTCCCGGCGTTCCCATATCACCATGCATTCATGTTCTCCGGATGTCGTCTCTCCCAATCATGGCTGTAGTGTAGACCTCGTGTGATCGACGAACATTCTGTGCTTCCTCGCGTCGATGGAGTAGGCCTTATGGCTCCGTAAAGCCGTGAAACCCCAGCTACTTCGGAGCCGGACTGTTTCCTTGAGGTCTCAATCTGCTTGAGGTGCTTCGTGGGTATTTGATTTACGTACCCTAGGAGTGGAGTGGTATAAAGAGTGTTTCTTCGTACACAGATATTTCACAGCCGCCCTCATCCTCTTATCGTCGTCTCCATGTACGCTGCCGTCCTTCTCTCCCTCCTTGCTGGCTCCGGTGTCTTTGCTACGCCGCTTGACGGTTTGGTGAAGCCCAGGCAATCCCTAACGTTTGTACTACTCCATGCGCGCCCCATGTCAATTGCTCACAATTCCTGTTCCAGTCGTTGCGGTACTGTCATCAGTGACGAGAAGAAGAGCGCCGCGGAGAGTCACTTTGCGGCCAACAAGGTTTTGAAGAATGATTCGAGCTTTGCTGCTGCCAAAGCGAACATCGATGTCTACTTCCATGTCATCTATGACGAGAAGACCGAGGAGGGCGGTTACATTCCGTAGGACATTCTGGCATTGTCGAAAACTCAATGCTCACATATTCTACTACAGGACACAGCAGATCACTGACCAGTTCACTGTCATGAACAAGGCGTACGACAGCAGTGGTCTTTCCTTTACGTTGGCGAACACGGAATACGTGCACAACTCTGACTGGTTCGCCAATGTTGGACCTGACGAGTAAGCGCGTCTCCTGGGGATTCATTGCATGTTGCTGACCATGACTGCAGCTCGACCCAAGACGATATGAAGCAACAGCTGCGTCAGGGTGACGCGAGCACACTTAACGTGTACACCGTCGGTTTCCAGTCAGGAAGCGGCGAAGGACTGTTGGGTTATTCCACCTTCCCTTCCGACTACGCGGACGCACCCACGGATGATGGCGTCGTGATCCTGTTCTCGTCCCTTCCCGGAGGAGCCACTGAGAACTACAACGAAGGCCAGACCCTCACACACGAAGCTGGACACTGGGTTGGTCTCTACCACACCTTCCAGGGAGGCTGCAGCGGAGCTGGAGATGAGGTCGATGATACACCTGCCGAGGCCACAGCGAGTTCGTGAATCCGATCGGGCTATCTGAACATGACTTAATGCTTTTCTGGTAGCGAGCGGATGCCCTGCGTCCAAAGACACTTGCACTTCAGCAGGCGTTGACCCCATCCGTGAGCAGGTTCCATTTCCGATCGCCTTCCATTTGTATAATTCAAATCTACAGACAATTTCATGGACTACTCGTATGACTCTTGCATGACCGAGTTCACAGCTGGACAAAGTACCCGTCTCCAGGACCAGATGCGCACATACCGTGGCGTGGACATCTAAGAGTACTGAAGCTGCATGGAGTTCGACATCATTGACCAATTGAATAAACACCCCTGTATTATGATACTGATACAAAGTCACTGGAAGTCGGTCTTTCGAAGTACTTGTTATATTGCAAATATACAGTTCTGTCTTCCTGTTGTCATGGAAGTAAGCTGTCCAATATTCGTGCAGACTGCAGTTGAAAATGCCGGTCGCGTCATTTGTCGCGAGTGGATCCGGCGCAATTGATCCGATTTCTCACGTTTGGCGTATACCTCGCTGTCGTGTCCTGTTTTTCTCCCCACACCCAATACGACACCATCATGTCTCTCCCTCAACCCGTCCCACCGTCCTGGAAGGTAATCTTTCGACTCATTCTCGTGCTTTTTCGTGGTCTAACACTTTTTCAAGGATCTCGGAAAGTCGTCCAACGACTTGCTGAACAAGGACTTCCCCTTCACGGGCACTGCCATTGAAGTGAAGACGAAGACACCTTCTGGCGTCGTCTTCAAGGCCGGTGGTACACAGGACAACAAGTCTGGCATCATTGCTGGCGACATCGAGACCAAATACGCACACAAACCCTACGGTCTCACGTACACCCAGACCTGGACCACCAACAATGTCTTGAAGTCCATGTTCGAGCTCGACAACTCCTTCGCCAAGGGTCTCAAGCTCGACTTGAACACCACCCTTCAGCCTGACAAGGGCAGCAAGGCCGCACTCCTCAACGCTGCCTTCAAGCAGTCTGGCTTCCACACCCGCGCTGCTCTCGATGTCTTCAAGGTGAACGAACAATCTGCCTCTGCTACGCGTCATCTGTACTCACCTTCACGCGCAGGGTCCCCTTCTCACCGCCGACACTGTTGTCGGTCGCGACGGTTTCCTCGTTGGTGCTGAGGCTGCCTACAACGTCACCGAAGGCACAGTTTCTCGCTACGCTGCTGCCATTGGCTACAACGCCGCTGAATACGCTGTCACCGCTCACGGTCTCAACAACTTCAAGACTTTCACTGCTAGCTACTACCACCGCGTCAACAAGGACGTTGAGGCTGGTGCGAAGGCTGTCTACGATGCCAAGGCTACCCACGGTGGTGTTGCTCTCGAAGTCGGTGGAAAGACGTGCGTATCTCATCTGCGAGAAAGGCTTGTTCTGATCCGCCTGTAGCGTCCTTGACCAGGCCTCCGGTGCTTCGCTCAAGGCTAAAATCAACAACAGCGGTGTTGTTGCCCTCGGTACGGTGTATGCATCTACTCTGAGATCGCGGTCGTTAAACGTCTTCCAGGTTACACCCAGATCCTGCGCCCCGGTCTCAAGGCTACTTTCGGCCTTGCCCTCGACACCCAGAAGTTCAACGATGTGACTCCCAGCGTCGGACCCATTCACAAGGTTTGTTGCTCCGCTTCCTTCCTTCCTTCCTTACCATACTGACATCATGTCTTCAAGGTTGGAGCTAGCTTCGTCTTCGAGTCATAGGTCGCCTGTCCTGTGTTGTGTGGATAGAGTATTGTAATGACGAATAATCATGCAATGATATTGGCACATCTGTTCAGAGTCCGTGACGTAGGACCTTGCTGAATTGACAGGTCGCGCATCCGCATTCTGTGGTGCTCAGCGGGATACGTATTTTCATCCTCATTGCTATTCTTTCATTCATTCATTCATTCTCATCGTCCTCCGCATCTTCCCCGTCGTCCATCATCAGTCTTTCTCAGACACGCCTCAGCCCAATGAGATGCGACATACACGATTACTTGGTATCAGCCACTGAATGCCTGGATGATCAACTCTACCTGACGTGTATAAAGCTTGACAATCATGCATACGCGTAATGTGCCTCGTTCTTCTTCATAATATATTGTTGTCGTAGTCTAGTTGTAGACTTCTCGTAAGCAGTAACTCATGGACCGATGGAAGCACGCGTCTCGCGCGCTGTCCTCAAGGCGAAGTCAGCATGGGCGCCCACTGCCGAGAATGACACAACTTGCTTCACACCATCATTCTTTCCCTGCTCCAAGGGCTTTCCTCTCCTTCACATCTTGCAGCTTGTGCACAGCGAGTTGTACCACCTTCTTTCAATCTTTCTGATACCAGTTCTCCGATCATGGCGAACAGTAGCAAGTCCAGTGGTCGCGTCCATGGGAAACGCTCCTCCACTGGAAAACATCCTCTTTTGCCTGCAGTCCGCCCCGAGGTCACCTCCATCGCACAACTAGCACAACGTCCCGCGACATACAAATTGATAGTTTGGACCTTTGGGCGCGGTTCTGTGGTGCGTGTTGACAACAACAGAGTATGGCAGAAACTGACTCAAGCCTCTTAGATATGGAGGATATGGCCAGCCGTCTTACTTCATACTTCCTTTGCTGCCCGTGCGTGGAACATTTGTAGATTGGTCCTTGCTTATTGAACGAGCAAAGTTGTCGTCTTTCTGGACGTCAACAATTACCTGAAACTGAATGTCCCGAATGTCATGATGACCGTTCTTGGTGTGTTCAACCTCCCCTCCCTCCACCCGATCTCATCGTGTTGTCGTACAGGTGTTGTCATTGGTTTTGTTATTTCGTACCGTGCGATGAGCGGGTGCGTGAACACTTCGCGTGCGTCACGACTTGTTGATCGTCCCCAGATATGATCGTTATTGGACTGGAAGGACATGCTGGGCAGACATTATGCGCAACTCGCGCACAGTGGGACGTTTGATCTGGTTCCACGTTCCGCCGCGCCTCTCCCCGAAAACACCGGAGGAAATCGCGTCCGGAGAGGTCAAACGCACGAAGGAAGAGATGAACAAGGTTATGGCTGAGAAACGGGCGGCACTTGACTTGGTCGAGGGTTTCGCAGTCGCCTTGAAGCATCATGTTCGCGGTGAGGTCGGCATTTATTACGAGGATCTCTACCATTTGATTCGCCCTCTTCATGATGTAGGTGCATTCCTGGAGTCATTTCTCATAGTCAAATGCTTATGGGCTGATTCGCAGCACGACCACGGCGTACAACAGAAATCCAGGGCAATTTCGTCAGCCGTACCACCCCGTTCTCGCGCTCATCGCATCGCGTCAAGCTCTCGCCTCCCTGTATCCACAAATCCAACGTCTACAGCAGGCTCGTCGGGTTCCAGCAGCCATCTGTCCGACCGGGACCCGGTCATTCCACCTATCAATGCTTATGGTACCTTCCAGCCTCCTGGCAGGTCAATGCGTCGAACTTCCTCTCCTTCCTCTTCGACGAGCTCTATTCGGAAACCTCTTCAGGCAGCGCGTCAAGAACCACTAGACGGCGTGATCAGTCACGTCTCAGGCGACCTCATTCCTTTCGCTGGCTTCTTTACCACTATTCGATCTTGGTTCGCACGTCCGTCAAACGGGTATGATGCAGATCCGGCATCCGTATGCGATTCTCTGCGTTCCTGCGTCTGAGCACTAATCTTGTATGTTCTAGGACGACGGTACCAATTGGCATAAAAACCCCTTCGGCTTCGACGCGAGTCAGAGGAGGCAATGGCGTGGACCCGTACAACCCCGCGTCAGGTCGAATAAACATCGTCCTGTCATCCCTGCTGCAGGAGAGAATTTGCCTCTAGAGATTCTGAGATGTTTGAGTGAATGGTATAGTGTTTTGGAGGATCGAAACACGGTTCCTGGTATGCCGACACAAGTCTTCGATTGAAGTGTGTCGATGCCTAAAAATGACACAGGTACGAGCATGGGTTCCATGATTGGCCTCATTGCGGGCATGGAAGAGACGTTGTCCGGTATGTCTCGTCACAAAAAGGAACCTATCAGCTGATTGTATACTAGCATTGGAGAGAATCTTGACCACTCCCCTGCCCTTGTGAGTTCCCAGGCAGGTCATGCTCGTAAGTGTCTGACCGTGTATCCTTAGCGTCTATGCTGTTCACATCAGGCAAGTTCTTTATTTTGTGCCTCTCAGCGGTTGCTCTCAAGTGAGCGATTTGTTCCCTCATTCATAGACAGTGAGTGCGTCGTCTTACCGTTAGTATACATAATTACAACAATTCTCCCAGCACTGTGTGGATCTACCTCTTCTTCCTTCCCTTCCAACTCGTGAATAGCTTTGGGTGGCACGCTGTCACTGGTGTCTGCATCGCTGCATTCATTTACCTGGGCTTCATCGCCGCAGGCGAAGAAATTGAGCAACCATTTGGTATGTGTCCCCTATTCTCCATTTCCTGGAAGTCACTGAACAATTACGTGTAGGTTACGACGAGGTCAGTTGATGCTGGTGTGAACGTTGCCCAGCTGATTGATGCCGCGTTCAATATAGAACGACCTTGACTTGGATATGTTCTGTCAGGAGATCATTCATGTGGACATCGAACAGCTGAAAAAGTCACCATGCCTGAACGCTTATCTGGATCCCCAGCGCCACGGTGTCGTCAGGCATCATTCGCTGACGCTCACTGAAGTGACCGCGCCAGACATTGATTGCGCAAGTGACGAAGATGGGGTCACAGACGCTCATATGTAGTGTGTCGGGACATGGTAGAGTGGAGGCCACTTCGGCGCGCGCGCGGATTAGCTTCTGGCTAAAACATTCGAGGCGTTTTGTTAACTTATCTTTCTACGAGATCTATGTGTTACTTACCATCATCAGGAATTCCTACTATGGGTTACATCCATTCATTCGGCACGGACCACTCCTGATCGCCGGAGGCCAGCATTGTCCTAAGTACAGAATGAGACCGATTCCACTTTCAGCATGGGATCGGTAGAGCTGTCATCTTAACCCATCAACTTGGTCACATTGAGCCGGTGCCACGGTCATTCCTGATCTCGTGCTATTCTTTACCCTGCAGTGTGTATAAATTGGTGTGGCCTCCGAAAAATGGGAAGTGTTTGTCCCAATGTCCGCTCCTCCTCCCCAGCCGACAGAGAAGTTGCAAGACAATGGCCGCGACCTGGAGAAGCGTTCCATCTCCAGTGCCCGTAGCGAGTACATCGAAACGACTGAAGACGTTGACCTCGCGTCCTTCCACGAGAAGATCGCGGGGAGGTTGGTCGTCGACCCTCTGTGCGTGCACATTTACTCATGTCCATACTGTTGACTGACTCTTGAGCATTCCAGGGAAGCCAAGATCGAATTTGGTGAAGCTGTCGCGTCTCGACTGAAGCTCTCAAGAGACGGGACCAAGGTGCTCTGGCCTCAACCCACTGATTCGCCAAGAGATCCACAAAATTGGAGCGATAACAAGAAGAACTTGCATTTGTTCATCATGACACTAGCCGCGATTGTGCCCGACTTTGACAGCGCAATTGGTGAGCCCCAAAACTGGCCTAGGTAATGTAAGGCGTTATTGACTCCAATGTGACTATGTGTAGGGATTCCGTCAGTGTTCAGGTTGGCCGCCGATTTCAACACCACTACTGGAGAGATCAATGATTTGACTTCAAAGTGAGCGTCTCGGTCATCCTCCGAAGAGCATGGCTTTGACCGTACGAACCTGTCTAGTTGGAGTATCTTCCTCCTGGGTACGCTGTGAATGGGTTCCGCTGAACTCAATCTGACAATGTGTGGTTATGTAGGATGGGGTGGAATATTCGCGGTCATGATTATATGCCGATATGGTCGCCTTCCCGTCTTGTTCTGGTCCCAGGTGAGTAATCATCGAAGGATAACAGGTGGCACTCCTCAGAGTAGCGCGATGTTTCCAGGTCCTTGCACTAGCGTTCTTGGTCGGCTGCACCTTCGCACCAAATCTGAAAACGTTCACCGGTGAATGAACATTTTTCAGACGTTTGAATCACGAATTCATGTTTGCTCGGGATATAGCAATGAGGTGTTTGACGGCATTCTTCGGGTATGAATCGCTGATGTCTGTCACCGTTTTTATCGAATCTGATGTCTTGTACCTATAGGACAACGCCTCAAATCACTGTCAGTCGAATACATCCGTTATCGCATAGGTCATACTGTATGCTCACCTCTGTCTAGGGTCTCTATGTCGTGACAGATCTGTTCCCATTCCATATTCAGGCGCGCAAGGTACTGTGCTCTTCTCACCGAAGGTCGCATCTCACCTCCTGGCATTGAAGCTGAATACTTGGACTATGGGCTTCATTATATCGCCATTTCTATCGCCATTCCTCTTCGGCTTCCTCATCGCGCGGACGACCTGGCGTTGGGCCTACGGCATTGCTTGTATATATGCGGTGATAGTCATTATTCTGATCGTGTGTTTCATGGATGAGACGTGAGTCTTTCTTTCGCCATTTTCACGCGACGTAGATTCGTGTTCACGCGTCGGGATTCCGTGGGACCCGGTTTTCATATTCCAACCGGTTGCTGACGGATGTTTCCCTCGTGTAGAATGTACGACCGCACGGTGAAGCCCATTCCCGAGGCACCGCCGAATAGGCTGAAGGCCTTGGTGGGAATCACTGGTGTCAAAATGGCGAAGTACAGAATGTCATGGGCTCAGGCCTTTATGGCCCCGCTCAATGTAGTTTGGAGACCCCATTTGCTGGCCATACTACTGTTCGAGGTGTGCCTAACATCCTTACTTCGTGTTGAGGGGTGATAACATCTTCGATAGGGTCTCCTCTTCGGGTTTGGTATTGGTTTGAACGTTTGTGTGAACGCCTAGCCTTCCTTGCCAGTGTATTGACCGTACCCACGGACAGGTAACCAATGTCGTTTTCTTGGGAATGCCTCCTCCATTGGGTTTCGGATGGACACAGTTCTCTATCGCGGGAATATATGGAACTCCCATTGTAAGCTCCGACTTCCCGCTTAGTGAAGCGTATTATCGCCATGAAGACTGACCCAGTCAATTACAGGTTGCGGTCCTGATCGGGGAGCTTGTGGGAAGATATGCAAACGACTGGATTATGAACGTCAGTATACGAAGGAACAGCGGAGTTTTTGAGGCAGAGAGTCGGCTATGGTGACTACTATCTGACCTTCTCACGTAGTCCTTGTGGTGCTAATAACGTTCAAGGGCATGCTACATCGCCCTGCCACTGTACATCTGCGGCTTCGTAACGCTAGGAGCGGCAGTAGAGAAGCACTTGAGTACCGGCGCACTAGTCATGGGCTGGGGCATCGCCCAGGTGGCAATTATGATCAACACTGTGGCCGTATGTGCGTATACCCTCTCTTACGCGTTTTCGAGGAATACAGGACTGACTGAGGCCAGACGCATATTGCAACGACGCTTTCCCCAGACATCAGGTCAGTCAAACCCAAGAGGTTGAGAGCTGATGCTTACGGGTGAATAGGGCCAAATTAGCGCGCTAGTAAACCTGGCACGAACACTAGGCGGTTTCGCCGTGCCGTACTTCCAGGTGCCATGGGCAATGAAGCATGGGGCGATACAGACCTTTGGATGCGAGGCTGCGTGAGTGCGCACAAACCGAAGCTGACGCCAGACTGAAATTTGGGGCTAGGATCGTGGCTGGCTTGTTCTTGCTGATTGTACCGTTCATCCAAGTGAAGGGGCGCGCCTTGAGAGTGAGTAGACTTTGATTGCAAGCCGTTTGATGACACTAAACATATGTTAGAAACGATTCTCAATCCGCCAGTGAAGGACTCAGAGTGCGAAGAGCGAACGGGTACGATAGGAACGAAGAAGAATCATGAACTGCGCTGATAGTTGCCTATGACTTAGTCTGTATATGTATACGAGTGTCACAATTCCATGCTACTTTCATCCGCCCCAGAAGCTGTCTGCTGCTGATCGAACAGTCGTTGTACCAACCTTGGGACTATCAGAATCAACGAGAGTCAGCTACGGAAGGGACCTACCTCCCAAACTTATCCAAAGGTGCTTCCCCGTGTCCAATCACCATGCCACCCTCCGCCTCTCCATATGAAGCAATCGGGACCCAACTACTGAGCGGGCTTGTACCTGATTCGTAGCTTGCCTCGGAAACGTACAAAAGCAGTCCATCTGGTGAGACCTGTGCAGCGAGCTGCGTAATTCCCGTTGATGAGTCAAGATCCATGCCGCCCGTATAAGGAACCGTAATGGAAACAGAGCGCGATGCGCGAGCTGCAGGAACTATCTCGGATATGAGGTTCGGCAACGATGTGTTAGGATGGTAGGGCACGGGGAGCATGAGTGTCGGATAGCTGAAACGGTATTGTGACGAAGATGATGACGGAGGAGGTGACTGAGGTAGTTCTGCTAGCCGTGTATCTCGCCACCAAAACCTGCGGCCTTGTTAGAACGGCATTAACACAATTGATTGGAATATGTGACCTGAAAGCCGTCTCGCAATCTCCGATGTCCTGTCCTTTCCATTTGATGACATCCAACACATGTAAGATGCCATTGTCGCGCCAATTCGCGTCCAGTATACAGTCGAGGACAGTGTTGGCCGGAAACGCTGAGGGAAATCGGGCCATAAGCGGCTTGCCTAATGCACGCGAGCGGAGTGTCGTATTCGGCGCTGCGCTATCAGCTCGAGAGAGGACTCAGGTCATACGGATCTTAAACTTACCGAGGCCCAACATTTGGTGAACGATGGCTAGACATCGCTTGCCGACAGGTACCGGAGCAACAGCGACCCATCCAGTTTCCAGATCGTCAGGTAAGCCATGGGACGTTGACCACGGATCGTCAGAGTTCATCTCCAGCAGCTCAGCGTACATGCACTTGTCCGCCCATTCGTTGGGTTCGTCGGCAGGCTGTTTCTTGATGCCGCGCTGTTTCCGTTTCTTTCTCGTTTTGCGAATCGGCTGGGTGGGGATAGACACGACAGGCGGGGGGGATGCGGGGCTTGTTTCCGGTTCTATCCTGCCAACAAACGCTCCGAGTCCCTCGCGTACGACATGAGTGGGTTTCTCGTCATCGTCATCGTCGGAACCAAGATTCAGATCCGCAAAGATATCGAGCTGGCGCGATGCATCTATTCGCTCTGCGCGACGCTGGAAATGATCGTTAGACTCGGATGAAGAACTCAAGAATTTACGATGCCTTTTTCTGCTCTTGAAGTGCCTGAAGCCTGGCGATATAGTCATTGATGCAGATGCGGAGGATCCGGAATGGCAGACCTTGGATCGCCGGGCCTGCTGCGATAACAGGCTATCTGCGCTCGGGATGTGCTTATAGGCGGCCTTGCGAGAGTCCGACATGATAATGATGAAACAAGGAGGCAGTGGCCGTAAGAAGGAGAACAACGTACGCGCCTCGCGTTGTTTATATCTATTATAAGTCCTGCATATGTGCCCCCTGTCCTTCATTTACTTCTTCCTCCGTCATGAACTCATTCACTATCGAAGAGTTGCGCGAAATCCATACACTTGCCTGCAACATCGCACGCACAGCCGGCAAATATCTGCGCGACGACCAAGTCCGCAGGCAGAAAGTCTCACTCACCACACGCGAGAAACTGAACTCGGTCGACCTTGTCACTGCGGCGGACGAGACCGTCGAGAAGCTGATACGGTCCGTCTATCATTTCCTGGATTGCCTTTGCGCTCATTGCTGTCGTTCAATATAGTGATGCTATCCAGACTGCTTATCCGGATCATGATGTATGTATTAGGACTTTACCTTCTGAGCTAGTATTCACCATCCCAGTTCATTGGTGAGGAATCATACTCTGCTGGCCAAGAGAAGAAATTTCTCTTGAAGGATGGTCCTACATGGTAAGTGCTCTCGTCCCAAACTTCTTCGCGTTGACATCAAGTTAGGATCATTGACCCCATCGACGGTACAGTGAACATGGTCCACATGTGTCAGTCTCTCCATTTTATCCAGAGGACTCTGCTGAAGCCTTTCAAAGTCCCTATGACCGCGATATCCATAGGCTTCTGTGTGAATTCTATCCCCATAGTTGGTGTCATCTTCGCGCCGTTCCTTGGTGGCCATGGAACGCTATATTCCGCCATACATCACCCAGAAGGCGGCGCGTGGATGTCCGAGTTTGGACCAGATGGGCCCTCTTCTTCTCTCCCAATCGTATCACCGCCCCTCCCCCTACCCGAAGACGCGCCAAAAGGGTGGGTATAAACCCGTCCTGTCAATCATTAAGACGAGGTGCTGACTTGTCACAGATGTCTATTCTTTGGTGAATGGGGCAAAGACCGACGCGACTCGGCCACTTCAAACCTTACGAAGAAGTCGACCAATTTCATCAATATGGCTACCGAGATCGGGGGTAGAGATGGGAAAGGTGGCATGGTACATGGTATCCGGAGCTTGGGGAGTTCGACGATGGACATGCTGTATATCGCCTCGGGCCAGGGCGACATCATGTTTGAAGGTCTGCATCAATCACTGGTTTACGCCGAATCTGACGCGTCTGTCCATAGCTGGTTGCTGGGAATGGGATGTCTGCGCTGGCATAGCCATTCTCCTTCAAACTGGTGGGATCGTTGTGGATTCAAACCCACCGCCAGATTTGGAGAGTACAGGTCCTATCCCGATGGCTAATTTGGGTGGACGAAGGTATGCAAGTACCTTGCGCCTCAGAGTTCCCAGGTGCTAATGATATGAACAAGGTATTTGGCTATACGAGCTTGTTCAGAAGATGCTCAAGGTCGCTCGCCAAGAGAACAGCAGGAGCGCTTAGTAAGGGAGGTATGGAAGAGGACAGAGAGGCTGACCTACGAACGACCGATCTAGATACTATCACTGTTAGACGGGGATGTTGTCCATTTACGCTATACAAAATGGACTTGAGGATGACAACAGCCTTTGCTTCGGACTAATTCTGGATGGATGGTCTTCGATTCATAGATAATCGGACATGTTGACGGGAAGCACTGCGCATGAGGATTGCATTGAACATACGGCATCGGCAATTTGCCTTTGTATGTAGGTACAGCTCATGTAGGGACAGTCTTTGTAAAGACATTCCATGTAGTACCAGTTTTTGTTGGGTAAAGTCTATGTATGGACTATATTGTACAGTCACGTAGAGAGAGTCGCGATTACTGAAGCATCTAGGCGAAGAACCCTGAAGCTGAAGCTGACGCGTTGAGTAAGAGTTTAGCCTAAGTTCAGCCCGGCGGCATATTTCCTGGGCGCGCCGGCTTTACGTAACATTTGCCCATTTACATCCCGCGCAATACAACTGCAATACAACGCTGTCCAACGAACATCATGATGGCTATCATATGACTAGGCTTTCTCTCAAAAGGCTCTTATGCGCGTGGGATGCTGGCTAGAGAAGCGCGACTTTGACAGCACACGGTAACCCCTCTTTCTTCCGTTCAAGGCTCCTAATAGTAATCATTCAAGTCTTCAGCTCAATCCACCACCACCACCACCATGGTCTCGCCCAGGCGACGCAGATTGGGCCTGGCGTGCATCGCTGTCGCCGTCTGCATCTGTTTCTACGGGATTCACGCGCCTTCTCACTTCCGCTCGTATTTCTCTGGCGGCGACTCGGACTGCCCCACGGACTCGGAATGCGCTCACAAGCGCACCGCCTCGATCAGTGCGAAAGGCCATCCTCCTCCCGTCGAAGCCAGCCTGCGGTCGCCTAGGTACCGGTCGGATGGACTGGTAGAAGTTAATGCGAAGGGTCGCCATCCAATCTACGACTTAATATCGCACGCGGAGCAAATATGGCTGGCCAAGACTCGCAAAGCGAGTAAGACTTTGGCCCAGGCAGTGCGGGAGTACAAACGGAGGTACCACAGAGACCCTCCGAAGGGGTTTGAGCACTGGTGCGTTTGAGTCCAAGCCCTTTAGCTAACGCTCACATTCTCTTGGTTTAGGTGGGCGTACGCTGTAAAACACGACGTCAAGCTCCCAGATGAATACGACCAAATCTACCATGATCTTGAGCCATTCTGGGGATTAGAGCCGAAGGACATACACGCTATGTTATCTGAGCTCGAGTCGGACGCGGACATCACTTCCTATGTCATCGAGAAGAGGCGTGATTCTCCTTTGCAAACTGTGTTCTCTCTTCTAGGCGACGACGACGAGTTTTACTCTCATACCTCCGTACTAGTCGATATATTGCAGGAAGTCGAGCAATACCTACCGCCTTTCCGAGCCATCCTTTCCCCCCGCGATTCATCCAGAAATCTCGCGGATTACAACATCCGCAGCATACTTATTGACGGCGCGCATGCCCAAACCTGTGAGTTCGTCATTTATCCAATGTCTATCCATCCAATCCACCGAAACTAGATCTATCTCGGTACGATTTACCTCATCCTTCCAGTCGTCTCGGTTGGCCTGCCGCATGCCCGCCCAACTCCCCTACCCGTCAGAAGCCCATCAACCTCGACCTCGCCGTTCCCCGTAAAAGGAGAAAGACATTCATCCACGATCATCATGCGGGCTCCGACCCTTGTCAGCACCCGAACCACCTATGGTTACATGGTTTCTACTACACAAGCCCGCGGGGCTCTGGGTTGCTTCCAGAGTTCTCGTTCACTGGCTCACATCTGCATAATTCCATCTGCATCCCCGCGCCGTTCCAAATACTTGACTCCGACCTGGAAACACAACCACTCTGGGACGACAAGACGGATGACCGTTTACTATGGCGAGGTTCTAACACCGACGCCAGTTACACGGACCGTACAAAGTGGCGAAACGCGTTAAGGGCGCGGTTGGTGGCCGAGACCAACGATATGACCGGGAATTTAGATATCCTTGTTTCGGGCGGGATGGACGACGCGTCAATTGTCAAGACAATGAAAAAATCAATGGTCAATCCTGCACTCATGGACGTGGCGTTCTCTGGGTCCCCAAAGCGCTGCACGACAGACGTATGTGACGCGCTGAAAAGTGAATATCCGTGGGATCCTACACCTCCGGAAGAACTCGAGCGGACGCACAAGTATGTGCTGGATGTCGACGGAGATGAGGGTGCGACGAACTTCAAGAGGCTGATGAGCTCGAACTCTTTGGTGTTCAAGTCGACTGCGTATGCTGATTGGTGAATAGTCCTCTTTCACTCTGCATATTGTCCGCATCTAAATACGAATGTAAGGTATATGGACCGCATCCAGCCTTGGGTGCACTACGTCCCCATACAGGTCGATCTGTCCGACTTGCACGACACGCTGGTATTCTTTCACGGGGATGTGTATGGGGAAGGCGCGCATGACGAGCTCGCTAAGCGGATAGCGATCGAGGGAAAGCACTGGAGCAAGGCGTATTTCAGAAGGGAAGACCTTGTCGCGTATACTTTCCGGTGAGTGCTCGGTGACCTTGTCTTGAATGTATTGCAGCTCACTTGGCTTGAAGGCTACTATTGGAGTATGGCAGACTCATGAGTCCGGATCGGCGTGCCATGTCGTACCCTCAAACAGACTAGGTGGAAATCACTCGGTACTTGTGGAAGCGGGATCACGGTGCGAACTAGGGCTTCTTTATTATGGGCCGACTTAGGTCGGAGGGGATACCACGCAGATTTCTGTACTGTGAGGGGGTGTCGAACAACTTAGAGTTATAACTAATGGGATTGCAACAATGTAACAACACTGGAGCTCCTTGAGAGTTCCAACAGATGATACTCGACAGTCCGGTTGCTGTGTGGAGCTGGCGAAGAAGCAGGCCGCGCTAGTTCAAGAGCCTGCTGTCACATACGCCTGATTGTTTCCCGTCTGAATCGCGGAAGACCAACATAGGGAGCGCACGCCTTCAGTACTTCAGTCCTAGCTCCTGTCTGAGACAACACGCGCACCGCAATGTATGCTGTACGAGACGAGATATAAAGGCTGTATGAGGTAGGAAGTGACGATTGTGTCTGATCATGGCAGTCATTTGGCAGATAGGCTCAGGCTGCGATCAGGCTCGTGATTCCGATTCGCTCTTACCATCATCATATACCACTCTCGTGTTCCTGGTGTGGAATCCGCCTCATCTTGCTACTCATTCAAGGTAACATGGCTAACCTCACCAGGCTCACAAAGTACGACATCAAGGACTCGAATATCGCCCTTCTGGGCTCCGATGTGAGCAGCCGTTCATGTAGGACATACTAGAGTTACAGGGATGTTCTCATCCTCAATTACAGCTAGAGAAGCGCGTTAGGGAGCATGCTGGCGACTCAGAACCTGCCTGGGATGATGCTGGGAAAGAAGTCGGAATACAAACCTGGCGGATCGAACAATTCGCTGTCGCCTCTCGCCCTTCTCGAGGAGAGTTCTATAGTGGGGACTCTTACATCGTCTTGAACGTCCGTCTATGCACCATCTTTGACGATCTGGCCTCATCTGACCTCTGTGTTCATCGCCTTAGACCTATAAGAAGTCTCCGGACGCCGAAACACTCTCTTATGACCTCCATTTCTGGCTTGGCGAAGAAACCTCTCAGGACGAAGCTGGGACGGCAGCGTACAAGACCGTCGAACTGGATGACCGTAAATTGTTTTAAATTGATCAAGCACTCCTTGTACTGAACATAGTCAAGATCTGCACGGCGTCCCTGTCCAATATCGTGAAGTTCAAGGTCACGAATCCCCTCGCTTCCTCTCCTACTTTCCTCGTTTCATTTGTCTACGCGGTGGCGTCGACAGTGGATTCCGACATGTCTCTGATCCTGTGCCTGTCGATCTTCATATCTTGTACAAGATCTCCATCACCCGTGAACACAATCTCGTTGTGCGCCAGGTAGCGGCTGCAGCATCCAGTCTCATTGAAGGTGACGTCTATGTCCTCGACAAAGGCGCCTCCGTCTGGCAGTTCAACACCAAGGAAAGCGCCGGCAAGGAGAAATTCAAAGCTGCCGAATTCGTGAGGACGTTGATCGATGAACGTCAGGGCCATAGTGAGCTCAAGGTCTTCGGTTCGTACAGTCATGATCCATCCAAAACATTACCAGCGTTTACTCACTTGCTGTCACTCAGATGAAGGTTCGTCTGGTGCTGGCGTCTTCCTTGCTGAATTTGGGGACGGCACCACGCTCTCGCCCGCTCCTTCGGCTCCCCCTGCCTCCCCCATCTCCCTTTTTCGTCTTTCTGACGCTTCTGGTCGGGTTCTGTTCGAGAAGGTCCAACCTACACTCGAATCGCTGTCTTCCACCGATGCATTCCTTCTCGACAATTCCTCAGATCCCTCTTTCCCCACAGTCTATGTATGGCTTGGTAAACACGCCTCGCTTACAGAGAGGCGATTGGCCCCGCAATACGCCCAGAGATACCTTCACGAGGCGTCTGGCGGAAACGTCGCCATTCCTATCGTAAGGATGCGAGAGGGTGACGAAACGGAGTTGTTCCTACGGCTGTTGCACGTCTAGATGCCTTGATTCATGATAGTAGTACCCGGATAATGGACCACTTTTCCAATGCCGCCACGAGAACGACAGCATCATGTGGGACATGGTGCGAGACACCAACATGGCTCAACCAGGTTCGAGATCATGTCTTTTCCCAGCCTGATCATCAACTAGTTCCTTCGGTTGATTGAAGCGCCTGCCTGCGCCTGCAGCTGTGCGCAAAAAAAGTAGCTCCCCCTCCACTGCCAAGCCCAGTCTAGGCTTCGAGACTTCGAACGTGCCTGTACCGAGTCCTCCATGTGCACTCGAACAACGCGTGTTATCTTCCACCTTCGAAACATAGAAACAGCAGCATATCCAAGGACTTGGAAGTTGTGACCCGTAGGTCGTCTGTCCATTGGACTAGCACAGCACCTCAGGCCAGCTCACCCAATCTTTGTCGGACAATCACTACAAGTCGCGTCAATGTCGCGTCAAGGACCTGCGACCAATGTCGGGTGATCGAAGGCCTGAATGATTGCGTCGGATTTTGATTGTACAGTACTGGCTTTTTGCTCCTCTTGCTTTCCCCATGTCTGTCCGAGACACCGGATCCCAGCCTATTCTTCAGCATTCTCGCACCTAATGTAGATCCTTATTTAGAATACGTACAACCGTCCACCATAAGCCACCATACAAAGAACTAACGAGGTACAATAGTTATAGTTCCAGGTATTTACCCATTAGCGGAGTTGACCAAATATAGTATACTTACTGTTTCACTGTTTCAAATACCTGTGACAATGTGTCAATTGGCTTACACGATTATTTGTAATAGAATTGCTTTGATAAGAGGTTCGTAACGTTCAAGTGTCAATTCAAGGTCGTCAATATAAAGGGACCTCGCTGGCGTGCATCCCCACTGACAAACCACTCGCTTCCACATCCACCGTGGCATTTGCAATGTCTGCCCAGATTCCCAACAACGGAAAGCGCAACATCGTGGTAGTCGGAGGCGGCAACGGCGCGGTCGTTGCACGTCAACTTTCTGCCAAGCTCGACGCGTCCTCCTTCAATCTCATATTGATAGACTCACGTCCATACCGTGTCTACATCATCGCCGGAGCCCGTATGGTCGTCTCTGATATAGACGCCCTGGCCACCGACAGCAAAGCTCTCGCATCCTTCGACAAACTTTTCTATAACGGTAATGGCACCTTTGTTCAGGGAACCGTCACTGCTGTAGAGAAGACCGAAAAGCTCGGGGGCACGGTTACCTTGGACAATGGCGAGCGAATCCCCTTCCATACTCTTGTCGTCGCCTCTGGTTCTAAATGGAGCGGGCCTCTGGACTTCCCGAACAACCTGGATGACATGTCGAAATGGCTGGAGGCTCGGCGCGCCGAGTTCAAGAACGCAGAGAGCATCGTTATTGCAGGTGCAGGTGCAGTAGGGCTGGAACTTGCTGGTGAGATTAAAGACATATACCCGGTATGGCCTGCTTTTGTGGCTACATCGTGATCTGACATTCCGAAACACAGAGCAAGCCTGTTACCATCGTTCACAACTCTTCCAAGCCTCTCAACGATGTGTACCCAGACAGATTCCGCATACGTACAGAGCGGAGCTTCGTTGCTCGCGGTATCAAGTTCGTATACAACGATTACATTGATGACCTATCTGCCAAACCCATAAAGACGAGGAATGGCAAAACTTTGGAGGGAGACCTTGTCGTGAGTATGCGTGTCCCCGTTTGTGACAGTGTATTGACATGTCTACCTTGAGGTTGCTGCATGGGGCGCTCGTCCCAACACGCAATTCCTGTCTTCCTTGGAAGGCGGCGTCCTTTCACCAGATGGCTTCGTCAAAGTCCTACCATCGCTCCAGTTGTTGGAGCACCCAGATATCTTTGCCCTCGGGGACGTTCTAGACCTAAAGGAGCAGAAGCAGGCAGCTAAAGCGAACGCACATGCAGCTACTGTGGCGGCAAATGTCCTGAGCTATGTGACCACTGGAAAGACTGTCAAGAAGTATAGCGGTAGCTCTGAGATGATACTCATCACAAACGGAAAGGTATCTGGCTTCGTCCGTTGCCGTACCAGAGGCTGACATAGATCACAGCAGGACGGTGTCGCCTATCTTGGTATCTTGTGGGGTTTGGTGTTCGGTGGCTGGTTTGCACGATTGCTGAAGTCGCGTGATCTCCTGGTCCCCATGTTCCGCTCAGCAATGGGGTTGTGATCGACTTTGATTCATCGGTCTATGGTCTCGGCGGGCTATCGCCAGGAGCAAGCTAGATGGCAGTATATTTTATTGGCAGGATCTTCTCGTAGGACGTTATTTATTGCATGAAATCAATACCCAGAGGTTCGCCTGAAGTACGGAATGGCAAGATTGCGTCCGCGATTCAGCCTGGCGTACCATGCACCGAGAACAATGCCCCACAGAATGCCGATGTATGCAATTCCATGGGTCTATACGAGTCAAGAACGGTTCTCAAAATGCGCTGGACGACCATACCTTTCCACCTGTGAGAACCAATATCTCTGTTGACCCTTTGTATTCCTTGAGAGGCTTGCCGTCGAGATACTTGAGAACATTCGCGCTGACGATGAGCGAGTGACGATTGGCTTTCAGCGATTGCTTCACTTCGGGCCAATCTATCATATCGCCTATTGCGAATATTTCTGGGTGATCAGATAGCTGCAACGTAGACTTAACTTTGACGCAGCCATTCTCAGCCAGAACATCAGGTCCTAGAGAGGAAGCCACGTAGGCAGTATTTGGGCGTGTACCCCACATCGGCAACTGGAAAAGCATCAAGTGACTTGCCTATAATGATGCTCTGTGTTGACTTACCACAAGGTCGGCCTCAATGATTTCACCTTTCCTCGTCTTGATGGAGGTCGCGCCATCAGGTAAGTCGACGGAGTCCAACGAGTCGTCCAGAATCAGGCGAATGTTACGAGCTGCTAGATCTCTGGCCGCGCCATTTCGGAACCTGTCGGTGTAGACATTGGTCAATAGTTGCTTTCCGCGGTGGACTATCGTGACATTCTTGTCCTGGTAAGACGTCAGAGAGTTGACTGCATGGGATTCTCACTACTGAGTGATACTGACCGGCCAGGTTTCCCTAATTTCACCTGCGACTTCGTAAGCCAGGGGACCACCACCAACCAAGACAACGTTCTGAGCGTCCTTGAACATCTGGCGCGTCTCATTGATGAAACGAGACACATCCTCCGGGCCGTCTGGAATGGCAAATGGTCCGCTCCAGAGGGAGCCAGTGGCAAGAACGAGGACATGGAAGTCTAGCTTCTTCCCATCCGCTAGAACAACGCGTCCCCCGACCTTGTGTTCCTTCTCTATGCCCGTCACAGTTCCGCAGACAAAGGTGCCGTTGTTGTTCCGGAATATCCTGTCATAGCGCGCGAAAGCTGCGTCCTCTGAGTCGAGATGGTCCAAGTCGGACACGACCATGCGGGCGGCAGAGATGAGGTGCAGCCGGTACGGACGAGAGTTGACGAGGATCAGGTTATACCTGGCGGGATCCAATGAACCAGAGAGTGAACGAGCGACATGAGCGCCAAAGTTGCCTCCAACGATTATGACGTTGAGTTTGGCCGCAGTCATTTTCAATGTGTTGAGAATCTACGTCTCGCGTGAAGCGCAGCTTTTATACGAAGTTGGAGCCATGAAAGTCGTGACAAAGGCCTTGCCGACACTGAATTGATGACTATATCGTGCTGACACAGTGGTTCTGAGACTTGCGACTACAGTACTCTACTGCTGCGCTGCCAAGTTTCCTGCAGAAGGCCATCGATGGCGCCCGCCGTGTACGTCTGGCCCAAATCATCTCCGTAGGCCGAAAACTCGCGTTTTGACCTGATGTCGCAAACAAGCACTGCGCTGCGTGACGCTATAATCTGGATTTCGCTGCCAACAGATCTAGAGAAAACCAAAGCTATCAGCTTGCCGACGTATCACTCGATGGCAAGAATGGTATGGCAATGCACCATTCCAGGTGGAACCTGTGGCGAGGACTATGACATGAACGACCAGCTTCTGGTCATCAGTTCTAGGATAAGATTTCACCGACAACAACGTTCCTCTTTGCGGTGAATCTTGGGTCATGCTGGGATTGTAGAAAAGCAAGGTGGTTGCGAGGGCCCTGTCATCTTATCTGTCAACAGTTTGGCGTACGTTCTGTCTGAGGACCCACGAAATAGTCTGCCGGTTGCTTGACTGTCATTTGAGCTTATCTGATAAGTCAGACATCGGAATGATTCAGAGTTCGCCGCCAATTTAAATGGGCTAAATCGATCTTAGATTTATCACGGATGAAAGCGCCGGCAGTCGTGTTGATTTCAGCACCAGTATGCTGTGCTACTTCTCAGCTCTACCGAGTCCCAGTTTGGCGCTTTTTTCTGTATTTCTGAGCCTGATACAATGTGGGTAAGCGAGCTTGGCTCTTGTCATGAATGTTCGACAGCGGAACGAGCCACACACGACTAAGGATACGCAATAGGTACGTTCGTCTTATGGGTCAAAATCGCTTCGAGATTGATCTTCGAGATGATCCAAGAGACGACAGCGAGAGGAAGACTAGAAAGTCAGCGCTGTCGTCCCGATGTAAAGGATTGACTCGAGAGGAAGGGCGCCACATTGATTGACAATACGGCAGGGGATCCTGTCCGGTAGGTGTCATCGCACAAGTCTATCCCTCAATGCATTGGACACAAGTTCTCCTGGTAGCAAGTCGGCCACCTTGAAGACGTCAGCCAAGGAAACGACTCAATGGGTGAATTACCTGGCGCATCACCTCTTCCCCACCAATGTCCCAACCAGTCTCGGCCACAGGTAACAGCGTGCCATCCACCAGTCTACTGATAATCTGTCCAACGCCAAATCTCTCTCCGGTGTGCTTCCGCCATCGAAGGATATTGCGCAACAGTTTGACCCTCCTGTTGAGAAACTGTCGCCGAGCAGGTATCGATTCCGGATTGAACCCATACGTCGGCTCAAGATTTCGACGCAGAGTGTCGGCATCGTTCACAGCCTTGTCGAATAGTACAACAACGGCCTTGAACAACATCTGATTCCCGAAACTGTCAATGGCCGGACGCGTCGACGGCATGACCACGTACCTGCACTTTGACATTGCCCGGTTCGACACTTGCCTCTACCTCCTCAGTGAGATCCACCATGCGTCTGACGTGTTTCTCCGAGTACACGTCGAGAGCTCCTCCCTCTACAACTTTGCACAGTCGAGGTATTATAGCCGTTGTGATCATCGACGACACCAAGTCGCCGTCAGTGCCAAGCTCTTCACCGTCAGGCCGCGAGTAGTTGTACAGTCCCTTGTACCAGGCAAAGCTGTCTAGACTCCTGTCATCCTGTAAAAACATACTCAGTCTGTTTCGGGCATAAAAGAGCGAACCAAGTTGTACCTCAACACAGTCCCAGCCAACAGACTCCAACCGCGCCCAAAATTCCCATACGCTGACCACGCCGAGACCACCCCAAGCACCGACATAGCTATCTGCATAGAGCTCCCGCCACTCATTCCAGCGTCCCTTTGATGGATCTAAAAACTCCTTGGCTTTAACGTCTGAAAGAATGTCCTTCTTCGTACTAGCGACGGACTGTAGCGCTTCCCGGTACGCAACCTCGTCGAACGATGGTAACTCATCATCAGTGGAAAGCCCTTCGTCAACGTTATGTTGGCGGTTGCGTTTCTGGCGGCGAACAGCACGAGCGGCGCGTCGTTGCGTCCGCAACTCTGCGGGCGAGGGATTCGGGATCGTGCGACCGAATTCGTCGAATTCCTCTTTAGGCTCTTCGACTGGCGGGAGGATGGTCGGACTACCGAGAAATAATGACAGGTCATCTTTATCATCCTCCAGTCGTCGTTTCTCGATCATCTGATGACGCTCTTGCAGAAGGGATATGTGTTCTTCTTCGAGCTTCTCGAGCAGAGGATACTGAATTCGATGGTAAGTCAGCAAGCAAGAGAGATAGGAAAGTATTCGGACCTTTTCGTCCAAGAACCCTGCGACACCTTCCACCCAGTCGTTGAAGGAGCTGAACCAGGCTCGCTTCTCCTCGGCCCTTGTCACCATTTCGCGCATTTCGGTCTCTCGTTGATCGAGGTCGTTCCGTTCCCTGGCAAGAGAGTTCATTGCCGACACATTTGACGAATGCGAGGTGGTAAGTTGCGCAAGTTGCATTGTTATACGATCCAGAGCAGGACCAAGTGAAGGGACGTCAGTAACGGGAGGGACTGTCAGAGGTATGAGTGTGAGTTGATCTTCTGGTTTGAAACTGCTTACTCGGCGCAGGCTTATATGTCTGCTTGACTTTGGCATCGGGTGGAGGGGTCGCGCCCAAATGGCCGCCCCTCCGCAGCTGTTCCTGCTCCCATTCCTGTGTTTCGTCGTCCTCTTCTTCACTACAAAGAGATATCAATACAATGAAGACCATCGTCGACAAATGAGAGCGCCTACGCGTCAGCAATCATCTCTTCCATAGTTTCTCGCCGCTTCTTGGCTTCCGTCTTGCGGGACTTCTTGCCGAGGGCTATCCGTTCTTGTGCGCTAGTGTATTCGGCGAATTCTAATTAGTTGCGTCAGTCGGTAAATTCCAGAAGGAAGACATTATGGCACACCATCGTCTCCCTCGCCCAGTTCATCATCTTCACGCATAAGACGACTCTCTGGGTGAGGACCATGATCCTCAAATCTTTGCGTCAACGATAGGGAGATGAAATCGTCTTCTCCAGAGGTTGTTGTAGTACGCAGTCTTTCACGACGTTCCTTCGCAACCTTGATGGATGACTCCGACGGTATACTGCTTCCCACTTTACGTCGGTGAGAATTGAATCAAAAATTATCTCAGCAACGCACCTGAAGGCTCCGACATATCAAGTATTTGCATGGAAGAGTCATCGAGGTTCACAGATAGGTCCACGTCCATTGACATGTCGGCATCATATGCATCGGCGGCAGCAGGAGGCGGCGCTCTCCTTGTACTAGCTTTCAACTCGTTGAGATACGCCTCATCATACGTTGGACCGCGACTGGGTGAGATAGACGCCTGATCAAGGTCGGGCAAGAATTCCCTGCGCAAAATAAGCAAACTAAGGAATTGAGCAGAACATAATCGACATACTGAGAATGCTTACTCTTCCCCAAGGTCAGTTTCCTGCTCAATTTCGACTTTTTGACCTGGAAGACGTCGTCAGCTCCCTCCTGCTACACCGGTACCATTAGTAAGCTGTTCAAAGAGGCAATCCCAGCGCAAACCTCTTCTTCCGCGCCGCCAAAGCTCAGTCGAGACTTTGGCCGTGATTTCTTCACTCGCTCTTTGAGTTTTGTAGCGAGTATGCTGGGAGAACCGTCCCCAGCAGCCGAGTCCGACGCAGCAGGCCCAGTCGCAGCAGGCCCGTCCTCGTCGTCGGACACTTGGCGCGATCTGTTGGCTGGTTTTGACTTGACGCGCTTGTTGAACATGGTGGGTAGAGAGGGAGAGGGTGCCTAAATCCGAAGTTCCCACGTCCAAACGGAGCCGACGATTACCCCGGTCCTCCGCCTTGTTTAGAGATGTCATCTGCCCGCCCTCGACCGCGCCCGAAACCCAAAGCGAAGCCCGCAGCGGGCCCGTCTTCGTCGACCGATGTCATCGACAGCGATGATATGTTCATGCGCAACACCAGCCGCGACATTGGCACATGGAAGAAACTGGAGGAAAAGAACAAAGGTGCGGCTGATACTCTATCACGACGCGATCGTTGCTCGACGTGCAATTCGCAGAAATAAAAACTCGTGGTGGCTCGGATGATGAAGAGGAGCCGGAGAGCCCTAGGAAGAAAAGCAAGAAGAAGAAGGACGCGGCGCCGAGCTGGCAGAATGGCAAGAAGAACGCGAGGTGTGTCTCGTTGTTTTTGAGGCGCGCGCACTAGTATGCTGAACACGTCCAGGATATTCTCCGTTGAAATCTCTGATGTGAGCGACGATGACGTGGAATTTCTCGGCATGGAGAACGCGCCCAACCATAAGCGCAAACGCGCAGAACGCGAGAGAAGTCGATCCCGTTCAATCACCCCTCCGCCAGCCCTGCCTCAGCACCAGCTCCAGAATGCACGGAATATTGTTAGGTTTGTCTTCTCCCTGCGACTCCTACTTGCGCCTGACCACCTTCTCAGGTTAGCATTGGCTCAGAAGCCGCGCGCACCGTCTCCCTCTGCCTACGACGATATAAACGACGTCTCAACTGACAGCGTCGAACTCGACCCAGAGCTCGACCTGATAGCGAAACAGTCTAAAGCGAATCACAGAGACTCATCCATGGTGCGGGAGGACTCCTCGAACGACACAGTTCAAATCACTGTCAAGTGGCAACCACATCCACAGTTTGAAGGCGCCGGAGAATTTGACGCGAGCGTGTTCAAGATGAACCGTGTACGTTTGTTACCTCTATGTTGTCGGTCTCAAGTCTTACAACGTCTCAAGACGGACTCTTTTCGGGATCTGTTCGAAGCAATGGCCGACCAGGAGTCTATACTGTTCGACTCCCTGGTTATGACATATAGAGGGCGTCGCTTCTTTCCATCAGTGTCACCTAGTACCCTGGACATCTGGGGCTCTGCTGAGTTCGGTACTAGTTTCGCTTCGTCCATCCGCCCTCTTTCCACTCATTCTCTTCAGTTGCTTGTAACATCAAGACGTACGACTTCATGCGCGCGCAGTCGATGCTTCCAAAGCAGACACATGTCGCCCCGGATCCAGCAGACGACCCCGACGTTGTCATCGTAGCTTCTGATGATGATGATGATGACTACAGCGCCCCACACGGATACGGGCAGCGCGTGGAATCCATCGCTCCCGACACCGACCACGAAGATGATGGGCCAGATAACACGTTCAAGCTGCACCTCAAATCGCAGCTGACCTCCGGAGAGGTTGTCCTGACCGTCCGGCCCACCACGACGTGCGGTGCCATCGTCAAGGGCTTCCTCAAGAAAGCTGGTTTGGCGGAACAGTACCCACATGTGATGAACGGCACAAAGCCACCGACAGCGAAATGCGGCAAGAATGCGGACCCACCCAAAGACCCGCGCTTGTTCATTGACGGCGACAAGATGGACCCCAACACTGAGATTGGGGAGATGGATCTGGAGGACGGTGATATGGTCGATGTCGTTGGGTTGTAGTCTCTTTTTACTCTAGGTTCTGCTTTGGTCACTCTGTAAAACCACGATCCACCCTCTACATGCATGTACTGTATCAGAATATTTGCTCCAATTCTAACTGGGAAATACTTCGTTCTGGACGCAACAGAAACTCTATTCCAAGCTCTATTCTCGCACTGATTTCTACTTCCGGAACAAGTACCAGAATGGGCGCAAAAAGTACCACACAAATTCAAGGTGGAGGGAGCAGTGAAGTAGGAAGGGGACGAGGGACAACGGGCCGCTACGTAGGAGTAGACAAAGCGCTAAACCCTAGTGCGAAATCAAACTGGCGTAGGTGTGGTGTGAATGAGAAAGTTGTACAATGCAGATTATGGGTATCAATAAAAACCCGTATCGTCAAAGATGAGGAATGTGCAGCGAAATATATACATGTAGGATGAGAAAGAAAATCTGGCGGTCGGTGAGTATACATGGCGGGAATGAACGGACGGGAAGGATGGCGATCCCAGGGGATGAGTGGTCAGTAAGTGGCGTATGGTCGACGTATGGGGGCTGCTGCTGCGAGAAGATGAGCGACTAAAGCAACTGAGAGCCAAGGATTGACATACTTCTTCAGTAGTTATTTCAATAGTTGATGTCCCCGTGTTGTCTCCTTCTATGGGAGTGGTTGCTCCTCAGAGGGACGTCAGTTGACTCCGGCTCGTAGGCTCTTCTATCGACAGTGTAGGTCGGCGAGACATGGAAAGAGGTGGCGGCGGTAGCCGTCGCAGTGGCAGCCGTCGCAGTAGCTGATGAGCCATCGTTGGCGTTGCCTTCAGAACCGCCAAACACTTTCGGAGCATTATTGGAGTTGTCGTTGTGCGAGATGTACCAGCCGATACCAATACCACCAGCAGCGCACTGTGCAAGTATATGGGATCAGCATGGTCTCAGAGGGTCGTATGCGTAAAGTACGCACGACAGCAAGGATCAAACCAACAACCCATACCCATACGGCAAGACGGGTGGTACCGTTCTGGGTTTTCCGGAGCCAAGAGCTGAGGAAGAAATAAGCAGACAGACTCAGTAAGACGAACAAAAGCTTGCGCACCTGCCGGATTTCCTGTTGTCAACGTTGTCGTGAGCAATAACACTGAAACGACGCCAAAAGTCGTCTCCTCGCTCGCCACGCTTGGGCAGCAGGACGTCCTCTCTGGCCGCGCGCATGATGGGCTTTTCATCGGCAAAGGAGATCTCAGCCTTCTGTGGGCGAGCGAAGACGGGGGTGATGGGAGTCATGGGGGCCTGGAGAGGGTGCGGCGTGCTGGGAATGGCCGGCGATGGCGGCGGCTGGCCATAGTGCTCGGAAGGAGAAAGGAAGGGATTCTGGCCCTGCGCGTTTGTGTTGATCTGGAGGGGAGGCTGGCGGGGTTGCGCCGCCTGAGCTGGTTCCGGACGAGCAAGGTTGAGAGCAGCGATGGGCGCCGCGTAGCCAGGCCGCGGAGACGCGATATACTGGGGAGGCGGGGAAGGAGTGCCCCTTCCTGCGGTGGCGGCTGCCAAGGCAGCGTGCTTCGACGGCAAAGGCCCTGCCTGTTTTGACTCTGTTGCCAACGGCGCTTTGCGCATATCATCGTCGTCGTCATCTTCATCGTCCATGGACCCATTCAAGAAGCCCATCCCGAGGGCACCCATGCCAGACTGACGGTTGGCTTGAGGATCATTTCCGAGGTAGTTGTCGTAGCTGGACACATTGCCATCTTAGCAACGGAAAGACAAGAGACAAATCGAGACATACACGTCGTATGCAGAGGACCTGTTGTTCGGATTCGGCGGCGCTGGCTGGCGGGCGCGACGCTGAGGCAGAGGAGTCTCGTAGATGGAATCCGGCTCGTTGGTTGCGTACGGTGGTCGGCCAGCAAGGGGAGCCATTGCGCCGTCTATAAGGAGCGGAATGTAAAAAAGAAAGTGGAAAGCAAACAGAAACAGATGCGCCGGGGCGCAGAGACAAGAAGGAAGAAGGCAGGTTACGGTCACTAGGTCACACAGGGCGGGACAACATGCATCCCAAATTGATCATCTGCTTGTGGTGGACTCCTTCGGTCTCCAAGCGCCGTACTGATGCCCAGAGTACCTAAGGCTTTCCATCTCGTCGCGCTTGCATTGCCGCTCTGACCTGCTAGCCTCAAACCAGCTCATCTACACAGGAAAAGCTAACCATTGAACCAAATGGCCGAAACATCGCAAAGATAGGACTATTTTAGGACGCAGGACCCCGTGCCCCAATCACCATGACCACGACATTCGAAGGTTGCGATACGCCACTCTTCCATGTCCTTGATGAACCACGCGAGACCGTGAACACAGAGACAACGATTCTGACAGTTCGGAGGTTGAGTACCATCACAGTCGCTTGAATGTCATACATGTATTGCCTGGTTCAGACAGTAAGCTTTGCTTCAGATTAGATGTCGCACATCTGCGCGAGGTGAGAGGCATATCGAGGACGCGTGTTGCACTGTTCCGCGCAAGAACATGCTCTGGCAGCCGGACAAGCGGATATCTGAGGCCGTCAATTGCATGTCGACATCTTCCTTCATCACGTCTGCACCCATCTAGAGATATCACGAAGGTAACTCAGCACTCCATCCAAACATGCACTCATCAATGATCAACATTCAAACCGCAAGTCACATCAATGCCACCCATCAGTAGCATTCCGCACCAATATTCGCGCATTGTTCACAAACGCTCGTATCAGCTCATCAAACGCCGACCGCTCGAGTTCAGACGCATGCGGGTCCGCCCTGCGCGCTGCAGTCGAGAGCAGCAGCTCCGACCGCGAGATCTCGAGTTCGAGCTCATGCAGGACTTCCGGCTGGACGACAAATGAGTGGGCGAGACGCTCAGATGAGATGACAATATACGCACCGGACCGTTCGACGTCGACTTGGTCACTTGTGTGAGATCAATCGTGAACTCTTCGTGGGTGTAACTCAATCGGTCTTTTCGTCTTGTCAATGTCGAGGATCCGATGGGGTGCTGTTCTTTAGAACGAGTGAATATGGGAATTGCAGAACGTCGAGTCGAGTTCCATGATGCGGCCAGGTCACAGCACGCGACGCGACGAGCTCAGTATTTGGAGCACTCACCGGGCACCTCCAGATTCACAGAGACCCTCCAGTCCGCGGCGCGTTTCGGAGAGTAGATATTCAGGTCGCCCAGCTTGATTTTCCGTATGGTCTCGACAACATTGTTGGTCTTCTCGTCTCGCGTCACGCGAATCTTTTCGCGGCCTTCCGTAGGGTAGAACGTGTCAACGAGATAGAGATGGTGGTAGTCCAGCGGCGACGGAGACGACGTCGAGCTCATTTTGAGGTTGTTGAGGAGGGTGTTGAAGTGTTTGTGTTGGTGCTGTACGACGGAGAGGCGTCATTCAAGCTGGTTCAGGCAGAAAGGAAGGAAATCGCGTCCATACAGCAGTCATGTTGGATTCGAACATACAGTTCAACGAATCGGGTTGGAGAACTAGGGCGCTGTGAGTGAGATGATTTGACGGCCATTTGGGCTTCGCAGTACGCACTGGTCTCCACAAGGACTGGGAGTCCTATCCGTGGACCTCCAGACCCACCCCCAGGCACTTTGTCGCGCAATATGCCAATCTTCGCCTCCACTTCGATATTGCTGCCTGGTATGTTCGGCCGATTCAAGATCATATGGTGCACAAAGTCCGCTATCTCTTTGATAAACTCGTCCATTGGCTCGACACCCAGGATTGATAGCGATAATGGCGGTAGCTTCGCGTTCCCATTCGGTGGTGCAGAATTGGAGTCCATTCGTGGACGTTTGTGAGGAGGGGTGTTGGATGCGTACATGTTAGAGAGGAAAGAGGAAAGTTTCCTTTTTGGCACAACTCTTCCTCTCTTGAGAAACTGTACGATTTCTTTTGACAGTTCGAGCCCAGCGCCTGCTAGTATTACACATAATCAACCTCAAGGACCAACTGAAGAAGAGCTAGGTTATCCGTTTGAATTTGTTGTAGGCATACACAATACAGGTTCTAATACATTTTTAAGTTAACGGTGCCACTGACCATACTGTAGAGTATAAGTTAAGTCGAAAACAATAGAAGAGCGAATAGAGGAAACGAAAGATAGTCTGATCTCAGCGAAGTCCTCTCATCGCACGGGGTCCACTTGGTATAGGCTTGGAGACAGGCAAATTCATGGAACGCGGGTATCGTGGCGGCTGCACGATCTCCCCGTCCTCGGGAGAAAATTTAGGTTGCCGCGGCGGAGACGCCCGCGATATAGTTCGGGGGACAACCGACTTCCCCACTCGCCCATAATCCCCCATCGGCGAGATAGGCGAGTTCGATCTTTGTCGCCCGTGTCCACCGATCGGCGGCGCATTGGGCTTAGCGGGTAGGTGATGGAGAGAAGATGCCGACGTATGAGAAGCAGAGGTTGTCGAAGACTCGTGCGTCATTCGTCCAGCAAGTTCCCGCCCCAGGCTCTGTACGTCCTCTGCCTTCGCAACAAAGGAGGCCGACGCAGGTTCTGGCCACCTGTGGTTATGGAGCTCCACGTCGGGTGAATTGAATGGGGGACTGACTCGAGCTGAGATGGAGGACGAGGGGGGAGGAGGAGGAGGAGAATGAGTCATGGTGGCAGGTGCTTGCCGAAAAGCAGCTGGCGCCGACTTGGAAGACAACGAGTTCGAAGGTTGTGACTCGCCGAGAAGTGACTTCGGTATCGAAGAAACATCCGTCCCAGGCGCGGAAGCATCCCAATTGCCACTTTCCAGAGAACGAAGGGTTGTGATGATCGCTGGCTCGGACTCTGGTTCCTGGAAGTTGCACACCACCTTCTCCTTCTCCTCTCTCTCCTCTCTCTCCCTCTGTTCTCTCTTTCTGCGCGCAAAATCTTTGAGGGTAAGCTTCTTCGGTTGTGGCGGCGCACCCGAGGGAGGGGAGTTCTCGTTCGTACGATTGAGAGGTGGCGTAGATGCTTTGATTGGGGCTTTAGAGGATGAGGATAGGTCCTTCTCTAGCGAAGATGGGGTCGGCGTTATTTGACTCGGTGTTGGATCTGATGGCGGGGCACCAACGGGAGCCACTTGGGTAGCGGGCGAAGGAGAGAGACACGGTATCGGCTCCGATACTGTCGTTTCCATTGTCACATCAATCTCTGCATGTGGTTCGTCTCCGAGCTCAGCCTTCATCGAGACGGGGGACTGTGCAGGTGATGAATCAATTTGCACAGACCGAGGCGCCGAGACGGATCGAGGAGTTGGTATCTCTGGTGGCGGTGATCGCGGTGACATGGTTAACGGCACCGTACGTGGAGACACCGTCTCGATGTCGACCATTTCTGTATCATCCCAGTGAACAGCACCGGAGCGTGAGTCCCTCCGCCTTGAGAGCGCGGCCGGTATTGAAGAAGGTGAGTGTGATTTATGCGCCATGGCGGGAGGCAGAGTTGATTGCTGAGAGGGAGGCGAATGGGCGGATGAAGGACTTTCGGTTGTGGTAGTTGAGGTGAAAATGAGACTGGGTGTGGAAGGAACGTCTGTATCGATCTCCATAGGATGATCTTTGGTGGCGATAGCAGTGGGGGTGAAAGGAGAAGCGAGAGACAAACTGGCGAATGCGGCAGTCGGTGACGTGGTAGGCTTCGGAGAGGTAGCTGTTTACAAACGATTAGCCCGACTGCAAGGAAGCCACAATCAGTGCACGCACGAGAAAATTGCATCCTTAGCGAAGCTTTCCGCATCTTCGGCGGCATAATTTCAGGCGCCTCCGCAAGTTGCGATGCGGTATGGCACATTTCGACGCCGCCTATACCGCCACTCCACGGAACCTTCTCCTGCGTCCTGAAGCCTCGTTCCTTGCCTACTAGCGGTCCCAAGTCGGTTCTGCCATCGGCTTCCTCGCCGTCGATATACTTCTTCATCCTCTCGATGGCACATTCTCCTTTGACGCCCTTCCCGCATGCACATTTAGCGAAGGTCGATTCCAGGGCATGCATAACTCCGCTCATCTGCTTCCTGATGTGATCCCGTTCCGCCGGTTTGAACATGTCCGGGCAATTGAGGAGGGCAGGAAGATGATGGACAACATTGCCGTCGTCCCATTCCCAGCCGAGCACAATCTCTTCGTCCTTTTCCAGGGCCTTGGTAGCGAAGAGGCCAAAACCGAGCGCCTCGGACGACTCCGTGCAGACCATCGGCCGAAGTACAGCATTTGGCCGACATCCCGAGCGGACCCAGCGCGACTTGTTCCCGACAAGACGGGTGTCGAGAGCCAGGTCGAGTGGCGGACCCATAAGGTGGACAAAAGGTTTCGGCATGCCTAGGTGGGCGTAGGCGTTAAGCGGGTCGGATAAATAAGTGGCGGAGGGGGTGATCGAGGAAACGAATGGTGACAGATACGTCTCTGGGGGGACTGGATTCGACGTATGAAGAGTGTACGAGGGCGGGAGGATCGACGAGGCCGAGTCGGGGGTCGACCGGAGGTGGGACGGTGACGGCGAAAGGGCAGAGATGCCCCGCCAAGAGGACGCCTGCTCGCGCAACTTTTCTCTGGTCTGCGCCTGCGGCACGACGTCTTTGGTGATGGGGACATACATTTTCTCCTCGTCGCAGTCGTCGACGACGATGACAGGGCTCTCTTTCCGGCGCTTGTGCTGCTTGCCACCCCGGTGCTGCTGGTGCTTGGGGTCGCACTCCCAGCATACCCATTGATCTGGCTCGTTTACGCCGGGAAATATGCCAAAGCATGCACCGTGGCACCACCGCTCGCACTTATCGCAGCCAATAGAAAACCCGTCGTCGTGCTTGTAGCCACATTTGCATCGAATGCCGTCGTCGTTGCCGCTGTCCAGTGTGCGCTTCTGCGGAATGACCGATTGCTTGGGCGCTGCGAGCGACGAAGACGACGCAACGGGCTGCATCGTTTGCTGTGAGGGTCCAAAGGCAACATGAGAGGAAAGAGGAATTGTTGGGCTCTGCTTATGCTTAGACCTATGCCAAACAGAGCCAATTGATGACAATCGCAGTCTACGTCAGCAGCCGCTCTCCCACGAGGCTCACGGCCAGCTTTCTCTGCTCACTGGGACCCATGGGGACACACAGTAGCACGACGTTAGTAGGTGTCCGGATTACATACAAGCAGACCTTGTCCAATTCCCAATTCATTCCGTGATTTTCGATGATCACTGTTTGAAATATCCCATCACATCGATAGCGCATGTTCTCGACGAAGACCTGCTGGGAAATTGTCAGATGGGTACAATCCGATAGAAATCACCGACCAGAGGAGGATGTCAGAGGGGAGGATGATAGCGAGAATTATATTGTACAACATTCCTGAAAGTATACACACACCCAATGAGTAGATGGACCCGAAAGGTCAACATACGATCAGGCGCCGGTCATCGTCCCATCTTCCAGCATCACCACGTCTCCATCCATGTCATCTCCAACGCCATCCTCTTCAACATCATCGTCCATCTCCTGTGTCTCGGTGTCTGGTCTCCTGCTCACGAAGTTGTCCAGTAAGGTCGGACCAGACCCAGCCTGATCCTGGGCACTTGGCTTCGTTTTTCTCTTCGGTCCGGGCGCGTCTACCATTGACCAAGGAATGATGTCTGAGCCAACGAGGCGAAACCTGATGAGAGCGCATCACAAAAGGTTGCGAGTAGAGTACCTTCTAGAAACATGAACTCGTCGGCCTTTCGAACAGTCGTAGCTAGTGAAAATACTCAGGAATAGCTTCGGCACCACGTCGAGATGAGAAACTCACCAACATCCTTATGCTGTATTGTCGTCCGGTTACTTCGCTCAGCAACCTTTTGTGCAGATTCGCAAAGTCGCTTGATGAACTCTTCCGTTGCAAGTGATATAAGAAAGGTAGCCTCTTTAGCAACGATTGGAATATCCTGCGCGACATGGTCAACACGGTTTTTGGGCTGAGAATTTCCGAAGACCTGCCTTATCCGCCTTGATAATTTTCTGAACTCTTGAAACCGGAAACAAGGTTTTCCCCGGTTCTCGAGTGAGGATAGGCTGAGGTTTTCGTTCCCTTTTCTTGGTCTCCGACGCGTCTGGTACTGCTCTTGGCCCAGAAGAAGCGTTTTCAGGTGTTTCGGTCGTAGCCTCTGTGCTTGGTGGCTCCATGAATTCGTCTCAGATAGCCACCTAGTCACTGGTTGTCGAAGGAAAGATGAAAGACGCGTCTGTGACCCTTCGTCACAAACACGTGGATCGACAAGCAAGTTTACGATTCTGAAGTACATACGAAGGTTCAACGTTCGATATCAGATTCTTCACGGTATCTCTTTAGCGGAAGTGGCCCCGAGCTTGTAGACAACTAAATACTTTGACATTGAAGCTGTGTCCCTCGTCGGTCTGCAATTTGGTAGCAAAGTCCAAGGATCAAGGCTCCTTTAGCTAATCAGAGCGTTATACTGACTTGCACTCCAAGATAGAATTCTTGCAAGGCAAGATTTGGGCTCCAAAGAGTACGAGAGATGACATTTATCAATATGAGGTTATGGATGACCCACGCAAGTACACATACGCTGTCTAACAAAGACCGCTACAAGACCTGGAGTCACTGCTTTTGCTGAGAATACGACTTTGTTGGATGGACCTGGAACAGGAGGTTAGCATCCTCGTTGCTGCCCAGTCAATGAGCGCGCTGTCCATGAAAAGAGACAGCTTCTCGTCAGGTCCCATGTAAGTATAGTGAAAGGCTGAGAAAGCAGGCTAGTCGTCGGTGATCTTGCGGGCCTGTCGGACGGCACCCGAGCCTCCAGAGTAGTTGTCGTCGTCGTCCGCCATTCCGCATGTCCGTACTCTGACTACAGAGCCCCTACAGCTAGCGAATACAGCGGACACTGGGCGTTGCACTCAACGATGAGTCGACCAAGATCGGCATGACTGTAGGAAATAAAGGAACTTTCCACTCGCGATACATAGACCGCCCATCTCAAGTCTGTCATATGTTCAACTGGTTGGTTGACTGGTCCGAAGACATTGGGTCCACCGATGCCGTAGAATTTGAGGCTGTGATGCACCGAATTTGCTCAGTAATCACTCTCGAGACCCTATCTGTTTTGGTTCACAATGAATAGCTAGCGAATGCTCACTTGAAGAAATTAGCGTGACTCAACGTCCCCAAATGATGCAAAGCGGGATGCCTGCTGGCCCCCACACTGACCCCACGTACTCCTGTGGTTGGTGGTTGGAATGTTCCGTCCGCTGTGTTGCATGTGGGCCAAGAGGGGAGAAAGCGTACCTTGAGCCACGACTTTCCAGAGTATCGGAACAGGCTGACCGTCACGGTCGCGTCGCCAGTCACTACCAAGAGTGCGGCTGCAGAGAGTCTCGTAATGCAGCGTTTTCATATCAGGCGGCAATTCAGGACAGGTACACTGTCTATCCTGAGGCGTATCAAAGTACCTCGCCCAGAGAGGATGTGATGCTGGGCAGCAGAGGCGGGCTCGCGTCGCCTCGCGATGATCTCATCGTTTACATAGGGGTCTTCGATTGACGCGGAAATCTGAGTTCTCCCGACCCTGTACCGACCGATTGTCCTTGTGACTGGTAAGTACTTACAGGTCAGAATTTGTGTGTTACACCAGGACCCCGGATAATACCCTTCGAACCCTGAGGGCAAAAGTACCAAAATTTCCGGCCCCGCGTCCGAACCTCAGAAATTTTCGCGTCCGAACTTTCCCTCAGGCTTCATGTCCAAAATTTCGGTCCTGTCCGAACTTTTGCCTCAGGGTTGTGTCGCGCCCGACGAAATTTTGCCCTCGACCTGGCTCGAACAAGCGCCTTTTCGGAGGTTGGCATCAGTTTGGGCACTACTACCGGTTCAGCTATGGTCTATCGCATTGACTGTTACATTTGCTAGTGATACCTGATCTATCCCAGGTCTGCCCTCCATCCATGTCCGAACGTTTGCCCTCAAGGCTTCAATCAAATTTTTTCGTCTGTCCGAACTCTGGATGAGGGTCAGAGGTCAAAAAATCGCTCGTGTCCGAACTTTTCCTCAGGGTTTTGGACCGATTTTGGCCTCCGTGTCCGAACTTTTGCCCTCAGGGTTCGAAGGGTATTATCCGGGGTCCTGTTACACCTTACCCTATTACTCGGGGGATCTCCAGCTTGTCTAGTCTCGCAAGGACGGATGGGAAGGATCGTGCATTGACATCGGATGATGAAGACCCCATGGATGTCAGTTGTGCTTCGGTTGGCAAGTCAAGAACGGTCACGTTGCGTTTCCTCGTCTAAAACGGGACTTAGTCTACTACAGTAAGGTGAGTACATCGGCAAATACATCCTCAATCCTTCCTTTTGTTCCTCTGTTCGCGAGCAGTCGCGAGCTTGAGAACAACCCTGCAAGATCGCCCACCTGAACCCACTCGACAGGTCGTGAGCCGAGAAAGGAGGAAGCAGGGAGGAAGTATGCCCAGCGAGGAACTTTTACCGGTGATCATCCGACCCAACATCGTGTGGGTCCTGGTCCATTGGCAATAGAGTGCATCCCATGACTTTGGCGGGCCGCCCTAGCCAAGCGAGTATATACGCGCCTTGGACCTTCCCCAGGAAAAGGCAACGTCTTCGAGGATGACCTCTTTCCTGTGTCGACTATGGCTCTTCTGCGGGGTCTTGGCTTTTTGCGTCGCTCATAAGGAATGGCCAACACACGAAACAGGCCTCACAGATCGCATTCAGTGGGATCATTACAGTCTCAAGGTCGATGGACAGCGTGCATTCGTCTGGAGTGGAGAGTTCCACCCGTGGAGAATCCCTGTCCCCGAAGTCTGGATGGATATACTTCATAAAGTAAAGGCGGCTGGCTTCAACACAGTTTCCATCTATCTGTAAGTCATTCGTTCGTTCTCGAGCTCCGCACGCACTGTTCACACGTCACCTCTCAGCCACTGGGGATTTCACGCGCCGAACGACCATACCGTCGACTTCGAAACTGGCGCGCGTAACATGGATTTATTGTTCAGCATGGCAGAAGAGGTTGGACTCTTCGTCACCTTGCGAAATGGACCGTATGTGAAGTAAGTCATGCGGCCTTTCACACCCATTGCGATCTCACCTTCATAGCAACCCAGTGCGGAGACCACAGCAGGAGGCTTTGCCCTTTGGTCCACGACTGGTGCCTATGGCGAGATGAGAAACAACGATCCTCGTTATACCGCCGCATGGGAACCCTTTATGACGGCTGCCAATAAAATCTCAGCGGCCCACCAGTTCGCCGATGGTGGAGCTATTGTGAGTGTTTCTCTACGCTGAACTCCAGTCTCTCATGTCCGTCCAGCTCTTACAGCAAGTCGAAAACGAGATCACTCCTCAAAGACTCGACAATGGTTCCATCAATACTCCTATTGCAGCCTACATGGCAGAGATCGCAGAAAACGCACGAGATAATGGTGTTACCTGCCCATTGATCACTAACTCGCCAGATTCCAAAGGGACCAGTAAGCTAATTCGAGTATCGTGCTTCCTGTACCAAAACTCATTTCGTCCTTGAGGTTGGAGCAAAGATTATAAGCCTGGACTTGGCGCCCAAGATATATATGGTATCGACTCGTACGTCTCAATTGTTGATATGTTTCCGATGTGCTCATGTTTCTATCGGGTAGATACCCTTCATGCTGGTCTTGCAACTTGACGGAGTGTGGTAGCGTACCTGAGTTCACGACCCAAGAGTGAGTGCTGTTGCTCTCCTGAACATTGCCTTCAAACATGCTCATGCGTACCTTACTCCTTCTCAGATACTTCCCACACTTTGATCTGGTGTCTCCGACTCAGCCTTCATTCATTCCCGAGTTCCAGGGAGGCTCTTACAACCCGTGGGGTGGTCCTCAAGGCGGTTGCGGTGGCCCAGGAACCCTGCTTGATACTGAATTTGTCAATGTATTCTATCGAGACCTTGTCGCTCAAAGGATCACCATGATTTCACTGTACATGCTCTACGGTAATTGCAACCAAAGCCTTTCCGAATATTTGCTCATCTTATATTTACAGGCGGAACAAACTGGGGAGGACTCGCAACGCCAATCGTCGCCACTTCCTATGATTACTCTGCTCCCATCCTCGAGAGCCGCCAACTGCAGGACAAATACGCTGAAACCAAACTCATCAGTTTGTTTTTCCGTACCGTACAAGACCTCACGATGACAGACCGACCTCACAACATGACTACTTCCCTTACCTCCTCACCTGCTGTCGGTGCGACGGAGCTCAGGAATCCCGAAACTCATGCAGGATTCTACGTCCTGCGACACTTAGTTTCGGCCAACAAACATACATCTGACTTCACGCTTGACATCGTCACGAAGTCTGCGAAGCTTACTGTGCCACAATTTGCCTCATCAATCAAGCTAGCCGGACGCCAGTCTAAAATCGTCGTCACGGACTTCACTTTCGGAAAACATACGCTCTTGTATTCGACTGCAGAAATCCTCTCTCAATCCATCGTCGACAACAAATCCGTGTTGGCCCTTTGGGTTCCTGACGGTGAATCTGGCGAGTTCGCTATACTTGGCGGATCCAAGAAGCGCAGTGTAGTCTCCGGGACTGGTGCCTCCTTCCACACTGTTGGGCACGATCTTGTCGTGTCGTGGAAAGCGCATCATACCCAAGGAGTCATTGAGTTCGACAACTTCCGCGTCATTCTCCTGTCCAGATCTCTTGCGTACAAATTCTGGGCACCGATGCTGTCGCGGAATCCTCTGGCTCCTCCTACTCAGATTGGCTTTGTCACAGGACCATACCTCGTCAGGTCGCTGGCCTACCATGGCAGCGTTGCGAGCGTCACTGGCGATATTAATGAGGAGACAGTCCTCGAGGTGTGGGCGCCGACCTCCGTCAGAACCATACGGTGGAATGGCAAGGATGTCCATGCACGTCGTACCTCCCACGGTACTCTCAAAGCATCCCTTTCCGCGCCTTCCTTGTCTGCTCGGAAATTGCTCGACTCGCTGAGTCTCTCAGGATGGAAGTATTCGGATGCTCTTCCCGAGAGCAAGCCCTCATACGACGATTCCAAATGGGTGACCGCGAACAAGACTACCAGTCCTAATCCACGTAACCTGACCACCCCATTCTCTCTATACGCAGACGACTATGGGTACCATACTGGAGTTCAGATCTTCCGAGGACGTTTCAACGGAACTAAGTCCACCGGCGTTGCGTTGAACTTGCAGGGCGGTACGGCCTTCGGGTGGTCAGCGTGGCTGAACGGTGCATATCTCGGTAGCTTCCCTGGTACATCAACGACAGAAAGTGGCGCCCTGGATCTATCGTTCGGAAACGCGACGCTGCATCACACCGAGAATGTGCTCACAGTGGTCATGGACCATTCTGGCCACGACATGCGTGGCGATGCAGTCTCACCTAGAGGGATTCTCGATGCGACTCTGGCACATGGTCATTTCACGGAGTGGAAGTTAGCTGGCAATGCAGGAGGAGAGGCCAATATCGATCCTGTTCGCGGTGTTATTGCGGAGGGCGGCCTGCACGCGGAAAGACTAGGATGGCATCTTCCTGGGTTCGACGACAGTAAATGGGAGGATCGCGAGTTAAGTGCTGGTGTTCCAGGCGGACGCATTGGATTCTTCAGAACCACGACGAACCTCAGCATTCCGGTTGGGTTTGATGCATCGTTGGAGTTCATTCTCGGCGCACCCGAAGGAAGTAACCTCCGTGCTCAGTTGTATGTCAACGGGTGAGTATCTATCGAGTCTGTGCTGGTCCCTTTCTGACAATCTTTTTCTTTGCAGATATCAGTATGGGAAGTTTGTTCCTCAAATTGGCAACCAGATCGTAAGTATCTCCCATGTAACCCTCCACAACGATCTGACACCCGCTCTGCAGGCATTCCCCGTTCCTCCGGGCATCCTAAACTATCGCGGCTCAAATGTTATCGGTCTGAACATATGGTCGCAAAGCGCGGACACTGCCAAAGTCGACGTAGCTTGGAATGTCCTCGGGGTGTACGCAAGCTCGTTCGGTGACTTCGATGGGACCTATCTCCAGCCTGGATGGACAGAGGACCGACTCAACTATGCGTAGCTGCTGAGTGCAATTATGCAACGTAACGTCGATTACCGCGTGTAATGCAGATAGTTAGGTATATATGACTGAATCCTCCATAAAAAAGACTTGTAAACCAAGAAATAATGCGACAAGAATGGTTCATTCCCAAACCAGTTTTCCATTGTCATCAACACTGGCTTTCATCCCTCCGCTGACTTTGCTTGGTTTGCCACTAGCAGACGCTTGCTCCGCCATTCGCGACTTTTCGAGTTCCCTCTTGTGCTTAGCAAGCAACGCAAGCCTTTCCTTTTCTGCTTCCGCCTTCTGGGATTTCTCTGCAGCACGCTTCGCGGCGTTCTGCCGTTGGCGTTTCGTTAAGGGTTCAGAGGAAGACGTGGCGGGCTCTGATGAGCCCTTCAGCGTCGAGAAGTTGGATGTGGTCAGGGAAACTCACTGTTAGCGGTTGCTGGAACGATGGTGTTGGTGTTGCGCGTTCCTTTCCTTCTGACGACACCCCATCCCTCGTCGTCGTCTTCAACGTCGTGGCCATCCTCGTAGTCTCCCCACGAGAAGCCCGCAGCAGGTACGGGACGAGAGGAGCTTTCAGACGTGGTAGAACGCGTGGGAGTGATTCTTCCTGTCTGCGAAGCACTGCCCAAGTTATGAGAAACCATATATTGACGGCAAGACAGTCACTCAACTCGTCTGATTCACTGGCAGCCGACTCCGGAGTCTCAGTCCTGGGCGGAGCCTGACGAGCTAGTTCTGGAACAGGTACCGGCGCTTCAAGAGGCTGTTTGGAAATGGCTGAATTCTTGGAAGGCTGTGGTAGTTCTGGGATGGACAGTCCAGAGGAGGAAAGTGTCTGCGAGTCCGTAGTGGTCCCCTTCTTCTTCTTTCCTTTATTCTTCTTCTTGAGAGAGGTTGCCGAGGAGCTGAGCGGCTCTGTAGCGGTAATCGCGACCTTGGGCGCATTGAAGTCTCCAGGAATAGCCTCCACTGCCGCCTGGGCTGCTTTAGACGTATCCTCCAATGTAGACTTTGGCTCGTCCTTCACTTTGGCTTTAGCTTTGGTCTTCTTTTTCGAAGGTTTGGACGTGTCTGCTTGGAGGTCCGTGCTCTGGGGTGTAGCGGCGGCGGGAGAGGTGAGTTGCACGGTGGCAAAGCCGGCGGCTGCGGCCACGATGGCGACAGTGACAACTGTTTCGATGGAAACGTCGCCAAAGAAGCTGCCCATATTAAGAGTCTGAGCTAGAAGTTGGAAGAGAGCTTGAATGAGTGGATGAACACGAAGTTCGGAGAGCAGAAGGTGGTAAGTGACGTGGAGAGATATCCCAAAACGGACGCCGAGGAACGGGCCCTTTTGACCGTGCGCGTACACACGTATAAATAACGCGTCTCCTTGTAAGTATGAGAGTCTCGAAGGAACTCGATAACATTCAATAGCTGATCCTCTAGCCCACATGTCTGCAAAGATATGCTACCAGCAACCCCCTGAGCTTTGTACGGCTAGGCTTCTTTGTACTGAAGGGCTCGGGTACATAGGCAACGGTAGATTTGATCGGAAGGTATGTATCCTACGCGCAGAAGGCAAACATACATAGTTTCTGCACCTCATAGACTGAAGTGAGGCATAATAGCTGCCACTATAGAGCGGGTATCAAGTGTATGTAGAATGGTATTCGTACTTGAGTATACAGCTAACTGATATGATAGATCTAGGTCTGCGAAGCCAGGCTGACGGTGGTGAATACGTGTGTACGAGTATTGAATGCGTATAGGGTCAAGTCCAGATATACAAAATGGCTGCACTAAGATATAGAAAGCAGCTTCGACATCGTGCGAGTATCATACAAAGCAGGGGTATCCCGAACAGCGAAGGAAAGGATAAGATACAGCAATTGTAGCAGATCAACACTCAAAGCAGATGAATCATTCGGTCTCGCTATCCATGTCCGTGCTCACTCCGGAGAAACGCAGCTGGTCCGATGCCAGACCGTCTCCGCCCTTCAAGTGTAAAGTACCTCCTGCACGTGCACTCCTCTCCAATAGATCATCCCACAGATCAGCTTTTTCCTGCTGCGTTCGTGCCTGCTTCTGCGGAGCCTTGTCGCGGAAGTGGGCAGTAAGCGGTGTAGAGGAAGGCCCAAAAGTACTGGCATATGACTTTGGACGGGCAGTAGCATGTGAAGCGGTCGACGTGCGTCGTAATTCCAGGCTAGTGGTGGGGTTATCAGGGAGTGGAGGAGGAGCAGAAGGTATAGGCGATGTAACGCGACTATGGTTAGCCGATGAAGTTGGACTGGGCCGATGAGGGCTCCGAGAAGGTCTCGGAGGGGGAGGTGATAATGGGCGCCCAGGTTCAGCGTCGGGAGAGGGCGTCGGAAAGGATTTGTGATTAGCAAAGGCATTAATGGGGGCGTCAGTAGAGAATTCGGGGATAGTGGGTGAAGGAGGTCGGCTGGGATCTCTCTTGATGCGGCGTTGGCTAGGAGGAACGGGTAGCGAAGGTGTTTCGATTCCCATGGATGGTCTTGACCACTTCTCGGGCGAGGAGGTCGAGCGCTTTGATCGATGCTTCACGAGCTTGGCCCGATTATTTTCTTCAAGAGAAATACGCATCGTCAACTTGTATAGCTCACTGGGAGGAATGATATGCTGACCAACGAGGGTGCTCGGTATGGGGGGAACAACCTCTTCGCCATACGACGATGAAGAAGAGCGCTGCGATTGTGTACGATTGAAGAATTTCGAGGAGGCAACGTCTGAGGAGCCAGGGGAGGAAGAACGAGTGGTCGTGCTAGGTCTTGCTACGCCTGAGGAGGAGGAGGGAGTTCCAGTTGTCGGATGAACGGTGACAGTGGAGAGGGAAGGTCGAGGCTGTGAGAGTGAAGAATGAGGTTGAACGCGCGAGATGAGTTCCGGATGGCGATTAGCACCGTGTCCATCCACCGACTTTGGACCCCCTGCCATAGATAGGTAATCTTTTGGGATAGCAGGAACTGGGGGAGGTGCTTCAGTGGCCGATTCGTCGACGTACCGGTCCCGCAGACCACCGGTGCTTAATCGCTTCATCAACTTCCACAGTTTGCTACCGCCGGCGGGTTCAGATTTTCGAGATCGTGGGGAACCGCCAAAGCTCTCGTCGTACTTCGGTGTCGTCAGGGCGCTACTGGACATCGGTGTTCTGAGTGGCGCATCAGCAGCCTCGATGGGTATGGCATGGTTGTCGATGGATACGCTCAGGGTTTTGCTATCCCCGTTGACGACAGTCTTCCGATGATGACCCCGCCGCTCTTGGAGGCTCATGCGACCACGCTCTTCCATCTCGGGCACAGGCTTCTCGATCCGGTACTCCCTCTCCCTCTCTCGTTCCTTTTCCATGGACTTGGCCGACGGTGGCTCAACCCTCTCCCACTCTATGTCATCAGCCGCCGTGTTCCCTTTCCGCCAACGCCCAGACATCTTGCGAGTCAGCGTCTTGCCCAATCCGCTGCTTGAGGGTCTCGAGCGAGACTTCCCAGCACTAATAGTCACCGCCTTGTCGTTGACATCCAGCCCAAGACCCGCTCCAAGTCCTGCAGCGAAGCCAGAGCCAAGACTAAACTCCGACCAAGCATCCTCAGGCCCGCCCACTGCAACGATCTTGCCCGACTTGGACCCGAAGACGGTGTAATATGGCGCAGAAGGTTCTTCGATGGCGGCACTAGCAGGCGGAGTGACTGAGGTTGGAGGCGTAGAAGATCCCTGCGGCGCATTGTTCAGAGTATGGCTGGAGGAAGACGCTTTCATCGAAGTGGCGGGACTGTCACTCGGTCCTTTCTCAGAGTCTTCTGAAGACTTTTTCTCCTGTTGCTGCTTGTAGGCCATGATGAGCGCACTCGCCGGCGTGAGTCCATTGACCGTCGGTTGTTCTGTTGAGACAAACTCCTGATGCCGAGGCGCAGTGTTTATTGACACCGACTTCGACTTCGAGACGGTATTCGAATTGTTTGTCTTGGACTCCGTGTACGACGCAGGGAAGATGGAAAGGTTCCGAGACTGCTTCCCATTGCTGGGGCGGCGCTTCAGAATGTTCCTACGCTTCTCTGTTGATGGAGATCGCTTGACGGTAGTCGGTAAAGGGAGCGTGGGACGTTCAAGAGTAACAGAAGGGCTGTCCTCCTCCGCGTCAGAGTTATGGTTCGAGTCCTTCAACGCGAACCTGTTCGGGGCAAATGCACCACTCATCCGCCCTGGCGAACTGCGGTAGCCGCCACCGCCCATGTCATCATCGCTACTAGCGACATTTTTTCTCCTGTTCGGCGCATGACCGCCCATAGAGCGATAGCCGTCCGAATCGGACGCGGACATGATAGACGCAGGCTTAGAGAGTAAACGCTTCATGTCATCGATGGCAAGACGTTGCGGTAGAGCGTCAAGAGCGGGAGACGCCGACATGCCTTTCCCGCGAGAAGAGTCGCTAGCGTTTCGACGGCTGATGGACGTAGCAGATGATAGGGAAGTTGCCGGTGTTCTCTGTGGCGAAGGGGAGCCGCGAAGCCGCGACGTTGATGGAGGAGATAACGACCCTAAGGGTGGAGGAGACAATGGCGATGCTTGACCAGATACTGGGGTCTGTGTGGCAGAAGAGCCGCGTTCTGGGGAAGTCCTTGGACGCCCAGGGTATTGATGAGCGCCGAATGATGCAGGCGAAGGAGAAGACTGTCCAGAGGTGGGAAAGGCCTCCGTTGACACTGCATCGATGTGAGTCCTGGGGGCGCTGGAGCGCAAAATGACTTACAGGAGGGACGCGGTTGCTTCGAATGTACACCGGAACGCAGATCGGAGTAGGAAGTTCTCGGAAGTAAGGAACCAACTATAGCAAGCAAATGATTAGGAATTGGCTCAACAGACAAAAAATATGCACTCACAAGCTGAGCCTAGATGACTGGAGCCAAAGCTGGCCCTACCCAGCATCGTGTCAGATGCAGCTATGATCGGGCGGACGTGATTAGAAGCCGCGCAGTTAGTTTGGTGACAGATAAGCCTACCAGAGGGTCGTGTTGCTGGTCTTGAGGAGATATTCCTTGTTCCTGAACGATTCGCTTCAGATACATATCAGCATGGGATCGCTCTATATGTGAAGCTCAGCGCACCCTGTACGCTCTCGGTGATGGAAGGAGGGCCATTGGCGGATGAAGATTCTAATCACGGAATTTAGTCGATGATATTGACCTATCAGTGCTATTCACATACGCTTTTGACCTGAGGGCTGACCGGTGGATTTGGAGGTTGATGCGGAGGAGCCTGCAGAGAAGTTAATAACTCATTACGGGAAGGTACATGAACACGTACCGGATAGTGTCGGCAACGGCTTGGAGGATGATTCCGCTATACGGCACGAGGTAAATGACAAATTGGATGGAGAGGGTATGGTGAGAGACTTACGGGACCGACGATTCCTGGCCGACGTGGAATGCAGAGGTGGTGGATCTGCTAATCGAGGCAACGTGTCAGCCCAGAAGAACGGCGCGACGGGAAGCCTAGAAACACACCTCTGGGCTCTGAAGGGCGTAGCCGTTCTCCGTTCTTCGCCTTAGGTGAGGGCATCGAACTACGATGGCTTGTCGATCGGATCGACGAGGAAGTGGAATTTGATTGGTCTCGGGGACCAGACGGTGATGGTAGACCTCTGGCGGAGGATGAAGCAGCAGGTGCAGTGGCGGACCGTCGCGATGGCTTGGCGGGAGGGAGCGAGGAAACAGCGCGTACTCGTGGAGGAGAGGGATCAAGGGCAGTATGGGTGGAGTTGTGCGACTGTGACAAGGTGGAATAGACCCGTCCGGGTGCATTAGTCTGTGGGGTAGATAGACTGTGAAGGGAGTGATCTTGTGGGCGGATAGACGCGTTAGGAGTTGGTTGATTGAAGCTTGTAGAGGGAGCTGCCTCGGGTGCTATGGGCTTCGATGGTGGACATGAGTTCGCGGTAGTGCGTCGCGACAACTGGCGATTAGCTTCCGGCTTGGAAGGTGCAAAAGACATGGACCAAGAGATTCTGGCGGACATGGCATGTAAGCACAACCAAGCAAGAGGAACAAGTGGGGACGCACATAGTCGGCTAACTTTTTTTACAATCTAGGATAAAGGTCTAGAGAGCCGTTGGCCTGACGTATGTAAGCACTTGAGATGGCCGAGGAAAAGCAAGCGGACACACATGTTTTATTACTATAGGCAACTGCAAGGTGGGATGCCTATCAAATTGAGCACCTCGGGGGAGTTTCAATAGGAGGCCGCACGTGTAAAGGATATGAAAAGGGAACGCTAAGTCGAGCGGTCTCTCCGACGGAGTGCGGAGATCGACGGTTGTTGGGCGAGAACGTTCAAAAAGAGTGACAAGGGCCTCGAAGAAGGCGACTAGGACAGGCAAGGGCGGAGCGAACGACAGTTAGGGTAAAGAACGACGAGGGCAGGAGTCTATCACTGAGATTGTCACTGGTGTCAGGAACACACTTTTTCAGAAATGCACGTGACGTCTGACTTAATTTCCGGCGAATCTCAGTCTTTGCCATGGGAACCCACAGATATTGATCTGAAATAGCAAGGCCGGCCCGAGAGATAAACTGCAGTCAGTCACTCCGCGAGAGGAGCATACATGGCCTGCGCCACCCACTATGTACCAACCCTCACACTTCCTCACACTCATCGTTCGATATTTCAATATAGCCGACCTCAGGCTAGGCACCGAAAACCTAAATAGATTCACCAGGGACCAACCAGGGACGGCCTTCGTCCGGCAAGAACAGGCAGACACATGAACGAAACCAAACACGCGGCAGGCAGGCCACGGACAGGCCAATAGTGGTCCTCAATTTTGTTTATTTCGCCCAGTTTATTTTTGATGACCCTGCCTATCCATGAGGGCCGCGCTGTGCCCGCATCCAGGTCGCGTCATTGACCAGAGCTTTCTCTCACAGTAACTTTGCGTGTACGCCATCGTTTCTGTCCGTTCAAGTTGGGCCTCGGAGTATTGAATTGGTACATTTGTGCGCGCAGAAAACCCCATTGACGGAGGACGAGAGCTTTGTCCACAGCTCACAATGGGGAGATGACCCTGCTGAGGGCCTTGGAAAGTGCTCAGGGTTATCAAAAATAAACTGGCGAAATAAACAAAATTGAGGACCACTAATGACACCATGAAACAGGACTCTCACTGCATTTCATGGATCCTTACGCGTACGGGTCGAGTAGAGCGTTGAGCATTCGGTAAAACGCGATAAGAGAGACGCACTCCATTGAATATCGGAATCAAGGCGGCGTGCATTGGCATCATGACATCAACTTGATTAAGCACCGCGACTCGCAAAGCAAGGCATCATCCTTCTCGAACATCTTTCGGAGGCACGCGCTCTAAAGGGCCCGATGCCATGGAAAGTCTGTGGGAAGTTCGAAGAGGTACAGGATACTTACAGGATCAAGCTGGTATCAATTGCCTTCACAGAAAATCGCCCCAATGCCCTGGCTGGCAACACTCAGCTCAGCACAAGCGCGCGAACGGCGTTCGACCCGAGACGCGGCTGAGTATTGCAACAGTGGAATCTCACGTCTATGCACAAGCCATAGTCACCGTGCCACTCAGAGTAACAGTTCCGTAACATAAGAATGGACACTCATGACGCTAACATAATTTTCATACATTGGACTTGCACTGGACCATATGAAGATGTCAATCCCAACTTCCGGCCCACGAAATAGAATGGAACGTACCATATCCGGAGGTGATGACCTGAAGAACGAATGAGCGGTATGCTCAGAGTCACATTCGACAGGCGGAACGGACCTCAAAAGTCCGAGACGCGGCCTTTGTAGCTCCAGTCGCCTTCATCTTCACTGCTCCAACGTCTAACAGGCTCCTGCTTGGGCCCACCTTGTTCTCCAGTGATGGGATTTACGTCTCCCTCAAAAGCTGCCTTCAGAGGTTTTCGTGCATCCGGATGTAATGCTAATTCTGCCTCCAACTCCGCCTTGGTACCTCGTGCCAGAAGTGGCTGCTGAGCCAAGCGCTGCAGCTCCTCAAATTCCCGTTGTTCCTCCTGAGGTAAGGGAGGCGGAGAAGGTCTGGAGTTGGAGATGAGCCGTAGCGAAGCAAGCTGATGGCGAGGGATGCGTGTATGATATGTTGCTATTCGGCGAAACATTTCGGGTGACCTGAGAGCGACTCGAATGCCGAGAGTCAAAATTGCCGATGCAGATGATGGGTGGGGTCAAGGTTGGTTCGGAACATCGGCTTCAACTTGCGATCGTGCGACGCCGAAAGCTGAGAACACGGCTCACGTGCCTCAATTACTGTAACTTAGCACGCGTCCCCTCAGTGGCAGCAGCGGGAAACGACTAACATGTCCCTCGACCTCCCAACGCCGGAGGACTTCCCGGCTTTCCCATTCTCCCCGCCATATGCCATCCAGGTGGATCTCATGCGCCACCTTTACGCGTCAATTGAGCAAAAACACGTCACCATCGTCGAAAGCCCAACGGGAACGGTGAGAATGCCATTGAATCTGAGCCTGGATAAGATACTGATTACAAGTCATCCAAATGATACGTAGGGTAAAACGCTGAGCCTTCTGTGTGCCAGTCTGACATGGCTTACCGACGAACGGAATCGCGCTAGAAAGGGTAAAATGGCTGCAGTGGCAGGTGCCCAGGATGGTGAGACAGGCGATCGTATTGAGTCCAATCTCGTGAGACTCACACATATCTCAGATACTGACTGGGTGGCCGTTCAAACCCGCGAAAGACTTAGCAAGGAACTCGACGCTCAAGAGGAACAGTATCGCGACCGGTTGGCCAAAGCGCGTAAAAGGGAGGCTGAGATCAAGAAACAGATGAAAGCACGCGTCATCAAGCGACCTGTGGGCTCAGTCACCTGCTACTCCTACTAAGCTTATGTTTTGCAGAGACTTGCTGATGCTCCTTCTGTTGTTGACCCAGAAAACGACGATATATTTCTCCCGGACGGCGATGAGGAGAAAAATGAAGACGATAATTTGTCTCCGGCCGTTAAGGCGCTCATGGCTAAGTAAAAACATGTTTCATTGTTTGCATTCATGTTAATGAGGATGACCACTTTTCAGATTGGCGAAAGGCCCTTCAGCTTTAGAAGAAGAGGAACTGACTTGTACCAAGATATACTATGCGTCGAGAACGCATTCACAACTCATGCAGGTCGTTCCCGAGCTCCAGCGTCTCAAACTGTCCTTGGTGACAAGCCCCTCGTGCTCTTCGCCGTTATCATCAGGCAAGCGCACTTTGGGAGAGATGGAGGCGGACGAGGAGCAGCCATTGTCCTATACACGCACCGTCTCTCTTGGATCACGGAAACAGCTGTGTATAAACGAGGCCATTCGGAAAAAGAAGAGGGATCTGGACGAAGCGTGTCGAGAGTTGTTGGACGGTTTGTTTCCCTTTCTTTCTGTCGGTTTCTGCTTGCTAACGAAGACTGCTCAGAAAAGGGCAGCAAACGATGTCAATATCTGCCCACGCTTGAGGACGAGGCGAAGATGCTAGATTTCCGTGATCAGATTCTTGTGAGCTACAGATCACTGCGATGCTCAAGATTCTCATGCAAGACACTAGGCAGCACCGAAAGACATTGAGGACCTTGCGAGCGTTGGAGCGATGTCGAACCTCTGTCCATATTTTGGCTCGCGACGTGCCATTCCACAAGCTGAACTTGTTACTCTACCCTATAATCTTCTTCTGCAGAAATCGGCAAGAGAAGCATTGGGTATTGATCTGACAGACCAAGTGGTGATCATCGACGAGGCGCACAGCGAGTACTATCTTTATGGTCATCCGTGTGATTGCTGATCTGAATACACTAGATTTGGTTCCGACCCTACTCTCTCTATCGACGCACAAGCTATCCTTCCAGGTCCTTGCCATATCCTTTCACCAAGTCTGCGTATACGTGACCAAGTTCCGAAATCGACTCTCACCAGCCAATTTGCTCCACTTGAAGCGTCTAGTCGCTTTTTTGGATGCCTTGAAGCGATACCTCGCAAAATGGAAAGAAGAAGACGCCAGAAAGACATTGAAGTCTGAGATAATTCCGGTCGCAGAGCTCGTCGGGCGACTAGGCACTAAGGCCGCTTCAATCAACCTTCTGGAGGTGTCGAGATATCTGAAGTCGAGCAAGGTGAACTTTGAATCTGTCGCGGAGGGTGAAGTCGTTGACCTTTACTGCGGTATAGATTGCCAGGAAAATAGCGGGTTATTCCGATAAAGAGATGGAAAAGAACACTGGTAACTCCTCTACACTGACATTGGTGGTGCTTACTTACATGTATCGTTAGATCCGTCGATGCCTAACCCGTCGCGGAAGGGTGCTGTCCCACCTCTTCACAACGTCGAAGACCTGTTACTGTCGCTGACGGCGACCAACGATGGTTTGTAGTGCTTTCGCAGCACTGACAAATAGTTGAAACGAATCTCTAGATGGACGAATAATTCTGTCTCTTGTTGCTGGAGACGTCGAGTTGAAGTACCAGCTTCTGAACCCAGCCCCAGGCTTTCTGGAGGTCGTCGAGACTGCCCGATCTGTGATCCTTGCCGGAGGAACAATGTCGCCTGTAGGTCCATGTTCGAATGTGGCGGCGCTGATTGACGATGAGGTCTTTCAAACAGATATCTGATGTCATCAACCAGCTCTTCTCTACGGTGCCTGCGAATTGCGTTACGAGTTTCTCCTGTGGACATATCATACCGGCCTCCTCCCTTCTTGGAATTACTATCTCTCACGGGCCTTGTGGGACTGATTTGGAGTACAAGTCCGATAAACAGAGTGACAAGGCAGTAGTGCGTGACCCGTCCGCTGGAAGTGGGACATGCTGTCGTGCTGACTGGAGGCCGCTAGATTGGCGAGCTCGGACAGATTCTGTCAAACTTCATCAATGTTGTCCCGGCGGGAATGATAGTGTTCTTTCCGTCCTACAAGTTTCTGAACACGGCCAAAGATGCTTGGAACAGTAGTGGACAGATTGCACGATACGGAAAGAAGAAGGCGGTCTGTTATCCTGCCCTTTCCGCGTAAGCTTACACTGACTTGTCGTAGGTCTTTTTCGAGCCCGAAGATGCCACTGCTGTAGAAGGTGTTATGCAGAACTACGCGTCGGCTGTCCGTGGAGAGGTCAGCCCACTGCTTTCGTACATTGACATCCTACTGAGTCACGAGAGTAGCGCGAAGGGGTGAATGGTGCCATTCTATTCGCCGTCATTGGTGCAAAGTTATCGGAAGGTCTGAATTTCGCCGATGACCTCGCTCGCGCAGTAGTCATCGTCGGTCTTCCTTTCGCAAATTTGGGTTCTCCAGAGCTTCGCGAACGTATGAAATATGTCAAACGTTTGGAAGAGAAAGGAGTGCTCAAGAGACAGCCGGGGCAGAAAGATGCGGCGGCGGAGCTCTATGAGAATATGTGCATGAACGCGGTGAATCAGAGTATAGGTCAGTCGCTCAAGTAACATTGGCAAGTCTTTGTATGAGCTACTGATGCGTTCGTAGGAAGGGCAATTAGACATCGTGGAGATTGGGCTGCTCTCGTCTTGTTGGACAAGCGTTATGCTTCGACCTCTATCAAGAATAAGCTCCCAAAGTGGATCGCAAGTGACATGAAGACTGCCCAGACGTTTGGGCAGGGGATGAAAGAGATGGGCTCATTTTTTCGTAACAAAAAGCAATGAGAGACTTTTTTCGCGATGCGAGTGTATCCGATATGGTATTGCCTAAGACACGCAAAGACACGATCCAGTCGTTTTGTTGATCCAAGCATTTGTTTGAATTTGAAACAAACTTGCATCAACATTTGGTCGGGCTGCGCGAATCATTATAACCGGTGTTCAAATTGGACTCCGATCGTCCTTCCATTCGTTCCTGCCATTCTGGCTCTCCTGGGGCGCCTCTGCACCGCCGGTACTCTCTTTTTCCCAGACTCGAACGAGCGACTTGTAATGCTCGGATGGGGTTCTTTTCTTCCAGGAGACCCGACAACGATTACGTGCAAGCGGGCGATAAGACTGTCGCCCAAGTCATTCGGTCTCGTTTCGTGAGTATTCGTTCCGTTGAAAAGCACAACTTATTGATAGGCTTTTCCCTTCCTTTTCTCGTGAACCTGACTTGCTCTTCCTCTCTGCCCAACGCTCTCGCATTTAGTATGGGAAAAACAAGGGAAAGGAACGAGAAGACACTGGCGGGACCTTCGTTGATCCAGCTTCCTCGGCGTCACAAACTCTATCGCACCCTTCGACTGGGCATGGAAATGGACGCCCGCTGTCGCCTTCCACGCAGAAAAAGGCTGCAACAAGCACGCGTCTTCCTCATGGCAACTCTGGTTCCCTCGCGTCGAAGTCACCGGCTATCAGCAGCAATAGCAGTTCCATGAAGCCGCCAGCCTCTGTCCGGTCCATGCCCCCTCGCTCGTCGAAAGAGAACCACAATTCTATTGCGGCGCCCACCCCCCGAAAGATTGTCGACAATGCGACGTACGCGATCCTGCTATTACGTTGGAACAGTCCTCTCATAATCATTAAAGTATGACCTTGGCTCAACGTCTCAACGAGCTAGCAGTGGCAAATTCAGATGGTCTTCTCAAGTGCGTCTCAAGCATCGGCATGCTATCCTGTTTCTCATCATATTAACAGCGATGACGAGTATCGCATGCTTCGACAGAATCTGTTCGAACGGTTCGCTAGCACTAGCACCGTTCCTTCTGAATCACCCATCGTTCCTGTCGTGCCTCGCCACCAAAGTCAAGCCAGTGAAAGCGGTCGACGTATGTCAACTATCAGCTTTATTTGCAATAAGGTCAGAATTGACATTATCTTCAGTATCTACAACGTCGCGCCCTTCATCGAATTTTGTGGTCGAAGTGCCTCGATCGCCCTCAATACGGTCCAAGAATTCAGTCGCGTCCTTGTTCCGCCGTTCTACCAGCCATACCCGAAGAACTCCCGCTGGTTCGAAAGATTACAGTGATACGTCCAGCGTCTTTTCCTCGACGTCAGGAACGTCAAATATTTTCAAATTCGGCTTCACCAAGAAGTCAAGCAACTCCTCCTTGGCGTCTGAGGCGTCTCGTCAGGCTACTGATGCCATGTCCATCACCTCTCGGAGAACTGGCCGGAGCGCTGCGGATCGCGGTGATTACAACAGTCTGCCCCATCTTCCTTCCACTTCTCGTTCAACTGCAACGAGTATCCGGCGGTTTGCCACTCCACCATCATCCTTTCCTGGCGTCAAGGCGCTGGCAAGCGACCCGAAATACACGGGTCATGTACAGGATGTCTTTGATGAAGAAAATCTGCAGGGCTCTGGGCAGATCAAACAGGAGCTAGCTGCGGTTGAGGCGGAGCGCAAGAGGTTATTGGATGCCTTCAACGGTCTGGAATTGACCACCATGACGAAGAGAAAGCACCAGCGACAGGCGAGGACGCCTGACGATGGCAGAGAGGAGTCGACCTGGACATTGATTCCCGACTCGCGAAGTTTGCGACGAATTGGGATCGATAGCGACGCGACATCAGTGCGGTCTGGTAACTCTATGGGCACCTCTTACACAGGGAAACGCGTGCAGCGACAAAAGACGACCTCCAGCCTCGCGACCATGTCCTCGAAACCCAGTTCAATGCATCGCAAAAATTCCCTTTCCAGTATGTCGTCTGGGAAGGGGATGGCATCAGGTGGGCTGGCACCGCCTCCCGTTCCGTCGCTACCCAGCGGCATAGCCCTTGGGATTGGCTTCAACGGCAGTAGCTCCAGTATCAATCTCACGCGTAGTACGGGGCATTTACCGATGACATCCGTACCGGAGGATGAGGTCAAGTCAGTGTCCTCAAGATCTGTGAAGCAGCCCGAGGAAGTGGACCACGCCTGGGAGGAAGAGATGTCAGACATTAGGCGACGACGGGAGGAAGTGAGCATGCGCTACGAGGCCCGACTCGAGTACTTGCGAGCCAAGTTGAAGGGAGCTCAGTTACATGAAAAGCTAATGAAAAAGTGACGAGGTTATATACCATTCGGCAACTTCCGCTCCCTATCATTAGTCGAAATTCATCATTCCTTGACCTTTGACATTGACATACTGTTCGGCTTTTTTCTCTTTTGTCAGTTGCGCTGGTCGACAACGACACGGACGACGAATAGCGCTTTTGATACCGCCGTTTGCGATGTCAAGCCACATATCGCCGTCGTCAGACAGTGACGGGCCCATCTCGTCGACGCCAACCCCTCACAGCCAGTTGCACCGATCACTGAGCCACAACTCTCAATGGTCAGCGTCGGACAGCCCTCAGCATCATCACCAGGGAACGTCGTACTCCCAACGCCCACCGTCTACCGCTAGACACACGCCGATGCCGATCCTTATTCATACGTCGTCGACCCACTCGATGCGCCGAGGCCCACGAAGCACGAGCCTCAACAGCGCTTCTCGGGCCTACCACGATGATGAGCTTTTCAGCGAGGAAGACGAAGACGAGGATCCGGCCGAACGTGCAGAAAGGCGTCGTCGCCACGGTAAAAGCGCGGCTGTAGATGACGTCGCCGAGGCAGAGGAGGACGAAAGCGGACCAGGTCACGACGAGTCGGAGTCTGACAGAGAAGGAGAAGACCCCATCACGCTCAAGTACAGGCAGTCGCTCATGAACGTCGAGCATCCCTTCGGACTGCCCATATGGAAACCCGCCCTCTACAAGAAGTCCCGTTCGGTCACGCGCTACGCAGACGAGGCGTTGCACAGCGTGCCCTCCGCCCAAGCAGAACGGCACTTGCTGCCCGGAAACATCTTCTGGGCGGTCGTCTTTGGATGGTGGCTCTCGGTCACTTGCTTCGTCGTCTCTGCTATTCTGTTGATCATACCGCAAGGTGGTCGAAGGTATTCCTCGCTCTTGTATGGGTTGGGGTGGTACCTTGCCTGGCCTTTCGGCAAGTACGTCGAGGCTGATCACGACGAAGAGGACCAGGCAGACAACGGGGACGGGTGTGAAGAAGGTGAGGGATCGCACAAACGCCAACTTAGCAGCGATTCTGGCGACACAGTGAGGGGGGCCGATGAGAATACCAGAGCCGGCCAGCAGTCCGAACTTCCTTCTCGTCACGTTCCAACTCTATCCTGGGACCCCGTTATCATTCCCGGTGAACAGACATCTCTTCTGCAGACTGTTTCGGAAATCCATTCCCCTCCTCCTCCCTCAAAGTCATATGGCGCCACATTGTCGGCAACCTCTTCGGAGACTTCGATAGGAAACATGAAGGTTGATACTTCCGACATCCTGGGCAAAGTCTGCTTTTGGTTATTCATGGTCTGCCTGATCGCTCCGATGTTGCTCTTCGTCTGCCTCATCTGCTGGGGTCTGGTGGTGACCATTCCTATGGCTAAGCTTACATGGGGTCTTCTCACGCACATCTTCTCGCAACCCGATGCCATCCGTTTCTGTGCCGCTCCTCCCGCAGTGGTCGTCGCTGAGCAGGCCGAAGACGTTGAAGGCGTGTCTCCTGCTGAGGCCAACACACCTCACTTCTCTATCAGGCATCACCGGATATCAGCCGGACAAGTCGCACCATCCGGATCGTCAAAGGTTCTCTTCTGTACATATCGTGCCGTTGGCTGGAAGTTTGTCAAGTATACCGTTGGAGGAGTGAGCTGTTCTCATCCCGTTTTCGACAATAATTACTCAATGACGCACCTCTAGGTCAACATCTTGTTTGTTAACCTCATGCCAGTGGTCTTCTTTGTTATTTTCGACGGACTATTCCTGATGCCGATGGTCGAGCATAGAGAGGAGCATCACCAGCACGTCCCTGCTTTCCTGGCTGCCATCACCTCGAAGAGTCTCATATTCGTGATGAGTCTGCTCAGCGTCATTCCTCTGTCTTATTTCATCGGCATGGCGGTTGCCTCCATATCTGCGCAGTCCTCAATTGGTATGGGTGCTGTCATCAATGCAACATTTGGTTCCATCATCGAAATCATCCTGTACTCGATGGCTCTTATCCAGAACAAGGGTCACCTGGTGGAGGGTTCGATTGTTGGAAGTCTTTTGGCTGGAGTTCTGCTTATGCCTGGCATGAGCATGGTCAGTAGTGCCTTGAGGCGGAAAGAGCAGAAGTTCAACGCGAAGAGCGCCGGAGTAACGAGCATGATGTTGATCATGGCAATCATTGGGACGTTGACACCGACTCTGTTCTACCAGACCTATGGCAATGTAAGTCAAACGATTCACGCCTATCATCATCCTTGCTGACTCCCGACAGTTTCAATTGATATGTAAAGGATGCCCGTCTGCTCCAGAGCCAGGAAAGACGAATATGCCTTGGATCTGCGATCAATGCTACTATCAGCATCCCGATCCAGTAGGCGATCCGTTTTACCAGGCCACCGTCAAGAAGCTCATGTACTTCTGTGCTGCCATCCTCGTCTTCGTGAGTATGGTCTTCAATGAAGTGAAGCTCGGTACTCAACCTTTCAAAACAGTCATACCTTATCGGACTTTGGTTCTCGCTTCGTACCCACGCAACTCAGATCTGGCAGAACCCCCAAGAAGTCATGAAGCAGGAGCTACCGAATCATCAGCGCCTTTCTTTATATCAGCGTCTCCTTCCCGGAGGTCAGCACTCCTTGACACGTCAGGAGAGCCGCGCCAAGATCAATGGACGTTCGGAAACGCCTTCTTCGCAACGCTATGCGTCTTCCATCCCACCCTCTCCGGCACCGTCTCGCCACGTCTCGTATGCTCCCAGAGCACCGCCCGCTGCTCCTAGCTTCACTCCCATCTTTGAGGGGGTGGATCAGGCACTGCAAAAATCAGGTCTGCAACCGATGCAGCTCCCCGAAGCGTTGACGACGGAAGATATTACGCGCGTAGTGGCAGCTGCTACGGTCAGTACTCTTCGACAACATCAGATCATTCCGATGTCACCGGCTCCCGTCCGTCACTCGGGTGAAGACGATCCGGCTGCTGGTCATGGTGATGCTGCCGGGGGTGGCCACGGTGGCCACGATGCGCCTTCGTGGAGTCGTACGACTAGTGCTACGGTCTTGATGTCCTGCACTTTGCTGTATGCCATCATTGCAGGTCAGGAACTCCAAAGCTTTGGTTGTGCAGAATACTGAAACTATGTTCTACAGAAATTCTTGTTGACGTTGTGGATGTTATTCTGGCCGGATCCGGTATCGACGAGAAGTTCCTGGGTGTCACACTCTTCGCTTTGGTACCGAACACGACTGAGTTCATGAACGCCATTTCCTTTGCCCTCAACGGTAATATAGCCCTCAGGTGAGTACAGCACTTGATGCAATGTACCTTTCCTGATCATCATCGTAGCATGGAAATCGGATCGGCATATGCTCTACAAGTTTGTCTCCTTCAGATTCCGGCCATGGTGGCGTTCTCTGCTTGGTGGGCACCAGAGTCGATGGGCGAAGTCGCCAAGACCTTCACGTACCTCCAATCATCACTCTTGCAAAGTATGCTGCTGATCAGTCGTCCAGGCTTATTTTCCCAAGATGGGATGTCATTGCAATCATTCTGTCGATGTTCCTGATGACATACACCTACATCGAGGCTAAGAGCAATTATCATCGTGGAAGCATCCTTATCCTTAGGTTTGTCTTCTCAAGGAGATCGCGAGATTCCGCTAAACGTCTGTGCAGCTACTTGGTCCTTACTGCTGGCTTCTATCTCGCGCCTCACACAGATGAAGTCGATATCGACCAGCCCAGCATGTTCTCGTCGACATGGACGGAATTCTCTTCCTTGACCGGACTCCAATATGCCAGATGGTACCTCCTCTCATGGGGGCCATTCTGAGTATATTATCATTTGAACAAACGGACTTGTAACGACATGAAAGACTCGGAAGCCTGCGTCTCCGAGTCGATAAACTCTTATTAGTTAAGTTAACGACTTGTTACGAATTTACGACAAACACTCGCATATCATACGTACTTTATATATCTTCAAAGGCTTGTTCGACACGCATAATAATTAACTTGATTGTCTCTCCATTCAGTGCGTAAATGTAGGGCTCAAGTTATCACAGTTTGTGAGTTTGTTGCGATCATGTGGGCACCCGCCATCCGTGTCAATCAATGTCATAATGGCGAGCCACCTTGCCTCGATACATCCACTCTCTTGAATTCATCCCTCTCCCCTAAGCTTCTTGGTAGTGCCAGACACTATCATGGCGCCCGCCTTTGATTCCCAAACTTCTCCAAAGGTCGTCCGCCTCTCATTTTTGGCTTTGGTCGTGGCTGTCGTGATTTCACTCTTCTTCTACTCACCTGGGACTCCTGGGACTACTCCTTCCCAAGCCGCCACCGATGCATTGTTTGAGGTCGTAGACTTACCTGGGAAAGGCAAGGGCGTCGTAGCGCTTCGTGATATCAAGGTGAGCGCGCCAGATATGCCAGCATGCACGCCGGCGCCAACCTCATTTCATGGCGCCGCAGCAAGGTGAACTTGTCATGAAGGACAAACCCGCTATCATCGTTCCTCGTGTCTTCGATGGTGTCAGCCCCCAGGAGTTTGTTGAACAAAAGCTTGCGGCTATGAGCAAGGACGACAAGGCAGCGTTCTATAACCTCTCATATGTCAAATTTCCTCAACACTGGAATCCAGCCGAGAGGCCTTTGGAGCATGCGTTTGCTATCATCAACACGAATGGAGTCGCGGCTGGGGATGGCGTTGGTGTGTTCCCTACGATGGCTCGTCTGAATCACGGATGCTCCAGCGCGTTCAATGCGGTGTACTCTTGGAGACCAAGAACTAAGGAGATCGTGGTCTACGCGTTGAAAGACATATCTAAAGGACAGGTACGCCCGCGACGCTGATATTATGATCTCTATTGAATGGGGCTACAGGAAATACTCACAACTTACACTAACACGAGAAGACCGAGGAGCGAACGAAGGTAAGAGGAACATCCCACCATGCCCGTACCTGACGAAGTACGTGTTACAAGAGACTATCTTGCGAAACTTTACGACTTCGAATGCTCATGCGCGGTGTGCTCGTTGCCCGACCTGGAATCTCAAGAATCGGGCCAACGGCTAACAGACATGTCGGCGCTGTACAGCCGGTTATCCACTTGGGCTACTTCTAGCATAAGCGGAAGTGAAGCAATGGCCACTGTGCGCGAGATTTGGGCTCTGGGCGATAAGGAGGGTTACTGGAGCGAGCGCGGGCAGCTTGCTGCAGACGCTTGCCATATTGCCTCAGCCCATTCTGAGTAAGAACGCTACTCTCCTGAAGTTCCCATGGACTGATATTTTGTCGGCGCTCGCGTAGCGCCGTCGCGACCAAGGCCTGGGCGCAGCTGGCGATGCAATGGTTTGGCTATGAGCTCGGGCGTGATCATGAGCGTGTCGAGCAAATGAAGAAGATTTTGATTGACCCAGAGGACGCTGGGACGTGGGGGACGAGAGAGGCCTTAGAGGTTGGAGGTCCTGACGCTTGATGAAACTCAGCACTCCGCCATGTTCGGATCGCTGCGTCTCGACGGTGTAGGGTGACGGCAACCATGATCAACAGATTCACTCTGAGGTGAGAAACTTCACTGGGTGGGGTTGTGTCTTGACATGATTATTTGATTAGATAGCTCGAAGTACTAACGCTTGATTCAAGACATGTACTTCCTTCGCGTGAGCTTGAAGGACAACAACCGTTCAAAAACGTACTTTGCGGAAATCTGGGGATACTTCATCTGATTGCATCGTCGACCTCTCCCAATCATTTTTGTTCCAGGTGGCGTAAGCATCAAGATGTGTATCTACTTTTGCCCTGACGATAAGTATGGCTCCTGGTGCGTTCAAATCTTGGTTCTGCTTCATAGGCCATCAGATTTTGGAGGTCTCGGCGCGACCACGCAAGATTGTGATGCCGATGCACAGGATAGAAATGGCATCCTCCTCAAGAAGTTAGGGATGAAGCCACCTCCCGGCGAGCTCAAGTCGATATGAGCAATTAGTCGAGCAGGTGTGATGTCGGTCTCAAGAGTGGGCGGTAGACTGAGGATTGAGCTGCTGAGTTGTGCCATTGCCTGCATTTGAGAGGGTCTATGCCTGACTCTGACAGCGCCTTAGATTCGAGAGGATTGTGGCGTCGCTGGAGCTGGCTGACTAGTATAATAACTCGAGAGGTCGATTCGTCTCCGTCGATGATCGAGTCCACTATCACAATCGGCTGCAGCGAACGTTCTCAACATCAACTTCTCGCTCGGACATATGTAACAGTGGCTATCACGCTTGATTGCTATATGCGTGTAGCTGCCGTAATGGTCGACCGTCGATGCTAACTTATCTTGTCAAGTTCATGCCATGTGAATGCCGCGGGTAGTTGACGGGCACCTCGGTGAATAACTCAGTCGTAGAAGGCGTTGACAAAGGTCCTCAAGTGAGTGGTATGTAGCTATATCGGACGATGACCTGACACGACGTATTCACCTTTCTTGAAGTGAGTACAGGTTGCACCGTTGCGGGTGCCGCTCTTCCGGATGTAAGTTATAGGGTCAGATCAACATCTGAATATTATGATACGAGTCGAGTTTATGTAACTTGAAATTTCGACTTCTTGTGTATTGAGAAAAGTAGAGCACCATTGTATCTCAAGGCGATGCAAGACACAGACCATATCTGTTACAGAAATCTTTCCGAAGGGTCAGGAATGAACAGCTTGAACTGTTTTGAAACCATCGGTCATCAGAGGAACCGGACGCTAGACGAACGGGCCCAGGCAGGCGATACGCATTTGGAAGCCCGGAGACCACGTCCCACGCCTTTTGCTTTCCACTTCCACCGCAGCTTTTCTTCGCTTCAGCCCGGCCTTGGCAAGCGCGCACAGGTATATATTCAGCCAGGTCCGTATCAATTCCTGTTACTTCCCCCCCGTCATGGGTCTCTCAGAGGCTAACTCGACCACCACTGCAGTTCCTTTCTTCCTATCGGGCAACATGTCCTCGACATCCTCCAGTGATGTCTTCATCATCGTTCTCGGTGTTGTCCTTGCGGCAGCCTACCTCTTCCGTGATCAGGTCTACGCCGCCACCCAGCCCAAGGTTGCGGCAGTGACACCGAGGGAAAACGGCAGTGGGAATCCACGCGACTTCGTCGAGAAAATGAAGGCAGGGGTCAGTGTAACCATCCTCACCTTCAATACATGCTTTTCTGACCGGCTGCACATTCAGAACAAGCGTCTCGTCATCTTCTATGGTTCGCAGACTGGGACAGCCGAGGAATACGCTATTCGCCTTGCCAAGGAAGCGAAGTCCAAGTTTGGGCTAACGTCCCTTGTCTGCGACCCCGAAGAGTACGACTTTGAGACCCTCGACTCTCTTCCCGAGGGCACGGCCGCCATATTTGTCATGGCCAGCTACGGCGAGGGTGAACCCACCGATAACGCCGTCACACTCCTTCAGAACCTGGGCGACACTTCCTTCGAGTACAGCCGTGGTGAACACAAACTGGACGGCCTCAAATACGTGATCTTTGGTCTCGGCAACCGTACCTACGAACACTACAACCTGGTTGCGCGTCAGGTCGACGACTACCTAACACAGGCTGGCGCGGAGCGCATTGGAGAGCGCGGCGAGGGCGACGACGACAAGAGCATGGAAGAGGACTACCTTGAGTGGAAAGATGGCATGTGGGAAGCGTTTGCACAAGCACTCAACGTCGAGGAAGGCCAAGGCGGAGATACTGCCGACTTCGCTGTCTCGGAGCTTCCTGCACACCCTGCCGAGAAGGTTTATCTTGGTACGCTGTCTTGCTCTATGCTCTCTAGTGTGACTGATTGTTGGCTCAGGTGAACTTTCTGCCCGCGCTCTGACGAAGACCAAGGGTATTCATGACGCCAAGAACCCCTACGCCGCCCCCGTTTCTGTCGCCCGCGAGCTCTTCCAAAAGACTGGTGAACGTAACTGCGTGCACGTCGAGCTGAACATTGAAGGCTCCGGCATGACCTATCAACATGGTGATCATATCGGTGTTTGGCCCACCAACGCCGAGGTCGAGGTTGAACGTCTCCTTTGCGCTCTCGGTCTTTCTGACAAGAAGGACACTGTCATTGGCATTGAGTCACTTGATCCCGCTCTCGCTAAGGTCCCTTTCCCGGTCCCTACCACCTATGCCACAGTCCTCCGTCACTACATAGACATCAGCGCTCTGGCTGGTCGCCAAATACTTGGTACTTTTGCCAAGTTTGCGCCTACTCCCGAGTCTGAGGCTTTCCTGAAGATGGTTAACACTGACAAGGATGTCTACCATCAGATTGTGGCCAACGGCTGTCTGAAGGTCGGAGAGATACTCCAGACCGCTGCTGGTAACGACATTACTGCCATTCCGAACAAGGACAACACCACCGTTTGGAACATCCCCTTCGACATCATAGTGTCCTCCATTCCTCGCTTGCAGCCTCGGTACTACTCCATCTCCTCCAGCCCCAAGCTCTACCCCAATTCCATCCATGTCACTTGTGTTGTCCTCAAATACCGGTCGGAGAGCGATAAGGTCCCTGCTCGCTGGGTGTACGGTGTTGGTTCCAACTTCTTGCTGAACCTCAAGCACGCGTCGAATGGAGAGACTGCTCCTCTTGTCACTGAAGAAGGTATCGCCAACACTGTCCTCCCGGCTTACGCCATCGAAGGGCCCCGTGGTGCCTATAGGTCGGAAACCATATACAAGTCGCCTGTTCACGTCCGGAGGTCCACATTCCGTCTGCCGACTAACCCCAAGAGCCCTGTCATCATGATTGGTCCTGGGACTGTAAGTCGCACGCTCTCTTCACCGCTTCGTTTGACTGATGGAAGATTTGTAGGGTGTTGCTCCCTTCCGTGGCTTCGTTCAAGAGCGTGTAGCTCTTGCTCGCCGAACTCTCGAGAAGAACGGACCTGACGCGCTTGCTGACTGGGGCAAAATTACGCTCTTCTACGGATGCCGGAAGTCGACTGAGGACTTCTTGTACGCCGATGAGTGGCCGCAGTACGCTGAGGAGCTCAAGGGCAAGTTCACCCTGCATTGCGCCTTCTCTCGCGAGAAGTACAGGCCCGATGGTAGCAAGATATACGTGCAGGATCTGATATGGGACGACCGGGAGAACATCGCGGATGGTATCATCAACGGCAAGGGATACGTCTACATTTGCGGTGACGCCAAGAATATGGCCAAGTCTGTCGAGGACACCCTGGCGAAGATTCTCGGTGAGGCGAAGGGGGGTTCTGCGGAGGTGGAGGGCGCCGCTGAGCTGAAGATGTTGAAGGAGCGCTCGCGGCTCCTGCTCGATGTTTGGAGTTAGACCATTCGTCTCACTCCTCGTTCATGGCCCGATTGCATTGCTCCTACTACTCACGACCAATCAGGGTGCCCTCGTACTACTGTACATACATCTTATTATCACTGGGTACCTAGCGGGATACTTAATGTCACTGGCATAGAATCACTAGATTGGAAAATAGGTTCTAGGTAGCCAACGAGCCACATACTTAATTATAATTTTTCCTATGGATTCTTCTACTCCGAGTGAAAGATGCGGAAAGACGCGCTTTGGCCTTGAACCGTCACCACCTTGATGCTCAGAGCCGTGTCGCGCTCATCTAGAGCGGCCTCCTCGCGTTCTTTCGCGACTACGGCTTTGCGGAGAACAAACCGTCTACCTTCTGCGGACTCTACGCCGCCGCACGACGAGGCTGAGAAAGAGCCAACGTCATCAACGTCCGAAGAGTCCTCCTCACCGGATCTGAACCCTTCATCATCGTCTTCCGCCTCCCCTCCGCCACCCAACTATGACCTCGAAACGGTCAGATCCCGCCTTCTGGAGCTCACCAACCGCACAGCCATAACAATGCGCACAAAAGCTGATGACTTCACGGCGACGACCAAGAGCACATTCTCCCGACTTGGAGCGGAGCTGAACAAAGTTACTGGGTATGAAGAGATTGAAGCATTGAAGAGGCAGGTGGTATCACAAGGTGCGTGTAAGTTGTACGCTTTCTCATCGTTCCCGCCGAGGTAGACTCAATAAATGTCGCACAGAGGAGCGGATAAAGGCTACGCGTGCAGAGGCGCGCGCGGCCAAGCTACAGTACGACGATGCCGTGGCGAAGCGCTCGAATTCGCAACGGGAAGCGAACGATTTGTTGCAGCGCAAGTCGACCTGGTCGGACCACGACGTTAGTCGGTTCACTGCGCTTGTGCGGGAGGACCACATGCTCGAGCAGGAGGAGACGCGCGCCAAGGCCGCAGTGGACGAGTCCGAGGACGCACAGGACCGCGAGTTCAGTGAACTCATGCGGGCAATCCTGGGCCGCTATCACGAAGAACAGGTGTGGTCCGACAAGATTCGGAGCGCATCGACATATGGCCAGCTTGCGGTCCTTGGCCTCAACTTGCTCGTGTTTATCTCGGCGATCGTATTTGTTGAGCCGTGGAAGCGGAAGCGCTTAGCGCAAACGTTTGAGAAGAAGACTGAGGAGCTGAGCGAGGAGACGAGGCGGTTGGTGGAGGATGGGCTGGGGGAGGTCAAGCAGGAGCTGAACGAGCAGGTTCGTGTCTTGACTGTACTCGCAGAGGCAGCTTTGAGAGCGGAACACGAGCGCGAACTGGCCGCCGCTACCCCAAAGCTCTCTCCCTTCATTCCTCTACAGAGTCCGGATTTCCAGGATCGTGCAATACTGTCAGGTATTGCCGCTGGCTCTGTAGTAGCCGCCTTAATATCCTGGCTTCTATACACCTAGAAACTATCAAAAGTAATACCACTCATTCATTCGAATAAATTAACAAGTCGAACGTAGGGCAAGGTTTTGAGAGGCAGGTAGTGCAACGATTGATATACATGAGTACAGATAAAGAGGAAAAGTTACAAAGATAACACGAAGGTGATACCATGGACGCGGTGCAGTGGTCATAATGTGATGTTCACGAAAACAGTTTGTTCCAGAGCGATGTGGACGGAGGCGGTATCTCGTCAATGTACGAGATCCTGATCTGGCCATTTTTCGATCCACAGACAAGCTCGTCGCCCACCCAGTCCTTCTCCTTGTACATGTTCATATTGCCAACGAAGCACCTGACAACGTTGCCCACGTCGCTGAAGGAGGTGCTGAAGCCCTTGACGGCGTCTGAGAGCTTCACGGAACCATTACCGTGCGTGATGGACATGGGCCCGTTGAAGTCTCGCGGTATATAGATCTTGACGCTCCCGTTGTTTGAATGTGCCTCCAGCCGGAATGCTACACCCGAGTTGGTCGGTCGGTGCTGAACGCAATCAACATAGGCTTATGACGAGCAAGGAAAACATACGATTTTAGCTTCGACAGATCCGTTGTGGGACTTGAGTGCGAAATCAGCACGCGCGCTGCCCTCCACGGCTGCAACATGTATGACACCATTTACACTCCCATTCTTGGACATCAGAGACACATTCTTGCGCTCCGTCTCGCCGTCCTCAAGTGGAGGAAGGAGCGCTTGAGGGATCCTGATAGAGGTGTCGATGATATACGACTCCTTGATGGAGTTGTTACCGCGATGCACGTAGACGAAGTTGGTGGGATTGAGATCGGGAGGGAGGGTAGAGCCACTTGAGTTGAGGCGCGACGTTGAGGGAACGGCGTCGTAGGATGGAGGAGCATCAGGCTGGATGTTCGGAATCAGCTTGCACAGCGAGAACGCGGATCTGGGGCATACCGCATCAGGAACCGCAGATCGGGCATGTTCCTCGGCTTTGGACATCGAGGTCATTTCCGAGTCTTTGTCGGGCGGTACGATCATCATTGTATGTAGTGGTGTGGAGAGTGGGTTTGCAGAGAGTCAGAGCAGGCGCTTAAGAGCGTTTAGAAAGCGCAGCCAGTCGCGGAGCCTAGAGTGACTGGAGTGTTAAGGATCCGAAGCGTCAGATCCCGCAGCGATTGAATGATTCGTGGCAGTGTCTTGCACCGCTTAGGCATTACAAATCACCAGGATCCAGACTACGCATTTCACGGCACTGGTTAGCACAGCAATTGAAAGGCTCGAAACTATTCGCTTCCACCTTCCAAGGGTCTGACTTACAGTACAAAGATTTGAAGTTCAATACCCTTGTTGAATGGTCATATCTGGCTATCATCGTTTGTTTCGAACAGCAAGATACATGCAATAGTAAAGGAGCGGATCCGGACATAGTCCAAAGGTGAGTGGCTGGGTGAGAGCTAAAAAGCAAGAACGCGTCCACAGAACATCACACATCTCTCTTGAGGTGAACTGATGTCATTGTTCTCCTGTGAACTCCACGCGAAGTCGAATTCTGCGGCATTGGTGGAAGAGGAGGAAACAAGTATTCGCCCTTCAAGTGCTTCATCATCCTATTCTTCTCGTATGGCGTCAGCTCTCCCGACTGTAGTGTACTACCCAGCGTTGGGCTCGGGGGTTTATCGACACCTGTGAATACAGGTAAGACAGAAGGAGCTGACGGGCTGGATTCGGAGCCAGTCTCGCCGTCCAGCTCGAGCGAGATCACAACGAGCAGGAGCGCGACGATGCATCCCCCCGTGATAATCATCTGGGGAAAGAATCCAATGGTATCTAGGAAAGATCATTACTTTCATTTCACAGACAAATTATGGTATGACAGACCAATGAGAAATCCATCCAAGCCCGGCACATCAGGCATACTGTCCCGAATGTGCGGCAGCGCCACAAGGATTGCACCTGTTGCCGCAAGGTGTTTGATCACACCTTTGGAATTGCTGATGCGCCGCGCGAGGAATACATGGCCGACACAGACATGAGTCAAGATCCATGATATGCCGAAAAGTAAGAGGGTGATTGCGCGAGCCTCAGCAGGACGCCGGATTTTCATGTCAATGTCTCTGGGTGGGTGAAAATCGTAAGCTCGAGGCGATGGCAGTGAGTCCCACTGTACCTGGTGGGAGTCGTCCGATCCTTGTACAGCTCCACGTAGCTCTCTACGTCGTATGTGTCGATGTCAAAGTTGGTGACCACATCCAGAGTCACTAACCGCTGGATCGCTATGGGAGTGGAGGCGTTGTCGACGCGCGATGGGGACGCGATACGAACACTGCTCGTCAAGAAATACGTGTCAAAAGGGTATAATCGCGCTTTGTGAACATCCAAGATGTGATCTGAGTCGAATTGGACGAGATTCTGTACACTGCGGACGCAAGAGATCATTGGTTAGCTCGGCAACACGAGAGGGGAAAGAGGACAAATGAGTTTGATTCACCTTCGACGCAAGTCAGTGTCTTTTACGAATGGGATATCTACGGGATCATACGACGCAGTGGGCGACTCCTTTCTGTCTTGGGGTCTAAATACTCTTCTACGACCTAGCAATCAACGTACCCATCAATGAATATATCCAAGGGAACGTTGGGCAGCCCACAGAGGTTGCTCCCATGTGTGCCGTTTGAAGCTTGAAGGACATATGCTTGACCACAAGCAACAATCGACCACCGTATCGTGACAGACGGCTCGTCGACATCGACGTCAACGTTGTCACCTATCAGCAGAATCTTCAGGCAGCCAGCTGGTCAGTCGTATCGAAGGTGGACTCAGAAATTGGTAACGTACTCCAGGACTATCGTTGGCCATGCCGTCAAGCATCGCCTTGAAGGGTGGCTCCCCCGCGTCAGCACCACGAAAGGTGCAAGCCAGCGTAATTATGAACATGAGGGAGACAAGACACCCAAACACGACGACGTAGCTTGCTGGAACAGGAGCTGTTGCGTTCCGCGGAGTACGCCAGGTCTGGAGAGTAGAAACATCGCGGGAAGTCCGTGAAGAGACACGGCGTTGTGATGATAAGAAGGATCGAAAAGTAAAGGAACGTGAGCGAGAAGGAGTGTGAGGGGTCGCAGGGACAGGTGGGGATGCATCTTTGCCTGGCGCAAGATGAAAAGACCGCAGGCGACGGAACGAGCCTTGATTGAGACGATGCCCAGACACGAAGCTCATATCACCTGCTAGGACTCCTGTAGGAGCATCCTGTCTCATGTGTGGCTTTTATATTGTCAGTAAGGCATAGCAGTTGACCAGCGCATCCGCTCTAAGTCCGCGAAAGCGTAAGCTCGAAGCGTCGGAGGACAACGTCCTTGATGTAGAAGTGCCTCACTCAATTGATCACGAAAAGCTAAAGAATAGACACGCAATCGATAGCCTAGATAACCCATCGAGAAGACTGAGCTCCTCTTCTAGAGTTGCAGAGACAATGTAAAAACACGTACCGGCTAGATGCCTTGCTACTTTTACGACCCAAGGAGCGGATATACGATCTATGGTTGATTAGGAGAAAAGAGCAGCAGCATTGACTCACAGTGAAGTGAGGTAAGTAGCACACGTCAGAGAGTAACGAACAAAGCATGTGAGGTGATAAGTAGTACAAGTTGGTATATCAGCGTCCGATAGATATGCATGCAAGATGAGAAAGAAGAAAAACAGAGGCATAGCGCTCAGACACCGAAGTTCTGGCGCTCGATGATAGATTTCTGTCGTGCATCCCTGGTGACTCGCCTACGTCGGACTGAATATACACGTTTCATGCACACTAGACTCAAAACACGTACCAGTAGTGTTGCATGACGTTGTTCTGCCCAAGCTTGGCCAGGAAAGTCTCGTCGTGCGTGATGATGATCAGTTGGAAGTTCGACTGGTTTTTCCGCTCTTCAATGATACTGAAAACACAATCAATAAACACGGACAACAACCATATCATATCTGCTGGGGTGACGAGACTTACTCGACTAAGCTTGCGGCTAAAGCATCGATGTTCTCCCGATCAAGAGCGTTCGTTGGCTCGTCCAAAGCGAGGATACCACAATTCTGACCAAACGAGTCTGATAACGCCAGTCGGATGATGATGGATGCCAACATCTTCTGGCCAGCTGAACATCGCCCTCGCATGTCCATTTCGACTTGATCCTTGGTCATGACAACCTACAAACCATGAGCTGGACGATAAGAACATGCCATAGGTCAAACGTACGCGGTAGTTGTATGATCTTTTCGAGGCCCCGCCCTCAACGTCAGACCTGATCTTGATTCCGTCAATGTCTGAGGAAAGTTAGAGCAACGTACGAAGACCATGTATATTGTACGCACCGGTTCCCTGATAAGTACGATTCCAGAGATGCCTCATGGTCGTGTTGACTTCTTCCATCTTGAGACCGTGATACTTCATGATGGCACTGCAGAAAATTGAGATGGGCCCGTCACATTGCTAAGAACAGACACTCACTTATCCAGAGCTTTGGCATATAGTTCGAGATCATTGTTCGCGACATCGGACATCTGCAAGAAGTCATTCAGGCGATCCCAGCAAACCAGCAAAGTTGCGCACCTTGACTTTGACCAACTGATCGGTGTACTTCTGGTCGATATCCTTGAACTCCTTCATATCCTTCTGCGAGCCCTTGAGTTGCACCTGCAAAGTTGCGAGTTCTCCTTGAAGATGTGCACACTACGAGAACGTGAGATTCGGTGGGACGACCCGAAGCGGCGAAATCGGCGTACAGACCCGCTCAACTTATTCTCCTTCTCTTTCTCTATAGGATACTTCTCTTCAAAGTTCCGACGAGCCCTCGAAGCCTCTTCCAGATCAAACTCGTCGATCTTCGCCTGAGACTCCTCAATCTGCCTGACAAGCTGCCTAAGTCGGATGTTTTCCTGTAAATTCGCCCGTTTGACATCGGCGCCGGATATATCACTCTGCAAATTGGACACGAGATCTCGTCCAGTCTTCATGCCCTGCTCGCACTCTTTGATTTGCTCATTGGTTTGAATTAGCTGATTCTCGCAGTCCTTCTTCTTGGAGGGGATCTTGGCTTTGTGATATCTATGTAAGGGCATGGATTAACCGTCAACTAATCAAACTGATTGAGGCCTTACCTTTCAATCTCCTTGCCAGTCATCTCCAGCTTATCCACACTTTGGAAGAGGGCTTCGGCGAGGGATTGTGCTTCTTGGCTCCGCGCCTGCAGAGCTTTGCTGGCAGCTTCCCACTCACTAGTAAGTGCGTCGATGGGCGCTTGAGCGGCTCTGTAGTTGGTGTCGGCATCCTGAAGAGATCATCAACGCACGAAGCAAAGAAAAGCTGATCAAAATACCTTCATGCGCTGCGTGTATATGACAATGTCCTTGCTAGCGGACTCGATACGAGTCTGCAAATCTTCCTTCTCCTTGATCTTTGCCTGCAAATCTCGCTCCTCCAGCTGCATCTTGTGGATATCGCTCTCGATGGTGTGCTGAAGCTTCGTCTGGCGTTCTTTCTCCTTCATGATGTTCGTCCGCTCCCGATCATGGACTTGACTGAAAACATGTTCAGCTTTCGCCGTGGATACGTCCCTCCCACCACTCACATCTGGGCCGAAATTTCGTCAAGTTCGGTCTGTACATCATCGACGGTCTTCGTTGAACCGGAAGCCGAAAGCTCGTTGACTAGACTTTCGATCTCCTCGTTCAGACGTTGAACCTCCTTCTGGAGCCTGGCAACGTTTTTTGCACTCAGTTGCAAGGCCTGTACGTCGCGCACTTGTCGCTTCAAGGACGAAACAGTCTCGTCAATCTGCACATAACACGATTGAGTCGTAGAGCAGAGCCGTCATACCTATGACGCTTACCGTTTGTGCCTTTTCGCCAGCCGCAGAAACCACCGCGTCCAGCTTCTTGATGTCCGCCTGCAACGCGGGGATGTCCTTATCCTTCAACTCATTCACCTTCTTCTGCACGGGTAACAAGCCCTGTAGACGTTCCAATTCCGTCGTCCAGTCGCGAATAGCTTGCAAGTCGTCTTCGTGAGACTCGGGGGATGCTTTCTTCATGGAATTATGCAGCTGGATGACAAAAAGTCAGACACTGATATGGAACGTCGAAATATGAACGAACGAATTTCTCGAAAAAGGCAAACGCCTTGTCGTCCATCTTACGATCGCATAGTGCGCAGATGTGCGAGGCTTGTCCTGACCTCAGAAGTCGGTCGTAGACCTTGTAGGTCCCTTTCTGGCTGGCAGATAAGTTAGCAGGGTGTTTGAATCGATGATACCCTTCAACTCACGAACTGAGAACATCGAGTTCCTCGGCGGCCTCTTTCAGCGCTGTGTCCAGTTCGCCATCCACGCCAGCAGCCAATTCCTTTTCCGCGGCTAAGAAAAAGGATCAAGACCATATAGCACGAGGCAGGCGACCGTACAAACCTTTCAATTCGCTCTCTTTCCTCTTGAGTTGTCCTTGCGAATTCGACTGGTTAGCCCTTCCATGCTGAAGTGTCTGATTGATACTGGCAGCCTCCTCTTCCGCCTCCGCCAGCTTTTCTTCCGAAGTTCTACATACACAAATCGGGTCAACCGTCAACATCGTCAATCGGGACGCTCACTGTAGGAGGGTATCAATATCGTTGACCACTGACTCGGCACTGACATCCCTCTTGGTGATAGTCCGATACTTGACATTGATACTCTCCACGCTGTGGAACAAGAACGTCAGCATCATCCAAGACCTCAAAATGTCAGGCGACTGACGTGTGCTTGATGTCGGTATTCTTCGTTCGGACCTCGCCCCGCTTCAATTCCAACTTCGCGCGAGAGTTCCCTTGCGAGCTGAGCGCCTTCAGCTCACTGCTAACGGCGTCGCGCTGTCGTTCGAGTGCCTGGATGTTTGTAGACCGCTCAGCAATTTGATCGTCATAGCCAGCAGACTCGATAGTCGACTTCAGCTTTTGGAGGCGCTTAGTCTTCTCGTCTATATCGCCCTTCAAAGTGTCGAGGTCTAAGCCATGGCCCTCCATCTTCTCAGACGTGGCTTCGAATGTCTTGATCTTCAGCTTCGCTTCTGCCTGCGAGAGTCTGTTATTAGAGACGTAGACGAACAGAAGCTTTACACACAATGCGTTGCTCAGAACTAGTCTTCTCCGCCTTGTGCTTTTCGGCGACACTGCTGAGCTCCAAGCGCTTGTTTGTGTATTCGGCTTGCTTGGCAGATTCTTCTGCCTACACATTCAGCGTCAATTAGATGGCATACGTAGAGAATCGAAACAATGGACCTTGAGCTTCTTGACAGCACTCTTCTGCTTTGCCGACATGTCCTCTAATCGCGATTTGAAGTCGAGATATTTGACCGCTTCCAGAGGAGCAGTGAATCCTTTGATCCCATGTTTCTCGCCCAACTCCAGAACAAGATGGTCACGGTCGACGATGCGCTGCTTTTGAGCCTGCAAGTCGCCGTGAGAGATCGTCTTGTATGAGCAAGGAGATATGGTACCTCCTCCATTCCTTTCAGTTCACCTTGACGTTTGTTCAGCTCCCCGAGCTGCTTCTGCAAGCTCTGTAATTCCTCCTCATAGTCCTCCAGTTGATGCTGTTGTTGCTTCAACTGAGCACGCTTCTGATCAATGTCCCCGGCGATATTGTCTTGCTCCTTCTTCAATTCCTGCTCGCTTCCTACCAACGCCAGATGAATTTTTAAGGATCGAAAGTGATGACTACTTCCTTACCGGGAATCTCCGTCTGCAGGTTTACTTTGGCCTCACGGATCTGTTCTTCAAAGAGCTTGATGTTCTCGGTGTGTCTGTCAACTTGCTGGTATTTTTCACGAAACTTGATTGAGTATTCATAGAACTTTGCATTAGCTAGCTGGATCGCCTGGTGTGCCTTCGAGGTTTCGTCGTATTCCATCTTCTTCGCCGCAATGGTCGACTCGAGGTCAGATATCGTTTTGCGAAGTTTGTCAGCGTGGGCCTTTTCGCGCCTGAGACCCTCCATATGTTCCTTTTCAGCTTTGAGATCGGCGACGCGTTCTTTTCGGAGAGCTTTGATGTTGTCCAGCGCTTTGGTGTACCTACGCGAGTTGAGATGTTGTTGTGGACCAGAAGAAGTGACGCGTACTTGGTCGCCTCGAAGATATCGTCGAACTTCTTTTTCAACGTCGAAGGTTCCGCGAGGGGCCAGTAGGATTCCTCCTGATGGCAGAAGATGACGTTCTCCAAGACAGACTTCGAGACACCAAGTAGCTGAGGAATCTCCGTGTCGAGCTCGGCGCATTTGGTCGAGATGACACCGCGCTGTGGAAGAGCTTTAATCGACGCGTCCATTCACGGAATTCAAAAGAAACCAACCTTCCCTCCTTTCTCCACGTTAGCATCGGCAAGCGCCAAAATGCCTTCCAACGTTTTCATCGTCAACCCGGACGTCTTCTTCGCAGTCACGCTGAGATTCCGCACGGCCAACATACGCGTGCCGTTCGCCGCATGAAAGCGCAGCTTGACCTGGGCCTTCACTTCCTTCTCGTTGGCCATCTTGGGGTCGTGCACAAAGGCGCCACCGCGGGTGTTGGGCGGCTGGTCACCGGTCGTGGCGTACTTGAGGCATTCGATGATGGTAGTCTTGCCACTGCCGTTGTGGCCGACAATGACAGTGACGGGAGAGAAGAACTCAATGACGGCAATCTGTTTGTCGTCAAAGGAGCGGATGCCGCGGATGGCGAGCTTGTTGAGTGAGGCCATGCCTCCGTGAACGCGTTAAAGCAAGATGAGTTATTGCCGCCGGGACCGTGTAAGTGTTTGTGAGGCAAACACTCCCTATCGGGCTGACATTGGGGCCGTCGTTGCACTTGCCGGGCGCGGCACAGTCAATTTTGGCTCGATCGCTGTAATTTGCCCAAAACCCTCCCTCGTTCTCGCCATGTTCTCCGCTCTCCGAAGCGCGACGCGGCAGCGCCGTGCACACACACTCTTTGGCCGTTCATTTGCCAGTATTGTGCCAGTCGAAGAGCAGCCCGTTCAGCCCTCACCACTCCACCCACGAGCAAATCATGTCCCCGTGTCGGAGGACCATGGCCTCTATGGCTTCTTCAGGAAAGTGGACGGCAAATACCAGACAATGGGAGGGTCGTACGAAAAGGACAGAGCGGAGAAGGGAGGTGTGTTGACAGGTTCTGCTTACCCCGTCTACCTCTCATCAACCCAGGTCGTGCTTGGAAGGCCTCTGAATTACGGCTAAAAAGCTTCGAGGACCTTCATATTCTCTGGTATGTACTCATACGAGAACGGAATCTATTGGCAACACAACAACACGAAATGGCCCGATTGGGAGCGCATCCAACGATGGTGTATCTTGGCTGGAGGAAGGCCGATGTACGTCTCCAATTAGCTTCCTCTTCTCTGTCGTGCTTGAACTCCGACGCGTATGCAGGTCAACACCGCCATGTCACACATAAAATTCATCATGAACGAGCGCCGACTTGCATACCTCGGGGCTGTGGAACTCGCCGAGAAATACAAGGAAGACAAGATGACTCGCGCGGTACACCAAGTGATGCTGAAGGACTATCTCGCAACACGCCGGGAAGCCAAGCGGTTGCAGATGAAGGAGCCTCGCGTCAACAGGATCTTGCGAAGCAGGAGAAGAAAAGAGTACGAGGAGGGGAAGGCGGCCAAACAAGCTGCAAGGGAGCAGCCGGTGTCGGAGCCAGCAGATAGTGTCGTGGAAGCATGACCGCCATCACATATAGAAATACACTCTATAACTCCCGATCTGCCTACGAGTTTGAGTGCCGAGCTGGGTTATCGTCATTCCAAGCCTTCATTTCGTTCGACACCCAACAATCCTTGACTGACGGATCTTCATACACCTCCAGCTGTTTCCTTCCTTGCCTAAGCAGATGCTCAATGACGCTGACGTTTCGTGGGGAGACGGTGGTCGCGTTCAGGCGGAAGTTGTAGCGAACGAACAACAGGAATTTGGGACGCGTCGTAGGAGGCTTGGATTGCACCATACGCAATGCCCTTCGAAAATCCACGTCAGGGAGAATGAATGCACATATATCAGTCAAGATTAAGCTAACCTTCTGTAAAGGTTCAACACATCCTTCTGAAGACCCGAACGTCTCACAGACATGGGAGTTGTAATGCAAAGTGTGAAATCATGGCCGATCGACACTCGTGTCCGCTAACTCCGGTTTCTCTAAACCTTACAGTAAGCTTCGTTGCTTCACGACTCACACTACTCGCTCACTCACTCACTTCAAGTCAACAGATCTAGGGAGGTTTGTTTGCTGTTTTGATCGATTCTCTACCATTGTACTCATGGATCTAGATTACCACAATTGTTGATAGACAACACTCGCTTAGCCGTATCTTCGAGGACGTTCGTTCAACAATAACGAAACTAAACTGCAAGAGGCTGCGGGACCAACACTAGCGTCGAAGGATCTACATATTACGTTGGCAGGCTTCCTGCAAGTATGCGAGGCAATATCGTATTGATCACTTGCACCATCGTTTCCTGTGCCGCCAGCGCCTGTGGACGATGACTTCCTGTCTTACACTCTGCTTTGTGCTCTTTCCAACCCCGCTTTTGGCATTCCTGGCTGCAGTAGAATATCTAAACGAGGCAAGCATTAACATCGTCTCAAGTTCTTGAATCAGCACTCACGAGCTTGCAGTTGCCACATCCCTTCATTTTGACCAGGTCGCGGCCCTCGACTTCCTTACAGCCTCTAGCTTCACAATGTCTATGAAGAGGACCACCGTGCAAGGCAATCTTGGCCACTACTTCAATCTCTAGCTGGGACCGAGAATCTGAGCTGCCCTTCGTCGAGATGTACTTGTCGATCGCTGCGTTCCATTCGTTCATCCGAAGTCGAGCTTCGACTAAGCTGATTTGTCGTATCCACGGTCTGACAGCCCGGAAGCACGTCAGTGATATTCTATGTGGAGGAAAGCCAGATATACTACCTTGGGAAGAAATCAATGTGGTCGAGCCCATACATGAAGGCGGGGTCGAAGCGGTCTTGGGCACCCAATGCTCGAATCGGCATGCCGCCTCTCCAATTCGAGTCGAACTTCATCGAGTCCGTGAAAGCTTGGAAGGCATCGTCGTCCAGCACATTCTTGGTGTTGTAAAAATGCATAGTCTGGCCAATGACGTCGCCCAGGTTGGCTGTGACTTGGAGATTCTCAGCCCATTGTATGCACCCGTACTCTTTGACCCATTGCTCGTTTATGATGAGTCCGCGCTTCCTGCAACAGGCGCCATACGACTTCAACTTCCCGCAGTTGCATGGGAATTCGGGGGGATAAGGTCGCATTGTGCCGTCGTCGTGACATTCAGCGAGAATCTTGCCAGACCAGCAGGGACATGGCAGAGCGGGACGTTTGGCTGGGACTTTGGTCTTATGCAAAATGGAGGTGAAGCGGGGCTCGTCGGCTGAGGTGGGGAATTTGATACTCGAGGGGGGATGTGCACCATGCTGGAGTAGTAGTTCAACGAGCGTCCACTGACCGGCTTGTACAGCAAGGGACAGCGGCACAGCACCGAAGACACCAGCGTTGACGTCCGCGTGTTGCTTGATAAGGAGAGAAGCAACTCGCGACACACGCTCTATCATCTTGACGAAGGCAGCAGGTCCAAGGACGGGTGATAAGTTGACTGGGAAAGTCAATTTCTGGGAGATACGTGCTAAGTGGGCGCAGATGAGGATGTATTGAAGAGCCAGGAATAGCGCTGTAGATCCGTGTGTGTCCTTGACGTCGATGTTGATCCCAATGCGTAGCATCTCGTACGCGAGAGCAAGATCACCTTGGCGTGCAGCGACGTGCAAGAATGTCCTGTTGTCCCCCTTTTCGAAGGCGTCAACATTCTTGATGAGCTCGTTCATTGCGACATCGCCAAAGCGAATGGGTAACCCCATGGAAAGGCCCTGCAGCTGTGACTGTGGCAGCACAACGAGGCTTTCAGCGGGAACGCCACCGCGCTTGACGAACTCGAAGCGGAATTCATCAAACTCCGGTTGAAAGATCCAGGACTGAGACGCGTCCAGGTCAGGGTCTGCCTTGAGCGCGTCAATAAGGCTTTTGGGTAGCGACGGTGTGGACATCGCTGAGTGTGGCAGAGTCCCGTTGATAGAAAAAGAACCCGCAATTTGTACTACGTACGACTGCTGTGATTAGCAAGCCATGCATCTTCTCTCACCTCGTACTTCAAGCCATGTCATGTCAAGAACGATAAGACGCACCTTGTCAAGATCGAAGGACCTCTTCTAGACCTCTTCGTGCGGCGCGTTAGTAGCGCCTTCCATATTACAGCGCGTTCAAGTTCTCCATTATCATGATATTGAATGACCTCAGTCAGGCTAGAGAAGATCCAAGGGCCCATATCGAACATCAGTGGGTGGGCAGGGAGATATCAGGGAGCTCAGCTAGGCTCAGCTTCAGATTTCATTACTTGGCTTTAACACGGTACTTAGAAAGATCCAGCGATGCGGATCATGATCGAGATCTTTCGAATTGGGTGAGATCCTTTCGCGCATCTCATCACCCCATCATGCATCACAAGCGAATTCCGTTTCGCAAACGAAACGGCTCAGCCTAATCTGCGTGGAGGAAGAGGGAGGACGGCTGTCAGAGTTAGCATCAGATGTTTCACAACACACGGGCCCGATGCTTATCCTCAAAATCCCCGAATGGACGGTCATGCCAGGTTCAATCTTTCCTCAAACCATCATGGCCAGACGCCATAATAGTCGAGCTGGGTCAGACTATCTCGCGCCTTTCGTTGCAGATAGCGACGTACAGGTATGCAGACTAAACCATTCAAATTCATGGAGAGAATGCTGGTCTCAAACGACGCGTTGTAGTTGAAGGACTTCTCCAGCTCGTATCCTTTTGGACTTCTCAGTCCTGGAGCTCGGTCCCAGTCGTTGGATGAACACTCGTTCTATCGCTCGAATAGCATGAGTGACTCGCAGAGGAGCGGGTACTTCTCTGATCGGCTAGAAAATGATCGTCCCTCCTCGTGTGAAGGTCGCGAGGACGCGTTAGACGAGGCAGGCGAGGTAAGCTTTGACGCTCGCTTGTCAACGTTGAGGAGCTCATCACTCGCTCAAAGGTGCCGTTGCATTTGTGGGGCGATGACGAGAAACCGCACTATGCCATTCAGAAGACGACGGACCCCTGGAAGAAATGTCGTGTTAGGATTGACGCCCATGACTATCAGTTGTTAAGAGGCTGGGTAGATGACATTGACACGCTATTGGTGTTCGTGAGTTTCTAACCTTATGACTACTCAACGGCTGTGTATCTCATGTCATGCAGGCTGGTTTGTTTTCCGCCATCGTCACGGCATTTGTGGTCGAGACGTTCACATGGCTGCAAGAAGATCCCAGTGACACAACGGTTACTCTACTCCAACAAATATCCAGACAGCTCGCAGACCCAAGCTTGCCTGCCGCGGACTTGACCCAAGATGAATTCACTCCGGAGTCATTTGTGGTCCGCGTGAACGTGTTCTGGTTTCTCAGTCTCGCTACCAGCTTAGTCGCCGCTCTCATTGGCATCTTGTGCAAACAGTGGCTGTACGAGTTTCGTCGCGACTCTGGCCTTTCCAACCAGAAGGCAATGACGCTTCGACACATGCGGCGGATGAGCATGGAGAAATGGCGAGTGCCAAGTATCGTGGGCTCGCTCCCCCTACTCCTCCAATTAGGCTTGATTTTCTTCTTCGTCGGCTTGATAGACCTGCTTTGGAACATGGATGAACTGGTTGCTACTTTGGTTTCCATCGTCATCGGTATCAGCCTAATATTCGTTGCCGCCACTTCGGTACTACCGGGAATCATAGAACGCTGGTTCCCTGACTCGCTGCCGTGTGCTTACAAGTCCTCACAAGCATGGGCGTTTCATCGGATACTGCAGATTTCCACGCAGGATCATTACCCGTCCACCGCTGACTGGCTCGCCTTGGATAATCGACGTATGCTCGCGAACATGCAGGATTACCTTGTGGGAGCCATTCGTTGGGTGGACCAAAAGTTCTGCCAAAAGCAGAGCATGATCAAGCACCTGTTCCATTGTCTTCGGGATGTAGATCCCGAGGTTGCGATGCGCTGTGTCCCTCCCTCTCCAGAAGTTGAGCGAGATGGATCCATCGAGCGCGTCTTGATCGAGTTTCTTCGAGATCACGAACTAGATGATAAGGTCAGAAACTACTTCGTGGAGACTGTCCTACGCGACATCAACAAATCCGCCTCGTTTGTGGAGATATCTGCCGAATTGCTGCTCCTTCTGAAGGAGCAATTACCGCACACCAAAAGTGGGTGGGAGATGTTTCCTGAGGGTAAGCAATACATTCCACCGCCGCACCAACAGGAATCGCTCAATGAGCTTCACAGACCTATCATTGCAGCTCATCGACTCTTTGAGGTCCTGTGTGATGCTGGACTGCATTTCCCCTTCAACGTTGAGGCTACTCTGGCAAATTAATGACGGTTTCATCAAACATGGATCGGAGGAGCTGCGACAACGCGCCTTACTTTTACCGAAGGAACTCGAAAAATGGCTCGAGAAGTCAAAGGACATAGACGAGCGAGGAGCGCGAGCACTGGCCTGCGTAGAGGTTCTGCTGGCTAGAAAATACTTGAATCTGACTCCAGACACTGCGCGGGCTTTGGCGTCATTGGTGGAGGCATTGGACGCACAGCTGTATAGGGCTGATGTGAAGCTTGGAGAGTCATGGTTGTCCAATGGGCTGCGTGAATTGAAGTTCCTGATTGCGGTGACTGAGCAGCCCCAGAACGCGCGTCGGTCTTCTTTCTCATGAGTTCTAGTCACATATCTCGTAGTTCGTAGTTCGTAGCGTCTCCGTCAACCTATGTTGCTATCCTACCTGAGTCGCACCTTACGACCGCCGATGACCAAACAGAGCAAGCCCGCCTTGCCGACTATATCGCACATTGCCGAAAGCTGAAAGCGGCAATTTTACACTTGTCACTCCGTCACTTAGCTCTCGCCCTCATCAGCGATGGTTCGTCTATTCCACACCATGCTCCCAGTACTCTGAAAAGGCATCCAGATCATTCCTGTCCGCTGCTTCTCCTGCGGTAAAGTTGTCGGTGACAAATGGAACGCATATCTGAAGCTGTTAAACGATGAGCGCAGTGAAGGGTGTGTTCTTCGTTCCTTTCGCCGCGTACACGCGCGCTAACCCCAAACGCGACACCAGTGAAGCCCTGGATGAGCTTCAGCTGAAGCGATACTGCTGCCGCCGTATGGTCCTCACCCACGTCGACCTCATTGAAAAGCTCTTGCAATACAACCGTCCGTCCCAGATCTCTACTGCCTGCCTCCATTCGTTGCTGACCCATGTTTTCAGCCATGGAAAGGACGAGAGACAAAAGCCAATTCCTTCAGCCTGGTCAGCAATAAGGCTTCCATTCCTCTTCTAGCATGTTGTATTACTAGGCAATACTACCGACTCTCCACTGCATTCGCGCCCAGATGACCCACAAATCACCATCGTTTACCGACTGCGGTTGGCCTTCTCGAGAACTGAATCTCATTTAGGACCATTGGGAGATTGCTCGAGAGGATGTCACTTACCGGCCTCAAACGCCACTTCACTGAAATCGCTGCCTTGGACCTCAACCGCGATGCCATCCAGAGTCGCTTTCAAAGCCACCTGAGAGGCTGCGAAAATCATCTTGTCCTTGATTTTCGCATCACTTGGGGACCTACGGGAGCCACTTCGCTACGAGAATATGGAAACGGCATCTGACTCACCAGGAGATGAAGCACAGCTTGTTGCGCTTACTCCCATCTTCCTTTGTGAACTCCAAGTCATATACCGCCCAGCGACAACCGTCTTCGGGAAGGTCTCCCAGAAAGTCGGCGTATTCCTTGGCGTTGGACTCTTTCTCGACGACAATTTCCTTGCTATCGTCGCTGACACGATAGATGACATATTTGATCTTCTTCCTGAGCTTCAGAGCCTGGAAAGCCTCTTGACAGACTGGATTGATGACTATTCCAGAAGACTGTTGATAGCAACATAGTCAGACGCCTCAGAAGCTGCAAGTTCAGAGTTGCTCACCATGTTCTGCTTAGTATGTCTCGAGCGCGATGATGACAATCTAGAGAACAAATGAAGTGTTATATATGTGCACCGAAGGCTGCGCGTCCAACAATCTAATGATATATGTGTCCGTTATGGTAGGTATACAATCTACGCAAATACATCATCCAACCACCGTTCGTAATCGTACTCCGCCTCTCCCACTTCATTCTGCGCACTGGGCATGACTTCTCGGAGGTAATCGATAGACTGGGCGGGAAGCTTGGCAATGCGCAGATCCAGCTCGGTGACGAACGGCTGCGAGGAAGTCAGCTTCCGATGAATGATGGCGAGATGCAAATGACCTTGTCCGACGCAAGCCCTCTGAATGCCTCACGCAGCTGCTCCGGAGACGTCTGGTCTTCCATGATGTCGACCAGAAGATTGATGAATGCTTCGTAGGTGACAGCCTCGTAGTCTTGCACCAGCTGGTCGTAAATATAGTTCATGTCCTCGTCCTATTCAAGCATTCGGTGAGACAAAACCTTGCCAGTCGGAACGAGATGACTCACGGAATACACTATCCCGAGACTCGCCAGTGCCGCAGTCAACTCTGACTGTACAAGCGTGTTTGTTTCGTCCTTATCGAAATATCTGAATGTGCTCTCAAACTGCTCGAGCTGCGCCGGTGTCACGTTAGTCATATTTCGCGACACAACCTTCGAAGGGAATCGCATGACGCTGTCAGTACACAGAGAAGGTGAACGCCGAACGCTGGTCCGACCTGATTTTCGATGAACGCGAGTTTCTTGGCAATGCTCTGGACGACGAGCTCTAGCTCAAAGCGTAGGTCCTGGGTAGTGAACACCGTATAGTCGTTCTCTTCGACGTTGGCGTTATTGCATTCAGCTTCGGCCGCGGCAACGTCGGCTGATAGCATGTCCTGGAGGCCAGGTATTCTAGTTTGGATGTCCCGTACTTCCTGCTGCTGCACCTATAACAGAAAGAAGTTCACATACACCTGGGCGGGCTCGACGTGATTCTCACCTCCAAAGGCCCATCAACAGCGGCCAGCTCAGACGAGATGACATGCAACCGATGCTCGAACTCGTTCGCCAAATCTGCGAACTGCTTTCGCAGCATCTCCTTTATCCTAACACTTTATAAGGACCACGCTCATTCATACAATGTCAAACTCACTGTCGAATCTGCGCATTGATGGACCGTGAGCGCTCAGCTTCTGACTGTAACAGTTCTGACCACGCCTCATCAAGATCGTTCAGCGAAAGCCCCTCGAGAGGGACGTATTCCCTCAGCCCATATGTCTTCAGCTTTGTCTGCACATTCCCGAAGAGAGTAGCGATGTCCTGCTTCTCTGTCACCCAGGTCCGTTTGTCCGTTATCTTATAGGTCGTGAAGGCGGCTGACTGTTGCTTAGCGTCGGCGTAGGTCCCCGCAAAGATACTTGCGGACCACTCCTCTTGTATGGAAGACAGGGTCTTCAGCAGCTGTTTGACAGATTGGTGAGGTAGGAAACGCGCCAATGATAGGTCAGTACCAGTCGCACGCGTCGTTCGTAATCGTTACGAGACACCCAGACGGATTGCATCAGCTCTGCGAATTTCTCGACACGTCGTGAGACGGTCTCAGCTTGATCTGTGGGTAGACACGCGATAAAAATGGCGGACTGATATGTAAAAGTGGCCACGAACCCATAGTGGAGAAAGCGTGGAAGTAACTGGCAATGTAGGTCATAACACTGCGTTCATCCGGCTTTTTTGAGTCGCATAAGTCTTCGACTTCAAGGAGTTGCTATTTAGCAAATTATAGCTTCCTTTGTTTGCCTTGGGGACGAGTACTCACCGGGATGTTTAGATGCTCGGCTGCAGTCTGGAAGGCGAGCCTTGTGTTGCCATGTCTATCCGACTACGTACGGCATGTTGGTCAACATGCATATCTTGGGTAAAGTAGAGGCAAACCTTGTCCAATTTGTCGTAGTCGAGTAAATCGGGACGATGACAGTGAATGAGGGCACATCTTCGAAACGTTAACGAGGGAACATAAGCGAGGAAACACGACGAACAATGCCAGGCCGTCTGACCAACTGAGAGAGAAGTCTTGTACGTCGACATCGTTATATGGCTCCGTCTTGCGCTGACACCACAGCAATAGACCTTCCTTAGCAGACAGACCTTCCTCACTACGAATGATGTGTTATAATGTCGCGTTTGAGGAGATGAAGGTCCCAAACCTGATATCTGCGATAGTGAATCGCAAAATGAGTGTCCAAATCATGCCAAGAATGAGTTTGAGATTCCCGTCAATGATGTCTGATTGCTGGATGGGCATGGATAGATCAATGACCGAGGATAACGCACCCTCTGGGCCGATGTTCGTGAGCTTTACTCCTCTTGACGTTATGAATTCCAATGCTTTGTTAACGTTTTCCGCCTTCTGAACGCGCATTCGCGGGGTCTTGTTGTATCTGCCAAGAGAGACGTCGCCTGTGAACTAATCTGAGAGCAGATTCAGTCAAGTAAGTATCAAAGCAGACATACCCATGATTTCCTGGTCGTCGAAGTTGGTGACTCGAGATATGGCCCTATCAAACGAGCACGCACCATGAGCTGTATGAGTCGCACACCGTCAGACAGGTCCTTGACTAGCGATGTCATTGCCGGGTAGCCGTTCATCTCCAGCTTCGTGTTAAGCCTTGGACACGGCAGAAGAATCATCAACCACAGCGCCTGAGACTACGAAATGACGTACCATTTACAAAAGGTTCTCTCCTGCATGTCGCGCGAGCGGCTTTCCAGGGTGTCCATTATGAAGTAGACGTAAGATTAGGCAAAGATGGTAGAGTAATCGGAGAACAACGAGGAAGGAGGGTGAGATCACTGAGATGCCCTTGCCCGTTTCGGCAATGGGAAATTCAAATTTCGGACGAACGCGATTTAGCGCGCCTCTCTTAGCCACCGACCACCACCACCATGACGACTCAGTTCGACAAGATCTACCATGGTATCAACAGAGAAGTCGGAAGTACGTCTCATGTCGCCTCTGCACCTTTACACAATGTTCAAATCAATCTCATAGAGTTCCGCGTCGCCGCCAGTGGAATGGCGTGGAAAGCCATCGACGCAGAACCCGTCGTGGCCATGGGCTCCAAAGACATCAAATGGGCGCAGTGGCTGCGAGTAGCGCGAGGCTACCAGCTTCGCGTTGGTCTCATCAACCACCGAAAGGAAACATTCGACGGCTTCCAGCGAGAGGTGCCTAACGTCCCAGTCTACAGCTATGCAGGCACTCACCGACGCGCAGGATCACGAAAAAGTCACCAAGTTACTGCAGCAGCACTTCAATATTACCTTGGAATCCAAGGAAATATCAGTCAAAGGGTACAATTGGGGGATGACGGACTTTCAAGGTGCGTGTATGATCATCGCGTTTTCCCTCGAGGCTGAGCGAGGAACGCCACAGGCCAAGAACTGGCGTTCACCGTATCGGATAAAACGGCCTTCATGCTTCCGCTCCAGTTCGTGACAAACTCCAATATCGCCGCGCGCACAGAAGTGTCGCTCGAGTTCTCCAACGCGTCTTCAGCCTCTAAGGGAAAGCTAGCCGGTGATGAGATGACCGAGATTCGCTTCTTCGTGCCGGGGACCCGTTCCAAGGTCAAGGGCTCCGACGCAGGTTCTCAAAAATCGGACGATGAGGATGAAGAGGAGCAGAGCGCCGCCCAGGTCTTCCACGACATGGTCAAAGAGAAGGCTGAAATTGGCCAAGTTGCGGGGGACACTATTCTCAGTTTCGAGGAAGTCCTCGTTCTCACCCCGCGTGGTCGATACGACGTGGACATGTACACGGAATTCTTGCGTTTGCGGGGAAAGACCTACGATTACAAGATCCTCTACTCAAGCATCTCAAGGCTCTTCCTGTTACCCAAGGATGACATGCACGTCCTGTTCATCGTGAGAATCACTCCAGTTCGGGCTTCGTGGGCTCAACATATGATTCATAGCTGGGCCTCAGCACTCCCGTCAGGCAAGGGCAGACGCGGTATCAATACTTGGTGACACAGTTCACCAGAGAAGAGGAAATAACGGCTGAATTGAATTTGACCGAGTACGTGCCACACTATGGTATTCAGACTAGTTGACTGACGACGACGATAGTGAAGAGATCTCCCAGTACGAGAAGTTGCAAAAGAACTACGAAGCTCCAACTTTCGAGGTCGTATCAAGCGTCTTCCGTGCTCTGGCGGGAAAGAAGATCATAGGCTCCGGGACCTTCTCAAGGTAAATTTCTTGCTGAGTTTGCCTTTCTACACCATCTAACTCGTGGATCTGCTAGTCGTGACGGACACCCTGGCATCAAAGCCAATCTCAAGGCTATCCAGGGTGACCTTTTCATGCTCGAGAAATACATCTTTTTCGTGTCAAAGCAGCCTACTCTCATTGAGCTCTCCGAGATCCATCAGGTCTACTTCTCTCGCGTCGGCGCGAGTATGGGCGCCAACGCAGCGCGCACATTTGACCTGCGCATCGTGCAAAAGAGCGGTCCGGAATACACGTTCTCCTCCATCAACAAGGAGGAAAAGGATGGTGTAGAGACGTACCTGAAGGATAAGAAGATCAAGGTCAAGAGCGAGCAGGTGCCGGACGCAGAGATGTTGCTAGCCGCTGCTGGGGTTGACGATGATGACGATGATGCGTCCATGGGAAGCATCAACTCGGACAGTGATGCACCCAAAGCCAAAGTTCGCACCGGGGGCGATGATGACGATAGCGAAACGGATGGTCCGTATACATCCCTTTCGCGCATACCATGCTAAACATGCCCCTAGAATCCTTCCAAGCGTCTTCATCTGACGCAGGATCCCCTAGCGAGACCGACTCGTCGGAAGGTGGCGCTGCGACGGCCTCAGACGCTAGTGGGGACCGCGACTTCGTCAAAAAGAAGAAGAAGACGAAGAAGGCCCAGGGCAAGGAGAAGGCAGCGGACGGGGAGGACAGCACCAAGAAGAAGAAGAAAAAAGCTGCTAAAGCGGCCGACAGCGACGCCGAAGACGACGACGACGACAAGCCGAAGAAGAAGGGGTCGCCTAAGCCCAAGAAGGCCAAGAAGAAGTCGGAGGATGCGATGGATGTGGACGAGGACAAACCCAAAACCAAGGCTAAAACTAAGCTGAAGAAGGCCGACGGCGACGCGATGGACGTGGACTCGGCGTCAGCTCCTCCTAAAGCGAGGCCGAAGCCCAAGCCAAAGGCAAAGACGGCAGATGCAGATGCTGATGAGCCTCCAAAGAAGAAGCAGAAAAAGGCGGACGACTGAGCTCCTTCACTCCGTATCCTTGTGTATGTGTCCGTCTGTTTAGTTCACAGTCTCTGTCAAGTATTCATCTGTTTCAATTTTTTTGTGTAATACATTGTTCTACAACCCAACAACACGGACGAAGATAGGAAAGAGGGTATGGTATGTGTGACGGAAGACGTAAGATCTATAGGAAGGCGCGAAGGCAAGAATAGTAAAGCATACAATGGATGTGATTTTACAACAGTGAAAGTACAGTTGAAACCGCCGTGCTGTGTGAGAGGACCATTCCGCACTGAGGTGTTATTTGCGCAGCAGCGAGCCAGGCTCGAAAAGGTCTGGTGGGCGCACGTCAACAAGAGTCTGTTGGGGAGCGGTATGTGTTGACGAGGTATGGTGACTAGGCTGGACTTTGCGAGTCGGCACTCGCGTCAAGCCTTTGTTTCCTCCTGCATTGTTACCGCTGGCCGTCTTGGGGTTGAATAGGATGTTGCGTTCCTGTTGGAGAACGTAGGACTATGAATGAAAGACGTCAATCCAAATATGATAGCAATGTCAGAGAAGTACATACCCGAGCGAGAAGAATCTTCTGCATCCATACCTCCCCATCCGCTTGGTTACAAGAAAAGATATGCAGATAGTCTGCTGTATTCTCGAAGTAAGATATGTTGTCGGTAGATTTGATGGAGAAGACGAAGGGCTTTGGCGATTTGTGCAGGCGGGTGACGGTGTAGGCGTCAAAGTTTGACAGGGAACATATCAGAGTCTCGTCCCTTCCCTACGTACCAGTCAGAACAGATGCTCTAGTACGTCAGAACGATACTTACGTTGTCACGTTTGGATAAGAATATACTGTGTTCACGCAGTGACATCCAGCGCTTAACCCACTTGCCTCGCTTCATCTCCCATTCGACATAACCCGAGTAGACCGGAGAGCTAGATGGAATGGCCTATGTAATCACATCAGCAAGGGGGCGGTCTCAGAGACTCGAAAGACATACAGAGCGTCGGAGCACACCCTCCAGTGGGGTGAGCTTGGCGACAAAGAGGTTGACAGTCTTGTCTTTGTTCCATGAAGCCTCAACATCGCCTAAGAGCTCAAAATTCCGGAGAGGACGTTCTGGAGTCATGTTTAGACACCCGGGATGATTGTGTTTCATTGGAAAAGAACGCACCCATGCCGAAGTCCTGCGCAACCTCAAAGAGCATCCAGCCTCCAATTCCCTGCCAGCCCTTGAAGGAGCCTTGAGCAGCAATCATGTCCAATACCTCTCCAGCGTTCGTCGAAGCTCCCACCTCCACGATGTTGAATCGCTGTCGGTCACCAATGAAGATGCGCTGCTGAGAAACAACGCCCTTGTTCAGAGGGAGCGGAGCAACAACAGACTGCTCAGTCGACGTCCTTGGCTTGATCTGTTTCGCCGAGGTCCGTTGGTCATCAACACTTCGCCTCGGAAGAGGTGGCACAGGCTCGTCTGGAATAGGACCTGTCAGAGCGCGAGCTCTCGAAGGTCTACTCGGCGCCGGACTGCCGATGTCCTCACGCGTGCTACTCTTCCCGCGCGTGTTGCTCCTTCGGATTCTCACCTCCGCATCAGCAGGCACCGGCACCTGTTGGTAATCGTCGATACGACGGCGCTCTGGTCTATGAAATGACCGCATGGGGCGCAGGGACCGCTGAGGCGCGGACAACGATGGCTCGGGCGACGCACTGCGCATACGTTCGCGGCCCGGGTGTGATATTGGCAAAGGAGCTGGTGCTTCGGCGGCAGCAGCGACCTTGACGTTCAGGAGCCGATGTGAGAGGTCCTCGACGGCGAAGGGCATCCGGGGGTTCGTGCCAGAAATAGTTTGGGTACGGGGGCGTCTGACAGACTTCGATGCGTGAAGCGCAGCCTCCTCTGAGCTTGACATTACTCGAGGCACCGGTGCTGCGGCGCCTGCTGGTCGGAGGGTTTCCTGACGGCTTCGCGCTACACGTTCCTTCTCTGCCTTCCTGCGCTCCCGTCGTTCCCGCCGCTCCTTCTCCTGGAGTCGGATAGTACGCTGAGCCTTGAGAGCAGTCGGGATTCGCTGAGCCAAAGGGACGTCGTCGTCATCCGTAGACTGGGTTCGTTCCTGCATGCTGCCAGAAGGCTGACCGTACTCGTCGTTAGAATCTGACTCTTCAGAGGAGGTGCTGTCATCCGGTGTGAAAGAGGGAATTTCCCGCCTCGGCTTATCGCCGCGTCCATCGTCATCGTCCCCGTTGCCGTTCCCACTGCCGCCATTCCAGCGACCGTTCATAGATCCGCCATATCCACCCCTCTTGTCGCCACCGTTTCCATCACCACTTGGCGCCCAGCCGGCGAAATCAGACCGTCGAGTCGAGTCTCTACCGCGCTGGTTCCAGTCGTCGCCGTCGACAGCGCCATGAGCGAGCCAGTCGTAATTGTCAGACATCATGGAAGGATGGTGAGAATGGTAAGACCTGAGCGTGATCGTGTCGACGGAGGTGCCCGGCTCAGCTTCGACGATGTCAGGGTCGACAGGGATATACATTGAAGACGGTGGTGTCGCTGTGCATCCCCAGGAGTCTTCACGGGCATGATATGGGGGCATTGGTGTTTCCTCCGAAAGGGATGCAAGTGTGTCACTATCGTCCTCGTGCCGGCTATCTGACGAAAGGGAGAAATGTCGCGTTTCGTAGGATGAGAAGAGCTCGTCGCCCAAGCTCTCGATGGAGGAGGTAGATGAAGTCGATGTAGAATAGCTGTGGCCTAAATCCGAGGAGCGGTCACAAGAAAGAGCGGGTGAAGGAGGTATATCGTCTGGGAGTTCTAGATTGCGACCGGAAGAGTAATCGAAACCAAACTCGATGTCTCCATCCTCCGGTACTGCATAGAAGGACTCCTGGTGATCGCCGCTGTCGTCGTCAGATAGATCAAGAAAGTCCGTTTCCGTGTCCATCGTCAACCGGGGGATATGCAATTGCATCGACGACACGCTAGTAGGTGATTGGGTGAAGTAGTCATCAACGATAGGTTCCAATTCATGACCGTCCACAGAGGGTGTATGAATTGAAGAGCCCGAGCCCGACGCAACAGGTTCATCGGGCTGCTCGTTCCAAGGTTCGAATGGAAGCCCAGCTCCTACCTTGCCTCTCCGAGCCTATAAGCAAAGTCAACATGTATTAGACTTTTGATTTACGTGCGGCTAACCTTTTTTGGGAGGACCAGATTCATTTTCGCAAGGGTATGTAGAGAGGGAAGGGAGGGACGTGATCTGAAAGCTGGTTTCTGAGAAGCTGGAAGGGCGTGCACGCGACCAGATGATGTGGTCCGTGTGAGCTGCGGCTTGGTGGGGGTCGCGGGCAAAGCGGGGTAATCGGGGTGATTTGGAGAGAGGGGTGAGCGAGGGATGGCGAAAGAGGCCCTTGGTGGAGATGGAGGGGTGCTCGTGCTCGTGCTTGCCGCCGGCTGGAGAGCGGACAGGTTGGCAAATGGGTCATCGTCTATTAGGTCCGGCGGTGGGGAGTAGCTGGGATGGCGGGGAAGGGTAGCAAAGTGTGAAATGTCGAGCACACTGGACGCGTACGGGAACTCGGAGCCAGAGGAGCTGGACCGCATCCTGCTGGAGCTAGAGCTCGTTGATGGCGATGGCGAGTGTAAAAAAGAAGGTGCGAAGATAGACTGTAGGGAGCTGCGTTTTTTGACCATATTGCGACCGGGATATAGAGAAGGATGGGAAAGACTGTCGGGGGCAACCTTGTTGCTGGGGCCGCGGATGGGGTTGGATAGAAATGAACGGCGCGTCTGAATGGACTGTTCGTCAGTTGCTTGTCAAGAAAACAGTAACCGCGCGAAAAGGCACGGTACGTAAGGATGCGAAGAAAGCAAAGGCAATTGAATCTCACCGGCAGGTCAAATACAAACGGCCCGCCCTGGCTATGACGGTACTGCTCGTCGCACGCGGCCGCAAGCTCGTGGGTGTCGTCGAGGCTCTCGTCGTCCTCGCTGTCGGTGGAAATGGGCGATTTGATGGGTGATAAGAGCGCCGAGTGTTGAGGCGGACTCTTTGAGGCGTGCGGAATCGTGGGTGGGAAATCGGGCTCGCCGCTTTCTGAGAAAAAGGTAAGCCAGGGTGCCCTGATGACAGCCATACGAAGGTCGCGGAAACAATATGGGGTGTGGCAACTAAAAGTCGGCTCGGTTTCAGGTGGCTCGTTGATGGATCGGGTTGAAATCCGAGATTGGCTTTTTTGTCAATCCTGCTGGATCTTGTCCCGTGACGATTGGGGCGTTGTGTCCGACAGTGGAGAACTCAAGAACGAGTATATCACATATCTGTACTCGCAATTGACAATGCTCTGTGTCGCCTGCCACATACGCTGTCGCCCGCCAAATCTAATGCGTCTCCATGAGAGCGCGCGATGGTAACGCGCAGCGTCATCTCAACGCCCGTATCCAGTCAGTCGCACCAGTATCAGATCGAGTCAAACCAACGGACAGTCGCCCGGAGTAGGTCCGAAGGCAGATGCTACTGCTCCCTTGTTATGTACGTGAACTTGCGCCCAGCGTTCGTTTGTGATTCCACTCGTAGATTCTCGTAGATTTCCGAGGATTTCCCCAAGGAACAATCACGGCTTGCCAAGAGTTCCATGTATCATCTCTGACGTTTTGAAGCCTCTTGCCAGAGCCCACATAAAACACACATTCCAGTTGGTCGTGTGCACTTCGGGACAATCGAGGAACTGAAGAAGCACCTTGACTTATTACCTCCTCTCTCCAATTTCATATCAGCCGCATCGCGAAAAAGGTACGCCACGGCGGAATTCGACATACTCGATCGGATGGCATCTTTTCTAGTCATCTACATAAATTCTGGGCACCAACTCGACAGTCCAAAGTCTTTGTTGACTTGACGGACATCTATCTGTCGTCTATCTGACGATGAATCTGATAAGTATGACACAGACGCTTTGTTACCTCGCCAAACGGCATCACGACGGCAGCATGGTCGTCAGCACCGAGTTACTCTTTGTGTACAGTGTGCACGTCGGAAAGTCACCCTACAGTCACTCTGAATGAGCCGCGCATTGACTGGCGTCGTTCAAACTTCGAAAGCCCTACAGCTGAAGCGCAAGTCGGCTCGAATGACACTTGTGGCGAGTTCTGGACCTAGAGCATAACTTGAAGCGAAACTCTGTAGCCCAAATTTTACCAACTGGGTATGTCTTTACGGCGGTTGACGAAATTATATCACGATGAACAGTTCAACATCATGATGGTACGTTACGTGGTCGTTCGTTTCACTTCACTTCACCCCAGACTCTTTAGGTTACTCATGATTTACGCGTTTCGTTGCTTACGCTGCTCCCGAGCCAAACGCTAGCAACCATCGCCGATTCATGGGTAGTCGTCTCCGTGTGCTTTGGCCGACCTGTCCCATCCATCTATCCTGTACCTTGGACATTGGGCATTGGGCGCTAGGCGTCACGTCGTTGATGGACGCTGGCTACTCACGCCACGCCACATCTACATTTCCTTTCGCTCGTAATTGGTACGTCTGCTTTGTTGACATTGCGGAGTTCCTTGACTTGACCCTCTCCAATATTCATGTACAGGACGTCTCGTACTCTGCGCCACTGTCCCTTCAGAGTCTCTCCCTGATGAACGCGGGTGCTATCTTCACGATCCGCCCCATCTGCCGTACGCTTTTCGGCTGCGCCAATTGGTGAAGGCTTGAGATACTGTTCGAGCTTCGACAGCTCGACAGACTTCAATAAGTCACGATCATCGGAGCTGGGAATTCCTGTGGAGCCAGTCAGTCATCTCCGGCGGATACTCGACTTGGAGTTGATGTCCTAGTCCTGTATATTCGCCATCCAGGTAACTCTCGTACGTACCTCTGAGACGGCTTACGAACACGGAGAGTTGTCGGTGTCGCGCACAGCTGGTCGCGTGGATTACGCAGGAACGAAATCATAAGAGATCGTCCCAAGGGCTTGCGCGAGGTCATCAAGAAGATGATACACCAATGTCTCGATGTCTCGATGTTTTCCAGCGCTAGATGCTGCTACCTGCTCTGCCAGACTCACCAATCGGCCACCTTTGACACTTCGACATTCAAGCAGCTTGACTTCAATAGGAAGGGTGCTTACTTCTTCGCAACCGGCATATGTGCTCCTGGGCCCTGGCAATTCGGGGTGGGCCTCTGTTTGCTTTCGCGTATGATCTTCCTACCTTGTGGCATTTCGAACTGTGATATTCCCGTCTTCTCCCTGAGCCGACCTACACACATCTTTCTCCCTGAGCCAACATACGCACCAGTCTCAATGGCCAACTCGGACGCCCCGGGGAATTGTGAGGTCAGTCTGCGAGCAACAGCGATTTGTCAATGGGATTCTATGCCAGTGGCTAATATTACGCCAATCTTCTAGCCTAGTAAGCTGCGTCGCGCCGAATTTGACTGATCTCAATTCACCTCAGTTTACGCGCATACTTGGTCCCGTTCAAGCGACAATGGAACCGACATCCGAATGGTCGATTAACTTAGTCTGCCAGTGACAGACCCCGCGTCCGAGTCCCTTGCCTTCTCATTCACCATAACGGCCCCGGGCCACGTTGTCGAGGTGACGGTCGTCGTCTGTTGCGGCCTCCAGGCCCAGGGGACTCGGACTCGGACCTGTCCATCGTCCAATGTTTGCTACGGACCAGACGGAGAAACTACACCTGATGCCGAGTCTCTTGGCGTTATACGAGTCGTGTTCATCTCTCTTCTGATGCGCATGCAAGCCTACTAACAAGCAAAATTCACCAATGGATACTCGTCGCCATATCCCAGTCGGATTATCAGGACTTGGACTAGCTAACGATCCTACGCGTTGTATGGGGTCCCGAGCCCAATTGAAGGAAATCTCCTGGTTCATTGACCTTCAGCGAGTGGATCCATCTTCGATTCGTGCTCGTCCGACGATTTACCTATGGGTCCAGCTAGACCGGTCAAATGGCCAACCACATCGGAAACTTGAAAGGGAGAAACCCGACCTGCACGTAACATGTTACTTTCCGGCGAACGATGACGCATGCTTGGTGGTGGCGTGATGATTTGGGACGACATTCACATAACGCCTCCGTGATGGACATACAGCTTCCCCACGGCCACATACCATTCACTGGATCTTGCCGCGAAGTATGTATGGTAGAACTCCGATGAATCCGCAGTGGTGCGAATCGTATATTGATGGTAGTGCGAATCGTATATTGGTGGTGGTGCGAATCGTATATTGGTGGTGAGAACGGAACGCATCGCCTGGTTACGATCACTGGCAAGTTGCAACAACAGCAGGTCCTGTTCTTACAACAACAACAGCAGGTCCTGTTCTTGGCAGATCCCTGTTCGTCATCAGTCAGGATGTGGCGCTGGACACACCGGGAGATGGCACGATCCGTGCTATTCAGACACGACGGCCGCATGGTTCCCCGCACTTACGACCTCGACGACGTCAACGCCACCGGCAACTCGTGTCGAAGAATGGGAATTACCAAGTCTGCATCGCACCTGCCGGACGTGAACGCTTTTCCAGACCGCGGACGGTGAGATCGGGCTTCTCGGCGCTGGGGATGGTCGAAATAGGCGTTCAAAAATAACATCGCGACTCGGACACTTTACATACGGCAGCTTCCAGCTTCCATCATGCTCCAATTTACGGTCTCTCAAGGTTCACGTACATCCGGCCGAGCCAGCTCGTTCTCATCCATCGTTAGAGTACAGTATAAATCAGCGAGTCCCACTCCTCATGCATCATCGGCGATTTCCCTCGCCCTCGCCCTTCTTCGTGAGGCTCCTTTGGAATCTGGATGCCGGTGATGCCGTACTTGTGGGCATTGGGCAATGGGCAATCACACATGTGGCGGCCGCGGTTGCTCGACACTCATGAGTCATTGTGGCGTTCAAATGCACATCCACGTCCACCAAAAGAAAAAACGAACAGCCAAAACATAGAACCAAAAGAAAAAGAAATGAACTCAACCCTTTTACTGATGAGGATGGGATTCGAACCCATGCCCTTTCGGACCAGATATCATATGTGTGTGCTCGCTACCGCAAGCTGATCCTTAGTCTGGCGCCTTAGACCGCTCGGCCACCTCACCATGCTTCAGGGGCACTTATGAGCACTAGGTCATCACTGCCATGCACAATGTTCAGAGTTGTGGAAAGGACTTTACGCACCTCCATCACGCCCACAATGCGTTAGTGGGAATGGCAACTTGGCCGAGTGGTTAAGGCGCTAGAATCAGGCTACATCCGAAGGCCTATCTAGTTCGAAAGAGCGTGAGTTCGAGTCTCACAGTTGTCATACGCTCGGCGTGGTTATTGCTTTTTCGTTCGCGTTCTGGAATAGACTCTGGACTAACTTCTCAGATTCTGGTCACCAATGACCATTGACCATCCTGGATAAATCACCCTGACTGCTCAATCTTCACTGCTCATGATAACAATATGAATGAATGAAATAGCTCGTGCGTGGGGGGTATGCTAGCGAATGAACGAAAAAAACAAAATGAATGAACGATCACATGAGATCCATGCGCATCCCCGCTACCTCTACGCCTGCCCCCTCCCCTTCTTCCCCTTCCCCATCCCCTTCCTCCCCTTCCTCCCCAATATCCACCTCCTCCCCCTCCTTCCCCTCCTTATCACCATTATTGTCGTCCTTCTCTTGCACCTCCCGGGCGCGGACCCACGCCCTCCGCGGGTAACTGCACGTCCACGCGTCTCCTTCGTTAGAGGGGACAGACGAGTCGTCATCATCATACAAAACACACCCCAGCCCCGCCCCGGCCTGACACCCGCCCAGCCACGCCGCCCATTCTCCTTGTCCCTGTCCCCCGCGGTCTTTCTTTGTTTCTTGTCCGCGCGTGTCGCCCTTGTGTTCGCGAGCTCCCCCGCCCCCGCCCCCGGACAAGACGGATACCTGGGAGACGCGCGGGAACGCAGCGAGCGTGGCGTGCAGGAGCTTGAACAGGCGGCCTGGGTCCGGGGCGGGGGCGGGGTCTCGTGTTCTCCTTCGATTATGCTCTTCTGGTCTCCTATGTTCTTGCTCTGGGTCTTGGTCTCTCCTCCTATGCTCTTGCTCTTGGTCTAGATCTAGGTCTGTCTCGGAAGGACTCGACAGCTCGCCGACGCCCAGCGCCACGACGCCCGCGCCCAAGACCGCACCCGCCACGCGGAGGGTCTTTTCGCGCGTGCGCTTGTCGAGCGCGGGCGCGAAGAGGAGTGTTAGGTGTGTGAGGGTGGTGTTGTCGTTAGAGGAAGAGACACGCGTGTTGACCTGGTAGTTGGGAAAAGAGGGGGTGGACGAGCCCGAGGTGGAATCGCGCACGGCCTTCCAGAGCGCGGCGGGCTTGAAGCCGGCGTAGAGCGGCGTGCTGAGGTTGACGGTTAGGTGTGTCAGGGGACGGGGGGTCTAGGGGGGCGGTGTTAGACATGGGACACGAGACAAGGGATGAAAGGAGCGGGAAAAGAGAACGGGGAGTAGAAGGAAGGAAAGCACCCACCTGGCAAAGCAGCATGATCAACGCGGGAGGCGCGTGGAGGTGCGTCAGCGCGGGGAGGAGCGTGGCGGAGTGCAGCGGGGAGCGGAGGGGGGATGGGCTGTAAAGTACGGTCAGCAACGCGCAAACCAAAAAAATAACAAAGAGCAAAGAGGGAAGGACAAGAGAGAAAGGGAAGGGACTCACGTGAGAGTAGGCAAAGGCGCGAGGGGCGGGACGGAGACGGTCAGCCCGGGGTTGTGCGGTTTCTTCTCAGCCTTGGTCGTCGGGGAGCTCGCGCTCCGCCTGATGAGACTCTTCCGGCGCGGGTCGGGCTGTGTGAAGAGATCTGCGTCCGGGTCTTCTTGTGTGATCAATATGGGTGTGGGTGTAAGCGGGGGAGATTTGGGCGAGGTGGAGGTCGAATGCGGCGAGCCCGCATCCAACCTAAACTCATGCGTAGTAGGCGTGAGCGGGAACGCATGCAGGAGCGAGTCCGCAAAGCTCGGCTCGACCGGCGTCTGCGGGATCGTCGGCGGGTCCGCGCTCACGCTCACATACGGGGTGGTGGGCATTTCCTCCTCCGGCACCCGCACGCACTCGTCCCGCAACCTCGGCCACGCCAACTCGCACACGTTCGTCAGCCCGTCTAGGAACGCTAGCAGGCCCGGCCATTCACCCCCCTCCTCCCCTTCCCCCTCCCCACCTAACGAGGAATTCCGCAAGCACACCCTCCGCACGCCAAACCCCACAAACGCCCTCATAACCCCCACGTCAAAATACGGCAGGTCGATGCTCGTCAAATGCGTTAGCACACCAAGGGGTGGGTGGTGCGTTGACAATGACTCGGAGTGCAATCGGAGGACCCTAACATCCTCGCCCCGCTCATCCCTCCCCCTCCCCATCCCCCCAAGAGAAGCGAGCTGCGCAGCACACGGCTCCCACCACGCCGCGCGCACCGCCACGCCGCCCCACGCCCGGCTCACCCGCATGCTCGGCACCAGCTCGTGCGGCGTCAGGAACAGGAGCGCGTGTAGCAGGAGGGATGCTGGGAGGGGCAGGGGGAGGTAGAGTGCCCGGTCCTCCTCTTCCTCCTTGTAAGTATCGTCCTCCTCATCTCTTGGATCGGCACGGTCCTTCTCCTCCTCCTCCTCCCCTATAATCTCCTTCCCCTTCTGCACCCCCGCCCCCTCAAGGCGCCCCACAGCAACGACCGGCGGCGCCACGAAATGCATGCTCACCCTCGTCCTCGCGCTGGGATGTGGCGGGGGTGGGAGGGGGAGGGGCGCGGTGGGGGGCGGGGAGAGCGGCGCGGAGGAGGACGAGCGGCGGGATCGGGACTGGGATTGGCGGAGGGAGGTGGAATGCCGGGGGGTGGGAGGCGAAGCGATCGTGGGTGTGGTGGGGTTCCTCGGTGTGGTGGGCGTGGGCGTGGGCGTGTCGACCTTCCGCGGGCTGGGCAAGACATACGCGAGCCGCACCTCGACCTCCTCCCCGTAGTCGTCCTCCGACTCCATGCTCGTGCTCATACTTGCCCTGCCCTCCTCCATCCTTGTGCTCATACTCCCCCTTCCCCTCTCTTCTCCCCTATCCCATTCTTCTCCCCACTGTTCTCCCCTCATACCTTCCCCTGCACTCGTGCTCACGCTGCTCCTCCCCATCCCCAGATCCATATCCCCCAACCCGCTCGGCCGTCTTATCTCTCCCACACCCTCCTCCCCTTCCCCCTCCCCATCCTCCTCCTCATCCTCTTCCTCACCAACAGTCCCACACCCACTAGTAGACGAGGACGGGGTGGAGGTGGAAGGGGCGGCAAAGACGTCCGACATGCGTTTCATGAATGACCGGCGGGGTCCTGGTACTGGTCTCGAGGTCAAGGGAAGAGGTTTAGATTTGGGTTTGGAGTTGGAGTTAGAGTTGGGCAACGCGGGGACGGGTGCGGGTGACTTGGTGGAACTGCTGCTAAAGATGGACGAGCGCTTCCCGCCGGAGCCGCCCAGGCTCCGCGTACTGAGGAGCGCGAGGGACGTGGTGCTTTTGGCTTTGCTAGAGGTCGATGCTAGTGATGCGGTTGGGTAAGGTGACGCGGCACTGGCGTAAGGGGATTGGGTGTAGGATGGCGGCGCCGGAGACTGCCCAATACCGGCCTGGAGGAAGGGCGAGTACGACGAGGCTCTGTCCCCGTTCCACTCATGTTCGTGGGAGTGGGAGGTGGAGGATTGGGAGGTGCGGTGTCGTCTGAATATCGACATTGGGTGTGGTGTGTGTGTGTGTGTGGTAGAAGGAATGTGTGGTGTAGTCTGTCTGTAAGAAGGAATGAAGAATGAGGATTGAGGGATGGGATGGAAGAGCGCACCTGCACCTGTTTTGCTGCAGGTATGGCCTGTCAACGGCTGTTCCGTGTCTCGTTTGCCTGTTCCGTGGGTATGGTCTATGTCCTTTTGATGTGATGGGCTCGACCGCGTTCCGTCTCCGAGTCGAATCTCTGTCCTGCACGCGTCCTTCGTCAGACTCAGACTCAGACCGAGAGAGACGCAGCGAAAAACGCACGCACACACCACTCAGCCCTGCACGAGAACACGCTCAATTTGATTTTTGATTCCCGTTGCCCACGCAACCACCACGATGCACCGCGGATTAGGTAGGAGCCTATGTAAGTAGATGAGAGCGCGGATTGAAGCTTGAAGCGCGGACTGGATGTAGGAAAGGAAGGATAGAGCGCGGACTGGAATGGAGGAAGAAAAATTGGAGCGTTACCGTGTGTACTCTACACACTGTAGATTCTAGAAATTTAATCGAACGCGTCCCTGCACCGCGCTGAGCCATGGATCGGTCGGTTGATCCGTCAATTTCGCGTCGTCATCCCCCCAGGTTTCAACTCAATCTGCAGGGCGAAGATTCTTGCTGTTTCGGCGCAGGTGGGAGGTGACATGCGAATATCATGGATGTACGTATCATATACTCCTCCTCCTCCTCCGACTCTCACTTCGGGCCTGGAAGTTGAACTCCATCCTCTACCATCCTCCTCCCAGGTTTGTCGAAGCTCCGACTCCCAGTCTTGAATTCGAAAGAAAAAACAGGTTTGCAAGTGAAACACATCCGGAATAGGCTAGACTACGCGGCCTACTAATAGTACGAGTAGTATAGCGGGGGACTAATTGCTACATGAACACACTCGGCCTCTATGGACATCTCAGGATCTAGATGTCTGGGACGACTAGTTCAAATCTTTCACCCATTATGTACGCATGAGCGGGCAGATGGATCAGTGTATATTCTAGGGTGGATAGTGTATCACTGTATTGTCCAACGATCCTGCAGCCTCAAAAGACAAAAGACAACAAACCGGAGGATGTCATCCGACGCGTTGCGGACACATGATGGTATCAAGCAGAGTCTGGTCCAATGAACGACATTCTGTGGCGCCGGCCGAGGGCCGAACCCCACGTGGAATGCACGAGGTCGATACGCTCTCAATCCGCTCTTTGGCTTGAACGTTCACAGCGGTATTGTGGAATGACGATGTCCGGACAGTGCACGCCGTCCATATCGCATGCCTGATCTCAACTCCCAGCATCGACATCTCCACTAGAGTCGTCACTCGATCAATGTGCACCCAGACACCTACACTGCCCCGTTCCCGTTCACGTTCATGACGCAAAACACGCTCCCGCTCACGCCCTCCACCCTCCAACACCTCCTCACGCTCCTCTCCTCCCACCTCCCTCCCCCCAGCCCCTCATCCACCTTCCCCCACCCCCTAACCCTAATCGTGCACGGCGGCGCCACGCACCTCCTTCACCCCTCCCTCTCCACCATCCCCTCCACGCGCACACACACAATGGACGTCGACATCATCCTGCGCGGCCTCCCCCCGCCCGTCGTGCACACCCTCCTCCTCGCCATCGCGCGCACCGCCGACGCGTTCAACCTCCATGCCTCTGCCTCCCTTGGGCGGGACTGGATGAACGCAGAAGCGGACATCGCGCTCCCCCCGCCGCAGGCGCTCATCCTCTCCTCGCTCTCCCCGCCGAACCGCGCGCACCACACGCTGTACGCGAGCGCGAACGGGCGGCTGGTCCTGGTGGGCGTCCCGCCGTCGTGGGCCGTCGCGCTCAAGCTCGTGCGCTGCAACGCGAGGGACAAAGATGATATCGTCGTGTTGCTCAAGAACGGCATGAAGCATCAGGGGCAGCAAGGGAAGAACAAGAAAGGCGTAAGGTGGACGGCGCAGATACTGGAGGGCTGGTTGAGGGCGGAGTGTGCGGATATGGGGTACGCGGCGTATGAGGGTGCGCGGCTGGGGGAGTGGAGGGGGAAGATTCGGCAGGTGGTGGAGATGGTGAGGGGGGAGGAGGCGTGGCATGGTGAGGAACGGGAGCCGGAAGTGGCGCCGTTCGTACCCCCGGACGTTAGCTGGGAACACGAGCGGGACGTCGCGCCGTTCGTGCCCCCGCGCACCGAGTCCCCGGCGCCGTTCATACCCCCGCAACCTATGTATGCGCCTGTCATGCCGTCACCGTATGCACATGCACGATCCACGGAAATCAGGCCGTTCATACCCCCTCCCAGTCCTCACGACAACATACAGCCGTTCATACCTCCCCCGCCCAGGTATTCGCATGTCGAATCTAGTCCACAGCATTACTATTCGAACTCGGGTCCGAATCGCACTCAGACGATGCCTCCGTTCACACATCCACCACCACCACTCCATCGGACACGCACGATGCCTCTACAACCTCCTGCGTTCGTGCCACCACCTCGCCCCACGTCAATCGACCCACCGCCGTTCATACCATCGCATTCGTTCACTCGCCCAGACGACCCACCGCCGTTCATACCACCCCATTTCCTCTCGTACTAGCTTTCCGCTTTCCATTGTAACATCGCTGTGTAATATAGAGTCCAATTTGTTGTACAATAAGTATCAAGAGTCGAGGATTCCTTAATTACAGGTGGACCCTGGAGTTGAGGTCCAATGCGACGACTGAACTTATCAAGGCCAGGAGGCACTGGAACAACCCGGGACGTGAAGACGCCTCGCAGTATGCCAACAATCTCACAAGATGTACCACGCGTGGCTGCCACAACTTATTGGACATAGGTGCCAGTCTGTGTGGGTTGCGCACGTCATTGAGAGGAAGGAGATGGGGATGCATGTGCCAGTAGTGCATAGAAAAGGTAGACTAGGGACGTGAGCTAGCTCGGAGGGATATGGAGCTGTGAGACGTGTACAAGACCCCGCAAGCTCGTCCATTCCGCGGCAAGCCCAGAAAGATGAACGAGTCCGAGTCCGAGTCTTTCCCAGCGATATGAAACTTGCCTTCAAAATGCTGGACCCGAAGTCGCGACAATGCGGGGGGTTGCAAGCCACGCGCTGCGAAGAATACTGATCTTTGCAAGGAGAGGAGAAGCTGTAGTGTCCGTGTGGTCCTTGAGACTTGGGACTTGGACGCGCCGCGGGACGGAGAGAAAGCCCAGGGCCCAGGGTGGAGAGAGCACCCCACAAAAAGAATTCTGCATAGAGACAGGGGATTGGCGGTGCATGACATGAGTAGACTATGTACCCCCCGGGAAAGGACGTGCATGGGTGATGAAGATACGGATGCAAGTGTCATCAAAATCGATTGTTCAAATTGGGGAGGGAACTCGGAGGTGTGGCGAAGAGTCCAGGCTTGAGTGTACCATCCCACAAAAAAAAATCTTATATGGAGGAGGTTTACGAGTGCATGAGACGAGTAGACTATGCACCCCCGGAGAAAGAACGTGCATGGGTGATGGGATACCGGATGCAAGCAGTACGTCAATCCAAGCACTCTAGGAGGCTGTCAGGACAGTGCACGGAGATCCAGTTTAAAGCTCTCCTTCGGCTCGGGACCTTGATGAGTTTCAAGGCCATGTTGCAGGAAGGAGCGCGTAATGATGGAAGTCATTGAGATGAAGCTTCCATAGGGATCGCCTTCTGAAGCACTTCTGACATAGACAGCGAGATCATAGAGAAGACAAAGGAACAGTGCGAGGAACATTCGACATGTCGTTAGAACTTGGCGCGGATCATCAAGAGGCTACACGAAAGATCAGTGATCATGATCCGGGAGCGATGCCAAACAAATGCTTAGGATCCCTTGAACAGCCAAACAACCCTGTTGCGCACTTTAACCTTTGCCTTGTAAAGCTTCTTCACCTTCGTTTGCTCTGCCTGCACTTGCTCGCTTTCTACCCAACAGGTGTTCACTCATCTTGTCGGACAATCTACCCCCACAATCTATTTCCACGATGTTGACGCTCGCTGTCATCCTCCCAACGCACAGCGATGACCGGCTCGCGGTCGAGACGCAGCTCACGGACCAGCCGCAGGTCGAGATACTCAAGGAACGGCTGCTGCGCCTCGAAGCGTCCGAATACCTCGCCGAGCTCTTCCCGAACGCCCCGCTCGACCAGCTCACCACCGACGACGGCGTCTGGGTGTACGTCCTCCAGTCCCCCGCCGCCCTCACCACGCCCCCCGGCGCCATCCTCAGCCCCGACGCCGAAACCGCCCACGCCCAGATCTCCGCGCTCTTCGCCAGCTCGCCCATCTTCGAGCTCGACTCCTCGTCGTCCCACCGCTCGCCCGCCTCCGCCTCGCACTCCCAATTCAAAGCGCGCCCCCTCCCCTCGACGACCCGCACCCCCGACATCGTCCCGCGCCCCACGCGCGCCGCGCTCCTCCGGCAGACCTCCGCCGGGTCGCCCGGGCCCGCGAACCCGTCGTACCACCAGCCCGTGGGCCGGCCGCGCGCGTCGCTGACGAAGGAGCGGCTGCAGGAGACGTTCGACGGCGTGCCGGGGCACAAGCGGCGCGAGAGCATCCCCGTGGCGTCGACGGCCAAGCCCAAGATCGTCCCGCGCCTCACTAAGGCTGCTGCGCTCAGACTGGGTGTTGAGCTGCCCAAGGTGGAGAGGCCGAAATCGCAGGCCCCGGTGAAGGAGGTGGTACCGATACCCAAGGCTCAACCCGAATTGCATAGACGCGCGTCGAGCACGGCTATCACGCCCCCGACGATAACGCCCCGGCTGAATCGCTCCGCGACGCTGAGGACACAGCCAAAGGCGCCGCCTACGAGTTTCATGTGTAAGCCCCCCCCATCTACCTTACCACTGACCTTGATGCTCACTCAAACATCAAACACTCACAGTCCGAACCCCCACAAGCACCCCCTCACGCCCCTCCTCCTCCCAATCCATGCGCCGCCCCTCATCTGTCCAATCCCAGATTGCGCGGCCGTCCCTGCACAACGCGTTCCCGTCCACGAACTCGGTCGCGTCTACTTCGTCTACCACCTCGGATCCCTTCAACGATGCCAACAACGCCACCAATGGGAAGGCTACACCGAAACCGCTGAAACCCGTACGTGCGCCGAGCATCGTGCCGCGGACGAATAAGAGCGCGGCGTTGAGGGCGGCGAAGATGGAGGAGGAGGAGAGGGCAAAGGCGGAGAAGGAGAGGAAGGCGGGGAGGAGGAAGACGATGGTTTGAGGGGGGGGGTGTCTTCGCTTTGAGGAGGGGGGGAGGAGGATGGGGAAGGGGGAGGGGAAGGTTGGATGTGGGTATACACGGGCAGGAGGTTGATTAATGTTTAAAAGTATCTATCATGTCGTGCGCTGGCGCCCAGTATGTTTGGCTTTCCCTTGGCTTTTTTCGGTTTTGTTGTATCGTGGAGTTCTATTCTATTCTACTTGTTTGGTGTTTTTGACTGGGAGAGGTGTGGCATCTGTGAAGTACAATGCAAGGTGGGAGATCCGCTGGTCAGGCTCTAATCTCACACTGAGAATGTTGAGTGGAATTCACTGTTGTTGCTGGCACGTTGCATTCTAGTTTTTCATAAATTCCACAGTCCTGGGCTGGCACAGGGCCCCTCATTGGCGGGACTAGGGCGGGAGGCGTGCGGCGGGACCACGTGAAGAAAGCACGTGCAGGTTTGGAACCGGTAAAAAACCGGTTTGAAACCTCGCGAGGTGGCGGGGGAGGTAAATTACAGGTATGATACTACCCCCGGAGGTTTTTTCCACTACCCTAGTGTTGATTCACTGTTGAATCTCGAATCGGGGTGGAAGAAATTTCTTCATCCCATCCGAACACCCTCTAACCAAAAAAGAGTGACAGAAAAGCAGGATCACTATATCGCATGACAACTGTGAGACTCGAACTCACGCTCTTTCGAACTAGATAGGCGTGTGAACCTGATTCTAGCGCCTTAACCACTCGGCCAAGTTGCCATACAGTTCAAGTATTGCGCCACTTTCTCGGCTTACATTGGCGTCGTCATGATCGCATCCGCAATGGAGCGGTTCAATCTTTCGCGGCTGCGAATGGAAGCATGAATTTGTTGAACAAGACATGCTATTTGTGGCAAGAGAATTTTGACCGGTACCGATGTGTGTTCGTCTAATGAGGTATGATCTAGATAATACATTTTGGTCATCACAACATGAAGCGTTCAATGCGCATTTTTGTCGTAGTCCCCACCCACGCGCTACTCCTCGTCCTCCCTATCCCACAGCCCCTCCGGCAACTTCCTCGCCAACACCAACGCACCAAGACCCAACACCACAAACACCCCATACACCCCAAACCCACCCTCCCCGCCCCACCCCCTCTCCACACTCAAGCTCCACAACGTCGTCGCTCCCGCCGGACCCATCGCCCTAGCGATACTCACCACCGTCTGGCTCAGCCCGTTCGTCGCGCCCAAGCTCTCCGGGTTCGGCGCGCTGCTCGTCACATACATGAAAATAGCGCCGAACGCCATATCCTGCAGGACGAGCGCGATGACGACCACAGCGATGAGCACGACGTCCACGCCAGTGTGCGCGTAGATGGATATGAGGGGGAAGAGCGCGAAGACCAGCGGGTACATCGCGATGCCCCCGATGAACACGGAGCGCTCGCCCCAGCGGCGGATCACAGACGCGAACGCAAAGTACTGATACGCGCCGCAGAGGAAGCCGTACGCGCCCATGATGTAGCCAATCGTGCTCGGCGGGTAGCTCATCGGGGAGGAGCTGAGGAACAGCGGAAAGAGGGCGTTGAAGGCAATATTGAGAAAGGCGAGCGCGACGTAGTTGGACACGGAGATGAGGACACGCGGGCACGTGAGGAGCGTGTGTAGGGAGACGGGCGAGGACGAGTGTGGTGATTTCGAGGCCTGGTCTTCGAGGGAGACGACGCGTTTCTTGCGTCCTGGGGCGCTCTGTGCCACACCAACGCAATTAGCCTTTGAGTGCCCTGATTTGACGCCAGACTCACCTCTTTGAACACGAACACCGTGACCACACACCCCACGAACGCACACCCGCCTGATATCGCACACGGCAAGAAGTACGGGTATGCCCTCCAAAACGCGTCCCCGAACACTTCGGGAAAGCGCTCATGCGGGCGCGCAAACGTCCCACCAATGAGCGGGCCCATCGTGGCGCCGAACGACCACACGACGGGCATGAGTGCGAAGCCCTCGGCGCGGTTGGACGGGTCCGTCAGGTCGCCCATGACCGACTTCATCACGCCTGTACGGGTAGATGAGATTATTAGGGCAAAGACAAGACATGCTGCTCACCGATATTCCCATTTAACAGCCCCGTCACACACCGACTCAGCACCAGCGCCCAGAACGTCCTGCTCAGCCCGAACGCCAGCATGCTGATCGTCGTCCCGAGGAGCCCAATGAGGAGGACGGGCTTGCGCCCGATAGTGTCAGAAAGGCGAGACCAGTGCAGAACGGTGAGGGCTTCGGTGGCAAAAAAGAGAGATTCCTGGTAGAGAGGGATTAGCAAGGAGGGAAGATTGAGGAGAAGGGGTGAGGCTAGCTGGGTAACAGGTAGACCAACAAAACGGACAACTCACAATCAACCCAGCATAGTACCCCACGCGCTTCTCGTCCCCGCCTGTTATGTCCAGTTCGCGCACCAACTACCAAGGAATGATCAGCAGACAGTACTTGTGTTGATCTTGGACTCCTCACCTGGTTGATGTACGGGTAGATACTCTGGCTCGTTATGGGCTCCACCACTTGCAGGAGGAGGACCACCCAGATTTGGAGCATCGGGAGAGGCGTGGGCGGACGAGACTTGGACGGCGCCCGCGAGCTAGACGTGGAAGTGGAAGCAGAGGCAGAGGCATCGCCGTTGTCGTTATCGTGTAAGGAAGAAGAAGGAAATCCTGGGTCTTTGGCGTTATCGTCGTAAGATGAAGTGGGGGTGGAGGAGAGCAGCGCCGTGCGTTCGTCGACCTGCCAAGTTATTCAGACTCGGATGGACAGGCAAGAATATGGACGGGGGGACTGACCTGGGCCATCCTTCAGTGGCGAGTCAAGCGGCGAGAGGCAAAGACACAGGCTGTACCACTGGGTCAGAGCCGGGTCAAGTATCGATCGGATTCGGGGATGAGGAATTTTGCAAATTGCTCCCGGGCGGCGGTCGCGGGTGAGCCTGACCAGACTTACGCCTTTCTGGACCTGGCCATCGCTGCCAGTGTGGGCCTACGCTCCATACCATACCAATTCCCGCTGCCGTGAGCTCGTCCGGTCTACGTTCGAGGACCTCCATCATGTCCTGTGCGTTGACTCCGTGCGCCAGCTTTGACTTCCCCACTTCCCTCGCGGACAAGCTGGTCATCAGCCCTATGTTCGCGGCCCAAAGCTACACGATACAAGATCAGATGCCTTCCGGTGGACCGTGATAGGAAATTTACGTGTCTCGCTAGAGTCCAACTCGGAATGGACGCGGAACTGGAACTCACTCAGCGGTGATAACTTCATCACCCACCACCGCAGTCTGTCATCTCCCGATTCTTGTGGGAGCCATCCGACTGTCGTCGCTCGTACCAGAGTAGGTTACACGAACGTGACTACTTACCATTCGAAAGAAATCTCGTGCTCACACCGGTCCCAGCAAGCGAAATTAATTGAAAGGGGGTGAACAAAGCGCGGAAATGAAGCACTTACCTGGTTCTTGTCTTCTCTTTCTACCTAGAAGGTCAAACATCCGAGGCCGTGGCCCGGTGAAGCACTAAGCAGCACTGGAGTGACATCGTGAGTCATTTTCGCCTCCCCAAAATCATTGGCGTCGTTTAGGTCACTTCCCCCTTGCTCATGATCCCACGGACCAACTTCACTCTATGTAGTACTAGTACTCGTAAGCACCAGCTGCGATCCCGTGCTCACAGCCTTGGATGGAAGAACTCGCATCCAACCGAGATTAAAAGGGCGGGACCGTATCCTTGATCATGAACAGAAGAGCGGAAATGAATCACCGCTTGGGTTCTGATCGTTGCTTCGAATTCGTTTACAGCACATAGATTGACGATATGTTTCTGAGGCGTTTATGTCCTAGTGGACTGACACAGAGATTTTCGAGTTCCAACCTTTACCTGTGAACCTCCTGGCGCTGAGCATGAGGGACTGACAGTGACATGTGGACCCACGATGATACAAGTAATGCTACATATACCTCTAACTGGACGAAGAATATATTGAACATTCCCTCATCAATCCCTAACTGCCCACAAGACTCCGATACAGCCTCTTACCCTGCTCACGCCCCCCTATTCGACATCTTCGCCAATGCCGGAGTCCAGAAATCCCAGCACCCATTGACAATGCCCGAAGCGTGGCCTGCGACAAGACTGCTTCTACATGCAGATGCTCCCCGCCCCGAGCCTTCGCCAGATTGACTGAACCCTTCTCATCTGTCGTTTTCTTGCAGGGGCAGACTCGAGTGCTGGAAACCACCATCGAGGATGGCAAGGGCGCCTTGAGGCATGTTTCGAGGTGCAGGTTCAAGAGAGGGAGGCAACCGAGAATCTCCACAGCAGTCCCTTCGCTGAGATATTCGTAGTAGAGATGTGCTGTGTACGTAGGCGGCGGCGGCGAAGGAGGGAATGGTCAGTGTCCTTCCGTCAATGGTGAGTGGGGTGTTCTGTAGCTCAAAGGACTTGAGCTGAGGGAAAAGGGCCTCGAATGTGATGGGACGAAGGTGGATGGAGACAACGGACCAGCGGTTTGAATGCGCACAGAGGAGCTTGAAAATCTCGACAAGGGAGTGCGCAAACGAGGAACTATCCGTGATCCAGCGACGAATGTGGAATGACAGCAGTGTATTGGGAGGCAGTTCATGTAGATAGCTGCACAACGATTGAGAGTGAGTGTGAGTGTGTCGATACGCGCGCGGACGGCGGGGTCGATGTCATCTGAGAGGTGAATGTCTAGGTAGATCGGGATTGGATGAGAGGCGAGGGCAGCAGCGCGCTAATGCTTGTTGACGTAGAGAGCGGGAAACTCTCCTTCGTTGGCGATCGTGGTGAGGGCAACGTCTGGCCTATCGAGACGGCGGTGAATGACGTCTGGTTTGCAAGGTGTGAAGATTGCAAGTAACAATTTGACCGGTCTGACGCTGCGGAGCTCGAGGGTGGCCTCAGGCCAAAGCCGAGCAGGCTAGTCAAGCGCCGTAGCATTAGAGACGAGTGTTCCTGCGTAAGCCTGTCGCATTGCAGAGTGTCTGTAACGGGTAGATCCTACGATGGCTACGGGCCGGGATAGGCGCGAGAGAGCTTGACTAGAGCGCTGCATTGGAAGAAGCATGGCGGAAGTGGAAGTCAAGCTTAGTTGAACACAGCCACATCACAAGTTGCATCCGTGCCACGTCCACGACACGTCTGTTCGTGGCTCTTTCCGTGGTCTTCATCCACGATACGCGACACGGCCTGCGGGAGTTGTCGACACAATGCCGGGTCCCGTCTCATGGCTGCTGCAGATCCCGCCCATCACGCGAACATGGCTCCTGCTCTCGCTGCTGACATCCCTGCTTGTGCACTCGCACCTGCTCACGCCGCTCCACCTGTACTCCGCGCCGACACTGCCCTCGCTGCTCTCGACGCGCACGCTGACGACGTTCCTGTACTTTGGCTCGCTGAGCCTGGACCTCCTCTTCCACCTCTTCTTCTTCATGCGCTACAGCCGCATCCTCGAGGACTCCTCCTTTCCCGCACAGCCCGCCGCCTATCTTTGGCTTCTCCTCCAAAGCGCCGCAGGGCTCCTCCTCCTCAGCTCCATCCCCATACCCGGCGCCATGGGCGGCACCAGTCCGTTCCTCTCTAGCTCGTTGGCCTTCGTGCCTATCTATGTATGGAGTCGGCGGCATCCGACTACGCCTATATCTTTGTTTGGGCTGGTCACAATCGGGGCGGCGTACCTGCCATATGCACTCGTGGGGTTCACAGTAGTGGTCAATGGAGAGTGGAGGGCGGCACAGGCGGATCTGATGGGATGTGTGGTCGGGCATGCAGTCTGGTTCGTCCGTGATGTGTGGGCACGGGAGATGCATGGCGGGAGTGTTGCGACAGAGGGTAAATGGGCACTGGTAACCCAGCCACCAGAAGTGCTCAAGAGGATCTTGGGCGATGCCTAGGAAGTTCTGGAATGCCTGTACATTATGGAGGGCATTGATGCTTCTCAATATCGCAAGTCTAACGATGGCAACTCGCATAGGAGATGGCTGCTTCGACGCAATGTTACCATTGACGCGCTATACACTGCAAGCCTGGCGCGTTTGATTCCTCGATGCCCAACCTGCGGCACCATTCACAACACTGACGTGGAACTTGTCTCACGTAGGGAGATGAGAGGTCGCGCTGGTGCAACAAGATTGGAATGGCGAATCACCGTGTCAGAGATAAAGGACGGGATCTCAGCTCATTGGCAGGAGACCAAGCGCGTGGGCTCATCGTATAGCTTTCCTACATCAGAGTGTTCTCTACATTAGAGTGTTTCTGCCAGAAATTGAGGAGTTGACTCGAAAACTCCTCCAGTCAATGTTGGCATTTCTGAGATGTCAAAGCCTAGTACTACTTGCGTGTTTCGTCCATCGCAAGGTCGTCTTCCGAAAGCAAATCTTGGAGAGCATTGCATCTTGTAAGGAAAACATGGCAGTTTTACAGCAACATTCGCTTGAGGAACGCGAAGCAAAAATCAAATTGAGGACGATCGGGCCGAGACCCCTTGAACCGTAGACGCTGCTTGACCTTTTACCACCGAACAACTCCCTTGGCTTCTGCTGGGCTCAGTGGGCTTCTCTGAAGATTGCGCAAGAGTCGAATCGATTACGCTCATAGGAACGTTTATTCGTACGGCTACTTTACGGCTGGCAAAACATGCTGCGACAATACGCGACTCCGTCCTCGTCCTGTCTTAGGGCTGCACATCCTCTAGGGAGGTACGTCCCCGAGCCCCATGATCACCCCCAGTAGATGTCGAATACGAAAAATTACAGGGCTATATACCAGGGGATACACATGCGTCCGAATTCAACTGCGACAGCAAGACTCACCCGAGAAGCAAGCGACTTAGATCTGGTTTCCGAGACAAAAGACATTACCCCAGAGGGAGACAACCAGACCTTGACTCTAGAGTCACAGTGCGTCCACCACACTGGCTATCTCCCATCTACTAACTGGTGTATAGCCCTCCCCCGGCTGACTCTTCCCTACCAAACACTGTCCAAGAACCGACACCCTCCCCCGATGCCCCTTCCGCGTCCCTCTACGAACTCATAGCCGCACGCGGCCCACCACCCGTCCCACCAACGCCGCAAGTCCCTCGCTCGTACCACCGCACACCTCTCAACACTCTCCCACACCGCCTCATTCGCACCGAGATCGAGTGTGAACAGGTGTTGACAAAGAGGCCGGTGTACAAGCGCGGCCTGACGCGGCCCAATCACAGACCGTCGTACATGCGCGTAACGTCGGACGGTACTCACAAGCTGAACTTTGTAGATGATCCTCAGGATGAAGCGGAGATTGTTGATCGGAAACCGAAATGGTATCCCGAGCAATAGGCCGCACACGGGATGGGACGGGGGGGAGAGAGGATCTGCAGATGTGCTGCTTTCCTTGCCAGTAAATTGATGCCTATCTGCTCCAAGACAGACATGTTCTTCGATGCGAATGCACATTTTGCGTCTTCAGCGTTCACGAGTAGCTCTCAATGCTCACCTCGCTCAGCCTCGCTACGAAAACTTCATCTCCTCGGTTACTAGGGCGCTAGTCCTGATGCTGCTTGACCCATGCGCATCGCCGGTTGAGGTCTAATACACCTTGCGTGTTTTGTTCATGCCACCTTTCGATGCTCGCCAAGATGAACATAGGCTGCACATGCTGGGTCAGCCAATGCTGTTGCGTCATATCGTCCTGTTGCAAAGCAGTCGTCCTTTGCATCAAGATGTATGGACATACAAGACTGATACTGAGGTCAAGGAATGCTTCAGTTCGCATAGTCATCTCACTACGATGGCGGCAGCGCAGTACGTTTGGATATATGACGGTCTGAAAAGGACCCGATCAACACAACCGGGAGTTGTGCTTTGCCATAACTCGCGAGTCGGGAGGCAGGACATAGTGTCTGCACAGTGAGCACGGCGTGCTAACTAGTAACTTGCGAGAGCTGACTATACTTCAAAGCACTGTGTGTGACTCTGACTCTTGAGCAGTCATCAGGCAGCGCCAAGAGCGCGCCTCCTGGCTTGAACAGCAACATCTCTCGATCACTGGAACAGTAAAGAACAGTAGAACACCTCCGCACCGGGGCAATGAATATTTGGTAACTTACAGCCCCAAAGGTTGGCCTCTTGACTCTTTGATTCTGAGTCCTGAAGTTGATCGTTGAGTCTTGACTCTTGACTCTTGAGTTCAGAGTCACTACAGTGTTCAATCACCAGTGTTCACATGTACATTTGTACAATGACACTTATTGAATGGCAATGAAAGCTCAATGCTCAATGCTCAATAGTCAATGCTCATTGCTCATTGCTGATTCCTGATTCAGTCAAGAGGCAGACCAGATAGGGTGGCGAAGTAAACGGTAGGTATCGGTACCGGACCGGTTTGTGACGGTTTCTTACCGGTAAGTTACCGGTAAGATACCTCGGCCGCTGGAGGGTAGGTAACTTACCTCCACGTGACCGTTTCACGTGATAGGCGCACGGCGCGGCGGCATGGGGCGGGATGGCCTGAGGAGGTGCAGTGGAGCCTCAAAGTTCTGAATAGAGTACTCTTACAACACATCATACAGCAGCAGATAAAAGTAAGCATTCTGTGTGCGGCAGAAAGAGAAATTTGGTGTTTTTATGACCTTGGCGGAAATTGCGCCACAAGCATCACGTGAAATGCTCATGTGACTATTGGACGGTAACTTACCGTATCGATACCTGGGGGGTCGGGTGGGGTCAGTAAGAAACTGGTAACATACCGGGGGGGAGGTATACTTCGCCACCCTAAGACCAGAGCGGCGAAGACAAAAAAGTGGTGCAGTTACAAGAGCAATGACAACTGTGAGACTCGAACTCACGCTCTTTCGAACTAGATAGGTATTGAGACCTGATTCTAGCGCCTTAACCACTCGGCCAAGTTGCCATGGCTTTTTGGATCGTGAGCTACCTACAATATGACACTCTGAGCTGCGATGGGAGGTTGTGCGAAAGACTTTCCTCGCAAGTAGTGAGGGAAGACTGTCAGCGCAGAAATCATTGAACGCATTATCCGAGCCTCAACAATTATATTGCTACAGAAGATGAGAAACACACGTCATGTTCATGTTCAGTGGAACACTGGGATCTGCAGTGAGATGCGCAACAAATGTGATTTATAAGGCCACACATGCAAGAAGAAACTACTCGTCTTCTTCCGGCGCCATGTTCTCCGTTGCTGCCCTGTTCTCGAATGAATCATACAAGCCATCACGACAACCCGAACTCACCTCACAGCATTCAACACCTTCTCCCTTTCCTTCTTCCCCCACCGCCCCCCACCGCCCCTCCTCCCCGCCGCCTTCTGCGTAGCCTGCATCCTCGAGTCCTCCGCCACCATATCCTCATCCAGCGCATCGGAATAGCCGAACATCCGCAACCTTGCCGGCGCTGGCGGCAGCAGTAGCCACGCCCAGCTCTTCCGCTCGTCGAAAAAGTTCACGAGGCAGTATTGTTTCTTGTCTTTGCTCCTGGGGCGGGACTCCATGACGTTCGCGGGGCCTTCGTCGTACACGACGGCGGGATACCAGGGATGCGAGGGGAGCCGCGCCCAGACCATCGTCCCCGCTTCCGGGACGTCCCCGTCTTCGAAGATCGCCGCGGTTAGTGGGTCCTCGCCGGAGGATGTTTCGGATGTTTGACGGTCCTCCTTCTCCTTCTCCTTCTTCTTTTTCTTCTTCTGCGCCTTCTTTCCACCCTCATAAGACGGTCCGTCTCCCGCTGGCGGATCGTCGTCCATTCGGACGTCGTCGTCAAGCGATTGCTCGTCGTCCTCGAGCGCCCGTTCATCTTCTTCGGGCTGTTTGTCGCCCTCCGGGTTTGAGTACTCGTACGTCTCAACGTCAGGCAAATCAGTGATTACCAGCCGCCTCCGCGCCATCTTCTCCACTGCGCTAATGACGTCCGCTGCCGTCTCAATCGTCGCCTTCCCGTTCGTTGTATGGCTAGAAGGTGAGGGTAACGTGCGCGCAGTGCTCGTAGAAGCAATGCTCGAGGCAGGCCGCATCAGTGCTGGATCCAGTAGCTTGACCAGCGCCGTTCTCAAGACAGTCAACTCGTGATGCTCCTCAATATCGCGTTCCTCGCGATCGAAGCGCTCTCGGTGCAACAGGTGCTGCAGACCTACAATATCTCAACCACGGACGGCCAGTATCAAAAGAAAGACATACTGTTGATCCGGTGCCGCAGCTGGACATTCTCCTCCTCCAGCGCCTTCATCTCCTGCAATCCCGCCCCCATCCCAGGTCCTTCAGTCCGCCTGCGCTTCTTGGGTCGCTCCTCCACTGGCATTCCATTCGGCGTGGCACCATTCGTCTGCGCCATCGCAGGAGCTTGATCTGGTCCTTTGAACAACGATGTTGGCAGTTTCGGTAAGGCTATAGCGCTGAGGGTCGGAGGTATTGTAGGACGAGGTGCAAAGAGCGGCTCCAGTATGTTGTAGCCGTAGTTTCCAGCTTTCCTCTGTGTTTGGAGGATTTGTGTATGTGTGAGAGACCTGGGGCCTGATGTCAAGGGTTGCAAAGGGCCATTTATGTTTGTGGAGAATGTGGATGGCTGGGCCCTCATCGTGTCCACCAACGTCGGTGTGATAGCGACAGTGGATAGTTTCGACTTGGGTTGTGGTTGCGATGAAATGGGGGGAAGATTCAGCCCCGCCGCGCGTGCGACGATGCCAACGCCGCGTATGAAGTCCTGTCTCGTCAGGCAGGCCTCGACTTGCGCCTTTTCGAGCGTAACACCACCAGCTTCGGGGCTCTCTGACGCTGCGCAGGCAATATAAGCGCAAAATGCTGGCAGGCCGACTCGCAAGTCAGAAAGGAAGTGCTCGTTTCCGGGAGTGGTACAGGGCTCCTTGACCTTGGTTAGTAGCGCCTTGGCTTTGTCGTGTAAATTGGGACTCGAGATCGACGGTTGGATTGATGAGGAAGTTGAGGCCGGACTTTGGGTCGAGGGTGTGGGGTCAGATGAGGGACCGGGTGGGAGAGGTATGAGTCGCGAGAGAATGAGAATGTCGTAGTCGCGGTCGAGAGACATTGACATGCAGATAGGGTCCGTGGGGAATCTCAGCACGATAAGTCGCGAGATTCACGTGGCACAATGATTACGACGTGGGATGCGGGTGATGTGGGCAGCGAGAAAAGCGCGTACAGACGAGGATGAGAAGATGATGAGGTGCGGAAGCAAGGTGTTCACGTCCTGATCAGGGAAATTTCCAAATACATGCCCACTTGTGTGATCGATCTGTCTGCACTATGCCGCTTGCTTACTTTGAGCAAGGGACAAGTCTTGGTCTAGGACACGCGCTTTGCACAAGGCAGTTGTGCCACGCGAATGTAGAATCCTAGACACGACTACGACTGTCTCAATCAAATAGGCGTAAGATAATTTGAATGGTCATTAGACCGTGCGAAAGCACTGTTGCTTTCGCCGCCGGTTTAGATTCTGATCGTCAAACGTGTTCCCTCCTCTTACCGTCACATTCCTTCCAACCTTTCTCCATCGCGTCTAGCGCATGTCGGCAGTCGGTGATGATTTCCAGCCAACGCTGCACCGCCAAGGCAGCTCGTCGTCTACGATACGGCCCATAGGTCTCACGAACCGACTATCTTCGGATACACTTGGACGGAGTTTGTCAGTCAACACCAGTGTCGACTCACTGGAGTCTCATCCTAGCATACTGCACGCCACAACCGAACTGCACGCGCCACGGCCTCGGCGACACCTTCCGTTATGGCTACTGGATACTTCCCCAGCGTCCTCAAGGGCTGCATCCCCGACAGGAAGCGCTATATCCAGCGTTGCTCCTGGTGGTCCGAGATTGAGATACTCCTCCTTCTCATCCCTCATCTCTGCACCGAAATTTGCTTCTACCTCAAACCCCACCTCGAGCACCCCAGCCCGCCGTCTCATCAAACATGCATTCACCCCGACCACACCTCACAAAACACTCGTCGTGTCACCCTTCTCTTTTCTCTATCCCCTTCTTCCTGGACCGATCCTTCATACATTGATGGTCGCGATACTCGTCCGCCTAGTGCTCTCTCTTGCTTCTCACTCAGGCCAAAATACCCCGCCAATGTACGGCGACTTTGAAGCGCAGCGCCATTGGCTGGAGGTTGCGCTCCATGTTCCATTACGCCAATGGTACTACTATGATGTTCAGTGGTGGGGGATGGACTACCCACCGCTGACTGGGTACGTTAGTTGGATGTGTGGATATGTGGGGAACCGCATAAACCCCGACTGGTTTGCCCTGGACGTGTCGCGCGGTCGCGAAGATGAGAGTCTGCGCTTGTTCATGCGATGGACGGTCGTGACATGGGATGCACTCGTCTATATCCCGGCGATTATCTGGTGGATGCGCATATGGATTCGGTCATCCAGAGCCAGGGTCAGTCCGCTTTGTGCGACTCAATATGCACTATCTCCTCAATGGCTTCACAGAACGTCTCTCTGCTCATAACCCTCCTCCAACCCTCGTTGCTTCTGATTGACTTCGGTCACTTCCAATACAACAGTCTCATGCTCGGCCTCGCCCTTCTGTCCGTTTGTTGCTTCTACACCTCGCGCGACCTTCTCGGTTGCATGTTCTTTGTCCTCTCCCTCAGCTTCAAACAAATGTCTCTGTACTACGCACCAGCAATCGGAACCTACCTTTTGTCCAAGTGCATCCACCAGCGCTCCTTCACTCGCTTCGTCCAATATGGCCTTGTGACGGCAGGCACTTTTGCTGTGATGTTCTCCCCATTTCTACTTCCCGGTGAAGATGGCTGGCCTTTGAAGCAGGTCATACACCGAATATTTCCCTTTGCTCGTGGCCTCTTCGAGGACAAGGTTGCGAATTTCTGGTGTGCATCCAATGTCCTCATCAAATGGCGCTACCTCCTCTCCGCGGCTGCTCTTCTCCGTGTATCAACGATACTGACCTTCCTCGCATTCCTACCCGCTGTTGTCCTGCTGTTCCAGTCTCCGGACCCGCGGCTGCTGCCTTACGCCATGCTCACCAGTAGTCTGGCTTTCTTCCTTTTCGGGTTCCAGGTCCACGAGAAGACGATACTGGTGTGCATGCTCCCGGTCATGATGATCCAAGGCGAGTGGACGGTCCTCGCGAACAACGTCGCGGTGTTCAGCATGTGGCCGTTACTCAAGCGGGACGGGTTGGGCGTGCAATACATCGCCGTGCTGTTGTTGTGGAATCGGCTCGTGTGGCGCGACTCTCCGCCCAAGTCGGGCCCTTCAACATCATTGGCGAACTGGATCTCGACCAATTGGAAGTCCGCTCTCACGACGATGACATATACGACCATGGTTGTTTTGCACACCGTGGAAATGATATTCCCAACATCGCCCTTGGCACGTTTGCCAGATTTGTGGCCCGTCCTTAACGTGCTTCTGTCGACACCGCTCTTTTTCCTGTTGTGGGCGTGGAGTGTCAAAGCGGGCATCACGGAACGATGGGCAGGGTCGGAGTTCGACTTGAGGGCAGATGAGAAGCAGAAGAGTCTGAAAAGCGGACCACCATCTCCACGTTTGAGGAAGGAGGTACCGCCGTCGCCCTCGCAGAAGAGACGCAGCTCGATGGGGAGTGTGAGGCATAGAAAGGAGAGTACGTTGAGGTCAAAAGAGGGTGAACTTGTAACGAGAGCTAAGTCGCCACTGGCAAGATAGTGGTGTATAAGCATCATTGTCTACTACCCACAAGCTACGTTATGCTATCACATATTGTGGAACGGACCCGGAATCATCTCAAGGAGTTATCTTGCTCCGCTTTGGCATTAGTACTACTACACTTCGAGATTCACTCTTCAATCAGTCCATCTTCAAGACTCTGTGTCATTGGGGCTATTTATATATGGCCTGTTAGAATCGGGTTGCAGGATTGGCACATCGAGAGCGCTTTCCTAGGCAGATACACGATTCGCTGTATCAGAAACCGCCGTAAGTAGACACGTATACATTCTTATGGATGTCCCAAATGCCGACGGAGGTGTACAGCAAAAAACGAATGATCCGATGGTATATAATTATAACTACACATTATTGGTGATACAGATGAAGCAACTGTTCATATGCAGATATGATACATTCTACATGATAGTTCAATCAAGTCAGTGCGATTGTCTCTGTACGAATCTCCCTATCCAACTGTTCCGGCCAGCGGTCTTGGAACCACCCCTTCAATAGTTCATCCGCTCGTCTAAACGCGTCGTTGTTGGAGTTCTCTGGCAGGTCGTCATTTATACAAAGAAGCGCAATGTCTTTTTGTTTTGTTGTCTGGGCGAGCATACGTTCGCCTTGACGATAGGATGTCAAGCCAAAGAAGCGGGAAGGTGTTTCACCGACGGCGTAAGAATACCTGTGGATGAGGCGTACTGCGAAAGCGCGGGTATTGGCGGGAAGAGGTGGCGGGTCCGACGGGAGCACGAGGGGGAGAGCGACTGGGTCCGACGGGTCGCTTTTGGTCGTTCCAGGGGGGAGGAAGATTGACAATGCTCCCGTCCCCCCTTGCTGAGCCACGAGAGCATAGATGACTGCATAGATCAGTCAGAATGAGACACCAGAGCATATGGAACAACGGCTTACTGCTATCGCCGCATCCAAGTTTATGGCTTGTCACTTCGCGAAACAGGTCCCAAGCAGTAGATGTACCCTCTCCGAAGCAGTGGGCTTTGTGTAGGTTAGATAATTTCAGGTCGCCTAGGCTGGTCGAGTACCCGTCTTGCGAAACTGGAAATAGGACATGAGGGACAATAGTCAGCCAAAAGACGAAACATACCGAAGGAATATTCAGTGTTTGCGGCGACTTTATTATCCGGAACCCTAGGCGACTGCAGGTTGGCGAGCTTTAGTTGCTCATCCACGTCGTGTGGCGTAGTCCTTCTCGTATTTTTCAACGAGATTTCGTTACTGCCGTCTTTCCCACCCAATTCCCTCCACATTTCCGACTTGATCTCTTCGGTCAACACACCGCCGTTTGCCCCTCCCCATTTCCCCACAATCCACGACCAAAGCAGTGCTTCGCGCTTCCTCTCGATGATGAAGTGTGCCGACATGAAGACGGTATTGACCTCAATCTCGTTAGGCGCAGAGTGAGAGCCGCGAAACCGGGAAAGAGGCGTCGAAGAGAACTGGTGTCCAAAGGCTAACGAGACCTCATGCATGAGAGGTAGCGATAACGAGCGCGCGTTATGTGATACATAGGCGCGTTTTCGGCTGCCAAAGCGCTCATCTGTGATCAGATGAGCTTGAGCTTTGTAGACGTGGGAGGCAGGGGAATTTTGGGGACGGGCGGCACTTACTTAGGAGGTGTTCACTCCATCCCAGCGCCCTCCACTCTCCCCCTCCATCAGCCTTACCAGAAGAATCTCCTCCTACCTGGAGATTGCGCTCCAGTCTCAACACAGGGCCGTACAGCGGAGAGTGAAACCCAGACGGTGATATGGGCAATGCTAGGAACTGATCATCATTCAGAGAGACGCTATAAAGATATCAGCCCCGCTTAGCTATTTAAAGAACAATGAAAATGAGCTAAGAATACGCACATATTTTCGGATACGACGTGCGGATCGAGGTTGGGCAATTGAGATTCAATGGAATGACTAAAAGGAATGTGAGCAGAAGACATACGAAACGGTTGACAAACGAGGGGTTACCTATTAAAAGTCGGCACCACCTTTTCTCTCCACGCTACCGCGGTTTCTACAGTCAAGGGGGCATCGGTAGAGTTTATGAGACGGAACAGTTGACTGTCTGGCAGTGGATGATGAGTCGACGAACAGAGAAATGCTTATACGTCGACATACCATGATAAAAATGGATGGGTGGTTGCGTGCTATCGGTCCTTACTCCAGAAGAGTTCAGGTCCAACCATTGCGGAACTAGGCCCAGGCGCCTCTGCGCGTCGTGGGGGTGGTCAACATCGGCGGTGATGATATGCCATACCGATTCCTTCCAAGACTTTGTCGCCTGAGCTGCTGCACGCAAGGCATACTTCAGCTCGTCGTGCTCGCGGAAACGCGCGTTTTTTGGTCGATGTCCGGTTTCGCTAATATATTTAGCGCGGGCTCGCTCATGTAATGGGTCCCTATAATTAGGAAAGACCGATGAGGGGCGCCACAGTTTGTGAAATGAGAAGACTCACGAGCCGTTGACCCAAACGTACACTAAATCTATCACGGCGTCTTGCACTTCCTGTGCTGCGCAGGGGCCGTCCCAGCGGCCCGTTCCAACCCAATGATCAATGCAGTTGTCCGAAAGCTGCGTATGCGACCGAATGGGCCTCACCCTATGGTCCGCTATGGCGTGTTCTGGTGGGTTAGGATAGAATGGGTGGTAGATGACACCATCTTGCGTGTCGGAGAACTGCACTCTGGACACGCCGTCCGCAACATCCCAGACATCTGTTGGCTGCGGAGGCGGGTCGGTGAATTCGAGGCTGAGGTCGACTGGCGAGGAAAAAGGATAGAGCGGGTAGTCGAGTATTATGAGGATGCCGAATACGAGGGAGATAGTAAATAGAACGACGAGGGCACTGCGTCGCGTTCGAGTGTGGACGACCTCGCGGAGGACGCTTGGTGCTTTCCAGTGCAGGGGGAGGATAGTCCCGGAGGAGGTGCTCATATCATGAGAGAGCGTGGTAGTTGTGTGAGAGTTCAGAGAAAGTGGAGGAAACGAAGGAGCTAAGTTAAAGGACGATGATCGTGTGATAGAATAGAAAGCGCAGCATCATCCTGATGGTCTAATAACTCATAGGGTCGACCGGGGGTCGACGCGCTGGAAGAAGCTGTGAGCCGATGTTCCGGTGATGTCATGTTACAACATTACGTAAGCCCACAGTTTCAGGCAGGCAACAACGCCGCCGGACACCGCCGGACTCTTCCTTCACATGTTGTGCTCCACCATGGCTCTCATCTGGATGGTGTTTTTATCCGACGAGCTGTGTTCTCAAGTACATGGCGAAGTCGACATTGTGATTCAGCTGCAATTTCACTGCAATACTCCGAGGTAAACATGTATCGGCATGGCAATGTGATGAGGTTACCTCTTGGATCAATCCCGGTCTGCGGGCTGCGCCACAGCATAATCGTTATCTACGGAGATATCACTTCCCTCCTGCGATTGTGGGTTCAACGTTGCCCTTGGTCGGACTAGGACTCTCATTGCTCGTATTCGTTGACTTAATGACCGTTGAGTCATATATCTACATCCTAAGTACTCCTCCAACCTCTGCGTCCTGTTCAAAGTTCGATATCGCGCTTCGTAGCGTGATCATCAAATGAACAGCCCGCACACACTCTCATCAAGGTTGAGCGCTGATGAACAGGTCGATGAAGCCTCCACTCCACCAAGACACGAATACTGAATGTTAGACAGCAACCCAAGCAAGGTGATGAAGCCGCCACTTCACTGAGAGAACCCTGCCTTCAACCAATCTAAGATATCTCCCGACATGCCTGTTCCCCACAAGTAGTGTCTCCAGCCCCGGAACCAAAACACAAAGTCCAACATGGGATCTCCGTGCACCCCATCGCTTTGTATGACCGAGCGCACCTCCACCCCATGTCCATTCACAGCGTGTAGGTTGTGTTCCTCCTTCCCGCAGAGTTTCTCGAGTAGCTGTTTATGCGCACCACTAAGCGCCATGCATTCCTTTGCCCCAGAAGTGACATAGATACGTGGCGTAGTCTTCGAGAGGAAAGAAAAGTACGTCGGTGATGCGTGATGTGGATCGATGAATGCTTTGAGGTCGGTAGGGGACGCGTGTGGCCCGTTTATCTTTGCTGGGTGTGGCGCCTCGAGATACGCTGTGATGTCTGCAAGGTACTCTTCACCCCAGGATGCGTATGTCTCTCTCGCGAGCGTGTCGTAGCGGTCATTCCAATCATCTTCCGTCGCAAGACAGACCCAAGGAGAGATGAGAAGCACGCCAGCCAACTGGTTACCATCGTCGCTGAGCGCCGGAACACGAGGAAGACGCAGTAAAGATACCTTCCCAGCCAGTATCGCCAGGGTTTGGAGAAGCAGATGTCCACCTGCGGAATCACCTGCCACCTGCAGGTCCTGAGGTGGTATTTGCAGCACTGTGGTGATATGTCGGAGGGCCAGAAGGGCATCGATAAGTGGAGCTGGAAACGTCTCAGATGGGCGAAGACCTTGGGTTTGTTATATGACCGATGAAAAGCCTGAAGGCGAAGAAAACGCACGATACAGTAAGATAGCGACAGTCACGTTCTCGAGCTGTGATTGTACCCAAAGCAAGAAGGATAGCGTATTGGGGGTGACTGGGTTGACGTATCCGCCACCGGGTAGGAAGAGAAGGACTTTCCGTCCTGGCGATGGAACGGGATCGAGGAAAACAAGATGTGCCTTTTGGTCTGAGATGTTTCGGAATCTGCTCTCGTCCGCCGAGTCTTCTAAGATGACTTCTGTCCAGCTCACATGCTGGACTTCAGCCCAAAGGCGCAAGACCTTGAGTGGGTGGCCAAGGACAAACTGAATTTGGGGGTAGACGAGGTGGCTAGTCAGATAGCGAGGAAGGACAATGCTTAGACGGCGCGCTAGAGTTGCATTTCGCGCAGTACGGACGTGAAGGGCGGTAAGGTAGTGGAGAATGATTTGCAATACCGTGTAAGGAGCTACGTTGCAAAAGTCGCTTAGTACGCTAGCCTTACTGCTGGGGGAGCAACCCATACGCACCTAGTGATAGAAAGACCAAGATGATCGAAATTACATGACGGTTGTGGACTTCTCCATATTTCGTGGACTTTGACATGTCAGATCTTGACGAGGAGCGTCGTCAGACTCCAGTAGATGTATGTTTTCCCCAGGCGGTGTCCCGGGTACACATGCCCAGGTTTGACCGGGGCCAGTCCATTGAATCTCGAATGCTGTCAGTGATGGGAGACTATGTAAGAACCTGAGCCTCCTTTCAAGGTCCGCAAATGGTACAAGCCGCCTTCGGACCGGAGTTTGCAAGTTCTCAAGTTTCAAGACCGTGACGTTCACTGTTCAGAATTATCAGAGCACGATTGTTCAACCTTTCGGACGCACGGGTTACATACCTTGCTCTCGTCGGCCATGCTTTCATTGTATACATGCTGAGTCGAGAAGATTAAACCCTCAGCGAAAGTTCAGTTCATAGTTGATCTTTGTTGCATACTCCTGATGGCCTTGCTGAGACTTCTTTTCTACATACTGGCGCCGGTCTAGCATCGCGTTGTGACCTCTTGTCAATCTTCCACTATCGTCGCCTTGTTTGTGCGGCAAATTGAGTCACACCTACGACTACCTACGAGTTCCAGTCTGCTATTGCTCTCGTTGCACCGGCCAACCTAAGTCTTTGAGCGTACTCTCTTTCTCCGAGGGGAAGCAACATACGAGTACTGTCACTCAGACTATAACTTGAGTTTTCCTTACACATCCCCAGGGACGGCAAATCTGGAGGGGTGAGAGCGCCACAATCCTCATGGTGAGGTGGCCGAGCGGTCTAAGGCGCCAGACTAAGGATCAGCTTGTATCGCAAGCACAGTTTATCTGGTCCGAAAGGGCATGGGTTCGAATCCCATCCTCATCATACGCCTCGTCATACTCGGCTGTGTTGCTTTTTGCGCCCCATCCAAAAAATCTATGGGCAATGAGCATTACAATTTACTAGCGTCGAGCGACGTAGGGTGGCGAAGTATACCTACCCCCTGGTATGTTACCGGTTTTTTACCAACCCCTCCGGACCCCCAGGTATCGATACGGTAAGTTACCGTTCGATAGTCACATGCTCCATTCACGTGATGTACGTGGCGTAATTTCCGCCAAGGTCACAAAAACAAAATATTCTTGCTCCTACCATATACAGACTGCCCAGATTGTGCATTGTATAGCTGCTGATGTGTAATAGCATTATGAAATCATTCTATCTGGATTATTGAGGCTCTGCCACACCTCTTCAAGCTATCCCGCTCCTTCCCGCCGCGCCGTGCGCCTATCACGTGAGATGGTCACGTGGAGGTAAATTACCTACCCTCCAGACCGTCGAGGTATCTTACCGGTAACTTACCGGTAAGTAACCGTCACAAACCGGACCGGTACCGATACCTACCGTTTACTTCGCCACCCTAGAGCGACGAGCGTCGGTCGAGACTCGACGACTCGACGGTCCAGGCCGTTCAGCAAGTCTTGACTCTTGAGTCTTGAGTCCGACCCCTGACTCTCAGTTCATGAAAGCTTGGCTCTTGACTTGAACAGTTGAGTTTTCGAAGCTTACTGTATGGGAGTGTATGGAGGCGATGGTCACGTGGACCGTAACGCCCCCGATTGAGGCGATGGAGGTTTTTTTGGGCGTGACGGGGACCCAAATAGGCGATCAGGGTCATTTTTGCGCCACAAAAATGACCTTTTTTGGCAAGTAACGCACCCAAACCTAGGCGATGGTCCCTTCGTTATGCGTTACGGGCCCCCAAATAGTGGAGGCAATGAGGCCCCCGTTACGCGTTACATCGCTTGCATTCACTCCCATACAGTACTATCAATCTGTATGTATTACACTGTACATACATCATAGTGTACCTTGAATTCCATCGGAAAGTCACACACACCACACAGTACTCCTGTGCTTGGCATAGTCTCGAATCTCAACTCGCGTATTCGCGACGCTACCCTCGTCATTCGCCCAAGTCCGCAGAATCTGTTTCAATCGTGATACTGCGGAATCGGGGCTCTTTAACAGCGAGGTACAGTTCTGCGAACTTCTCCAAGCGCTATTACATCGATCTCACACGAACCCCGTCAGACGCCCACAAAGTCCAATCGCACGTCTCCGTGGTATAAATTAGGTAGTGGTACTTAGTACTATGATGGTCAATGAATATGTATCTATACAAATGGTTGGATATAATAGCGCGTAAGAGTCAGAAATATACGTGAGATGATGATGAGCCCGAGACTGATGAAACGGAAATACGATGCCAATCGTTGGTAGGGTCTGTCGAGGAAACATGGAGGGAGGAGATAGAGTGTCGAAGCCTGATCACTCCTGCGAGTAAGTGAACAAACCGTCTTGATCTGACAAGTTGCTCGTCCTCCTGTCTCTTGGCCTGTAGGAGATGTCTGTCGAGCCACGTCGATGAAGCGAGTCTCCCCTAGAGAGCGGTTCACGCCTCGGTAACGAATTGCCGCGCGACAATGGCGACGACGTCTCGGTAGTCTTCCTTCTCACCGTGCTCCCACTTCCAAGACCCTCCAGGCTCTTCAAGAACACATCATTCATCCTTCCCAATTCTGCCTCGACTGCCTCTTCGCTCGTCATGGCCACGATCCGGCCGAGACCCAAATCCGACCCCGAGTCTTGTCGTAAGAGTAACCCATCAGACGCTGTTGAGGTAGATGGGTACGGAATCGAGCTAGAGGGATATCCCTTGGGCGGTGAGCTGGAAGGGAAGGGCGTGGTGTTCATAGATGAGGGTGAGGAACGACGTAGTGGCTTCCGGGCATCGATGTCCTGCACAAAGTCACTCAAATCGTCGTCGTCTGTCCGAGTAGCCACAGCCGCTAACTTCTCATTGTAGCTGGAATGAGCGCTCCCGCTACCAGGTGTGAGTGGTCTCCCCCCGGAGTTGGGCGAGTATCTGTGCCCAAATGAAGAGGAATATCGTTTCCGAGACGGAGGACCTGACGATGGTTGTTGTGGTGACGAGGAGGACGCAACAAGCGGAGATTGAGGAATGGTGGGCGGAGAAGTCTTCCCTGCACCTAAAGGCGACGAGCTCACCAGGCCTGTCAGACCGACATTGACAGACGATAAGCTGCCCGATAACGTATCAGTCTTGAAAGGATGTGGATGCGGCCGTCGGGGTGATGAGCTGAGCAATGAAGGCGCGCGCGGAGAGGACGAAAGCATAGAGGGCGGCCTCGGGGAGGATGTGAGTATCGGTTGCGTTCGTGGAGACGCCCGAGGAGATCCAGAACCCAATGCAGAGTCCCGCCGAAAGCGAGTCAGACTGCTGCCTCCGCTGCTGCGCGCACTGGCAAGTGTCGGGACAAACTGCGACTGGTCGGCGTAGTCGTCATCGCCTGCGCGCATATGCGAGCTAAGCACGCTTTCCCTCGAGTCGATGGCGAATTCGGGATCGGGGAGGTACTCGGCACGAAGAGTGAGGGTGCCGCGAGGGTGTGGCACGGGCGGGAAGGCATGCGTTCGCGCAATAGCGCCACCGTACCAGTCAAGATCGCCCTGGTGGTCTGGGTCGACGAGACGCACGTCGACGCGGGCACCCATGCGTCGTAAGCGACCTCGGATGCCCCATGCTGGAAGGACACGCAGCAAACTCCATGCGCCGCGGAACAGCGGAATGCCATGCTTGTAGACCGTCGGAAGGTCGTCACCGCCTTCCTGCGACAGTGTAGACGACAAAGAGATCGTCCAGCGTTCCAGAAGGATCTCTTTCGTCGTGGCTGGTACTGGGGCGCGTGATGGAAGCGACACGACGACCTGAGTAGGTGGTAAGTCGGGCAGGATGAGCACAACGTGCACGCTGAATGGCGATGCCCGCGGTCTTCCGGGGCTCGGTGTGGAGAGGTTGAACTGGAGCGCAGACTGTGAGTTAGACCCTTTTGGTGGGCTCGGGAGACGCACCCATTTGTCGACCTTTACAGTACCGCTGCCCGTCGCTACGCTTTCCCCACTGGCTCTCCTGCTGCCTGCTCCTCCATCGACACCGCCGCCGACGTTGCCATTGCCGTTCGCGCTCGACTCCCGCGCCTCGCAAACCACATAGTACAACTTTGTATAGAAGTGCGCTGAAATCTGGTCGGCTTTGCGATCCATCTTCGGGGCGTCTTCGTCGTGTTTGGCTGTCTGGATTGTGCTCTAAGTCAGCAAAGTCATCGTGCCGGAAGCGTGGTGGTAGTGGACTGAGTTGATAGGGGTCACGTCACTTACTCGGGGACGGAGGCGGAGCACCCTTATCTTATCTCCGTCCCGCCTGATGGCGAGACTATGGATTCCAAGGTCTGCGGCTGAGCTGGATACAATCGATGACCGGTTGGTGAATGTTATCTATGGGTTCGTTCAGCAGGAGAAGCCTGGCCAATGGAAGATTAATTGATTTACCGGCGTCGTTGAACATCTGATCATGATTAGCGCTGGTGAAAAGAGCACTGACTTTGTTAAGGATCTATCCAAGTCAGAGAAACAAGCGCTGAAGAAAGAGGTCATGGGCGTCTATCATGATTCACAGTGATTTTGTCAAAGATCCATCGATGTCAGAAAAACAAAGGGAAACAAGCGGCTCCGGATGTTAGGCAGGCCTAGATCCTCCATTCGCATGAAGTACACAGCTGCTATCGCTCCTTATCTTGTGCAAGTGCGGACATGCTGTCTTCGAGGACGACTACCGAGTTAGATCAATAAGTGAAGGTCACGTTTCTCCAGCCTAGGTGTGCTGTGCAGGATTTGCAGCCTGCCATTCATGATTCACTGTCACAATTAGACTGCCAGACGATAGCGAGTCTTGGTCTCCTCGAGATAGTAGATTAAGAGTCTAGACTCTAGATCTTCAACGTTCATGCATCATGCCTGCATCATGCATCGCACGATGCAAACCAGGATTCCAACTTCAAAGTTCAGAGTGCATGCAGTGTTCAAACTTCACATGACACAGACCCACAATGTCCCACATTCTAGTGACGAGCGTCGAGTGTGGTGGTCAAAAAGAAGACAAAAAGTCTTCAGATGTGTCCCTGTCCCAGAAAAAAGTTCTATGTGCGAGATGTATGATGAGGATGGGATTCGAACCCATGCCCTTTCGGACCAGATACAACTGTGCTCGCTATCGCAAGCTGATCCTTAGTCTGGCGCCTTAGACCGCTCGGCCACCTCACCATGTTCAGGGTAGCGCATCAGCTTTTCAGATTTTGTGGCGGCGTGTTTACAACTAATCCAAACATCCAAGATTGCGAAATAAGTCAAGACAACAACAAAAAAATCTCAACAGAAAAATTACACCAAAGCCTGCCTCACGATCCCCACTGCACTCTCCGACCGCGGCTGGATAGAAAGCTGGAATGGCGCGGGAGTCCGGAACACTCCTCCCTCCCACTTGACGTCCTTACCCTTCCGGCTGACATCAAACGTTGCCAGTGTTGCGGCTATGAGCAGCCACGCCGATGATTCGACAAGATGAGCACCAGGGCAGCGTCTTGAATGAAACATCAATGCATGTCATCGAGACGGAGAAGAACAGTAAATACCTCCTTCCAAACCCGAAGACATACTGTCGCGGGTCAGCGAGTTCATTCTGCCCTTCATCCGCCAGCCACCTCTCAGGCTTGAAGGAATGCGGGTCGGGATACACCGTCGGATCGTGCAAGATCGCCCAAATGTTGCCAATGACCAGACTCCCTTTCGGTAGACGAGAGCCAGCATACACATCGTCCTCCATCAGACGATGCGGAAGACAGAGTGGGACGGGGCACGCCCACCGCAGCGTCTCAGTGAACAGGGCGGAGACTGTAACGACCTTCAGACAAGAGTGCACGACGTGGAAGTGTACTAACCGTAAGGCAGCTGATCCCTGTCACTGAGAACAGGAAGACGGCTGCCTCGTGTCACCGCGTCAATTTCCTTCTGGGCAAGTGCGATGCAGTCGGGGCGATTAGAGATCGCGAGGATGAAGGAAAGCATGAGGGAGATAGTCTGCATAACCCAAAGGTGAGTACAAAGGCGTGTGACCTGAAATAAACTCACTGTATCACCACTGGCTGAGTACATGCTGTTTGCTGTCCATTTGAGATCATGAATAAAGGTCTCGTCATTCTTGTCAGAATCTGTCTCGAGCAAAGTCGAACAAAAGCTAGGAGAGTAGTTCCCCGACTTCTATCAGCTCGGTCAGTAAATGACGCTGGTCACAGAAAGGAACATCGTACCATTGCCGACTTGACAAACGCCCACGGTGCCTCGATGAACTCTTCCATCTTGGCTTTCCAGATTCGAGCTTTCCTCTGGAAGCTCAGCCCCGGTAGATAGCTCAGAAAAGGTACGCTGTCCAATGGCAGATAGCGTAACCAAGGCATAACATCAACTGCCCAAATGCCACCGCCTGACGCGATTTCGGACTGGAGGATGTTGACGCATTCAGTAGCGAGGCGTATGAAAGGGTCTGGGTCCTCTCCCTTGTCCTCCAGACCAAGAGGAACAGGCTCATACCCGTAGACCACAGAAAGCGTCAATCCGCCTGCGTATCTTTTCGTCAAGGCTCTGAGGCGAGAGTAGTCCACGCCGCCCTTTAAAAGCTCCCCCAAGAACTGAATTGTACTCTGTGTTATTAGAGGCTCGTAGGCGTGAATCGCGCGAAGCCCAAAGGCGGAGGTCAGGAGACGTCGCTGGCGTCTAGACTGATCGCTGTAGGCAGTGAAAGCTACCATGTTCTGGCAACCGCAGAGCTCTCCGGCCATTAGCATGTATGGCTTATCACTGTAGATGGCCCCGCGTTTCTCGAGGAGGTCCGAAACGGCTTGGGGAGAGGATAGGAAGATGAGTGGCTGGGATAGAACGTGTATGTAGACGACGGAGCCAAAGGCTTTCGCCCAGCGCGAGACAAGGACGTGCATGGGGGTGTCGGAGGTTTTGGATGTAGCGCTGCAAGAGGTATCGGTGGCATCAGGTTTGCCGGCTTGAGATGGGTCATCGCGGTAGATACTCGCTCCAGCGACAGGGAGGAGGTCAGATATGTTGCCCAGAATCGGTATAGGCGTTGGACCGGGAGGTAAGTCACGTCGCCTTGTTAAAAGGAACACGACAGAGGCGGTCAAGAGGAGGATGGCGCAGGACACAGCGAGAGTAGTCGACATTGCGCGAACGACTGCCCGCGGGCGATAATTGGGGGAGATGGAGGAAAGAGAAATGAGACAGACGAATCAAGGCCATCCATCGGTCATGCACAAATCGAAGCGCCGGCGTTAGGTAAGTTCCGTTGTGGATGCGCAACATAATGTCATCGTGAGATTCAGACAAACGCCACGCCGTCGTACAAGCGGGTGGCAGGCAGAGCTGACACTGACAGCCACGAAAGACGAGATGCACAATTGCGAGAGCAAGGCTGCTCTATTCGACCATTTCTCTGGTCATGAACCAGGTAAAGAAGGCATGGAAAGATCGGTCCGAGTGACGGCCCACTTCGGACACGCTTCACGCGTCTGTCGACCTGCTCAACGCGCACACAACGCCGCTGAATGACTATCAATCACACTTCTGCTCCTACTACCCCACGGCACCGATTGGATCGGCCCTCATCAAACCTCTCCTGCACCGTTTGGTTGCAGCAAAGCTATGATAACGCTGCTCAAGCACTACGTCCATCTTCGGGTTCGTCGGCTAGCTCGACAGAATCTATCTAGCACGCTGCAGACTCTCTTTCTACTCTTAGTCTTCTCCCGCCGTACTAATATCCGAGTCGTCCTCTTCGGATTCGTAGCCGAAACCGTAACGCCACCACTTGATTTTCCATGTCGTACCTCTGTTGCACCCTTCGCTTTAGGTTGATGGTTGCGCTTGCGGGTATCCACTCTGCTTGCGCTAGTCGGATTCAGCGACAGTGCCTGATCTAAACTCGATGCTTGCCCTCGAGGGCCTTTCTACCGCCTCGCCTTGGATCTTCTTGTGCATCACATGGGCCTTGGTACACATTCTTATAGCGTTTTCCGTGCCACGGATGAAAAGCGACCATCATTTGACAATGATAAGCGGCAATACAACGATTTTGTCCTCCACTGCCAGGCGATTAGTCTGACTGCTCTAATGGAAGCTGTGATTCATCCGACGAGAATGATGTCCAGTGACCGATTGAGTAACGTCAACGTATCGTTCTATACACAACAAGCAAGTGAGTAACTACGCTTGAACGCTGAGCTGAACAGACCGTAAGCTACTGATGCCGTAGGCCACCGGGAAAGCAAAGACGCCACACTTCTCATGGTGAGGTGGCCGAGCGGTCTAAGGCGCCAGACTAAGGATCAGCTTGTATATACAAGCACAGTTGTATCTGGTCCGAAAGGGCATGGGTTCGAATCCCATCCTCATCATTATACTGTTTTGGCGCAGTTGAAGAGGTCTCAGGTGTGGCGCGCGCCGCGCCCGCGGCCATAATCCGGTTCCGTGCGCCGTGCAGTCTATGTCTTGACTCTCATTGTCTGCAGTCTGAGTTTCGGCCCTTAGGGTTTGAGACAGTGAGCAGTACTAGTTTGACCGTCGGCCCTCGGGAAGTCCGAGGGACTCGAGACTTGGGCGTCGGTGTCGCTAGCCTCTGGCTTCAAGCTCTGAGGCTCAGGGCGAGGGCTTGCTCAATGCTGTCTCAAATAGCGCACACTGCAGTACGGGCTTTGGGGTGGTGTTCAATACCGTTGTCTACCAGGAACACTTCACGCGCCTGTGGACACAGGTGGCGGAAGGAAGTACATACCACTGGCAATGATGATAACTAACGAGTCTGAAAGCATTGTAAAGGTGAAGGTTGGCGTGGATTCCTCAATTACACAGTCTCAACCTCCAAGGACAGTGTCCAACTTTACAAGAGATTGCATTCGAGTCCGAAGCTTACATGAAGGAGTATGCGTCATCGTTCCCTATCTATTAGTATCATTATGCGCTAATCAGCTCGGCGAGCTTTCCCGCACTCTCCAACGCGAGCGTATCATCGCATCCGCCGATGTGTTGTTGGTCTGCCATGAGTATCTGATCAGCTGGATGGTATCAAGACATCTCTTGAAGGAACGCACTGATGAAGATGTTGGGAACGCTCCTCTGCCCGGTCTTGCTCTGCAGATAGTCCTGGATCGCGCTGGTGTCGTCGCGTTCGTCAATCCTACATACATAGTCGCATTGAGATGATAAGCGATCCGGAACAGATGGCGGAACGCACTCGATGATGTTGATCTCCGCATCTGCGTACTTCTCCGCAAAGAGCGCCTTCGCGCGCCTGCAGTACGGGCAGTGCGTCTTGGAGAAGACGGTTATCTTGCTCGAGGTGATGTTTTCCTTTTCCGATGCTCAGCAACCGGGATTGCTGAACGCATAAGAACGCGAACACACCTCGACGAAATCCTGGACAGCCATGAGATACTTCTGGGGTTGGGAGAGGGTAGAAGATGAAGCCGTTGTGGTGAAGCGGGTGGTGGAGGGAAAGAATTGAGTGATGCAACGTACGGGCCAGTAGCCCCGATGGCTCTTATATCGATTGGTAAATGAGCGTGTTATTCGCACGTGGTACGATTAGTAGTTGGAAGCGGTGAGTACTTACCGATGGATCGATTTACTTACTCATGATATGCTCGGTGGACGGTGAGTCGCGTGGGCTCTGGAATCAAAAATACTAACTCCGCGGGTCATGTATTCAAAATCGGCCTAGATCAGGATCAGGATATCGACATGAATCCAATTCAGGGATTTCAGAGAGTAACAATCAAGACGAGGAAATACACAAATCGAAAGGTGAAGAAACACAGATGAAGCAGACTACTGAAAAGGATCCCAACGCCATTCCTGAATTACGCTGTCCACCGCAGCTATCAATTCCGTTATGATCCTACAAGGACTATCGACGGCTTCGGAAGTCGCGAAGGAGACAGATTTGTGAGTGAGATATGATGGCTCACGCGGACGAGGCAGAGAGCTTTTGCGAAGCGAGGACTTGAGTGGCGCTGCAGGAGTAGATAACGGCGGCATCGGAGACTCGGGTTCACACGCATAAGCAAGGAGACTCGGACTGGCGGGTGCTTCAGTAGAAATTGTAGGGCAGGGTCTCTGGAGTTGAGCTTTGGAAGTTGGCGGTGGCGGTCGACCGAGAAAGGCAAGGGAGGGGACAAAGAGGCTCTGGGTATAGATGGCACGTCGCCAGTGCGGTTTTGGAGTAGAGGAACTGCTGCGCCTGCCTGAGAAATCCTCAGAGCGAGTTGGGGTGTGCTGTTTAGAAGGAATGCTTGAGGGTTGGGACATAGGAGAAGTAGAAGTATCCTGAGCTGAACGTTTAGTTTTCGGAATGATGTTGAGTGAGCGAGTAGGCGTAGTGTCGGAAGTTTCCAAGCGATGCGAGTCAGCCATTGAAGAAGCTTCACGCAAGGTAGATTTAGGTGTCTAGTCGAACATGTAAGGCGCACAACAAACGAGTCTGACTGAAATGTTGTGGTACCGATTGATCTCTTGACAATCCTGACACGTCCTGGCAAACAGGTCTTGATACTTCCAAAGCATTTCTTCTAGGTGTAATATCTTTGAGGATAGGCGGGAGTAACTTGGTGCGACGGCGCGGTGGTACTTCGGATCGATGTGGGGCATCGCGCACGGCGATGCGAGGCTTCAGAGTATGACGGCGGGTACTTGATGTGGAACCATTCTCTTGAAGAAATGATGGCAAAGGCAAAGAGCGGGCTGGTGAAAGGAAGGTGGAGGAGTCGAGTGAAGACATGTTGGAAAGAGGGCAAGGCGAAGGTGATCGATCAAAACTCTCCTGCTTTACAAAACCATCAATACAACAACAAACTTCCAAAGTACCAGGAGCTCAAAGGCGTTGTCAATGTATGACATGGGTGGCCATCGTTGGGCCGCCGCTTGGCGCCCAAGCGCAGATGCAAACGCGTCGTTTCTGACCCCTGGGATTGAGTGTGGCGATTCGGGCACTTGACTGGCCGCGGCGACAGCCGACACGATTTATATCGGTGCATGTAGAAACTCAACCCATTTATGCGGCCTGACAGAAAATCCAACGATCTTGGCGCACTCCTCTCCTTGAAAAGGCATCCATAATGCCTTTGTTCCAGTGATTACGCCTCACACTCATGCTTGAGAATGACCATTCGAATCACAATAGCTTGACGTAGCCAGATTAGTATCCGACTGGTTTAAAGTTCATGAAGTGCTATAATATATTCAGCATTAGTAAAAAATTAGAAAACAACAAAAGTGCTATCCATAGCCATGCGTGAGTGTGGTCGTAAGAGTTCTGCAATCCATAAGTAGTTCAAGTCCTAATGTTCGAGTGAGAGAAAATGGACAACATCTTCCCAGCGCCCTTCTTCAGCTTGTTCCTCTGACGATGCGGCTGGGGAGTGCCCCCGTCGCTCGAATCTGATACGAACGATGACCGTTCAACGAAAGCTTGTTGATCCCCTACATCCTCTTCAGCAAGGGTTTTCCCGGTCGTTCCACTGCCGTTCGACGCCGAGTTCGACAGCGTCGCAGACGTAGCCGCCGATGGCGCTGCGGAAGCTCGCATCACATCGGGCCCCGAGGATAATCGCGACATATCCATGGAAGCAGGTCGAGACTTCTTCAGATGGTTCTCTTTCCCATCCGCTTTGGATCCTAACCTCCGGTGTATGAACGCCTTCGCACTAGAGGAACGACTGAAGAGGGGGCGCTTGACCGTAGTGGTCTGTGCGTCCGGAAGACTGGAAAGATTTGAGGCTTTCGGAGCCTTCCTCGAATGCACGAGATCTCTAGATTTGTCCTTTCGGAACGCAAGTCGATAGCGATCAACGACGCCTCTGGCAAAGAGAGTTGTCACCCCGCCATTGGCGTCCGTACCACTAGGTTCTACGAAGTCCCATTCGTCATCAGCTTCCTCCTCGTCAGCCTCGTCAACTGATGATCGCGTAGGTGTGATTTCTGAGCAGGTGGACTCGTGTTTGAGAGAAGAGACGGACACGGCCGCTGGAGTGGATTCCCCAAGACTGCTCCGACGCATCTTGCGCGGCCTATCAGAAAGCTCTGTTCCCGCAGACATGGGATCCTGGGTAATGACCGGGGACGGCGGCAAAGACAACGATGCTTCAGATACTTGGCCGTGATAGTCACCACTCCTACCATCCCCATCTTGGCTATACAAGCTGATGCTCTTCTCATCGCTTTTGTCCTCGCCTGGATGTACGTCCTCGGTGTCCCTGCCCCTGTAAGAATATCCATCGAAGAGATCAAGACCTGGAGGTCGCAACAACGGAGCGTTCGAGCTGTCCGTCTGAGTGTGGGTGACTGACATCTCGGTGTCGTTAGTAAGGCCCTCCGACATGCCATCCAGAACAGGTTCCATGTCCAAAAACATATTGTCGAAGTTCTGAGTATCAATAGCATTGGTGGGATCCGTCGGTGGTATATAAGGAGCTTGTTGATGATTAGTAAGATATTGCATGGAAGATTGAACACAGCAGAGATAGCTTCGAAGACAAGAGGTAGAACTCACGTATATAACGTTTGTGATAGACGTGAGACCAGTCTATCATGGAGAAGTACGCGTGTTGCTTTACGCGTGACTCGGAAAGTCGTAAGTGCGGATTGCGTTGGAGGAGCTACGAGAGAAGGCGTCTTCAATGAAAGTCACGGGAAGAGGAGTTAGACGTACGGCTCTCAGGAAACTTCGGGTATCAGGATCAAGAGACTTCGACTCCGGGAATTTGAGCTCGTCTTCTAATACACGGCGGTACATGTCGGCTTGATTGTGAGCCCAGAACGGTGTCTGAGTGAGAACGGATGTCAGATCAAGACATTGAAGAAGGGTTCAAGCCAAACTTACGATGCCAACCAACATTTCGTACAATAAGGTACCCAAAGCCCACCAATCAACCTCGTAAGAATAAGGCAGACCTTGTATAACCTCAGGCGCCAGATACTCTGCCGTTCCGCAGAAAGTACTTGTCTGATCCCTCTGCAGCGCACCGTGGTCATCGTTCCAGAGATAGTCCGCAGGCATTGACAATTCAGTTCCAGCGCTCTCCCTACGTCGCATTCCATTCGGCGTAGACGGCGCCGTTGTGATCAATCCACACAAGGAACCATTTGCCGTAAACTCCTTGGACAGCCCAAAGTCCGTCAAGACAACATGCCCATTGGCCGCGATCAGGATATTCTCGGGCTTCAAGTCCCGATACACGATCCCAGCACGATGCAGGCCCTCTACGCCCTCGACTATCTCCGCAGCGTAGAATCGGGCACGATCACGTCCTAGACGGCCCCACCGAGAAAGCTGGGTAGCAAGATCGCCCCCAGGATGGAAGTCCTGAGAAAACGGGGTCAGTGAGAAGAAAAATGGACGGTTCTCGCCCACGAACCAGTACCAAGAAGAGGTTCTCCTTGTCATGAAAACTCCACCACAGTTTAACTACGAAGGGATGGCCCTCGCCAGCGTGTGCTCTACCAAGCCGTTTCAAAACCGCTTGCTCCGTAAGAGTGTGCATGAGCTCTTGATGAGCTAGAACATGTCGTTTCGTGATGGCTTTGAGCGCATACAGTCGCGAGTTTCCCTTCTTCTTGACCAGAAGCACCTTGCCCGCACACCCTTTTCCCAGCACGCGTAACATCTCGTAGTCTTCAATCCGGATCTCGGCCGCGCTCTTCAAAGATCGTGGTCTGGGCTGGGGCTTTGTGTCAGTGAGCAGTGGTGGCGGTGGGGCGAGCGACGAGTCGGAAGTTGACGAATCAGATGATGAAGTCGAGGGCGATGTCGAGGCACATATAGTAGAATCCAGAGTGGAGGACCCCTTCTCATCCTCCTGACCAAAATCTTGAGTATGAGCATGCGTGACGAGAGATGTAGAGAGGCCCCGCGATACGCCCGCACTTGCTGAGTGTGAGCGAAAAGCTCGCGGTGGTGGTCGATCCCGCCGCAGGCCATGTTTCTTCTCTTCTGCTACGCCAATGCAAATATCCTCCTTCCCAGCATGCTTGGTGTCGTTGGCCGGAGGGCTAGAACCTTCTGGGTTCGCTATTGCTGGCGTGTGAGCAACGCTCAGAAGGTCGGACCTCACGCGCTTGAAGGGCCGCTCTGCTCGAGTGCTTTGCAGATCGTCCGAACGTACGCGCATGAACCGCCGCCAAACACCAGTACGTCGAAGGACAGGGATATTTGAAACGGTAGTCAAGTAAGCAGCGATTGCTGTGGCGGTAGTCGAGCTGGCAATGGTTTCCGCTGATGAAGAAGTTGTCCCTGTTACGGCGGCAGTGAGGAAGGGATCCAGAGGCTCGTCGCCTGGCGTTGGAAGCGGAGAAGGAATTGCCGAGCCTTGGCCGCCTACTCGTCTGCGCGACAGCTTGCCTAGTGCCCTGTAGAACGGGGACTTGCGTTTCGCGGGAAGCATGTATGACGTGGGGATGGGAGGAAGTGGACAAATATTGCAGTTTGGCTGCGAAGCCCGGAGCTTGATATCAAGCTGCATGATCTCTGTGGCCGTGCGACTAAGTGTGAGATGTTGCGTCGGGGCTGTTGCGGATGAGACATTGTATGTTGAGACTGACTAAGTTATGACCGAGCTGAATGAAACCTACTCTGTATGTACACGCTGTATGAACGGGCCTCGTACGGTGAAACAGCTACACTGACGCTCCAGAGTCCACTATTCGTGGCGCTGATGTGGCCCATGATGGACGACGAGGATGGGAGGAGATGTCTAGATGCCAGAGATGTGTATGGCTTTTGCTGGACGCAGAAGGTCACGAGCTAGTATTCATTCGAGTAGGCGATGGCGCAGTCGAGGTAGTTGACCAGAGTGAGGGATCAGATGAGCGAAGCCAAGTCGCGGTGGCTTGTGTGTGGCGAGCAGCACAAGACCCGCAGTCGCCGTCGAGTGACAAGGTTGGTATGGAGGACCGGAGACCATATAGATCTGGCTCATCGTGGAACATGGGGAACACGGAGCCAAAATGCGAGCTGCCATATTCGGGCACTCTGACCCGAGCTTCGGCCATCAATCTCACCCGGTGTTCAGCCTCGAACGGGACATGTGCGCTTCATTTCTCCCGCTATATTCATGTGGAAAACACTTCGACGCGCAAGTGCGTCCAAGCATTACACCCAATTTGACATCATTCATCCATGATTCCGTCAGATTTCTGACGGTGTACCCAGACGGGTCGCTCCAGGCTCCATACCAATGATACCATCCACATGACAGGGAGAACTCGCCCAATCCAGTTGACTTGCGTTCCTTGGAGTGGTGGGAAGAGGGTACAATGGACCCAATACGAAGAAAATGAGGGCGCGGACGCTTTTCGTCTCCGGCCGAGTCGACCAGGAGCAGCGGCCGTCTCTCCGGCCTCTTGCACTGCCTGCATTCTAGACTCATCAATCGTTTCTTTGGTCTCACGCCACGCGTCTGGTCGGACGACCATTCTGGCTAGCACAGGCTAGCACTCACCGAGTACTAGTCTTACGGTACACGGTATGCCCCGATGTCTTGACATTCGACTGTCACAACACTCCATGTCATCAAGCCCTTCTCACGCGAACGATATGATAGCGTTTCACAGTCCACATCCACTTCTCTTCGAATGGCGTTCGCTTATACTACAAGAAGGCACACCACACATTCGTGAACCGAAATCAATAGCAAAGAACTTCAATCATATTGTTCGATGACTGCCAGTGCAAGGTTATGCCGCTGAATCTCCGTCACGGTGGAGGTTCTGAGACCGCAGGACGATTCTGGGGCGACTACAAGGATTGAAAGATCTTTAAGATCTCCCCTTTGGTCCACATGCACAATCAATTAGTCCTGCACGAAGGCGTCCAGATCTTGGCGCGACATCTCTTCATCGGACCATCAATTGCAAGCTGTGGTGACAGTGCCAGGTACTAAGCGCTAAGTGCTGGCTCAGAATTGTAAGTATCGATATAATTGGCGATATTGACAGCAAAAGGCCTTGAAGCTGATCTTATATCGAGCCTGTGTTTGACCCTTTGATTCCTCACATTCAGATGCAGACGACCATAGATGTGCATACTTTACTGTTGACACTCCATCCAATCTCTTCCTTCCTCGTCGACTATCATGGCGGCTGGATCTTCGTTCCGTTCTGATCAATACACCACGGGTTCCCCCACCACTCGTAAAAGGCACACGGCGAAAGGCCTGCTGGCTCGTCTCCGGCGTCCTTCAACAGCAGCGCCACTACCCCGTGCGGAGGTACAGCCTCGGCAGTGAAGTTGCGGACAATGGTCCCGTTGTCTGTGTGTGTCCAGAGATCCTGTGCTATCATAAGCGAAAGCGAAAAGGAGATCGTTAGTGACTAGACATACTCGGACAGAGTATTCCCGCCCCCAGCGTATCCACGGCGACTCCGTCAGGTTGAAGAACATGTCTGCTGGCTCGTCGAGAGTGTTAATCTGGATGCGTAGCATGAGACTATCATAAGTGGGGGACATTTGGGCCTGACCATCATGATCACAACTCCATCTTGAGTTTGTCCACTCCAGTATTGTGCGGGGTGTGTCGCGTTGAAAGAATAATCCGGCTGTGGACAGTGTCTATTAGCGACTAGTCATTGATCGATTTGCACGACTCACGTTGATACCCCATCGGAATGGCACAACACCAGTACCAACCACAGGGTCTTGATTGATAGCGATGATCTCTTCGTTTTTGAGTACCGTCAGACTCTGGTCGTCGATCTTCGACAACTGTAACACATTCAGTATCAAACACCCTGTCAATTTGAATCATTCACGAACATCAGTTCCCTAAATCGTAGTGAGAACAAGACATTCAGGGAGTATGTGAAGACGAACAATTAAAAGTGGCGACTTCAACAGCGCCCATGCTGTAAAATGGCTCTGCATCTCGGCGACGGTAAGTTGACCATTACCGCTACGCGCACAATGAGCATGAACCACAGTGAGGGTGAAAGGAATCATACATTTCAAGCATGTCCAGATCGTTGTGTCCATAGAAGTCGGACGCCCAGGCATGGAATGAGTTTCTGGGATCCATACATCAGCAGGACTCCAGAGGCGGGGAGGCCATACTCACTGGTTGATGATCCCGGCCAACGACGGCCAATTTGCGCCAATGTCGTCTGTAGTCTGGGACAAGAATGTTGATGCAACATGCGATCAGTACAAGAAAATCACACACCCTCCATGATTGACCCAACTCTCTCGCCCATAGCCACGGTTGTAACTGCACCATGTAGTGATCAGCATGCCGGATCACGGACTGGTGCTAGGTACTTACGCGACCCCACTCACACAACGAGAAAAGCATTGGCGGTCTGTTCGTTTTCTTCGCAAGGTCCTTGATCGCATTCGACATTCGAGTGTATTCTGTCAATGAGCGCGTTCAACGCCATGCAAGAATGCGCAAGATGAGCTCGTACTGCCAATCTGGCCCTCCTTGACGATATCATCAAAGGGAACTGTAAAGTCAATCAGTTCTCATTCGGCAGTTCCCCACAAAGATCGTCCACCTGCGCAATTATCGTATCTGGATCAAATGTCAGGCCTCTGGGTGTTACTTGGGGCGATGGACAACTTACTTGAGTAGATCGAAGCCCCATTCGACGTTGAAGAGATAGGCGTCTCTGACGAACAGATGAGAACGAGGCAGCTGGGGCGCAGTGGGGAAGACGAACCTCTCCTCGTTCTGGAACGAGCCTGGGTACATCTGGCAAGTGAACCATCCCGAATCGCTATACTATCGGAGGATGAGTCTCCCAAGTGCGCACGAAGAGCGGCAGCGGCCTTACAATGCCTGTCTTCCTGCAATAGAAAGGGTTTCAGCATAGCGAACAGGCGAACTTCGAAAACACGCGCACAATCCCAATGCATGTATCTTGTCGGTAAGGTTTCGCATCCCTGATGGAAAGCGTTGCGAGTCTAAAACTGTAAGCGGCGGTGATGTCGGACAAGTGTCAGATGCGTACTTGCTAAAATGTCCCCGCTCGCGCTTCGGTTCTTTTCAGAGTAGCAGTCGTCGATGTTGACGTAGGTGTAGCCGACGTCCTGTGTAGTATATTGAGTGTAAGCAACAGGAATTGCCGCAGGCATGCCTTCAATCCCAGAGAGACCATGAGCTCTGCAGTCTGGTAGAGGAGATCTTCGTTGATGTTGCACTTCGTAGAGATTTAAGAAAGGGCCAGCAGACATGTGTTGCATATACATACAAAATATGCATTCCAGGCTAGGGATGAGACTCAGATGGTGTCAATACGGCGTGATGGGTGGACTCACTGTTGTAGCCCATAACTGCGAAAATCGAGTGAGGCACATAGAATACACAGTCTATGAAACGTACAGGGAAGACGACCGACATCTCCTCCATTGTCTACGGCAACGGTAGGGATTGGCGCGTGTTGCACACCGGCCAAGAACATGAAAGCGTACATTGCTGGGATGACCAGCGCTACGAGGGCCATGACGACGCAAACCAGCTCTGTCCGCGTTTCTGGTCTGTATATATGAAGCCCAAGGCGCTTCCCAGACATCAGACACGTGAAGTCGCAGAAGCGGTGCGAGAAGAGAGCTCTCGATCACAGGGCGAAGCGGAGCACGAGTACGATGAGCTTTGAGCGCTCAGCTGAGTCGTGTATGTAACTCCGTCTGCGGTCCGGCGCAAGAGCAGGCTGAGCAGCACAGAGATGGATAGACACAATGGTGGTGTAAGAAGGATTTCACAAACCACCGATTGGAGCTATTGGAAACCCGGCCTTGTGACTCCGTCGAGGCCGAGGAGGTTGGAACTTGGAAGTCAATGGAAGGAGGCTTCTTCAAGCGTTCGTCCCAAACAGCGCGCTCAGAACCCATTGGTTTCGCCTTCGACTTTGAGTAAGTATGAGTGCACAGTCAGAGGAAGCGGCCTCCGCTGGGCGCGACACAACCCGAGTCGCGACTGTCTCCCGCGGAAAAACCGGCATCCGTAGCGCATCAGCGGAGTCTAGAATCGGCATATAAAGTATGGTCAAAACACGTCCACACACATCCGCATCTTTTCTTCTGTCCATCAGGTGTGTAGAACCTGCCCGTCTACTGCTTGATGAACTCTTTTATATCACACTGAAAATTCGTACTTGCTGGCTGCGGCCAGCGATCTGACGACCTTTTGTATCCTGACTTTTTTTACACCTCCATCTCGCTTCGAGACCATCAGCTGACCTTGCTTCTCAGTTCAGTTCAACGCCACCCTTTTGCACCTAGGTTCGTCTTGATTCCTTTCGCCTCATCTTATGATGAGACTTATCCTACAGTTATCCCTGTCTTAATCCTTGTGTCGAGACGTTTACTACTTTCTGATCTTCTGTTCTGTCTTTGTTTTTCGCCCTTACTGACTCACACTCCTCCTCCAGGTATCTCTGTGTGCTTGCGTGTTTTTCGTGAGCGCCGTCTTGTACATACCGTAGTGTTTATGCATGTCCTAGTTTTCGTGAATATGATTCGGATAAACTTTCTCGGCCGATATCTCCTTTTCCGCCCTTCGGATCACCTCAAATTTTCTCACTGCCTACAATTAGCACAAGCCTGAGCTAGCGAGGAGTAGGCAGCGGCGACCTGGGTTGCTGTTATCTCTGTACCACCACCACCACGATGTCGTCTCCACATTACCAGGTGACCAGCGGCGGTTCTGTGCCCTCCGACTATGCCCTCCTGTCGCGCTACGCAGCAAATCGAAATCTCGAGCGAGTCGAGGATGAGGAGCCCAATGAAGAGACGCCATTCCTCCAACACCGTCCTTCCAAGCCCTCTATGGCTAGCATTCCCATGTCGAATGAGAATACCCCACTTACGAATCCTCCGATTCCACGCATTCACGAAGTGTCCGACGGGAATGAGCAGGACGTCGGCGAAGTAAATATGTACTGGGAGGAGTTCGGGATCCTCACAAAGTACGGTCTTCCGGTCTTTGGGTGCGTCGTACTCTCCGCAATTTTCGCTATCGTTCTCACACAGCGTACAGAACGCATGTGCTGGAATACAGTCTTGTTATCGCCTCTACCCTATCTGTGGGACACATCTCCACTACTGCGCTTGCTGCTATCACGCTCGGTTCCATGACCGCCAGTGTCAGCGGCTTCTCCATCATCCAGGGCTTCACGAGCGCACTCGATACCATGCTTCCTTCGGCTTGGACGTCATCTCAGCCCCAGCTCGTGGGCTTGTGGTGCCAGCGTATGAGTGAGTCGGGTCTATTCATACAATGGAAGTCGCTGATCTCTTCTTAGCCGTCGTTGTCGCAGCACTCCTCATCGTCAGTCTCAACTCACCTCTGTAAGGAACTTCGACTCACGAGTCACCCTTCTTAGCCCACGTTCGCGGTCTGGTTCAACGCCGAGTCTATCCTTCTACTTCTCAAGCAGGACCCTGAGGTCGCCAGGCTTGCTGCGACGTACTTACGATGGGTCTCCCTCGGCCTCCCTGGTACGCTCGCTATTCCTGGATCTGCTATTTAGGCTTTTAAGCACCTTCCGCAGCATACGCTTTCAATTGTATCAGCAGGTTCGTCCTCACACCCACATGCACACACCGATTACATTAACCATACGTTCAGGCGCTATTTCCAATCACAAGGTACATCTTCAACTCCGTTCTGCTCCCAAGGGGTCCGACCGTTCAACATTCAATGCCCGCAGGTCTATTCGCTGTACCTACTCGAATCATCTTCATCGTTGCTCCAATCAACGCGATCTTGAATTACCTACTCGGTGAATAATCTCTCGTTCTCACCCACAACGTCACTCATCTTGTATGTTCAGTCTGGGGACCTGATCCCATTCGTCTTGGCTTCATCGGTGCTCCCATCTCCACAGCTATATCCTTCAACCTCGTGTCCATCCTCTCTATCCTCTATGGCATCTTCGTAGCTCCTCATACTGCCTGGTATCCCTTCTCACGCCGAACCTTCACCTCCCTGGGTGTCCTCGTTCAGCTGGGCCTAGCCGGCGTCGGCCAAACTGCATCGGAGTGGTGGGCTTGGGAGCTCATCGGCTTAGCTGCATCTCTGCAAGTCTCCCTCCATATCGTGCATTTTCGTTAACCCGAACATCAGCATACAGATTAGGACCCGTTGCGCTCGCGACACAGTCGGTACTCTTGGTCTCGACATCTACCACATTCCAAGCGCCATTCGCGTTATCGATCGCGTCGTCTGTTCGCATCGGGAATTTGTTAGGTGAAAGCAACCCTCGACGGGCTGGTATCGCCTCCAATTCGTCTTTGTTGCTGTCGTTGATCCTTTCTGGTATCTCGTGGTAAGCATAGTATTTGTTTCCCATCAGCTTTGGCTCAATAAATCCCAGCATGATGTTCCTGACATTCCGCAACTCCTGGGGCAAGCTCTTCAACAATGATCCCGGTTCGTGTCTCGTCTATTCTCCCTTTCGGTGACTTACATCACACAGAGGTTGTCGCAACAACGGCTTCCATCCTTCCACTTTGCGCCATCTTCCAAGTGTTCGATGGCTTAGCGTCTGTATCAGGTGGTATACTGCGCGCCCGTGGCAAACAGGTTACTGGGGCTCTGCTCAACCTCAGCGCGTACTATATAATAGGTGTGTCTGCCGTCTTCAGATTCATGCCAGCTTCGCTCACCGATTCCAGGTATCCCACTGGGAATTCTCCTTACGTTCAAGGGACAGATGGGACTTCACGGTTTATGGCTCGGCCTAACTGTGTCTCTCATCTATTGTGCCTTCTTTGGGAGTCTCTTGTGTTTCAGGACCGATTGGCAGCATGAAGTTGATAAAGTGATGGCGCGCTTGGAAGTAGAGAAGAAGAAGAGAGACCAGGAGGAAGTCCCCGGGCAGCAGTGACTTTGATTGCCTAGTATGACGGAACGATCGTACATCGAACATGATAGTTATGCACAGTGTGTCTGCTTTATCTCACGACATTATATACGCCTGATGAGAACTTGCGAATGAAGTACGGAGTATCAGCCATGATACCAATCACATGGACGTCGTCAATGATGATCTGGGGAAGTTGTTGTTTTCGAGCCAAGTTGAGGTGCCTCAGACGGCACTGTCATTGCGAAGAAGCCTGTGGCCCTCCAACAGAGCTGCAGACTCCGAGGCCCGGCTGGCTACCCGACTTGACCTTCTCACAAAATTGCGCGTATCTTCCAGGTGTCTCACTCACGCTAGCCAAAAAGGCACGTGGCGACGCCGAGGAGAAAGAAGAGGGAGACGGCTTCTGGGCAGGCTACCTTGCGAATTGCCGAAAAGTTCAAACCACATTGAACGAGGAAGGCTCGCGCGATCAACAGGTTCGTTCAGTCCTGACCTTGATCGAGGTGTCCGCTAGACGCGAGCTGTTGCTGTGTTGGCCTTTCTGGGACAGCACTCTGAAAGGATGGTGCGGGTCCTGTCAAACTACGTGGTACAGTGAAAGCATCAGTCACCCAGTCAGCTTTATCTTTTCATGCTATGTTATGTGGCTGACATCCTTCGCAGGTGGGACCTTGAACAGAACGTGGCGCATGGCATGACAACCATGTGGCATGCATTTCCTGTGTTCATGCAGTTGTCTCGGAGAAAGTCAAACACGAAGGTTTTTCACGGGGAGCCAACGCCTATCACGATGAGAATGAAACTTCCCTCAGAATCCCTGGGCATGCAAGATCAATAGTTTGCGATTATCTACCCCTACACAATCAACGAGAAAGGCGAAGTATGTACGAATTAAGAATTATGTACCAGAACTACTGTGCTGAAGTATAGACAAAGAGTAACTTACCAGAGATTGAGCTCATGACCAGAACGGTGCAGTTGATCAATCATTTCGGACCAGTCGACTCCTTCACCATTGCCAACGCCTCTCCCTCTGGCCCTTCCACCGCGCTTGCGTGCCCCATCATGGGCAGCCGCACCCCGGTTCCCATTTTTCTTCTCACTGCTCTTGGCGAGATGCTTTATCTCGCTCAGATCATCCGTTGCCTGGGCGCGCAGCCAACTGGGGTTGGGAGCGCGGTGCGCCAAACAATCAGGCTCGACATATCCTTTGGGCTTGCGTGTCCAAGTCTGTGTTGTATCAGGAGGTACCATGGGACGTCCATCAGGTAATAAAGACCCATTAGTCTTTTCCAGTATCTGGCTGATATCGAGAGATTCGCCGGGAGGGATAGGGTTTGGTTGAGAGGGTGTCACGCAAGGCATATCGACTTCTTTGCGAAGAACATGGTCAACATCGACTGCTGAGAAAAAGGCGACCCCTTGGGGGAGATCATCCATTCCTAGGCGATATGCGAACATGCTTCTTGTCCAGAGATTGGCAATTTGCAGTGCAAGAGCGGCACGATAACGGTCCTCGTCCTTGACTAGGTATCGAAGCTCGTCGTGGACGGAGATGAGGTAGCGGGCCTGGATGTTGTACTCTGCGATAAGGTAGTTCATCGAGACGATCAGAAGATGAAGGTAGTCGACACCAGAGGACTGGACGACCCAATTGATACGAGAGGGCATATAGTCTGAACCGAAGCCCTCGGGAAGGTTGGCCTTGGAGAGCGCATGCGTGACTCCACAACCTAGCGCAGGAGTCTGGGGAAGGTCCGACAAAGCAATCTCCTCCAGCTTGTTGAACACATAGCTCTCCGTGCCGCCGTACCAGAACTTCCGTCCAAACATATCGTTCCGATGTGTGTTCTTCCCCTTCGTCGACGCGTACAGGTTCGTGGCAAGCTTCTGAGCCTCGTCCTGCAGCATATTGGAGTTGCTCTGCTGCAGAAGGAGCATGGCATGGCGCATACCCGCACCATAGATACGCGAGTAGTTGAACACCTTCGCCTGGTCACGCGAGATACCCAGGATGCTCGCTGTTTTCGAATGCAGATCTGTGCCAGCGGACTTGGTTCCCTCCAGCGTCATCCATCCAATTGCAGTAGCACCATGCAACCCGAACTGCGCATCACCCATACAACTGGAAATCCACAGTTCCTCGGAGTCCACATCTGCACCAACGAGAGAGTAACCGGGGGGCGCACGAACCATCGCTTTCAGCTCTGACCCAACGCGATTCTTCTTCGCGTTGCTAGCGGTCAGCCACGTTTTCTCGATAGCTCGGCGAGTGACGGTGCCCATAGTGATCACCTGCGGGATGATCATGCCCCACTTCTTACGGAGCTCCCCCTCCGGGACGCTCTGAGGATCTACATCAGGAGGAAATCCCATATTCCACCCTTTGCCCTCAACGTCCTGCCATCCGACCATCTGGTTGAGGATCCGATCGCGAGCACTAACCCAGTAACTGCACTGCACTCCTACATCGACCATCTCCTTCGCCGCCTCGCCTGCACCACTGCGCAAAGTCCCGTCCATAGCAAAGTTGAAGAAGCTCTTCGCCAGTGGACTACCCACGTTTGCCTTCTCGCCGTCCTTGTGCGGGAGCTTATAGAACACGAACCCGTTCTCCACGTATTCCGCAAGCTTTACATCCGCATCATCCACGAAGAAGAGCTGCTTCAAGTGCTTGAACTTCTCCGGTGCGTCGTCGCCCTTTTGATGTGGGACGCGAAAGATCCATCCATGTTCCCGGGAATGAAACAGTGGGTAGTCGTGCCAGGACATCTTTAGGAAGAGGGGAGCGAAGCGGTTCTTCATCGTGATGTCTAGCGACCCTGGTGGCATGTCCTTCTTCGGCTTCGTGAGGTCCCAGAACCACTTGGGCCACTGAACAGGCGGAGGCTTCACGACCTTGGGTTTGGTCTTGCGCTTCGGCTTGGGCACGCCATCCTCCCCTACACAGGTCTCGGTCCAGTCGAGTTGGCTTAGCCAGGGATCATCGGGAGTATTCCCCCGCTCATGGGCAGCTTGAGCCAAGGCTACAACGTCGTCGTGCGAGGCAGTACCAGAGCAGATGCTTTTCGCCAACTCGACGTCACAAGAGTCCATCTCGCCGTTGTTCAAGAAGACAAGAGCATGGCGAGCACTGAGAAGCGACGAGGTTTTCATGTTCTTCTTTGAGCTCGGGATGCGCAATACTTCTGGTTCGCCGGAGTCATTCGAGACGATGTAATGCCATTTTTCTTTCGGCGTGAACAACATGGGATGTCCCTTGTACGATAACTGCAGGAGAAGGGGGAGGTGGCGTTCAATGCATTTTTTGGAAAGAGGGTCTGCCAGAATCTCCGAGAACCAGATAGGTTGCCCAGGCTCGTCGGCTGGAGACAGCTATACAAAAGTCAGAACCAATGCCGCTAGAGCAACAAATGAACTTACTACTGTGGTAGACTCCGGTGTAGGTTCCACGAGTCCACGAGTCTTACCAACAGCTTTGGGACTCCAGTCTAGTTGACTGAGCCAGGGATCGTCCTCAAACTGATTGGGCTCATCAGGTTTCCAAGACTCCATGGCTGCTCTCGCCAGCGCCTCCAGTCCATCTTTCACCCCACGCTCGAGCTTGTTCCATAGGCCCTCTGCGCGTTGGATGTAATCCTCCCACTGTTCATTGACAGGCAAGAACCCACTCCCCATCGTCAGCATCCCTGCAAAGCTCACAGGGTGTGGGCAGCTCGAGGAAAACCCAGGAAGAACCTTCTTGTACACGGAATGGGTAACGAAGACGTCCGAGGCGCAGTACCCAAGGTAGTCGGTGAGGCCAGCGAGGATCTCTTCTGGCGTACAAGTCATGAAATCATTCCGAATCTCCTTGGAGATGTCGATGTTGCAATAGAGCTTCGCAACATCAACAAGAGAGTTCATGGCTGTCAGATCCTCCCAGCTTTTGCGGCCATCTCCAGTGTCTTCTTCAACCTCGTTGCCTGGCGGAGGACCAGGTGTGAAGGTGTCTGATGCAGCTTCTTGCAGAACAGGCAAAGAATCTTGAAGGTTTTGCCAAAGCTCCGCGAGTTCGGCGCGTTTGGTTTCGTCCGCCGGTACACCATTTTGGGCGGCACGATGCATGTCGCTCAACTGCTCCTGGACGTCGAAGAGTAGGTTGCGAATAGCTTCGACTGCTTCTTCCTTCCGTTGCTTGTCCTCTTCCTTGTCCTTGCGATGTTTCATCCAGGCAGGGCGCTGGTGAGAGGAGATACCCTTGACAGCAACGTGGAGCGCCATGGTATCGAGAAAGCGGTTTTGAGTCCCGTTGACGTGGTACTCTTCCAGTATACGCGCGCGATCGTATGAGACATTGTGTCCGACGATGATGCGAGGGACCTCTGAGGGACCGAAGGGAATGAGCTGCTCGGAAGAGGCGGAGGAAGGATCTAAGAGCCACGGTGATATCCAGACATACCACGCGTTGGGCGACGCGGCGCAGGCCATGATAGCGTACTTCGTGTAGTGGGGGAGGGTCTCGACGTCGAAACAGAGCATAGTCTCGGGCTCGCCTTTGTGCATGGGATAGGGAACGTGTTCAGAGTACCCAGAGCCGTCCTCGTTGTAGATGTACTTGGTCCATCCAGCCTGGATATCGAAGTTTTCTGGTCGCGGAGGCAACTTGGACTTGGCAAAGGTATGCGCGTAGGTGCGATAGGGATCACCTGTCGACGTGCCAATGCGATAGAAGTGTTCGAGCAGGTTCTTGCCTTGCAGCGGCGGCAATGTGAATTCTGTCGAGGGGAGGTTGGATGACTGGCTTGGATCGAGGTCGTGCGCCGCGAGATGCTCGAGGGCGATGTTGGTGTATATCTGGGGTGGAGCGGGGAAGGAGCAGTTTCTGAAAACTTGCTCGTGGACATTGCGAGACAGCATCTGGACGCCGAGCGCGTTTCGCTTGACTGGAAGGAAGTTAGCGACAGTCAGTACTGCATAGCTGGTTGCATACCATGTTTCTGCACCGGCTTGGCTTCCTCCTCTGTTTTTTGCAAGATGCGCTGCGGCGCTGGTCGGTGCAAGATGTTGTGCGAGGTCTCCAAGGGTGGTTGACGCTGAGCCTGGGCAGCGGGTGGTTGAGTACAGTGAAACCACCGAGACAGACCATGATTTGGGAGTCGTCCAACAGATCTACGCATTTGACGCGCATAAGGCGAACGTTTTCGGAATCAAAGGAGTGGACGACGACGCGGCACAGACCGTCGTTGCTGGAGGGAAGGGAAAAGGTTTCTGAATTGCTGCATCTAATCGTCCTTACCTAATACCCTTACCCTGTTCAAACAACTTGCCTCCTACCATGACTGCCGACCCAGTCCTCGGGAAACGCGCCAGAGACGGCGAAGCTGAAGACACGGTCGCTGTCGCTGCAGAGGAGGACAGCGACGATGATGTCGGCCCCATGCCAATGCCCGTAGACGAAGGCACCGTCAAGAAGAAACGAAAAGGTGTGTCTGCCTTTGCATTCCCCCCATTATGAACCTCAAGGGATGCAGAACCGTTTTCATAGTCCTTCCACACGAAAAGCTCTACCTCGAGCATCTGCCCAACACGGATCAGTACTACAAAAGTTTCATGCATCGCGACACTGTCAACTTTTGTGTTGTCACAAAGTGCGTTGGCGTTTCCAGGTCTCCTGCACTGGCCCTCATGTTGTCACCAGAACAGAGTTCATTATCACCACCTCCGTCGACGGACATCTCAAATTGTGGAAGAAACAAGATAACGGGATCGAATTCGTCAAACACTACCGCGCGCATATCACACCCGTAACTTCCGTGTCTGCCAGCGCCGATGGTCAGCTCTTTGCCACCGTATCTGAGGATGGGACTGCAAAAGTATTCGACGTAGTCAACTTTGGTATGCCGATGATCAACTGTGTCTGCTCTGCAGCTGACGCGTCGACCAGACATGATCAACATCATCAAACTTGGCTTCACTCCCCGGTCCTGCTGCTGGGTCCATCGTCGTGGTCAAGCTCAGGGTATTCTAGCAGTGTATGCCGCATTCTGGTCTTGCCATGGGCCTTGACTAATATGTTCTGTAGTGCAGACGCCGCATCGGGCACCATCAGACTCTATGAAGGCAGGGGAGAAAGTAAACCGCTGGAGACTATCGAGAACCTCCACCGCTCCCCCGTCCATGTCATGGCAGTATGTACATTGGCGTTCCCGTCGACGTGTCTGACCTTCAATAGTACAGTGACCGTTACGACACGGTCATATCCGCAGACGAAGCCGGCTTTGTCGAGTACTGGCAACCAACTGAGCCCTTCACGCTGCCAAAGAACGTTCACGGCATGTGGTCCTACAAGTCCGAGACAGATCTGTACGAGTTCAAGAAGGTCAGTGCTCATTCTCTGTCCTGTAACCTCAACCGAATGATCCCTCTTAGTCCAAATCCACACCAACCTGCATAACTCTCTCTCCCGACTCATCGTCCTTCGTCACCTTCTCTTTGCCTGACCGCCAAGTCCGCGTATTCTCCTTCCTCTCTGGCAAGTTGACTCGGAAGTATGACGAGTCCCTCGCAGCGATCCAGGAGATGCAGCAAGCCGGAACGGCGGTGTACAAAGTGGAGGATATGGAATTTGGTAGGCGGTTGGCGGCGGAGCGGGAGCTCGAGCTGCCTGGTCCGGATGGCCTCATTCCTGGGCGGTGGATAAATGCCATTTGGGACGAGAGCGGCGCGTTCATTTTGTATCCATCGCTGCTTGGCATCAAAGGTGTGTGACTTCTTACTTGTTGAGTCTAGAACATCATTGTGCTTAACCAATTATAGTGGTCAACACTGTCACGAATCGCGTCGCTCGATTGCTTGGGAAAGATGAGGCTATCAGATTCCTGAATATCACACTTTATCAGGGTGCACCCGCTAAGCGCGCTCTGACGACCATGGTATGCCGTCCAAGAACTCGAGTGTCATCTCAACTGACCATGAATAACAGGCGATGGCGGCATCTGCCAATCCCATTCTGGCGGACAAAGCCCAGAGAGATCCCAACATGTTCTGTACGGCGTACAAACGCTCGCGATTCTACATTTTCACCCGCTCGGAGCCGTATGTGGTTTCCTTTACCTACTCAGACCCCATCTGACCTTTGCAATAAACAGTGACAACAAAGAAGGCGAACGTGACGTTTTCAACGAGCGTCCCACACGCGAGGAGCAGAACATTGCCTCTGCCGCGCCCGTAGCGCTCTCCGGGCCCTCGCCCATAGCGAACGCCGCCACCATACACACCACGCTCGGGGACATACACATGCGGCTGTTCCCCCAGCAGGCGCCTAAGGCCGTGGAGAACTTTGTCGGGCACGCAAGGAGCGGGTACTTCGAGAGGGTGATATTCCACCGTGTCATTCCGAAGTTCATGATTCAAACGGGAGACCCGCTGGGTGATGGGACGGGCGGAGACTCGATATGGGGGAGGGAGTTCGAGGATGAATTCTCGGATGACTTGAAGCATGACCGGTCAGTGCTCTACTCATCCTTCCTCTCGATCTGCGAACTCACGAGTGACTGTGATGTAGACCTTACACTGTGAGCATGGCGAATGCAGGCCCCGGGACGAACGGGTCACAGTTCTTCATTACGACGACGGCGACGCCGTGGTTGGATAAGAAGCACACCATCTTCGGCCGGGTTATCTCTGGCTTGGAGGTTGTGCATGCGATTGAAAACGTGAAGACTAACAAGGGCGACAAGCCATATGAAGATATCAAGATTGTGAATATCGATGTCGAGTAGGTAGATATATGTGTACGAATTGAGGGTGTGTTTTGCAGTCATAAGGAGCGATGCAAGTTCACATCTATGAATCCATTGTAGCTGTACTTGAGTAGGTAAGGTCCGTTGCTATCGTGCTTAGTACGAGTCCTGCGAAAGATAATCAAAGGACGTACGTCGCGACAGCCTGGTCGACGCAGTCTCGTTCCCGGCTGTCGACAAGAATGGGAGCTGTTGAAGTACTGGACAACGACATCGGTGGGTAGGAAATTGTAGCTGGATTAATGCCTGCTACGGTCGTACAATGAGTACTGATAGGATGAGTTCTTCACAAACTCTGCGAGTCCCTCGTTGTTGCGTTCTTCCGCTGTATTCTGGAAGAAGAGTCCAGTGCCTCAGATGACAAAGTTGACAGAAGAGACCACTCGAAGCATAGTACAGGCCACATGAAGTGATGTGGACTGTTTCGAATCACGGAGAATACCTTGTACGTATGACTTATAGAAAAATCTCTCGCTTTCTCGGTCTCATGAATGTATACATTGATCTCTAGATTATGGTCACAGACAGAGCAAATTCATCGCTTCGGAGCTCTAGCGTAGAACGGGATAGCTCAATCCACCCGATGCCATACGTCGTGGCATATACTTCTCAACTGCGGCCAAATCAACGCAAGAGAATATTTTTGCCATCGCTTTCATGCCTTCCGCCACGTTGGGCTTAGACTCGTCGCACCTTGCAGAAATGTCAGCGATTGCATGACGACTAGAGCGAAGATACATACTCAACAGCCAAGGCCTCAAAGGCGCCGTGAATACCAAAAGGATCTGCTCCATCCTTCCAGCGTACTTTGTCCCAGACGGCAGCAGCTTCCGTCTTGTCGGGCCATTCTCCTAGAAACAGTAGGGAGGCACGTATGGTTTTCTCGAGGTCAGGACCGTTCGCCATCACATCACGTGCCTCCTCCCGTTCTGCGTAGTTCGTTTCTGAATCAGAAGAGCCATAGCCACCCCAATAATCGTTTTCCTCCTCCTCTTCCAGGGGGTCGTGTTCACCGTACTTGGTTGAAGCCCTTGCCATTTTCACGAACTGCCGGAGGATTTTCTCGATCATACCTCCAAGCTTGTCGTAAGGATAATGTCGGGGCTTCATACGGACAGCAAAAGGGATCTTTGGAATGAAATTGGTATCGAGCCAGTCTTGCGCATCGCCGAGGTTGGGGAAAATAAAGTGAATCTCTTGCCAGACGTCGCTTTTTGAGGAAAGTAGATCGTTCTCGAGGATTTTGAGCGCAGCCTGTTTATGCTCTGGGGCTGGTTGAACGGAAAGATACTTTGCCGTCGCTCGAATGCTTGTAGAGTCCAGCTTGTCCACCAGAGGTATAAGTTCGTCAATGAGACCCTCATCTTGGAAGATTGTCGCCGCATCCGAGTAAGATATAGTGCGCTCTCGACCAGAAGCGATGTTCTTACGAACGACTTCGAGAAGGAGTGGTTTGACTCCTGGAGTGCCTCGAGCAACCACCTTGAACATGGCGGCTGTCGGGTCCTTCTCAAACTCCGTTATACGTCTCTGATTGCGCAATTCTATGGAGCTCCTTGCGGCCTGATGCATGGCCTCCGTCCAATGTTGGTCCCAGAGGGGATACCCGTCGTGGTCATTGACGTCTGCGGAGACGTTTAATGCTTAGATTCGGAGGTTAGCAACAGCGAAGCATGACTGACCATCGACGTTGGTCCTGAACATATCGAATACCTTGTCCACAATGCAGAGGTTGTCCAGTTCGTCAATGACAGCGGACACGGAGATGCCTTGTACGTGGGTGACCACCAAGAGCTCCCGCCAGAACCAATGCAGAGCGCGATCAATATGATACTCGTTGTGAAATATCACTCTTCCATCCTCGGCTGTGATGTCAAGTTCTGTGAACATATCACCGAACTCCGAGCTACATGTTGATTGAGTAGGGCATGGTAAATGAAGAAACTGCGATCATACCGGCTGCGACAGTTCCTGATAGATTGGACGGTCTCCGAGCAGCGTACCAGACACTTCTGGATGAGGTCCACCTTCGCGTCACACTCCATCAGGGCGGTCCAAAGGTCAGGTAGCCAGCCTGCGATCTGGTCGCAAAGCTCGTTCATGAGCTCTCCTTGCTCCTCCCAGCCATCATGCCAGTCGTTTTTGCAGCTCTTCTTGAATGCTCCAAGCGATTTGGTGAGAGCACTCTTATGAGTGGCAAAATTTACGAGCTTCGCTCCGAGATTTTTGCGAGCGGCAACAGTTTGAGTATTATCGACGCGTCGTCGTTTAGCAGGACGCGCCACAGGTGTCTGGCTCGTTGGATTCTGTCTCTTGGCATCCGACATCGCAAGGAATGAGGTCGAGGTAAGGATGATGGTTTGTTTGAAAGGGCAAGCAGTCAAACAAGACCGGTCGAAAGACAAAGGCAGTGGCAGTGGCAATGGCACGTGCGGAGAGAGAATTCGTCACTGTCACTCAGCTGTCACTGCCTGTCAGTGGCACAGGCAATTGGGGGAGATTGGGGACCATTTGCAGATACACTCGAGTGGATAAGGCATATAGTGTGGTCGTGTCACTGTTGATACACTAAGGCACTGTTCATAGATAGGTAAATACAGATAATTATGCGCAACCTCAATCACAAGTAAAATATATCCTTCGGATCTATATCTGCATCCATCGCCGTCGACATTGTGGTCTGTGAACTCCCAGGGGCCCAAGATTTCTTCTTTGTCTTCCGTCTACTCGCAGTTCTGCTATCAGCCTCTTTCGACCTCGTGTCGCCACTAGCCAGTGGACCCTTGGCACCTCGTTTCTGTGTCGTCTTACCTTTCTTCTTTGATGGTTTCCCCATCATGAGTCGTTCAAAACGCTCTTGCGACATTGCGTTGGCGTAATCCTCCTTCGTCACACCACCACCACCAAACAGGCCTCCTGCGTTGTCGTCATCGCTGAGGTCAGGAAGAGGCGACTCCTTCCGCTTTCGAGACTTGCTAGGACGGTGACTCTCGTCCATCATGTCCTCCTCCTCCCCTCTACCGTCAATGGCTGCAAAATCGTCGTCATCAAAGTGAAGGAACGTGTCATCGTCGAAGTTCGAGGGTCCCGCGATAGAGCGAGACTCGGACGTGAGTCTTGACACCGAGGTGTGATTATGTCGAGAGCGTGATGTAGATCCAGAAGTAGAGTCGTGTACCCGAGCACCATCAACGGGACATCGAAAAACAGACGTTTTCGATTCATGCCCAGCAGCAACAGTAGTACGCAGATTATTTCTGGAACGCGAATGTGACGGGTTCAGGGCACCAACTTCCACATCGACAATCTCGACCTCCGAGTCATTGTCATCATGTGGTGCTTGGTCGCGACGCCAAGCAGACGAAGATGCTCTTGTGTTCGTTGCCTCGTCTCTGAACAGCGCTTCCCAATCCGTCCTGATGAAGTCTTCATCGTCGGGAGCGTCTGAGTCGGGATTGGGGAATGTAAAGTGACCTGGCCTTGAGCTCTCGCCCAGGCTATGTCCCAGATAAGAAGGCTCAGGATAGGCGTTGCGGTCGAAGTGGTTGACCAGGGAAGCTGGGACTAGCGCAGTAGGGGGTGAAGAGCGGTGTAACCTCTTCACTTTGCGCTTCGGCGGGGACTGCGGTGGAGGAGAAGAGGCGACCTGACTGCTGCCCCCTTCGTCATTGCCACGCTTCTTCTTTCCTTTGCCCTTGCTGCTCTCCTCCAGATATGCCTCCACCAGCTCCGGATACACTTTGTGCAAGATTGATGCGGGAATCCACAACTTGAAGTTCTTCTTCTCTTCCTCGTATGGGGGAATGTCCACATTCTTCCGTGCCAACTCGACAAGTTGACCAGGGCATATCACCGTGCGATATTCCAGCAGATCGTCTGTGGACGTGTGGCTTCGTGAGCCCACAATCTCGACGACGAGCGGGCTCGAGTGTAGTCGGGGAGTGCGAACATAGTTGCCCTGATTCACAAATGCGTCGTATCTTCTGTCTCCGCCACCACCCAGCCACCGTGTCACGTCGTCTACCGACGCATTCTCCACCGCTGCGCGTCTCAAGACTCTCTGGACCGCCCCCTCCCACACCATCGAGCCCATCCGCTTCATTAGATCTGGCCAGTCTGTGAAATATTTGGCGCAGAACGCGACGATGGCTGGTACGTCCATCGCTTGCCTGTCCAAAATTCGGGCAGGCTGAGCATGTCGAACGGGATTGACGTATGCATCGAAAATCTCAAGATCAGGGAATGAGGGAGGGAGCACAAGAGAAGGGGATCGACGTCCAAGTTTCCCGCTAGCGTTTGAGTGGATCTCGACATTCATACGCGCGCGCCATGAAACGAGGAAAGCTGACAAATTGACCGCTTCACGGTGGGTGTACGCATCGAAAAGCTCGTCGCCGTATCCGAGCTGTGCAAGCCCACTAGCGACTTTTGGGCCACAACCCTTCACGCCTTCCTAGAGGGATAGGTGAGCTGCGAGAAAAGAAGCAGAACTGCGAACATCCTACCGGGTCATAATCGCCCCCACAAAGAAGTGCGAAGAGAATCATCCCTCCTCTGGTGAAGCCCGCATCCCTCTTGATAGCTTCGGCTTTATAGATTTTGACGTGGTGTTTACTGGCTTTTCCGGTCCTGTCCACCGCTGGACTTGGTTGATTCCCTGATAGTGTGGGACTTTTACTGAACGAGACGTCAGATGAATGACCTGGAGAAAGATTGTGCTCACTTCTTTATAACACATCTGGCCCCGAACAGAAATGCGTCCACGTCGTCTGTAAGCACAGCATCCACATCCAGTTGGGCAAGTTCTGCCTCTGCTTCACCGAGCGCCATGACCCACTGCCACCCAAAAGCGGTGATCAACTCCTTCATCGCCGCTGTGAGGAAATGGGAGCCAGATTTGCCCTTCTTATTGTTTCTCTGCAGATACCAAGGTCGGTCCAGTGTGAATATTAAGTTCATGGATTACGTACCTTCACCTTCGGCCGCTCTCGTCCATCGAAAACAAATACAGGGAAAACCGGTTCCTTCGCTGTGGACGGTATACGTCAACATTGGCGGGCATGCTGGCCAAGTGAGACTCGCCGAACTCCTTCAACTTGAAGAAGAGGTTCCTCAACTCCGGATTTGGGCCCTTGTCTCCTGCGGCTTTGGAGGTGCCGGCATGCTGGTACCAAATACTCGCGTCGACTGCGATGGTGTACGCGTAACTACGAACAGAGACTGTCAGTTGGCGATGTAATTCTCAACGATGACAAGGGAGAGAGAGGAGGAGGGCATTTTGGAGGGAATGATAGAAGAGAACCTCCATACCGACCCGTGCCGTTCTTTTGGAATCCGTCGACGACACAAAGATGTCTGAGAGCTCGCGTTTCGGCCGTAGGATTGATGACCTGCGTTGGAGAATGGGGCATTGAGACATGACTGCGAGATGCAGAGAGATTCCTGGTGATGCACATACATCCCAGAGGCCAGGCACACCCATGAGGACAGTAAAAAATAGAATGTGGACGTCGTGGTGAGGTTGTTGACGACTGTTGATTCAGAATCTGATGAGACGCGATGCGTCACTGCACCTGACCTGTGACACTAGGATTGAATTCCAAGTTTGCATGCAAGCTCTTGCAAGGCTGCAGGCATTCCTTGTCGTCAGGACAGTGCTATCCTTGCGGCAGGAAGCTGATCTCACGAGACCAAGTCGTTGCACCTATGTACAGGCTGAATCTCGAATTTCTATCTCCGAAGTCGGAGAGTAGCGTAGCACAAGAGTAGAGCACGCTGTATGATTGCATGTCTTCCAGAAGGCCAACCTGCACTGACTTACGCGGGTACCTAACAGCGCAGGACAAGGTTTGACCCCAGGCCTCGAGTATAGTTTTGGGTGTCTTATCGCAAACCACTGAATGTGACGAGGCTCATGTATGCAGAGTTTCTCCGACTTGCCGTCAAGGAAATACCAAATTCCGCGGGAGCTTATGCTGGCAGCAGGTGCGCAGCCTAGCACATATCTCATGCTTGAGTGTCACCAAAGGCAATCCTTTGGTTGTCAAGATTCGAGCTCATTCTGTGCATCCGCCGGCTTCCTAGTCGAGCGCATAGAACCGACAACTAACTTAGCTAGGAGAGGCGTGACATGTACCTTTTTGCCTTGCCGGCGAGCTTGAGTTCAGGTTCAGTTCCCAATGAGACTGAAGGATGATACACCCACCCCCGTCCTTGGACCATTGTTGCCTCCGCAAGCAACATAGGACACTCCCATGATGTTGACAGCGTGGACGTGTTTCAATTCTTCGAGTCGGTCGACGGTTGCAAGGCTCTGAAGTAGATCATTGAGAGAAATGAGCAGACTCACATTCCAGAACGAACCCGAAGGATGAGATTCCAGCATCGGCCACGGTCTGAGCAAGGCGTGAATAACGTCCAGCTGCGCCAGTTGACGTCAAGGCAACCGATAACGATAACAAGCTCCGGCATAACTTGTGAACGCTCTGGATGAACTTTCCACGTCGGTTTCTTTTGCGCCACATCAACGAAATCGAGCAGTGCCAAGCGGCCTGTCGGAACAATTTCGCAAGCCAGGTCCTGGAGCAGATCTGTCTTGGTGTGTAGGTCCTCAGGGCGGCGCTGCAAACATTAATGACTGCAGTAGTCTGAGTGCCATAGCGCTATAAATCCCTTGTGGATATGATGGAGAAGGAAAATTGATGGGACTTCGTGTACTTTCGACGAGAGAGTTTGTTGATCATGTTTTGCTCGACGGTGACAGTCAGCTGGCGTCGTGAGATGGTTTCAAGTTGATCGAAATCATGAGAAACTCCTGTATGGTGGACATAGTGGGAAATAATCCAAATTGTGGTGCTTTGTACATGTGCTCATAACTTTGGCTTTTTGTCTGGCTTTTTTGTGCAGCTTTGGGTCACTTCACAGTGTGGAATTGTGAGCTATGAGTTTGGCTTCACATGAGTTGCTGTAGTTCAGTTTTCTGAATCACTTCGGGCCTGCGCACCCCGCCCGCCCGCCAATTTGATCCCAATTGGGATGATTTATTATGTATTTATTTCACAGACCAAAAAACAGTCAGACATACCAAATCACCCTTTGCCGACATGTCCGCCAGGCGCCCGTGTCGCTCTTGTGCTTTCGTGGGAACTTGGCAGCTACCCCCAAGTTCTCGCGCCCTCATCACTCCTCCACTGGTCACTGTCACCGGACACCCGCCGCATACGCCGCCTTCACACCTAACAAACGACTAATGTGTCGAAATAGCATGCTGACCTCTTCAAATATCCTGTGCGTCAGACCTCCTCTATGTGGCCCGTCTCTTGTGGCCCATCTCTCAAACCTCCCGCTCGCCTTTGATTGTCTCAGATACAACCTACCTGATAAACTATGTGCTTACTCTTTGGACCTGACGGCGCATTATACAGCCTGTCCGACTTCTTTGAACGAGCTTCAACGGCTCTCGCCTTGGTGTGTGCCATCCTCGTCCCTCCGTGTCCGTGTCTGACTCAGACTGACTGCCTCTCGACAGGCTGCTAGGCTCTAGGTAGCACTAAACGACGTCTCACTGGGTTTGGTGATCCCGCCAACATGTTACTCCTGCTTAACTTTGCCAAGCGCATCTGCTACCCATCACCCAGCTGCTGACCATGGGTCCTGTGGTACCTCTCTGCAGTCCTGCTCCTTGTCCCGCTATGCCTCAACAAGGACCTCTGCATAAAATCGTGCTCCGCCACACATTCTTGCAGTCTTACTACCATGGGCCATTGTCTCTGTTGTGTCCTACCTGAACCCTCACACCCGCACCCGCATTCATGCCTCGACGTCCTCTGCACACTTCCGGTACCTCTTCCGTTGCAGCGGTGCAGACAGTTGCACGCCGCTCATTCTCGGTCTCATTCCCAATCCAGCCAGCTTCAGCTCCAGTTGCCACTACCCATACTAGTATACCTTCACGCCCCATTGTCTCAAGCGCACCCAACCCCAGGTAGGACTTGAACACTTAGCACACGCCGCGCACGTCCGAGACGGCGGCAAGCATGCGGAGTGCAGCGTATGTCACAAGGGTCTGGGTGTCACAGGTGTGCAATTCGAGGATAATGATGGAAAGGGTGCTGGTGTTGGGCGTGTCCAATCATGTAGTGATATAGACAGGATAGGTAGATGAATGCCCCAGGTCTGGGGTACATATACATCGGGAGCAGTCCTGCGCGTCCCATTCTGATTCTGTGTGGCGTTGTGAATCATGACACATGGCACTGATAATGACTTAAGTACTTAAGTACCACGGGATCTGTCCTGTTTTGGGTTGCATGTCCCGACGACGGTGCCTTGAAGTCCGTACTACGGCAATGAACTAGTAGAAGCCAGACTGTGAGCACAAGCGAGACTTTGAGCAAATGAGAAGCTGGACCAAAAAAAGCCAAACAGAAAGCCAGATTCATGAGTACAAGTACAAAGCACCACAGTTTGGATTATTTCCCACTATGTCCACCATACTCCTGGCAAGAGAGGTGAGCATCGGAGTATTGGAGCTCGGGGAAGCGAAAAGAGTCAGAGTGAGTAACCAGGTATTGGATAGAAGTACATGTACATGATGGCGACAGATGAGAATTATGGTGGACATAGTGGGAAATAATCCAAACCGTGGTGCTTGGTACTTGTCCTTGCGATCTGGCTTTTTATCTGGCTTGTCAGAGGCTGAATTTCGAGTCTGGCTTGTGCTTTGAGTCTGGCTTTCAAAAGCTGAGCACTTTTTGAAAGCACTTGAAATTCTCAGATGGTTTGACTTTGCATCCATCTGGCTTTGAGTCTGTCTGGCGACGCTGGCCTCTGGTCCCTTCCTGTCCGGACTTCGGGCCCACTTAGTGTGGACTTAGACATTGAGCTTAAGTGGCCCGATTAGGCATATGCATGCATTTGCAGGAGTATGTGGTTAAGATGATTCATGTCCATTGTCCAGAAGAGATACAAGGTAGACTACAGCCTCACAATAGACATTGATACCCCAATTACCATCGTCTCGGGTCAGGTCAAAGCCCTCAAACATTCTACGAGCATCCTCGACATCTTCATCCCGGTTCACAGAAGTGTTAGGGTCAGACTCATTCGCTGGTATGTCCACTCCAGCGTCTTCTGCACCGTCAACACCGTAAGTACCATCCACATAAGACACATCGTCGCCGACATCACCCGTCCATACACCCTTCAGCATGAGATCTGTGCGACTCAGCTCATATATAGCTATCGGGGTCTTGTTTTTGGCAGTGCGAATTCGATGGTGGTTCCAAGCCTCCTTGGCACGATCTAAGGACTCCTGGATGCGCGGCTGAAAGACCAGAAAGAGACAGATACAGTGGAGGGGATTCTCCTTACACCATAGGCCGTTCCGGTCCAGATATAGAAAAATTTGGCGAAATGCTTCGAGACTGTCCTTCTGGATGTCAACCCAGATTCGTTCGATGCGGACGTTATGCAGAGATCTGGAAGACAGGTAAGAAAAATCGAGTAAGAATGTGAGCAAAGACATACTGTCCACGTAGATATGCGCGATGGGCTTCTCCCCAGTGGAAGATCATGGCTGCCTCTATGCCATTATTCTCGGTACCATAGTCCCCTCTGACACGACTGGGCCAACCAAGCATCTCCACACCAGCTAAGAAACACTGTGTCACGGTATTGGCGCGCTTGTTTGACCGACACTCCATATAGACAATAAGGCGCGAATGACCGTCAACACAGCCATGTACCCAAAATCCCCAGTACTTGAGTTTCTCGTGGCCGTCTTGATGCCAGAGAGCGTTTGCACCGCGGACTTTGTAGACTCTACGCTTGGTGACCTTCCTCCACCTATGCATGCACGGTTCAAATACACAGTCTCTGCGCAGTGACTAGCATGAAGAACGCACCTTGTAAGAACACCTAGGACATCCACTCTCTTCAAGCTCTCTTGAACGCGTCTCCGTGGAAGGTGAATGGCCAAAGACTCCAGATGACCTCTCAAGATAACTGAGCCCGTGAAGGGATGCTGAAGGGAGAATTGGGAGACGATCTCGTCGAGGTCATCGTCACTGATTTCTGTAAACTCGCGGACTTCGCCTGCCATTCCGCTTCGTTGAAGATGATTGAAGAGAGTCCTCCGTGTGATGCCGTACGTCCTCGCAATATCTCCCCAGGTGTTACCCAAGTCATGCAAAAGACAGATTCTCTCCATGTCGAGTACATAGGCAGGACGACCAGCATGACCGGTGTAGTGACGAGGAAGGTGTTGGGCAACAGGCGGTGGTGGATGATCGAGAAAGTTGTGCAGGTCACGGAGGTGAGCGTCCAGACTAGCGACCATGTCACGTATATCCTCCTCTCAGAGGTCTTCATCGTCCAGAGTGAGTACCAAATTGCGAATTGCTGTGAGCTGATTGGACATGCGTTCCACGGCCCCAAGATCAGCATTGGGAAAGGATGTGATGATGAAGCGCGCATCGTTCACTACGTTATGACAATGATTCAAGAATTGGGAGACGTGGTCGCGGTGATTCTCGCCTGCGTTCATAGCTGTAGGAAAGAATGAACAGTGAACAAGATCACATGCTGTTACATAGATACACGCAATAAGCTACATAATACACGTATCAAGGCCTATTCTACCAGACTGTGTCCTTCAAACGTGTAATATTGGAGGTCAGCTCATTACAGACCTTGACCCAGATCTCTCCCTGATACACTATGTGAGGCGCATTCCGGTCGGGATGATAGGTCTGCAGATATAGCAATGAGTATATGCCCAGAAGAACTGAATGAAACTCACAAGATGGGCTGCTCGGAACTGTGTCTTCCTTGACGTATCCTGAGCGGTACCGGTCTCAAACTCCTCTCGCATGTCCATCCTTGGATGACTGAAATCCCGCTTCAAGAGCCTGATGAGAAGACCCCATTCAAATACTTTGGCTGGGAACTGAGAGGCTCGATAGAGCTTGCCCTCAGGTGTCCTCAGATTGGGTCCAGTCAGGTCCCAGCTTGGCTCCATGTACTCATGATCGTTAGCCTGGATAGTTCGAGGCGGCGAGGGCGGTCGCGGTGGCGGTGGGAAGGCAAACGTCCGGGTAGCCGACAAATCTGTCGTATTGTCAGGACAGTCATTTGCAAATGAGGGGTACTGTACTTACTCGGAACGACGAGTTCTAGGAACCACGGAGCGTCGGGTCCCGTAGGACACAAAGGAAGTTCTATATCATCATCAGAGTTAAAATAAATTGAGACGTTTATACTCATACCTTTATCACTGTGCCGACACGACCTGACCGGTTGCTCATTTCCAGTAGTGACGTTGATCATTGCCTCTTCGGAAGGTATGTGGCTAGGGCGGGGTGCATTGTAACATTTCGGAGACTGTGGATATGTTAACAGGTGCTACGCATAGATGTACTAGTCAAACTTACCTTCAGGAAATGATAGAGTTTCCAAGCCAGGGCCAAGCAAAAGCGTCCTAGGATCTGTGCAATTTCATGGTAATGACCGCCTGTAGAAGAGACAAGCAGGAAGTGCCGTATGGTGCAGATCAAAAAATCCAGCCCGAAGGCACCAGCACCTAGAACTGAAATGAACATAAGCGACGGATCGGACGAGTCGCCCGCGAAGGTCTCAAGATGGTCGCGAATCTCCTTTGGCCTGACTGTACTGCGATCAAGGAGGTCGCGGAGAGCTGCGAGCCCATTGTGTATGACCGAGTGTCTGGGGGCTAGAGCCTGATAGAACAGTTAGTCTGCAGTCTATTGTATGCAAATAGTGCTACTCGCCAGATGTTCCCGAATGATAGGACGGTTGAACGCAATGACAGCGGCCAGCTGTCGGAAACCGCTCAGAGGGTACCAGAATTCGCCAGGTACTTGACGCTGGAAGTAGCGTATCAAGTCCTCCAGATTGGAGGCAATGACAGCCAAAGTCGCAATATGTATCTGCAGGTTCGACTCAAATGGTTCGGATAGGCCACGCATACGAGATATGTGAACAGTGAGATTGGCTACCTCACGAATAGCCTGGGCAGCACTGTCAAAGTTTTGGCCACCAAGGCGAAACAGGTCGATGAATGTGCGATTATCGTCGATGGGCTGATCAGGCGCAGAACGAACATTAGCAGCTTCCTTGTCGAACCTTTCGAACGCGGTGATAGAGCTTTTATCGGACAAGAGAAGTTCGACAGCGAGATCGGGTCGCCCCTTGAGCATCAGCGAAGAGTTGACCAGGGAAAGAGTACCCCGCGCCTGAGCTGCGACTACGGCAAACTGAGTGTATGACGCCGTAGTGAACGTTGCAGACTAGATAAGGATGAGCCTATGACAAGAAACTAGGTGTAAGAGCGAACGAACCCATTTACCGGTGGCTCCATAGCTGGAGTCTCCGAATCGTCGTCCACCAATGTGAGGACTATACATATTCAGCATAGCTCGTTCCAGAGCGGCGAACTCTGTCGGCAACTGCAAGCCCTACGACCATATCAGAAAAGTCAAATCGTAAGTGGAGCTGATCATACCTTGGGTGAGGCGCTCCGAGAAACAGTGGGGGATTTAGTGACTGGGGGCAGAGGCCTGTCACAATCGTCCGAGTCCCCATCCGCCATTGGCTCGAAAAGTGGAGTTTCATTGGCATTGACAGAGGAGTTACGACAGGCTTTTTTGGGAGCAGAAGGAGCTGGCTCATGGATATGGGAGTTCGACACAGAATTCGGAGATGGTGAACGAGGACGCTGTACGGAAAATCAGTCAAGGAGACCATGATGGGTTGACTCGTACCTTGGTGTTTGGGGTCTTCGGTGCTTCAAAGTCATTTGCTCCGGAGGTTCGCAGATCATCGTATGTCTTCTTCAAAACTAGGTAGATACAATACGGCATCTTGCTTACAGGGATACCAGAAGGTTGACTTTTCTTGGCATTCCTGTGGACGACGATGTCAATTGATCGCACAAGAAAGAGGAGCCAGAACCAGAACTCACGCCTTCAGAAGCTCAAAGCTTGCCTGGCCGGACTCAAGTGCGTCCGTCACGCCAATCTTGCTGCTCGCCCCAGACTTCTCACGAGGCTTGACCTCGCAGACGTTGAATGGACACTCATCCGTGGACCCCTCTGGAGATGGCTTGATGTGACTGAAGGCTGCAGTGATGGCGTCTCTTGTCTCCACAGTAGAACCAGGTTCATTGAGAGTGAATTTGCGAACGCAGTCGTTTAGATGTAAGATGTTGTAAGCTGCTTCGTTGGGGCGATGCATCAAGCCGTCGTGGACGCGGGAGGTAAGCGGGAGGAGGATGCAGATAATGTCGACCTTCTTGTTGGTGTGTTTCTTCTTGCCGTGTTTGGACCCACGACCAGTGTGGTCCTCGAGATGGTCCATCACTTTCTGTAAAGGCCTCAGAGAGTACTAGAAAGTAGGACAAGGGAGACATACGGCCTCCGCAGGATCGAACGGTGCTCTCTGAGAACTCTCTGGGATAGAGAACCCGGCCTTGGGCCGCTCCTTGATCTCCGACCACCATCATCCGGTTTTTTCCCACGGTGAAAAGGCGGGTGAGCAGAGCATCGGGAGGCTCGTCGCGCATCCGCACAGCTGCTCTCCGCGGCGCTCTCTGCCTACGACAGCTCGGACGACACGGCCCGTCGCCAGGACACACACCGCGGATTTGAAGCCCCGAGAGCTCGGCACCCACACAGGATGGAGTCCCTTCCATGGCATATGGGTTCACAGCGGTCTGTACCGACTCGCGCTCCGCCCACGTGTCGTAGCTCTCGGCCGCACCGGAATGAGTCCCTTCCATGGCATATGGGTTCGCAGTGGTCTGTACCGACTCGCGCTCTGTCTGGGTTCTCGGTCACTGGGTCTCTGCGTCCGGCACTCGGACGTTAAACAAGCCAAATGAGTCCTCGCTATGGCATGCAGGTTCGCAGCGGATCTGACCGATTTGCGCTCTGTTGGGTCCGTAATTGACGTTAAACTAAGTCACTACTGGTACGTCTGCAGTCTGGTATGGCGTCTGCAACAACGATAATCTAGTGCATACCCGGTCTGTCTCGACATACAGTCTCGGCGCTCGTGCCGTCTGGTCCCATGGGCTTGTAGGTTGTCGGTCCTTCTTGGCTTTGTCCAGCTGGATACCTGCTTGCCTCGGTGGTCGGGGCTAGACGTTAAACTCAGGAGTCCCCTCTGGCTCTGGATTGGGGGAGTAATGCTGGGAACAGTGTGCTCTGCGTCCGTCAAGACGTTAAACTCGGCTGTGTAGCCCTCCCTTAGTAAAGGAGGTTCGCATTTGACAAATCAGTCAAGGCTCACTGGCCGGTCCTGGACACGACCTTTAAACTGTTCTTTGCCAAATCCCGGCAGGGTCCCTTCTGGGATAGGCGAACATAATTGGGGGGAACTGCTTATCAAAACCATCCGAGACCGGCGGGTCATAGGACACCCTCAGCCTGTTACGTTGTAGCAGTGTGGTTAGTCACTTTGGTGGCGAGACAGAGAGTCCCCATGGGCTGCGGATCCGTACGAGGTGCCAGTCCTCAAACGAAGCAACCAGGGGGGCAACGGGAAGCCGTGCCGGAGTCGTCGCCTGGGTCAACGCGGTGGGCCGTAGCATGTTGGGGAATAGTCGCCTCAACATGGCTCGAGAGTACTAAATCCTCTGTCGGTTCAGGTATCTGAAATGATACTCTGAGCTTAAGTTGATTCCTGCTGACACTTACCCGTCATATGTGCCCCTGCAAGAAAAATACATGGATGAAAAAAAAAAGCTAGAAAAGCTGGCACGGGGAAGTGGTGGGCCTCGAAAGAGAACCCTTTTCGGTGGGCGGAGATTTTTGCCTCATTATACGCTATAGACGTCACTCCTCAAAATGCTAATATAACTTTAAGCTTAAACAATAAAGCCCTCTCCAGAACACTTACTAAATATCGAAAGGATCTCGAAGACAAGGCTTGGCTACACTATAAAGATAAGGAGTGGATCCAGCCACTTCTATCAACTGTAAGCGAACGTAATGGCTTAGTACAATATCATACAACAAAGAATCTTCCGCACTCTGAAGAAATAACACAACTCATAGAAAATGCAATGGAAGCAGATAACATTGTTCAATTTGACGAGTCAATCTTGGAGGGACGTTCATATATCTTAACAGGTGCACGTTTGTGTACACTCTCCCAAGCAGACGCATATAACTTAATCCGAGTAATCAAAGCTCCACCAAAAAGAAAAAGGACCAATGCAAGTATTGCAATAACCTCGTGGGCTATCTTAGAGAACTCCGGAATATTCCCCAATGAAAAAGACGTATGGCTGGCCTTAAACAAAAAAGAAATACGTAAACCAATACAGGCCTTCCTTTGGAAATTAATGCACGGAGCCCATCGTGTCGGTTCCTTCTGGAATAACATTCCTAATTATGAAATACGTGGAACATGCTTACTATGTAATGCGTTGGACAGTATGGAACATATCTTAAATGAATGTATAGCTCCAGAACGCGAAATAATTTGGAAACTAGCACAGAATCTTTGGGAACGCAAATGCAAAGTTCCCTTCTATGATAATTATAAAACAGCCCTAACAGCAGCTTCCGTTGATATTGAAAGCAAGCACAAGCTATCCAAAGGGCATAACCGTGCATATCGCATAATTATAACCGAAGCTCTATATCTGATTTGGGTTCTTCGCTGCAATAGAGTTATTGAAAAAGGAAATGACCCACGCCAACCTTTCACTGAAGCGGAGGTGACAAACCGATGGAATACAATGATTGAGAGTAGATTCCGCACTGACCGCATCCTCACGAATACAAAGCGTTATGGTAAAAGAGCTTTGAAGGCAAAGGTAGTGCTAGACACTTGGAAAGACCTGATCTACTCTAAGACTGGAGCACTAATTCCTAAGAATTGGATTACAACAGCCGGGGTTTTAGTGGGTAACGGGCCAAATGGGTAGTGGCCTGAGTCCCACACTACTGAGAAGTGTGCATAAAGCATTTCCTCGGAGTGGCTTCTTCTTTCAACGTGGGGTGAAACTCCCTGCTCCAACGCTTTCCCTATCTAGTAGATTAACTTTGTTAACAGGCTATTTAGAGCACCACTAAAAAAAAAAAAAAAAAAGAGAACCCGGCCTTTTCGACTTTGGCACGCCTGCTTGCATCCCGATGCTTGGCGCTTGTGCGGAAGGAGTTGTCCCGTGCCTTCGTGAAGTCCATGTCGTGATAAGTCTTCCAAGCGCCGGGCTTGTGGTACGACTGGCCGTCCCCCGACGTCCGCGAACCTTTGAGGGTATCATTCGTCGCGCCCTTGAACTTCGTTTTGTCGATTTTGTTGGGGTCCTGGAAGGCAACAATGAGCATCTTGACAAACGCGCGATGGATAACAGGAAATAACAAACCTGCGAGGGTCCTCCTTCAGAGGCGGCGCTAGCTTCGGCTGCGGACTCGGTGGCATTGAACTGTGGCGCAGGTTCGGGCGCAGGTTCGGACGCCTAGGTTCGACTTTGAGATCAACATGAAATACGAAGGGAGAAAAACCATACCGCCGAGTTCTGGACCCGATGTTGTAGATGATAGATCAAGAGGCATCCACAAAGACACGTATCCTCTGGAATATAATCATCGACAGGTTTGCCCAAAACGGCAGCGTAGCCGCAGTTGCAGTTGCCACAGGCAGTACCAGAAACAAGCTTTGAGAAAGCGGGGGCCATTGAGAGATTTTTCGTTGGCTGGACGTAGACGTAAATGCTTTTCTGCCGCTCTTATAGCTCCAAGTACGGGCTTCTACTCATGAAGTCAGTCTAATTCACAGGCGAATAGATGGTTGCATACCTACCCACAGCGTTAGACGCCTTCAATTGCGGCAGGTGTACTGCCTAGTGGCGCTCAGTTCAAGGGAACGGTCTCATACGCCGGTTCCAATGACAGCTCTTTAACCCGGCCTTGTCATGATTGCAGTTCTCGGGCTTGAATACATCGCCAACAAGATCCTCCGTCGTACAGTACATGTAGACGGAGATTGGTTGTACTTGCAGACATAAGGATAGACTACAGTGACTTGTCCGTCTACGCAGGTTGACAGGTTGAATCAGCCCTAGATCAAGTGTTGAGTGGATGACCAAAGATGAACCAAGAAAGAACGCACGGGCAACAGCAGAGAAAGAAGCAAGTTCAAAGACGAATCGCGGAGTCGTGGTTTCACGGGAGGGCGGTAAGTGTTGTAGCGCCGATCAGAGGGAGTCGCGTGGAACGTGCACATGAGTTCGCCCGAAATCAAGCGTACCACAGCATGAGCACTCGATGACGTGAATGGCGTGAGTGACAGCAAGACGCGCGTGAGTGAAGACAGTGGCGGTCGGGCAACGAGCAAGTCACAACGCGCCGTTCGATTGTGACGATGGTGTAAAGGAGATGGGATGTGTCGTTTGAGACGATCAGCAAGCGTTGATTGCATTTTGCTGCAGGATTGGCAGCGTGCGTGCCACATAATGACTGGGGACCCTGATGCTGGGCATAGAACATGGCGAAATGGAGAGTAGAGCTCGCCTGAATTAGAAATAGAGTGTGTAGTCGGTCAGCCGACGAGAGCGACGCAACGGACACTCGTGTCGCTCGGCACAATGGCGTAAGGGAGTAAGGGAGACGGCGAGTCTAGGGAGGTGATGGCGTGTGCGCGTCAGAAGGATAGCGGAAGTGTATGTAGTTGATGCTGAAGAGATCCATGGCCTCGACGTGCCAGGCGAATGTCGCGCGCCACATTCCCCAGTAGAGGGTAGGGCATGTTCATGCCAGGGAGGCCGCGGCCAGACGCGGGAAGCAGCCGTGTCAGCGCCGATTCGAGACGGGCAACATTCCACGACTTTGTCTCCGGCGTGAACAGAGAGCCCATCGTGTCCGCGCCATACCAGGCAGGCTTGCCGAGGCCGCAGTTGCGCCAGAACTTGCGCGCCAGTTCCTGGCACAGCTCGGGTGTGTCGTCGTCGGCAGTGGTGCCCGGCGGTAGCCAGTCGATATGCGGCACCCACGTCTTGAGGAACTCCGCGTCGCGGGCTGCCTTGTCGGCGCGCGACTGACGCGGCTGCTCGACTGACGCGGCTGCTCGACAGCCGGCTCACTGGCGCGCCGCTCCTTGCGCGCGGCGCGCATCTTGCCTCCGCTGCGCAGACCGACCTCCGCCACGCCGGGCGCCCGAAAGTCATCCTTCGCACACAGCTCGGCCCATTCGCACGGGCTCATGTACTTGTGCTTCTCCATGTTTTCCTGGCGAAAGTGGCCGCCGGTGCCGGCTGGCCGCGCGCCAAGCTTGAGCGTGATCTTCGGCGCTGGTAGTTTCGAGGTGCTGGCTCTGGAGGACGGGAGGTGAGGCGTGTGCGCGTCAGAAGGACAGCGGAGGGGTGGTGGCTGGGTTCAGTGAGATGATGACGGCGGCGGGAGTATGACCGGTGAGCCCATCGAAACGCACGCTGACTTGGGTCGCCAGCGCGTTATGAGACACGGCGGAAATGGGTGTGATGGGATTCAAGAAGACTAAACGAACTAGGCCGTGGACGAGTGATGACGGGCACAATGTCCGCTGACGACTGACGCGTTCGTCGGTGAGCCCTCACAAGTGGCCAAGAGGCGGGGGGTGTGGACGCGTTGTAGACGACAGAGGCTCCCGCCAAAATTCGGGGTGGTGGCTGGGCGCGACGTCGGCTGACGGTGGGCGGGTGCTCGAGAACGTGCTTGAGCAGAGGAGGGATATGGGCGCGGGAACTTGGCGGTAACCGCCAAGTTCTCACGAAGGCACGAGAGCAACACGGTCGCGTCGACTCCGAGAGAGGAAGGAAGAGTGCGTGACCTGTAAACAGGTCATGTTTGGCTTTGTTGCACGATTGCACTTGCCTTCTGCGACCACTCCCGAGGGCAGGGCCGACTTCAACTCAATCTCTGTCAGCGTTCTTCTACAGACGTATACGCTGACGGGCACTGGACGACAGGACGACAGGCTCCACAACTAGCACACCTGGAAGAGACAATGGAAGAGCACATTCCTGAGCAGGAGTGGTGGAGAGGCTGTGGGTGGGAATGGTGAGTGTACGCTGAACTGTCCGGTGGGTATCTGCTAATTTGCATTTGCTCGTCCATTAGTTCTTGTTCGTCGTCCCTGGGCGTCCCTCGTCGGCTCCTTACTGGCTCCTTACCTCGCGCGTCTTGAGACGCGACCATCAAGATCTGGGTGACGGCGGCGCAGGAGGTCATTGCGACGAGCATGAGCTAAACAGGAGTAACGCACTGGATGGTCTACTAGAGGACGGCTGTGTTTGTTTGTGGCGAACGCGCAGCGCGCAGGCGCACATTACCATTCATTCAGACTTGAGTCTGCCTTGTTCATTACCAGTACTACATCATGTCACTATCCTGCGTCCATGTTATGGAACTGTGTCTACCTCTGGAAATCCTTTGACAGCCAACATAAACATAAACCAGTACCGTATTCTGAGGTGGTCAGACAGCCCTGAAGAGCTTATTCCATATGACATTGTAAGCAAATTGACTTTGATGCTAGCCTCTGTTGTTATGTAACGTCTTCATGAACCTATGGACACCACCACGGTCGACTACCATGCCCTGTTGGGCGCCTTGGATATGCCTTCGAAAGTTCAGCTTCTCGAGAGGCTGAACGGCCCTGGAAAGAGACTCACCGAACATTTAGAGCGCTTGAAAAATTGCTTGGCCAGAGGTAAGGGCCCATCTCTAGTGTACTCTACACCTTTGAGCCATTTTCTACAGAAATTATACCGCCTGTCGCGTTACCCTCCCCCAGAACGACGCCCGCACGTCCATCGCGATCCGAGAACTCCATGATAGACGTGTCCTCTCCTCTCATTTCTCCAATTATCAACCTTGGTTCTGAATCAGACGTCGGCTTCGAGTCGCTCTCCCATGACACCGATCGCGAAATCTTTGCCTCTCCATCTCCTCCTCATACACACACCTCAGCCTACGACGGACGAGTGTCTGCCAATTCCGCTGGCATCAGGCGCGTCGAGTCCCCCATGCACGTGGACCCCTCATGTTCCAACAACACTCTGCTTTCCCAGCGCGTCGATTCCCGCGAACCTGCTGGTGAGGATTTCGAACAGCACTCTTTACAATCGCCTCATGACCAGAGTGCTGCGAGCTCATCCGAGGAAGGGACAAATGAAACGGACTCGGACCCAGAAGAAACCGACCGCGTCTTTGACGAGGCCGTCCGACTACTGGGTCAGAAATGCGAAGGGTGGCGTTGGAAAGCGGCTGAGAGGGCCAGGCAGGCTGCTCAGCGACAGCAACAGTCCGACAATGATTACCAGCCAGGGTCTGAGAATGAAGAGCTCCGCGGAAGGGCAGTGGAAAGAGGTACAGGGAGGAGGCAGCGAAGAGCAGGTAGCTCATGCAACCGTGGACAAGGTGTTCTTCCTCCACGTCGTGCGGCTCACAGGAACGACATCGACATGACTCTCGCCGATGGAATGATCGAAAACGAAAACAATGTGGACACCAACCACTCTTCCACGACTGCCGCCTCTGCGACTGCCGCCTCTGGAGGCGTAACTCATACTGGCCAGCGGCGCACCTCTGGTGTCTATCAACGTTTTGCTAAACCATACGCAGTACCCATCCCGACGGCCCTGTCGGATTGTCTAGTGCGAATAGCTGGACAGTCTCTTTCCATTCTGCAGGCTACGGACCTCGACCCTTGGTGGAGACAAGTGCTCATGGGGCCCAGTCCGTCTTCGAGTTTGGAGAAGGTGTCCGATCATAGCCTTGGTGGGCTTATGGAGCGAATACAGCAAGCGGAAATCGATGAAGCGTCGGCCTCTTTCCGGCGGATCTTAGGGATGATTGCTCTGTGCGTCAAGCTTGACTTGTACCCATCTCCTTCAGGGTGAGATCATCGTTACAAGATCATTGTATGCGCTTACACCTCCACAGGCAAACTCTTACCCCGAGAGAGATCTGGGAGAAAGAAGGCCGCCCAGGAACTCTGCAGCGCCTTCTTTACTATCGACGGGTAGGCAACATCTGGGCCATGTGGGCTCGAGGTGGTGGCGTGTTCTTCATTCTGCTGGCCATCCATGCACGCGAGACTGCCAAATTGGAAGGCGCTGTTCAGTCTGACATTGCAACAATTACGCGCTTCTTCTGCATGCCAGAGAAAGGTTAGCATCCTCAGTCTTCGGTGACTCTAGGCTCACTTGCTGCAGGAGAGTCGACGTCAGAGTTAGTTCTGTCCATCTTTCAGCCAGCCATCAGCCACCTACGAAAGGTCATAACGGTGACCTTGGGCAGTGTCTGGCCCTGTAATCCACAACATCAGGGTCTCTCAGTTGACCTTCTTCTCAACGAATGGGCTACCTCTGATAAATTCTTCAGAAGTATCGGAACGCGGTGAGTTCCTTTCGGCTGCGGTTAACTTCTGGTGTACTGAACAGTTGGTTCAGTACCTTTCTGCCTTCAACTCGAAACACTGCTATCTGGGATGCGTACGATCGGGATGAGGATGAGCTTTCCATTGCTCCTGTCCACCAGATCTCAACTGATGGTTCAAGCACCTCCCTTCTCGCACATGACGTTCAAGGTCTCAGCGGTTACGAGTTCTTCAACAATACTATGGGACACCACGGCGGTGATCACAACTACTCGACGCGGCTGATTTCGGAATCGAAGGATGATGATATAGATTGGATGGACATTCTGGTCGCACTGTCACATAGCTGTCGCGACATTGACATCAAGGTGAAAACCGCATACAGTCCGCGACATGAACGGAATAAGTTCAAGCTCCGAGGAGCAAAGCGACCAAAAATCAAGGAATTCACTCGGGTTGTCCGCTTGATGGCGTCTTTTGCTGATGAGCCAAAAAACCTGGATCAGTTTCGAGAGCTGGTATGTGGCTTCTTCATCGCCATATACCGACACTCACACTGCAAGTATAGATTCAGAAACAACTCAAGTACGGATATCGAAAAGACCCTTGGGACTATGTTATACTTGATCGAAGGAAACTGGTGGCCGAGTAAGCTGTTCCGGTGAAAGAATGCAGCAATTCTGACAATGTCAACCAGTTCTGCCTATCTCCACCTGATGGATACGGACGGGCTTCCTCTTGTTATCTGTCTTCCCCCCCTTCCCGATGACTTACGTCGAAATCTCATGTTGCTAGTAACCTCATCGTTCCCAGGCCTTGTGAAGACGTACTCTTCAGAGGAGGAGACCTCGGACTTACGAGGAATGGCCGCACACTGCTCCCATTACAATCGTTCAGCGACAAGGGTAAGTTTTCGTTATGTCACACTTGTGTTTTATTGAGTCTCATCACCGGTGCGGTGCTCATTTAGGGTCACGACGCCCCGCAAGATGGAGACCTGTGGACTATGGGAAAGTCTGGTCAGAAGCGCGCTGACCCTTCTCAATATATCCCGCGACTTGCTGCTGAAGGTAAGGATATGCGCACCCAAACCTTCACAAGAGCAATCGAGGCCATAACAACATGGCTAAGCGAGAAGGTTCGTTGCTCATTTACATGTGTTGTACCACCTCCTGATTGACTTCAGCTACGAGAGCTACTCCCCAATCACACCTGTACCATTCTGGATGTGTACTATTCAAGTCTTCCTGCAGCGTCCACGCCACCGGTCTACCCGTTTACTGGCATTGTCATCAACCTTAATGTGGCAACACGCGCTCATCGTGATCACAAGGATCATGTTCTGTGTCTGACCATGACCATTCTGGAGGGAACAGGCGGTGATCTAGTCTTAGTAGAGCCTGGCATTGTGGTCCGAATGCAGACAGGTGATTCCATTCTGTTTCAGTCGTGCGACATCACCCACCTCAATATGCCCTATGTTGGACGGCGTGCATCTCTTGTATTTCACAGTGACCAGGATTTGAAGTCTTGGGTGGAGGACGCAAATGGTTGGGAATCGAAGGAATATTTCTCACTCTAATCCGTAAATAATCTGATAAATAATGATACTTTTTTGGATCAATTCTAATGCATGCTTCGCCGAGCACCTGGCCGAGCAAATAGTCAGTTCCAGCGAACAAGCAAGCTCACCACAAAAGCCAGACTTTTACATCTGATACAAGGTCAGATCTCAAATTTACTGAAAGTCAGACTCAAAGCACAAGCCAGACTCGAAATTCAGCCTCTGACAAGCCAGATAAAAAGCCAGATTACAAGGACAAGTACTAAGTACTCCACTTTGGATTATTTCCCACTATGTCCACCATAGAGAATACAACAGGTGTTGGCTACGATACAGACGACGCAGAGTACGGAACGATGTGACAGCTAGCGAGAAGACATGAGATAGCGGCGGGAGTGGAAGGTAGTAGCGCACCCAAGCATGCCGCGACCTCCCCAACCTGCTCTGGGTACAAGAGTGAGAAACACAACCTTGTCCTCTCGTAGAACTTTGATTGTGATGCTTTTCTGAACGAAGGGTCATATACGAAAGAGGCGGAACAGTCTCAGCACTAACGTTCTCGTTGGCGCCCACAATCTCTGCAACTGCTTGTAGTGGAGAGCCATGAGTCGCAGTCCCAAACTTGACGATGAGATCCTCGCGCTGCAGGCCCTGATCTTGTCGTCAGTACAGCAGAGTCAGCAATCCAAATGTCGGACCGCACGGCTTCCGCTGCAGGACTCCCGGGTGCCACGCCATTGACTTTGGCGAACGGTTGTTGAGATGCATCGCTCGACGAGCTACTGCCATTGTCTGCGGCCAAAGCGGGATCATACACCCTCTCCAGAGCTTTGCCAATCGCGGTCATCACCGCGGAGAGATCGTTCCTCAGTTCTATGACCCGTACGCGTGCACCGCGGACGGCATAGATGTCTATATCGGCGCGGGGAAAGCCATCTGGATCAACAAGTGGTGACTGCATCGTCGAGTTGTTGGCCTTCAGGATGTTGATTTGGGCCTCCAGCTCGGCTTCGATGTTCTCCTTCTTCGTCGATAGAGTGCGCACTTGTTCGCGCGGGCTGTCTGGAGAAGGAAGCGTGTACCCCATGGTGGTAGCAAGAGGGCAAGGGATGAGTTTACGGTACGCGTCATACTCATTTCCAATCTGCCTACATCCACCGGCATTCGGGCGGCACTTTTTCGTGACGCGACATTTCGGACTCCGCTCGTTCAAACTTCTCCAATGCTAAGACAGCGAGCCTCATTGGCGGCGGCGCGCCAGACACGCGCCTTGTCGTCGTCAGCAGCATGCCTGGAAAAGCCTGTGATGAACAGGTACAGCCGGGTGGTCACCCAACCAAAGGACCAGGGAGCCAGTCAGGTAACAAATACACCAACCAATATGACTCGAGTCTGACTGAGCTTGCGTGAAAAAGGCCATGCTCTACGCGACGGACGGCGTCAACAGCGATGACGACTTCCAAAAGGCAATGGTCGGTGTGGGAAGCGTATGGTATGTGATCACTTCGATGCTATTACTAAATGACTAAAATCTCGTCTCTGATAGGTACGAGGGCAATCCGTTAGTTATTTTGCCCCGCAAACCAAGTCCTCCTCTCAACTTCACCTAGATGTAACAAACACATTCTCGGTCTCGGGCAGGAGGTCAAAGCTTCGCTGCAAGATGCTGGGATCATCGGATACCAGTTCGGCACAGTCGGTGTTAGCGACGGTATCAGTATGGGCACATGGGGAATGTCCTATTCTCTCCAGTCGCGCGACTTGATCGCCGACCAAGTCGAGACGGCTGCTGGTGGACACCATTTGGATGGTATGGTTGTCATTCCAGGCTGCGACAAAAACATGCCCGGTGTCCTAATGGCGCGTGAGTGTTTCGTCGCGTCTCCGTCCTCCTTCTTACTAACTTGGTGTCAGTTGGCCGACTAAATCGACCCGGTCTCATGGTGTACGGAGGAACCATACGCGCTGGCTCGTGCGAAGGCGCTCCCCAACTTGACCTCGTCTCTGCATTTCAATCCTACGGAAAATATCTGGCAGACGGACGAACCGCTGATGCTGAAAAGGAGCGTTACAACACTGTACGACATGCTTGCCCCGGCCCAGGTGCATGTGGTGGAATGTATACTGCCAATACCATGGCCAGTGCAGCTGAAGCCATCGGAATGACGCTCCCTGGTTCCTCGTCGTATCCCGCGGAATCACAAGAGAAACATGACGAATGTGCTTCCGTGGGGCCCGTCATGTACAATCTCCTCGAAAAGAACATACTTCCGCGGGATATCATGACCCGCTCTGCGTTCGAGAACGCTATGGTGCGTCTACTCAGCTTCAGTGGACATTCGTCTAAGATATCAATAGGTCTTGACGATGATTCTCGGAGGGTCAACGAACGCAGTCCTTCACCTCATCGCCATGGCTCACTCGGTCGGAATCAAACTCACGATCGACGACTTCCAAAACGTCTCCGACCGCACGCCTTTCATTGCCGACATCAAGCCTAGCGGCAAGTATCTCATGGAAGATATCTACCGCATCGGTGGCATACCAAGTTCGTCGGATCGTCCTAATTTCGTTCCGCTCTGACATCGTATCTCAGAGATCCTGGCGTTCCTGCTCAAGAACAAGCTGATCGACGGAAACAACATGACGGTGACCGGCAAGACGCTCGGCGAGAACCTTGACCGCTGGACACACAAGTATGGTGAACTCGACATGCGCCAAGATGTCATCCGGCCGCTCGACAAGCCTATCAAATCGACTGGACATCTCAGGTACCTCGCTTATTCGTTAAACAAAGACTGTGACTGAACATTGCACCCGCTCAGGATATTGAAGGGTAACCTCGCACCTGGTGGCTCCGTTGCCAAGATTACAGGAAAGGAGGGACTCGGGTTCACAGGCAAGGCGCGCGTGTTTGACACCGAAGACGCGTTCGTCAAGGCCGTCGAGACCAAATCTATCAAGCCAGGCGAGAAGACCGTCGTTGTCTTGCGGTACTTGGGCCCCAAGGGCGGTCCTGGTGCGTGACTCATTTTCTCATATATATTTCCGTCCACGATGAGACTGACGGATTCCCCACGTAGGCATGCCGGAGATGCTGAAGCCCACTAGTCTCATCATGGGAGCCGGGCTTGGTCTCGATGTTGCGTGCATAACTGATGGTCGGTTCAGTGGAGGGTGAGTGTGGCTCAGCACATTCGTCCCATTTTTTTCTGACATCCGGAATAGATCCCACGGGTTCGTTATTGGACATGTCGTTCCTGAAGCACAAGTGGGCGGGCCGATAGCGTTCGTCCGCGATGGGGATGTCATCGCTGTCGATGCGGTCAAGAACAGCATCGAAGTGAGAGTGTCGGATGAGGAGATGGCGGAGCGGAGGAAGGGGTGGGTGCCTCCTCCTCCCAAGGCGACGAAAGGTACGCTTTGGAAGTATATCAAAAATGTTGAGGACGCCAGTAAGGGATGTATCACCGATGCGTAGGGTGTTGTATAAAAGTACGCAGGCAATTTAGTAGTCGACTAATAATCCTTGGATTCTCACAGGCTGAGCTTGGATTCGATGAGGACAAGGTTAGAGGTTTCGTTCGGACAATTTCTGAACATGGACGGATCTCAAGGGCAAGCTTCCTTTGTCTACGGCGTGCGGCGCTCAGTTCTCCATGCGCCACAGCATGTCTAGGTCACATTTTCTCTTTTCCGTCAAATTACTCTAGCGGCCTTGCATTGTTCGGAGACCTGATGACGGGTGTCCATCATGTTATTGTGTGGAAAGGAGCGTCTGTTATGGACCGGTTACTCACGAGTCATGACGAACAATGGTTCTCGAGACGTTCCGTGTCTTGGAAAGGATCAATCTTTATGCGCCACTGCGATGCAGGATAGAAATAGAAGCTTGGTCCCATCTTGTCCCGGGCATTGCGGTGGTGGACAAGAAAAAGAACGGAAGGTGGTCGAAGTGCTACGGGGGTAGCATGTTTCCACTTGTGAGAGGGTTTTGTAGTCTAGCGTCTTGGGCAACTCGGAGAGACAGAGGCTTTGTCTGACGTTAAGTACGTCGGCAATATTTAAGGTTTTCGAAGTACGTAATTCAATTTCGCATCACCTCGAGGCTCCGATGTTTCTTTTGGGAACAAAGGAGACGATCCTGGCAAGAGAAAGTCCTCCCACCATAATCGGGACAGAAATTCGACCGCAACATATGTTGGAAGCTCTGATTATGTCGTGGATACAGGATACCATGCACAGTACCGCAAAGTGGTATATCCAGTGGCACGAAGTTCAATTAGGGTTGCGACAGAGCTACCAGAGTGCTGGATCCATATGTCTTTTTCGGGCGAAGGATTCAGGGGAGAGAGGTCGAATGATGGGCCAAAGGTCGATCGTGTTTCACGACGCAGCGTATTTGACTGGGATTTGGGGGGATTGGCCTCGGAAAAGGCGGCCTGAGCAGCGCAAGGCGGCCGAAAGCTGCGTCAAAGAGCGTCCAGGAAATTTGCATCAATCAGAAGGCACCCTTTTCCGCGCAAACGAGGTGGCCACGACACTGGGGTCGCCCCTTTTTGGCTCTTGCAGCGAAGGGTGGATGCGGACGCCAGCACGGAAGTAAGGCAGCGAGCCCGGGATTGTCAGCCTGCGATCCAGTTCGGTGCCTTTGCGATCGCTGCTCTCTATTTGAGACGTCTCGGAGCAGTGGATGGGCTCTTCATCTCCCCGGCTGTCGACCATCCACTGCCTTTTCCTGGATCCTCGCCTTCTGCGCTTTGTGCCCTAGCTGCCTCCGACCTCGTCCAGCGTTCTGGCCCCATGGATAGGCGTGGTGGCGGCCAAGACAGCGCGGAGCGGCCCAAGCGGAGCTCTCTGCCCATCAGTCTCCAGCCTCTGCTCCTTAGAGACAGCTCGACCCGCACCACCATTCCGCACGAGGACCTTGACGACGAGGAGCTCGACCGCCCGCCTTCGCCCATCCCGCCCTTGACGTCTGCCTATGCTCACACCTCGATGATCCCGCCCTACCCGCTCATCAGACGACGCGCCTCGCTGCCGTATCCCGGCTACGAGCCCCAGCAGCAGCCCCAGCTGCCGCCGCCGCCGCTCCTCCCAGAACTAGATCCGGGCGGGCGTCATCGCATCCCGGGCCCTTCTTCCATTCACCATGGTCAAATGCGCGCGGAATACCATCCACGGACCGCGCCTGGTATCTACCTGCCGCCGCCTATATCAGATCCATATCCGTCGGCGTCCCATCCGCCCCAGTGGCAGATGAACGAGCAAGGTCTGCCGCCCATTCACCATGCCGACCCCAGGAGCAGCATGGGCTCGCCGACGTACCCTGCGCCACCTTTCCCATCCCGCGGATACGAAAGCCCTTATCACAACGTTCCGGTCATGACGCATAGTGGAACTTCCCTTGAACGGCGGGACTATTCTCCACTACCGCCAGTCCAACGTGCACCGATATTACCACCGCTTCACCGTGCGTGTTTTCATTTGCGTCTCGATTTGCGAAGCTAACATTATTGACAGAACTTCCTTATCCCGGAGCCCAGTATTCTCCTCCTCCTGCTGTCGGTCCAGGCATCCCCGAAAGACTTACCGCTCCCCAAAATGATCCTCGTTATATAAGAGACGAACAGACCATGCGCCGACAGGACGATCCTCGGTATATAAGAGACGAGCAGACCATACGCCCAGTCTCGCGGCCTCCGCCCGTCGCTGGTCCGTCGAGCTGGCCATCGCAAGATCTGACAGAGCAGGAACAGCGCGTCTCTTCTCCAGATGTTGAGGACGACGACGACGAGTATACGCCATCTGGAACTTCGAGAACCAAGTCAAAGAAGCGTGAAGCGCATGAGCCTCTGCCGCCGAACCGCAGCAAGATTCGAAAGACGACAACGACAGGCAAGGTCGCGAAGACGCCAATAGCGTGTGATTTTTGTCGTGGTGAGTGTTCTCACTGTCCTCGAAAAGCGCAGGATCGACGCTAATGAGAAACCGTTGGACAGGACGCAAACTTCGCTGCGACGGAAACAGGCCCTCGTGTGCCAACTGTATCACACATCGCATCCAGTCATGCCATTACGCCAAGGAGCAGAAGAGGCGAGGGCCGGGCAAGGACAAGATGAAAAGGGAGGCTGCTGGGCGGGAGTCGACACCGAGCTCGACACGAAACCCACGGGCTTCCACGTCTTCTTCTCTAACTCGCGACGTTGATCCTCCTTTTCAGCCAGAACCACATCCGTCCACCACGCCTTCGGAAGTGTCACCTTCTCCTCCGTTGCATAGATCATCTCGGTACCTTGATGATAACGAAACAAATCCGTCCTTGTCAACGCCACGCGGTCGGGCTAGATATCGGAGTGGAAGACAGGCGGACCCGCCCGAGCCTCGAGAGCGGTCGCCGAAGAAGGAAGAGTAAGCTGGTCTGGTGCGCGCGCGGAATCTGTGGCGATGGTCCGACTCGAGGTACAGGACGTCCGCTGCTGCTCTGCTCTGCTCTGGCCCATTCACGCACTTCCCCACAGTCATCTCGCCCTGCTCACATAGTTTCTTACGTACCCGTTGCCATCCGCTCTTTTCTTAGCCTTTTATGTGCGCACTCCGGACGCATACCTACGGCTCCCACGACTGTCACCCCCGAAATATGGATTTTCGCGCATTCTATCAGCTTATTACTTGGTCCTGTGTATCGCTATGTTCTTATACTGTTGTTTAGAAGTACTATAATGTAGAGTAGCCTGTAGCGCTGGCAGTAATGCAAAATGAACGAGCGCCGAGCGGCATTTGTGATAATATTTGCACCCTCATTTTCTCCGGCCGGAACGTTCGGTGGGAATTAACTCTGATCAGAGTTTGCAAAATCACCGCGCTCGCCAGGGTGTTGCGGGTGACTCTTTCCTGAGATTGACTCGCCGACGTCGTCCAGCCCGACGAGGACGCCTCTGGAATGATCTCCGACCACCGTGCACGCCACGACGAGGACGACAGAGGCGGGTACTCCCTGGCATACACCGTTCCCAAGACCCATTCCGCCCATGTCGTCGGATCTGGGCATGATGCGCCCGGTACGCGGTCCTTCCGTCTCCCTATCACTGCCTCAGACTCAATGCGTTGCGCCCCGCCAGACAGTGCGCCGTCCGAGTTCACCTTGCTCGTCGCTGGGTGCCGCGGAGGTGAGTAGCTACCCCGCTTTCCTGTCTGCGCCCAGCTCAATAGTGTCCGACGACTCGGATCAGGCAAGACATCCTTTCTCCGCCTGCTGCTCGACACCAGCATCGTGTCCTCGACGACGACGCCCGACGCCCTCGCTTCCGTCGCCAAGTTCGTCCAGGGGTCCAACGGCCATACCGCCCACCTCCGCACCGCTTCCCTGGACATAGACGTCGACCCCGACAGCACAGGCCACCACCGCCGCCTCGGACTGAACCTCATAGACACCCCGGCGCTCGACCCAGGCGATGAGCGGGCTGCGGACCGAGTCGTGGGCGAAATCATGCGCCTGGTCGAGTCGCGCTTTCTCGAGAGCCTAGATGACGTGAGCACTGCTCTTCCTCGCGTCCTAACGGCGCAGCTGACCGCCCACAGCCCCGGAAGATGAAGACTGGGGACGGCTATATCCATCTGTGAGTCCCGTCGCACTCTTGGCGCACGCGCACATTGACGCCACACATCTCTATCTGCCAGGTGTCTCTACTTTCTCGACCCAGACCAAATCGTGCCCTCGCAGATACCAGCACCGCCCACTCTTCCGCTACCCCGCGTCCGGGGCAACAGCTTCTCCCAGGCGGGTCAGGAGCCTGTCATCCTGGAGCCCCCGCTCGCCAACAACCCTCTCTCGTACCGCCCGACCGTTCCGGAACTAGATGTGAACACCATTCGCAATCTATCCCTGCGGTGCAACGTCCTCCCTGTCATCGCCAAAGCGGACACTCTGTCCAACGACAGGCTTTCGGCTGTCAGAATGGCCATACGTCGCGATCTTGCCGAGGCCGGGATTGGGTTCGGGATCTTTGACGAGTCCATGTACCGCCATTCAGATGTTTCCCTTCAGAAGGGCGACCCTGCTAACGGATACCGCAACGGGACGTCTTCCACCGCTAATTCCCCTCCAGCATCGCCCGTCTCCCCGACACTGAAATTACCTTATGCCCTGATATCTCCAGATGCCTACTCACACAGCGATGGAGTCGTCCGGCCGTCCCCTTCGCGACAGCAGCTGCTCAATCTATATACTCCTTCGTACACGTCCAATCGTCCGCCCAAGCTACCTGCGGACACGTTCTTTCGTTCATATCGGTGGGGCGTCCTGAACGTCCTGAACCCTGCCCATTGCGATTTCCTTCCACTTCGGAGGGCCATCTTCCACCATATGAATGTATGCTTTTCGTACCTGTTCTCCCCTGATGTCCACTCCTGACCCTTTCTACCTTCTGTTTTAGACCCTACAAACTTACACCCGGGACTATCTCTTCAACAGGTTTCAGCAGGAGTATGCCGAAAGTCATCTCCCGCCCCGCCCTCCCATGTCTGGCCATCTACCAAGTATGCCTCAGAATCATGCAGGTGGTCTGCCATCGCGTCCTGTCCTGGCCATAGATACTGCCGGTCCTCACAGTTCAATCAGCCGGCCATCAGTTCCTGTCTCTCGTGAACTGTCCACGGGAAGGGATATACGATCCGTCTCTCACTCTCGTCCGATGTCAGATATCTCCGTTAGTGCATCAACGAAGGGTATAGCCAGTATGTGACCACCTTTATTGTTCTTCCTTTCAATTGATCACTCGAGAAGCCAAGCAGCGGACCAAAAAGATCACAGTCGCATGCAATTTCTGTCGATGTAAGCTACAGGATCGTGTCTATTGTTACGAGAGTCTAATGCATTCCTTTCTAGCTCGGAAACTCAAATGCGATGGTGGTCGGCCGGCGTGTAGCCAGTGCGTCAAGCGCCAGAACTCCTGTGATTACATGCCCCAGAGCAAGCGCCGTGGCGGCGTTCGAACGCACCGAGACGACAGTGCCAGTGATAGTGGGGACGACGAGCCTAATACGACACCCGTATCAGAAGCGCCGTCCATGTCGTTATCTAGGCGGCCATCGAATGCTAGTCGAATGACTCCCATGCCCATGGGTCTATCGGCGGACCCGTCTACTTCTTCGTCGTCTCTGTCTCATTCTCGTTTCTTCCACGACAACGAGCTCCCTCACATCGCCACCTTGTCGCTACCCGAACGATCTCCTGGCACGCCTCTACCCATGTCCGCCCCTCCATTACCGCCCATCCGTCCAGTTGCAGATCCACATGCCGTCATACAGCGGAAACGCGCACAAACTACTCCTGGAAGAAACGGTCGGCAGCCCTCTACTTCAGGACCCAAAGTCGTCGCTTGTAATTTCTGTCGAGGTAAGAATCTCCGCCCTCGTGGTGTCGTGAGACTGATCTTCTCGACTATATAGCCCGCAAGACTAAATGCGACGGTGGACATCCGGCCTGTTCTAGCTGTGTACGGCGGAACTTAGCGTGCAACTACGTTAACGATCGCGGAGGAGGTGGGATCGATCCTGCTGTCAGTAAGAAAGCGGGGAAGCGCACACCTAATTCGCTACGACATTCGCCACCCTCACCGCCTTCTTCGCGTATGGTCCCCACACCACTAAGCGGCAACGACGCGGAAGACTATATGCTTCGTGTCAACGAAGATCAGGACCTCAAGAGGTCGATAGACCATATGGAAATGCGCCCTCCAAAGAAAATGCGACTGGAGGGCTGAGCAACTGATGTATACCCTAAAAGCGACTGAATCGTGCTCGTGTTCAAGCTATTCACTGTAGACTATTTTATCTGCCTGCTTTCTTTCGACCTGTTGTGTTTTTCTAGGTAGGGTGGGTCACTTTGCAGTCATGACCTAGCTCATGGGACTGTATAATTGTATTTTGTTGTCGTGTAAAAGGAATATATACCGGGGATTTGCATCGTGCTACTTATTGAAATTTCAAGGACTTTGGGACCTGGAAACCAGGCTGGAAGTCCAGTGGAAGACCGCTGGAACCGACGAGACGATCTACTCCTTTCCCAGCTCCGGCAATGAGATAGTGTGGCTGATGGCCGAAGCAGGGGCCGGAGATTCTATGGTTGTGACCCTTGCCTCTGTCAAACCTTACGCTTTCCACTCTTTCACTCTGAAGTCACTTTGACCAGTTGACTTGAAAGAGCCACCCTTCTAACCAGAGTCCAGTACTCACGGGCTCCATCCTCTCCTTTCAACATTTCTACTTCCTCTTCTATTCCTTGCTTCGCTATCACCCACTTTCGCAATGTTCTCGTTTCGCCGCAAACCCAGCAAGCCAGCTGAACAGCCCAGAATCCGCGGCCGCCCCTCGCTTCCCGAGCTCAACAGTCAAGGCATTCCATGGCCGGAGGACTTGGTTGATGTCAACAGCATACGGGACGAACAAGACCCCGCAGCAACCTTGTCTCCCACAGGTGCGGCCAAAACTTCTCTAGGGATGGACCCCTCCATTCCCATATCGTTCCATAAACCATTTCCGCGTCCAGGACAATCCATGGAGGGCGCATCAATCTCGTCAATGTACATGACGAACCCCCCGTCTGCCTTTGACACCTGGAAGAATTCCCCTCCTGTGCCTGCAAGCAAGTACAGCCAGCGCAGGGCTCGGCTTCCCCCGACGTTCAACTTGATGGTGCGTCGATCCCAGCTCGCTGTCGTTACGTCAAAGGCCAAATGACCTGTAGGTTGTCGGCGCGCAAGGAAATGGCAAGACTTCTCTCCTTCGGCTTCTCTTGGAAACGGCCGACATCTCCCCCACCGCGACTGCCGACCAGCGCGCTGCGGTCTCCCAATTTCTGCGCGGACACTCCAAGGCTACTCAATCCATTCAAACCGCGACCGTCGAGATATGTGAATCCCGCTTCGACCGTGTCATGTTCTCCGTCATAGATACTCCTGGTCTCGATTTTATCGAGGGCCGCGAGCTCAAGCTGGAGCGCCAGGTTACCAGCATTCTCAAGTATGTCGATGCGAAATACTCTGACACCCTGAGCGAGGTATCTAGATTGTTATTTCCATTGACTGTGCGAAACCTCTCTCTGACCGTCTTCTTCAGGAATCAAAGGTTGTTCGGAAAAGCAAAGGAGACCAGCATATTCATTTGTACGCCCTCACCTTGTTTTTTACTTTTCCCTGATCTCCACTCTCCAGGTGTATTTATATGATTGATCCCTCTTCCATAATGACCGTCGCCGACCGACGCGCCCAGTCCTCATTACCGTCTAAAACACGGTCTGAGACTACAGTTTCCCAACCAAATCCTCCCGACTTGGTACCCGATACCTCTTCCGTTGACTCTGATGAAGTGGAGGAGCAGGCACCCTTAACAATGTCGCCCGCGGAAATTCGAGTCATCAGAAGGCTCTCAGCGCGCACCAACGTCCTCCCTGTCATCGCCCATGCAGATTCCCTGACCGACGACAGTTTGGCTGCTGTCAAAGAAGCCGTCCGCACTGGCTTAGCCGAGGCTGGTCTTGACTTTGGTGTCTTTTCACCCGCTAAGAAAAGGAAGATACCCGAAACACCTAGAGGGAGGACCCGCTTCACGAGCACGGAACCCGATGCGAATGGGAACAGTAACGGCAATGGTCACGAACACTCCCATGAGGAGAGTGAACAAGAGGACGAAGAAGACGAAGACGCCGAAGACGAAGCGGAGGGAGAGCGCAAGTCGCGACCAGTGATCAAGCTTCGCCCGTCGCGTCATGCCAGCGGACGTGGTCTTTCCAGGTCGCGTTCGCGTCGTGATCTTTCAGTCGCCGCGGATGACGATCGCCGACCGATAACCCCTGACATTAACGATACGGGCAGCATCGCAAACGTGCGGTTCTCTGCGCACATCGTCGCCAAGAGCGACTTGAGCGCTCTCATGCCCTTTGCGCTCATCGCGCCTCAGCCGGGACGCCATAGGCACCGATCGTCCGACCATGAGGCCCTGAACACCGAGCCTTCATCCCCTGTGCCGCAGTCCGAGGACGGGCACGCGCCGTCTTTGGACTCGGCGGTTTCTCCTCATCCAGCTCGAACGGTCTCTGTGCATAGCCGCCATCAAGCGGGATTCCTACAGGGACCACCCCAAGATCTGAAAGGTGTCTTCGTCAGGAAGTTCCGATGGGGAACCGTCGACGTTCTCGACCCTGCTCACTGTGATTTCTCTGCACTTCGAACGGCTGTCTTATCTACTCATTTAAAAGTACGCCTGTTCCCTATCATACCTTTTTGCTCTCCTGACAGGAATTCCTAGGTTTTGAAAACCCATACCAAGGAGGTGTTGTACGAAAAGTATCGCACGGAGAAACTACTCGCCCGCCGCGCGACTCGCCAGATCACTGAGGACGAACGGACCAAGCTTCTGGAGGGTATGTTGAATTGAACAGGAGCGGTCCGTCAGGCTCACGGTGATGATTCATCTAGAGATGGGATTGTGATTCCTTATCTTCTCCTTGACCTTTCATTGTTATTTACTTGCTAACTTTATCAACACAATACCCACATTCTACTGTCTGCTTTCATGCTCTCATGTTCTCTTTCTTGGTTATCTTTTGCGCCACATCATTTGGTCCCCACTGTTTCAACTGCCAGACAATACATTCTGTCTTTGTTCGTGATATGTGGCGCGAAGTATGTCGTGAGTCGCATAGCAACCACAAAGACCGGACAGCATTCTTCAAGTAGGTCGAAGGCTCAACGGCGCATCGAGGCCGCAAAGCTTCAATTATATGCTAAGAACGAAACCTCCTTTGTCATTGTGATACATTGAGGATCGCAAAGCTGCTGAGCTCCCGACGCGTTGCGTCGCGACAGCGGGTTCAAGACTCCCCTTCTTCGTCTGACATATTGAGTTTCCCGTAGGCGACTACTGTCAGACTTAGTGTCGGGTTGAGTGCTTGACACGCGGTCCTTTCACAACGAGAACCGCTCTGCGGTGGCGCAATGGCTCAAAGTAATGGAGAATTACTTCTGGGTTACCGTGCACTGAGAAGAGTCAGTCGTTCACGTCCCACAGACACAACTTGAACTCAAACTTGTTTCGATTCGTGATGATACATGTCAACCACAGTTGAATGTGCTCTTGGCAGATCTTCGAATACGTCGGCGACGACGTATCCTGTTACAGCGTATCTGGTCTACTTCTTCCTACTCAATGATTCAATTTCTTCTTCTGAGAGACCGTCTAGCCGCTGAAGCAAGTAGTCCACCTGCCAGGCGGGGTCGGGATAGCGTAAATGGATGCAAGTGCAGGCTTACCTCAACCTCCTTGGTGAGAGGGATGATGTAGCTCTCGTAAAGATCCACTACACCGTCAACTTCGATCTTGCTTGATACATTGGCTTTGCCATCTATCGTTGGCAGTTGACTGCCATCTGCGGCAAAGTCCTGCGCATAGGTAGCCGCCTTTTTGGCGAGTCTAACCAAAAGCCGACGCTCAACTTCTGATTTCGTGATGAGATCATCTAGCGCCTGACGATTTGGATTCTGTATATGGGGAATGAAGGCGGCGGGGTTTTCCAAAAACTTGGATTCCGAAACGAATTTACCTAATAGATGGGATTGAAGTAAGCAAGCCTGGAAGGAGGAAGTATGCCGCACCATAATGCACGCGCTTGCTGATGGCCTGGAGTATCTCGATATCGATGGTTGCTGCGCTCCCGTAGTTACCGTCATCCTCCAACTCGTCGTCGCCGACAATGCCCTTTGCTCGATTCGACGAAGCGAGGGCTATGGTGGCACCTTGGGTTATCCTTGGTACGATGGAGCTGGTGTAGAAGGCCAGTATGGAGACATTGACGTTGACAGTGTTGGGATGGAGTAATGGGGGGAAGGACAGCGGAGGGAGGATCGGTTCAGGAAGGTCGCTATTGAAAGGATATTCGTCGGGACTGAATTCGACGTCAGAGGAGAGTGGTTATTGCCATGATGGAATCTGACCTTGTATATCTCCTTGCTCTCGCTGAATGACGGTTGGACTAGATTAGGTCAGGTGTTTGAGTGAAGAAAAGGCTGATATAACGGACCATGAAACGACTCCGTCTCCTTCAGAAACCATTCCAGCCAGCTTCCACTGAAGCCAGCATCCTTTAGCTCCTTGAAAGCTCCGCGCTGGTAGATGCGAGGATTGTGACTGAATTGCGCACGCTCGATGAGAGAAAAAATGATGGTGTCTTCTAGTCTAGTCAGGACAGACCGGATGCGATCCAGTGAGAGCGGATTGCCGACCGTCAGATTGGACTGCATCCTGAGGCTGGTTGCGCGTGGGTAAGCTGTACAGAGTCCGCGATCTTGGACCCACGATGCTATGTGACGAATGCGGCAAGACGTGTTGGCTGATAGCAATCAATGTCGACAAGTTTGACTCGCTGGATCGTACTTGGATCGTGGGGCAAGACAGGTGTTGGAAATTGCAGTACCCCAGTTAGCTTTACGCGCTCGTCTCTCGGCCGAAAGATTACGTAGCCCATCATGATCGTGATGGCGACTTGAAGTTTCAGGTTTCGTCTTGACTCTCATGACCTTCACGCGTCCCAATCAAGGCCCGGTTCTAAGTGTAGTCATAGACTCAATCCTCCATCTCTGAAATCAGTGTGCTCTCCAGATTCGCTGGCATTATCTCAAGTGACTTCCAGCTTTGGACTGTGGGCAGAATTGGGCGTTATAGCATACGCGGGGCGGGCAACTTGAAGCTCTAGCGGAATGAAGAGACTGAGCTTACAGAACATGCCCATTCTTTCCGCTGCTCTCTATCCTCCGAAGCCGATTGGTCTGTGCCTAACAGCGTTATCTCCCTGACATACGGATTTACACTTTGTTCAACCGGGGCATACTTCTAATAGCTACACACGGCATGAATCGTCTTGTTCCTCGCTTTCACAGGCTGTCAGGTATGTGAATGTTCCCGTCAAGCCCGGCCTGACGATTATTGATATCGTGAATGTATAGAAATCCTGGTTATATCCAGCCTGGGGGCGGATATTGCCTGCAATAGACGGCTTTAGGTGGTGGCGGCCAGTCATTCTCGCTGCTACCGAGGCTAACATCGTCGAGGTCGATTCCATCATCCTTCCCATCTATAGACGGCGCCAATGATACGGATTCATCCATCACGAACGGAGTGATACCGTGTCGCGCAATCATTCTCATATCGAGGGTAGCTCGAGGCTTGAATGCTGGCAGGTCGCTGGTTGATGGGAAAAGACGCTGTGTTCCAAGGAGCAAAAGCACGTTGACGACGCCCTGGAGGTTGTAGATGACATCTGTGGCAAGCACTGCCCATGGCGCGATGGCGATTGCGTCTCCAAGACGTGTCAAGGAAATGGGCACGATGAGCAAGGAGTATGCGACTGGGTACCACACCATCTGGTGCACCACTCGAATCATGGAGGTGTCGATATAGTCTCGGAGAAGAGAGAGTCTCCAGCTTTTCCCTCTTGGTACGAACCGAAGGCGCATGCGACGGAAACTGCTTTGTGGCATGTCCTTCGTCAGCGGCAAGATGATGAGGTTCCCGCGAACGCGCAGCAGGATAGCGGTGTACAAGAAGAAGGAGCAGAACGCTGAAACGTACTCGAAGAAGTACTCGAGAAATCTCTGCTCCTGTGGATAGGCTGGTGTGATCCAGCACCTTGGAAGGTTAACACCACATGATTATGAGAAGATCCATTGATTGCTCACCAACTTCCAGAAACACCGTAATATGGAACATCCTCCTTCTGCAGCACTGCTGGTCCTATGAGCACGACTGCGAACAGGAAACACCACCCTGCTATCAGCATCCCGAGGAACCCTCCCCAACGCGATGTCCAGCGAAGGAACAGGATATTGAATAAATGCATCGCGACAGAGACCGACCACAACGCGTTCCCGACATTGCCAAGCTGCTTGATCGCGGCCTGCGCGACGCACAAGGGTGTCTGATATACCCCGCCCCTACGAAGCCATTCCGCGCCCATCACGGTGCCAGAGGACTGGATGACGTTGGAACAGAGTAGAGAGACGAAATAACCAAGAACGTGGGTACGTTTGTAGAGAGTGGTTCGCGGGAGGATTATCAGCAGTGCAGAGAGTGCGGAGAGTAGAGAACCGGCGCCCGCGGCGGTGATGCAGACGACGCCGTTATATTCTTCAGGGCGGTAGTTGTGGGAGCCAGTAATGGGCCCGGTCGGGGTGACCTCGATGGCCGGCATCTGGTGGCGACAAAGAAACCTCGTATTTGCTTATTTATGAGTGGATGGCGAAGCAACTTAACGCACAACCAACTCTAGGTATCATCGGTCGCCATTCTGCACACATAGTCCCATAGTGACGATTTGAGCTTTCCAGGTTGCAGCCAGGCCAAGTTTGTTGGCATAGAAATCCAACTCTTGTACCTGTTTTCCATTTCTATCTACGCTACTTACTTTGAGGCAAAGGGGCGCGGCGGCAACGGGTTTTGTCAGAAGGACGTTCACGGGGACCGTAGCTCGGCTTGAAATCATAGGTCTGTGATTGTGTTCTCATCAATTGTGTGGTAGACATCAACTCATCTTCCTCGCCATCTACGTAGTGCTGCTGGACGGTAGAGACTCTATGTTCCTACATGATACGATGCGAGATTCCATGGCGAATCAGCCTCAGCCTCTTACTCTGCGCCATCCACAAGCAGACTACCCATCGAACTAGCATTCGTACATTATCTCAAAGTGAGATCGTCCTCGGTTTCTTGAGCTTTGGCTGTGCTGAAACGCATCTAGGCAAGCATGACCCGAGTCTGACAAGCAGTAGCACTGAAAACTTCGCATATCTTGACGCTAATCTTCTCGCCCCAGTGATGGCCAAATGGAACGATAGCGCCATGTACCCGTCTCTTCAGAACGTGCATAATGCGGCTCTCCTTCCCACCCCAATTGTTCCGACTTGGGGCGAACTGAATTGCCAAGGACGACTTGCTTTGCCTTCTTTCAGCGCTATCTATGAATGCATGGATGATGGACTCATGACGCTGTCCCGGCGAATCTGTTGAGACAGTGTATAAAGAGTGGACTCCCTCACATTTGACTCTTTGCTTCCTCCATTATGGCTCCAGTCGCAGTCGAGAAACCCGTTGTAGAACAACCGCTTACTTCTGACAACCTGAAGGCAGTACCGATGGAGAACTACGATGGGCATTATCGTTTTGCGCCCATTAAAGAAGCACAAGTGTCGAGGGCTATGATCAAGAGGTGATACTATCTTATTCGCCCTGCTCTGCATGCTAATCGCGGCCGCAGATACTTTGAGACCATGTACGACAGAGCAATCTCCGATGTCGTTATAGTCGGTGCTGGGAGCGCTGGTCTTTCCTGTGCCTACCGCCTCGCCACAAGTCGTCCCGATCTCAAGGTCACTATCATTGAGGCCAATGTTGCACCGGGTGGGGGCGCATGGCTTGGCGGTCAGCTCATGACTCCCATGGTGAGGCTTCTTCACCCACCAAAACAGCCGTGATGTAAACATCGCTCTCAGGTCGTCCGCAAGCCCGCCGATGCATTTCTCCGCGAAATCGACGTACCTTACGAGGACGAGGGTAACTTCGTCGTGGTCAAACACGCAGCTCTGTTCACATCGACTCTACTTTCTCGTGTTCTCCGACTTCCCAACGTCGTCATGATGAATGCCACCGCCGTTGAAGACCTCATTATTCACGAAGACTTCCGCGGCGATCAGCGCGTCGCTGGTGTTGTGACCAATTGGACCCTTGTGGCACTGAACCACGACACGCAGTCTTGCATGGATCCCAACACGATCACTGCGCCAGTCATTGTCTCTGCTACTGGACATGACGGTCCCATGGGTGCGTTCTCCGCAAAGAGACTGGTCAGCGCCGGTCTACTCAAAGAGCTTGGAAACATGCGCGGCTTGGACATGAACCGTGCCGAGCCAGCTATTGTCAACAACACACGCGAAGTGGCGCCTGGACTTATCATGACAGGTCAGTGTGGGCAATGTCCTCACGGTGATTGAACCTGATATAGCTCCAGGTATGGAGCTGTCCGAGCATGATGGATCGAACCGAATGGGCCCCACGTTCGGTGCCATGATTGGCAGTGGTATCAAAGCTGCGAAGGAGGCCATACGAGCTTACGACGCAGCCACGATTGAATTCGGAAAAGTCGTTGCGTGAGATTGAGGAAAAGGTTGAACTCAAGGCCCAATGTACACAGTTTTGCGCTCTCCAATATTAGGCTTTGTATACACGGTGTATGACTTCGAAAATTTACAATGACAGAATTTCATGCCTGGCCCAAATTAGAGACATCCCAGTTGTTTCTTGGGCATGTATCCTCCTCGAGTGCGACCGGAATGAAGATGTAGGTTGAGGTCATGTTTCTCGGGCTTTCGGCTTGGTAGTCGGAGTTGCAGATCAAGCTAGAACTATGACATTATGAAGGTCAGCAACATACTTCGTACATGCAATAGCTCGCGGAACCTGGAAGAGCTGGCTGCTAAACAGGGCGGCATGATACGGCGCGCCATCAAGTTGACGTCACCCCAGAGCTGTGCTTCTGTCCATCATCGTTCCAAGCTTACAGTATGGCTGCATGTCTCCGGTATACGCGCAGAGTACGACTCTTCTCATCTCTACTTGTGATCGTGATATTGAGCGCAGTCATTTAGGTTTGGCAGTCCTTCATCGTTAACAAAGGTCAGATTTCCTGATCCACGCGTCGCCGTAGGGTACTGAATCTTTTGGCCAGGACACGACGCGCAATGCTTTCCGAATGTACGCTCTACGTGACATATTGGCATTAAATGACCCTCGCCCTCAGCTCGTCATAGAGAAGGCCACCCCAGGTGTGGTAAATGTCTCTCTCAAAGTTGAACCATACAACAGTACTTGAGTATTGCTGCTGTAATTTGCACAACCTAACCGGTTGCATTTCAGTCAATAGGGTTGGCGTAGGTGAACTCATGGACTGTCTCGACTGCTGCTCATGGCGATTTAGACAGGTATCTTGTCACATGCCTTGTGAATTCGACGTTGCCAACTAAAACAACTCATAAGCTCACGGCGGATTGATCTTGTCGTTGACTGACAGTCTGGGGTCGCTGGCCGTCGCGACTAAAGGATACTGGTTTGGGACACTTTTCACAAAGCCCAACTTGCGTTCATTATCATGTAGGATGACTGGTGTAAGTACCGACATTGGGACGTCCTTCGTCAAACCCGCAGGCCGCCCGGGCGATATTCTGTATGCCAAGTCCACTCTCATTGGTATAGGTTCGTCATCATTATCCTTTGAATGATCCTGGCGCTCAGATCGTGTCATTATAGGAAAGTCTCTTGCTTATACGCGTACGGAATTCACGAACGAGGCTGGAGACCTGCTTGCTTACGGATGTGAGTTTGCACTGCGACATCATCTGCCTCTCTCACCCCTCTATATATCTCGAAGACCACACCAAATACGTCGGAAAGTCTGGTGTTCATGAGGTTAGTAAGAACACCGCCCCCGCTTGCTTTCGGTTTCATTCTCTCCCAGAAAAATGTGAAACTTTCAGAAGACGGCTCAACGGTGCTGGAAGGGGAAGACTTGGACGTCGACTAGATGTACTTTGTGCGGACTTGAGAGAAATTAGCTTCGGGGGTCGAACACTGGAACCTTGGCGATTTTCCAATTGCGCGCGATCTTGTTTCTCCTGCACTTCACACCATGGCAATGCGAGATGCGGCGGCCCAAAACCGCGTTGCAATAGCATATAGGTATCATCGCACTATACTTGTCTCTGGGCAGGTGTATGCCTAATGACACGCTCAATGATTGGTGATTCATCATTCCTCCACTTCCAATTTCAATTGTTGCCGTGTGTCGACCCTCAAGTCCTAACATTCCAGTTTCCTGGCTCATTGGCTCAAAGCGGCAGGCGGCGCTACCTGTGACCTGGCATCCTGGACCTAGGCTACTAGCAGGTGCAAAAATATAAATTTCGAGTCTTCCGAGTTCCGACACTCCAAAGCAAAAGTTATGCCACCTAGCTGGATTGAACAACTGACCTCGTCATGTGACTGAAATCAGTACAAGTGACGCGCTCTACCACTGAGCTAAGGAGGCATGAGCGAGCTGCCTGTTGAGCTAACTCATTGTGATTGCTTACAGACAACTAACTGGAGGAGGCTGACGAATCTGGATCTCAATTTAGCCGGCAGAAAGAATGTGTGTTGCCGTGATACTGTTTTTGAGTACATGAGACGACCCATGCGACTCGCTCCGGGAAGATCTGGGGTGAGGTATGACCTTATCAGCAGCCTCGATTAACTGTGGCGTTCATGTCCCGATATGGATCGATCGCCGTTTGCTCAAGCCGACTTGCGCTCTAGTACTCAGTGAGTCAAGGGACGATACCACCTGAAAAGTTGGGATACAGTTTCCAGAAAGTATTTACTTTCGGCTGCAGCCACAGAAATACACATAGCCCCAACCGAGCTATACGTCTTGTCCTGAAGCACAAAGCTCCAGGCATGTACTCTTCTCTGATCGATGAGTGCTAGTGGTTGAGCCCTAAAACAGCACCGCCTTCCTCCTTTCCTACTTACACCCCGAAAGACTTATTGCTCATTACGTGTGTCACAGTCTCTGTTCTGAGAGGGAGGGAGGGAGGATTTGTAGTCCAGTGTTCCCTTTACAGAAACTCTCCGCCCTCGTAAACTCGTGATAGAGCATTGTCGCAGCGATTCTTAACACAGTCGCAAAGAATACATGAAAACATTCGGATGAGCGACCGAGTCAAGACGCCGAATTTCAATAAGTCGTGACAGTGTCGTGACTGGGGCAGGACTGGGGGCACTCTGGGGGCGTGTCTTAACCCGCGGATCTTAGATAAGGATGACGCCTCACGTTCGCCTCCTCCCGCACACTCTCAAGGGCGACAGTCATGGCTTCCTCTCCTCTGCAGATGTTTCACACTGGATACCCCGTTCACAGCCATCAAAACTGTGAACACTGTAAATCCGTCCGTCGCTGTGGCCACAGCTCAAAGTTGTCCGCCTGTGCCGCTTGTGCATCAGTCAAATATTGCGTGAGTACCTTGAGTGCCTATTCAGGCGATGAGAGCTGATTATTTCCTGCCAAAGTCTAAAGAGTGCCAGAGGCTGGCATGGCCGGGACACAAGTTAGTTTGCAAAAGTACGAAGAAGCAGCGCGAAGAATTGAGCGCATCGTCCGGTATCCCGACAGCGCTGGAGGACATGCTCAAGTGGATGGAATACTATCAGGCGCCTTTGAAGAACTGTGCGATTGCCGCCTTTCGCTTGAAAGAGACACCGCACACAGAGGAGAATGCCTTTCTGTCCATTTTCTTGTCATACAACAGAAGCGCTCTCGACGCTGGCGCTCCTTCTCACATGCGGTTCAAAGTTGTCTCTGTGGACCGGTACCACCGTGATGACGGGGATTTTCCAAGGCAGTTCTTTGACGCGCTTGACGAGAAGCGACAACGATTCAAAGTAGCTGGACGCGTTGAGATGGGCACCTACTATTACGGAACTGGTTCGTATATGATCAATGCAGAGTTCCCCAACACTGTCGCTCCCATCACGATGATGAAGTTTTTCGCAATTGACAAAGACGTAGCTAGAGCCACTCTCGTAAGGCAGGACTGGTTCAATCTCTTTCGCGAGTACGTCAATGCCGGCGCGAAGATGAAGTTCTGTTGCGGCAAGGTCGATGGCACAGATGTATGCTGCTGTGGTGGGTGGATTCATGACGAAGAGAAAAAGGTGAGTGGTAGTCTGCCTTCATTGAAGCTTTGTGAACCAGCAACCTCTAGGCAAGATTCCATGCTTCGGAGTCACGTTGAATCGATGGACGGGTAGCGAGATTGTCACGAAATTGTATCGTCAGCAATGTATTACTGGAAGTCATTCGTTCTACCAGAGACGGGTCTCTCATCTTGGCCGACTGTGCACCTATGATTGTTACCTGTAAGGGTTGAGACTCACCTTGAACGTTGTCAACACGCGACCGACGAAAGATGGGGGACATGCGCTTTGTTATCTACCAGAAGCAGTTCTTCATGCACGATCAATGCCAGGCCCGTTGTCATCTTCTTCCGCAGGCACAAGCCATGGGTTCTCTTCTCTGCCGCTTTCTGTATCACCAGCCCAGAGTTGCCAGCCCCGTCAACTCTTGCTTCAATCCGAACATAGCTTCTATGTACGTATCAACCTGTGCCGCCTGGGTCATTGTGAAAGACCCTAGCAACAACGGTGCTCAGAAGTAATCAATTGGTCAAGTCTAAGAAATGTCAGAGGGCTGCGTGGTCGCCGCGCCAAGTTGCTTCTAGTTGTAGAGCGACGAATACCGAGCGCAAAGATTTGCTGCTTCTTGTGGTAAGCCCCCTGCATTCCATGACCTGCACAAATAGAATGGATATACTGAGGCACCGTTGAAGAGTTGCATCGTCGCTGCTTACCGCTTAAAGTACTTAGCACCCCCAGGCAAAGAATTCCTCGCGAATATCTTGTGGTGCAACGACAATGCTCGGCGTGCTTGACTTCTCAAGTGGTCCAACATCCGCGGTTGACCGGCGTGATGACCGCAGCGGAATGACCTTCACCTACGCTTGCCGTCGTCAGTATTAGCGTCTGTTTATGAGAGACTAACCTCCACCTGAAGTGGGTGCCGACGTATTCACCGTACACGATACACTGCGACGACAACAGAAAGAGGTGAGCCTAGCTAAACTGAGGTCGCGCTTCTATGAAGCGGGGTCATTGCTAGGTCGCCGATAAAGAGTACGTCTCCGCCGGTGCAAGATGCATTTTTTGCTGTGGAAAGCTCACAGGCAGACGTATGCTGTGGGGTAGATGGGTCAAGACGAAAAGAAGGCAAGTGGTTTGTAGCAAGCGTGGCACTGCGGAAGCAGCTTGAATGACAGTGTTTCAGCCTGAGGTGCAGTTCTGTACATGTTCAGCGATTCAACCTATAAACGCAAAGCCTTGTATCTGTTGACCTAAGCCATCTCCGTCGTGACTTTGCATCGAAGCGGAAGCATTGATTTTCCAGGGATTGTACGCGACATCGTCGAGTCTGTAGAACTATGTCGATATGCTGTGGGGTAGGGTCGATACTCTCTGCAAGAAAGCAGATGATCGTCGAAGTAGGTCACGGCTGCCATGAAGGGACAAATATGCCAATCCGCAGGCATTGTCATTCTAGTAGACTGTTCCGGAAGGACTGATGGTGTATAAGTTACTGCGAATGTACATGATTATATGGTCTACATGGTAAGTTCAGTAGCGCCCGTGGCGAGAAGTGTGAGACGTACACGGATCGCTAGTATGACCCGTACGGAAGCAGGAGCTTCTTAAGCTTATGCGTCTGAGCCGCGTTGGAATGCGCCGTTTGCGACAGTCTATTCTTCCTGCTCGCCGACTTGTCCACGTTCATATGGGAGTGATTTGCTCTGCCCTAGAGTCGCATTTTCAGCCAATATATATTGCGCAGAGGTCATAGCCACGCACGCGTTTGAACGCTGACCCGCCGCCGAGTGACCTCCATCGCTTTTTTGCGCCTTTGTGCGACTTCATTTTGTAGAGCGCTTCAGCAACTGCCGATGCAGAGAAATGACGAGGCAAAAGTGGCGCCGTTGCCAATGTCGCGGCTGGCCGCATTGACGACCATAGTCTTGTGAAGAACATGAAGGAGGGAAGGACGACCCAACGGACCGAGGTATGCGCGTCTCGTCGGAAATTGCCGCCGCGTTCTAAGCTCGCCAGAGTCGCCACCGCGCCCTGACCGCGCCCGACCCGTCCTGAACGTGCTCTTTCACACCGTTCGCTCTCTGTCTGACCTCTATCTCCTTTTACATTTGATCATTTCTGCACCAAGCGGGGACCCAACGAGCTGTCTAAAGAAATATGACCATTTGCACTCGGTTGGTTGCCCATCTCACATTGTATTTCTAGCCTACTATACAGTACTATACAGGCTATCTCTCGGCTAGCGTCTTCATCACGTTGACAGACCAGGCAGTAGAAGACGCAATGGTGGATACAAGCTTCAAAGGCAAAGGACTATCCAAAAACGGTGAGAGCGTGTATGCCTGCTGACGAATTAGGAGCCTTCGTACTAGCTAGCGACCTCGGTGTCAACAAGCTCAAAACGTTTGCTCACTGTCGGGGGGTTTTAATGAACTAGGCACGATCATTCACTCAAGGGTGTCAACATTCAAGTGGAACAGCTCGCTCACTCGAGGGTGTCAATGCCAGTGGACCAGTTTATTCAACGTGTCAATGAATTATGGACAGGCGGTGTCTTCTTCTTATCTTGAATATGCTTGGAGCTTGAGGCCCGCGATGTTGCCCATGGACGGTCGGTCCAATGGGAATAACACAGTCTGCGATTTGCGCCTCCAGGCGGCCCGAATGTCTGTGAGCGCGCAATTGAGACACGAATTTTAAATATCAATATGAATCCAGTAAGTTATGACCTTTGAAGCTAAGTTTCAACCTGTTCCGCCATTGCATCCACCGTATGCTCACGGCTCAAAAGATCATTGAGATGGAGAGGCCAGAGGGGGGACGCATACAGGACATAACAATTGGCGCCCGGCGGTCGGCGGGTGAAGGTGGGAGGAAGTCTTGTGGCATCATTCTATCCCGGTGAACGAGATATATCTTCGGGGCAACATGAAGTGAGGAACTGCGACAGAATGTTATAGTAGTGCTCCCTTCGTCAAAGCTTGACGTACGTGTCAATGCCCAGAGAGTTGGCCCTAAACCAATTACAATTCCGTTTCACAACGAACGTGACCTGAGTGCTTGAGTAGTAGCTTGAACGACAGTAGCTCAAGAGCGGAGTATGGTATACTGGAACGGGCTTCAAGACAAGTGAGAACCTCAACGTTCGGTTAGAAAGAGCAACGTACTACGGATGACGACGGCTCCTATTAAAATTGACCTACTCATGGTACGGCCATGCTGATCTCCCCGCTGGTACAGCAACTGAGGTGATTTCAGAGCACTAACTTTCCGACAACCTTTGCAGACTTCTGGATGTGGGGAACAACTCCCCGTGCTCTGTAACGACTCAGAATGGCATCCATGTCAACAGACAAGCCCTCCATCCCCTGGGGACAAGAGAACTTCATCACATCGACCCCCAATGTCCCGATAACGGCCGTACATTCGTAGACTTCCAGCGAGACGTGCGCCCTGTCCCCCGTGGCCCCCGGAACGTACGCAACAGGGTATTCGAGCAATAGGGCAGCAAGAGGGACCGTCACTGACGGCGGGAGTCTTTCCGTCAGATGGACCGTCGTTACACGTATTGCCCTGAGGGAGTCGCGAATATATTCCCATTCAGTGATCAGACGCGGAGGAGGCGGAATTGCTTGGAGTGAAGCAGCCGAGACGAAGGTCGTGTTCCAAAGGTTGTCTCGGGAATTGAATAGCGGAACGTTGATGAAGAATGACTGCTCTGATGCGGGATCGTGGAGATGAACAACCTCGTTGAATAGCAAGTCTTTCTGTACAGAGCTTCAACAGAAAGGTATACACGGTGCAAATGCACAGCGTACCGTTCTTAGTGTTTTGAGAAGCAGGTCAAAGTCGAGGTACAATGCATCTATGAGGTATGCTATCCTAGTCATGTTGAAGCGTAAGCATGCGGCGGAGAATTTGAATGCTGACCGAACGGAAGTCGCAACCAGGGCCAGGTCCACCGAGAACTTCCTTTTCCGCTCACTCGAGGTGCGACAGAACTTCGTGCATTGCTCAATAGTATGGAGGACGGCTTCAAAGGATGCGATCATGAGGGTTTGTCTCAACATACGTAGCAATGCATTCTCGGATCTATTCTCGATCTCATCTCCGATCAGCACCCACCGCGGTCCTCGAACATGAACGCCGGACTGTCTACCTCCCTGTCTCAAGAGAGCTTCATAGAAAGACCATTTCCAACATGCTACTGCTATGTAGTCTCAGATTGACTTCTTCGCGAGACGCAGTATCAGTATAGCCTTCAAGGCGCACTGGACCGCCTCCAGGAATCCAATCGTCCGCTCTACTATCAAACAACCTCGAGGCTCAAGTCACATTGTATGGTACAAGTCTGACATGTTGAACGCCTTCATTGTCACAAGCGTCAAGCCCCCTGATGATCACCATCCTATAACTACGAGTAGAAGCACGAACGGTCCGGTGAAATGTGCGAGGCGAATCACCAAGGGCGATGCTAGCGCAAGTCGTGCTACGAAACCATCAGATTGAGCCTCCGCCGTCGACGTAGATATCAGCCGAAACCTGATGGACGGCCACGGTGTGGTGTAAGAACCATCGCACTCATCCGTCTCTTCCTCTTTGGAGCGGGCATTCATCTGTCAGCATATATAAACCCCAAACACTCCCATTCATCCACCACAGGATCAGGCTGGAAATCTTCTCCTCCACACGTTGACATTCTGCAGGACAGAACAGCTCGTCGACATGGCTCTCAGCTCCCGTACGTCCTCCTGGTCTCCTTCTATCAGCCCGCCCTGACGCCGACGACGGCAGGAGCCGACCAGGCAGACATGGGCTCTCGCTCCGGCACACTTCTCAACGTCTGGATCTACTTCAACCTCATCAGCAACACGATCCTTCTCCCCCTCCTCGTCATCGTTCTCCTGATATCGAAACGCGCAAAGCGCCAGCCGACTGTCATCAACGTCTGCATGACCTGGATCCTCTCCGGCGTGTTCTCCCTCCTCCTTTTTTATGCTGGACAACACAAGCCGGACTCGCCTGAGCCAAGCAAGAGCTTGTGTATTGCCCAGACGGCTTTGCTATATGGGATTACGCCTATGTGAGTGGTCCGATCGATTGAAGGACTTGGTAGGCTGATGAAGAAGGTGGTCTGTCGCGATTCTGGCGTTGGTTTATCATTTCTTGGTCATCTCGACGGGCTCGTCAATAAGCAGGCCGCGCATGATCGGCGTAAGAGATTGCTGTCGGTCGCAAGCTGTTACTGATGATGTTTGTAAAGATGCTGATGGCGCCGTATGTTGTGCAAATCATCTTCACGATTGCAGCTCTGGTACGGTCAATTACGCATCCAAATGCAGTGACCCGCGAAAGACGATTCTTCTATTGTGCGCTGGAATATGACCCTTTGTGAGCCGACGACAGGTGTATGAGCCAAACTGCTTACCGAGAAATTGGCAGAGCTGACACCATGATTTTGTTCACGTTCATTGTGTGTATTGCGATTATCGCCCTGGAGAGTACGCGTCAGCGAGAACAATGATACACACGCTGACAAGACACACAGTACATCTAGCCATCATCATGTATCGCAATAGGCAAGGCATGCGGAAGGCGGGTGTTTCCAGCGGCCTGGAAATCCAGCTGATGGTGCGCATCATCCTCTTTGGAGTCTACATCATGTTCGGTATAGCGTGAGTGCCCTCCTGAGACCTGTTGAAATCCTGATGTACGGCTAGGGTCAACCTCATTTCTCTCTTCGACGAGCACAACTTGGCACCAGATCTGTACGCTGCAACGAGTGAGTACCCAGTACCTGGAAACCTTCCAATGAAGTTCTTACCTTGTTGGGAGTGGGAACTGTCATCTTCCTGGTGTTTGGAACGCAATCGAACGTGTTACGGAGTGTTTGCTTTTGGCGGGAGAGCGTGGAGGAGAGGCCATGCATGATGCTCGCCAGGGACAGAACTCGTCGGGAATCCGTCGATTGGGCCGGTCCGCCAGGGCAAGAAGAAGAGGGAAACGCAAATGAGGGTCACCATGAGTAGCGTTTTGGAATGTCAGATACTGACTGGCAGTGAATGACAAAATTCATGGACAGAAACTCTTTGGACTTACCGAAGATGATCGTCAATCCAATCAGGCCTTCCGGGACGAGACAATGATTATTATCGAAAGAAATCGTCCTGGTGGACTAGAGCAAGGGTGTTGTTCCGACTAGTCGACCTCCTTCGCAGTCATAAGCACTTTCTTCTGGATAATGAATGTTCGAGATGGTGGCGTGAGAGAAAAGGCACAGAAGATATCGGGCCGATGACCGTACCAGAAGGGGTCAATTGAAACTTGCCCTTGATGGTCACCTTCATCTTCGTAAGTTGCTCAACTTGCTGTCAGTGTTGGTCTTTCTTCGCTGGCTGATCCTCGCCCACGGAAAGGTGCGACATGGCGAATCAACAGATAATCTTGTGAGCGCTCGTCGGATGCCTAGACTCAAGGAGTCACTCACTGAACCCATGGCAATCGTAGAAAGCCGTCTGGGCAGGCTGGAAAGACGCGTCTCTGTCTAATCACGGTACGTCGATTTCTTTGTCGCTCTAATGCGAACATTCTGACCTAATATTCTTAGGAATGAACGTAAGTCCAAATCGCATTCAGTGAACGATTCGTAATTGAAACTTTCTCCATGTCCTCCAGCAAGCCAAGGCAGTCGGGCGTTACTTCTCATCCACGCGGCTTACAGCAATACACGCATCCGATCTAACACGCACCTCCTTGACGGCTCAAACCATACGCGAAGCTCAGCACTCTCCGAAACCACCCCTTTCATCTTCCTCTCTGCTGCGGGAGCAACATTTTGGCGTAGCGGAAGGGAAGCCGTACAGTCACGCCACTACCGATACAGTTTCTATGGCTTCCTTCATTGCTCGCGGAGAATATCCTCGCGTGATCGACCGAGACGCGTCATTCCCAGGTGGGGAAAGCAAGAACAAGATGCGCCTACGGGCAGAACGTGTCATTGACGAAATCTTGCTGCCGTATGTGTGGAAGGAGGCAAGAGAGGGGATGAGCGACACCTGTGTTGCTATTGTCAGTCATGGACTCTTCATCAAGGAGCTGCTTGTGGCGTTGTTATCACGCAATGAAGGTGATCAATCCAAGCGCCAGACGCTGCACGGAGGACTTCGAAATACGGCTTGGGCAAAGGTCACAGTGGAGGTGCAAGTGAGTTATCCTGCTCTGCTGTCGTATCTGAATTCACAAATTCAACTTAGGGCACGAAACGCGGCATAAGATTACATTTCACGGATACAAATCCACCAAGCTTGAAGATTCGCCTCAGAGGTTTCGATTGTCACGAACACCTGGACGATGTGGTATGGAAGTTTTAATTAATGAGAGACTCGGGACTAGACTGACGTTCAACTTTATGGTGTCTACCAGGTACGCCAGAGAGGTGGTATAGGAAGCCAGGCGCACGATCCAAAGCAGAAAGACATCCGTGCGTTCTTTGGCGGGAGAGGCTGATCTTGCCTGTCTTCGATGCATATATATATTGTTGTATAGTAGCTGTATCTATATTGTATATTGTATTGTCGTTGATATATAGGCGGCGCCCGGCTATATATGACCTTGAAAATCAGTTTCATGAGGCTGATGCTGTACTCCGTAGGGATACCCTTGACCGGAAGTGTAAGATCGTCTGTGTACATGCAGCGTATGTGTTTGTACGACAGCAGGCAGTGCAGCCCATTCGTCCTCACTCACACGCATATTGCACGCCAGCCAAATATGATTTGTAGCAGTGTATGAGGGCCTACGTGTTCGAAGACTGGTATAGTAACCACATCGGTACGACGGTTCGTTATAGGACAATATCTCGAAGGGCTTTCAAGAAGACTCGAATGAAGGGAGCTCCGACTCAGCCCGCGTGCGGTCAATCCACATTCAAGCTGACCTGGAAGGAAGCATCAAGAACCCGAGAAGGTATGCCGATTTGAGACCATTGACACACCTTGGAAACCGCGGATGCAACCAGCTCTTCGAGTATCTCAATGAACCGACGAACAGACGCTAGTGTCTGTGTCTTGCAGGATCTCTGGGTCACTTCGGCAATAACGACCATCTTGAGGTCTTCATCTACGATCTCGCGGAGGCCCCCACGTTTCTGAACCTTTTGGCGAGCGCCACGAACGAGAGTGGCAGCCCAGGAGTGAATATATCTCGATTGACAGTTGCCTCCGTCATCGAAATAAAACACCAGATGCTTCATCTTCTGGGAACAATCGGCACAGAATGATCTGCGCGACAGGAAGGGGAGACCGCCTATGTTCTTGTACATGAGTAGGCCTAATTCTTCGGCACCACGATTGAACTCTGGGCCCGGGCTGTATTGGAGTGCTGCGATTGCAGCCAGTCGGCACCCAGTCTGTACCTCCTTCAGCTGGATATAGTCCAGCGCGGGAATGAAACGCAACTCGTCCGGTGCGGGAGATGTACCGGCTGCCTCAGGCTGCTGAACGAATTCCTTCACCGCCACCTTGCTCAGCTTTGCCCAGCCGTAATGGCGAGCAATAGCAAACGCCCTCATCGGCTCCTTTTCCACCGCCAAAGACCCGAGCATCTGATGCTCCAAGCGTCTCATTGCACCCTCCATCATATACTTCTGGAGTGCGTCAGCACACTTGGCCAGCCCGTCACAGTCTGTCGGCCTTTCGAGGTCAATAGGATAGCAAAGACAAAGAACCCAAGAGGTAGTTTGCGTGTCCTCAGGTACGTCGTAAACGGGGAGATTATCCATCGTCTCTTCAGGAACGCTGTCCATGAAAAGGTTGCGAAAGAATGGGGAAGCTGAGATGAGAAATGACTTCTCGATCCTAAAACACGGCCCGCTAGGTGGACGAATAACAAGATCCGCATTTTTGTCTGACCATCTGAGGGTCGAGACTTTGCGAACAGTGTCGGGAGCGGGAGCGGGCGGTGAAGGTCTCATGAGTGTCTGAAGCAAAAATCCAGCAGATTGCGCCAGCGCTATACAGTAGCTAAGCGCCGGTATTTTGCTTCTTGCACATGCGGTTGATGCCTGGAGGTCAGCAGGCCAGGCTTCCGAAGCGCTTCAGCTTAAGCGCTTCAGCTTCATTGGGCGTTGCACAAGACTGTAGTCCATAAACGGTGATCAGAGACGGAATTCAGGCGACGGCCTAGCTGCAAAAGAGTTGTACCATCGCAAACCTGGAAGTTCGACGATTGGCTCCTTGAGAAGTCATGGCTTTCCCCTTTGTGGGGAGAACTTGGGTCGCAAAGGTGGAGGGTGAAAACCAATCGAAATTCGCTTGATTATATCGTCGTCCTCGTGCTGATATTGCTGAGCACCTTTTTGACCGCCTCCACAAGGATCTCCCATTCGACCTTGTGTATCTTCTCCTCGTAACTCTCCAGAGTATCTCCCTCCTCAAACGGCACCTCCCTAACCAGCACCGGCTGCCCTCGATCGACCTCCTTCACCACCATATGCACCATCGCGCCAGAGCGCGTAATCTCGCCACTCTTCCACGCCTCAAAGGCCCGCTCAATCGCATGCGATCCATCGAACTCGCCAGGAAGCGCTGGATGCAGGTTGATCACAGGCACGCCCGCGAGCGCATCCAAGAAACCCTCGCTCAAAACATGCATCCACCCCGCGAGCACGACCAGATCTGGCTGAGCCTCGAGCACAATCTGCGCCACCTCCGTGTCGTAGTCTGTCCGCGTTCTTCCTGGATGGGATTTGAGGTAGGGCTGGAGGGCGAGGTAGGCCGTGGGTATGGGCGGAGTGGCTTGTTGCGCCCGTGTCAAGCCATAAGCAGCTTTCCGGTTTGACAAGACAAGACATATCGATGCATCAGGTAGTTTGGCATCGATGAGCGCTTGGAGGTTGGTCCCAGAGCCGGAAATGAGCACGACGATGCGTTTTGACATGGTAGTATTTTAGAAACCCTAAGATAAGGCTTATTTCGGATGATTTAGCCTCTATTATTATTGATATTATTACGATGATAGACGATGTAATCTGGTATACAGATGTCCGCGTCGTCTAGAAGTACGCGTCCCAGAAGCCCACAGTGCCGTTGGTAGCAGCCGCAAAGTCCTCAATACCCAACAGCTTCATTACCAGATTGTAGACTTCCACATTCTGGAACCGGTTCATGACATAGGTATCATCCGATGTCGAGTGCCAACCCTTGTTTGGACGGGACAAGAACCGCTCAGAGAGCGAGCGTTTGGCATGGAGGGTCTTTATAACAGCTGTGAACGGCCCATGGGCGACAAACATCGCTTGCATGGACATGGCATCATTATCATATCCATGGTTCTGCGACGATGTTGAGCAGTTATGCATCGTTTAGCGAGCGAACACTTACACCCTTGCTCATAGCCCATGGGTCCTTGTGTGTCGTTAGCGAGTATCCAATCTTCGGCACTACATAGACTGGCGCAATTCTTTCGTGGTTCGCAAAATGATACCGCTGGGGCATTGTCTCGTGCGTGAAGACGTCAAACTTCTCCGGGTTCTTGTCGGCCGCTTCCAAGAGCAGTTCATAGTAGTAAGACTCGTTAGCCTCGGGAGTGAATCGCAATCCCATCGACGGCCATCCGTCCTCGTGTTCTATCATCTGCATTCCGTCTGCGCCAAGAATGTCGTCCACATAGACGAGGGTGGGGTGACTGGTATCCGTCATACCGTGGTCACTCACAAAAATGATATCTACAATGTCAGTAAGATTACGCTGTTCCAATGCATCATGCAAATGCTTCGCGAATAGGTCTACTTGTCCCAGGGTGGCCTGAGTGTGATCGTTCATGAGCTTCAACTCACTTCGACTCCCCGTACTTTGGACTCACATTGACCTGGGCAGACATAGGTCCAGTTGCATGTCCGGCCTGATCTAACGAGGGTTCATATGCCATGATCAACTGGGGTCGACTTTCAAAGGGCAGATCCAGCCAAGTCGTAATCTGGTCTAGCTTTTCCCCCAACGGAACATGATCCCTCCAAGGTATGAAGTAAGTAGGCTCAGCGCCAGACGCCATTTTTGGGGGACCAGGCCACATCAGGTTCGCAGTGATGACACCTGTCTTGCCCGCTGTCTCCCACATCTACAGACATGCTTCATAAGTCAATGAGGCAGTCTTGTAGAATGATGGACAAACAGGTTCTCCAAGCCACCAGTCGGATTTCCAAGCGACCCGCTCCACGTTGTAGTGAAATTCGGATTGACTGCGAGGGTCCCAGAAGTTCTGAAGACCGTTAGACGTAAACAGCAACGATGGGATAAGACAGACACACGTTGGCAACGATACCATGGGACTCGGCGTGGAGCCCTGTCCTGGAGAAACATGAGACATGGTATGGAGGACGACATGAGATGGATACATCAATGCCCAGTGATTGCTGTTGCGCCTCGTCAGGTTCAAAATAAACAAAGGAAAGAAACAGAGCGCACGGGAAGGTCAGTGTCTGAATATCGGTTAGTCGAGGGAGCTCAAAGTTAGATGGGCCGTACGCACTGGGAAGACAGGCTTCAAAGCTTTGGCGCGCAGTCCTTTCTTGCTGATATCCAGCAGGTGCGGCGTCAGGCCACGGTCAAGATAGTCTGCTCTGTCCCTTTAGTGAGTCTCATTGAGAAGAGATATACGTGGACAACGCACCGTAGGCCGTCTATAGATACGATCAAGACAGTGCGCTTAAAATCATGGGTACCATTCGACCGCAACTCGTTTCCATTAAACGAAAGGTTTGGGTGATAATACGAGGCTAGCAGCATTCGTTTCGCCGTTATGCCGCACAACAGGAGGACAATGAAGGCGAGAGCGACCCCGACAATCTTGTTGCGGGAGCGGTGGGTCGGGATGTCGCCCTTCTCGGCGTGGGCCTGGCTCTCGGCACCGGTAAGCAGGCCCTCGAGCTCGTAGTCACGCTCGTCGGTGTCCGCGCTGTGGCGGGGCTCATCGCGCTTCCAGGGAGCCATACCTGCGATGATGGTAGGTGTTCAAGGCGTATAGGGGAGTCCGGACGAATTAGGCAATTGACGCCTCACCTCAGTATTACTCGCGCCCGCCGCTTTGGCTACCTCGCGTCTTTGATATCCTGCGACCCGTTTGGCGCGTTTTTTGACTCTGACATACCAGCCCAAGTGGTAACATGGGAAGAATCTCGCCGTAGACAAACTGCCACCATGGGTAGACCGAGATTGCTTGTGGGCACATGCGAATAAGAAGACATTTCACTCCCGCGCCAATATACTGTAACTTACTAGGGCGGTTTGAGTTATGGGCGGGCATCCCCAAGATTGCCTTTGCCATTAACTAATTGCTACGCGTTCTTGACCATGGAAGCGTCTCTACTAACTTATGATTGACGTTATCGATTGGAAGCAAGTGGATTGAAGCAGATAAGAATCTTGAAGCTTTGCAGTAGTTGGTGAGTAGGGCAAGTCCAGGTAAGCATATGACAGTACGTCAAAGGGTCGCTGCATTACACAAACACGGACTTGCGCACTTACACCAGCACGACATCTACTCTTCGCGGTCATTAGTTCTTCATTGCTGCAAGCTCCGGCCCAGAAAGCATGCCGCTGTCAATGAGAGTGCAGAACCAATGACCTTGCTCATAGCCTGCTGCCTGGCCCCGTTCTAGGGCGGCGGCACGTGGCCAGAAGCAGACAAGCAGCTGCCAACAGTGGCAAGTGCATCCGGGCTCCTCCTGTTCACGACCATCATGAGCAGATTGTTCTGCCAACTCGTCCTTCTTTTGTCGGTGCTATCCTCAGTGCATTCGCGCCACATTCTCACCTTTGTCTCGCGGTCCGAAAAGAGTTGGTGGGGCTGGGCTTGGGGAGCCGAAAGCACCGTGTCGATCGTCGACCGGTCGCCTGTCGTTTCCTTTACTTCACGGCCTGGTGCGCTTCCTCACGTCCTTGCAAGCCTATCTGTTTCTCAATGACTCTCTAGCTGCTTTTGGAACTGAGATCTCCAGTCCGATACTAGGCTATGTCATCCCGCTGAACAGCTTTACCGCACCTTGCCCGTCAAACTCTTCTCTGTCCGACAATTCGCGCAACTCCGGCTGCCCACATCTCTGCATCTCTGGCCCGCACCAGCCAGATCCGTCTGAAAAATGGATAGCGCTCGTCCAGCGCGGTGGCTGTGAATTTGTCAATAAAGTGCGCGAGGCGCAGCGGCTCGGGGCCAGAGCTGTGGTCGTCGGTGGCGATAATCCGGAACGCTCTGGCCTTCCCGATACGCTCGTCAACATGTACAGCCCAGGTATAACCGTCTCCAGATCGCTTCGACCCAGCCTTCTTACGTCGCAGCAGATGATTCTTCTGACGTCAAGATCTCCGCGACATACATTCGGTATGCGGACTACGTTGAGCTGTCGCAACAAATCGCCACCTCCAATACGTCGCACTCGGGCATCCGCACCCTGTCGCTGTTGATCACCGCGGAATACTCTGCATGGGAATGGTATTCGTAAGTAGTATCACTCTGCGCTCGCGTAGCAACGCTAACATGAATTCCAGGCCCATAATCACCTTCATCATCATCCTACTCCTCCCATCTATTCTGACATTCTTGACCTTGCTCATCCATCGCGTCCGTGCAGCACGGGCAGCGCAGCGCGATCGTGCCCCAGAGGACATTGTTCACAATTTGCCTTGGCAAGTTTGGACGGGCAAGGGATGGGAGAAGCACGAAGGCGGCGAGGGCTTGTCCAATTCGCCCCCTCCGGATCTTGAACGAGGCAACGCGGAGAGCGAAACCACGCGTGCGTCGACATCCCGCCCGCGTCCGCACCAGTGGTTCGAAGACCAGGCCGAGTGCGCGATATGCTTATCCGAGTTTGCAAAAGGGGACAAGGTGCGCGTCTTGCCCTGTCACCACATCTTTCACCTCGACGAAGTGGATGAGTGGCTGATACAGCGGAAGAAGCTGTGTCCTGTTTGCAAAGCGGACGTCACGCTACCGCACATTCCCCAATCTCATGTCGAGCCTTCGGCGACGCAAAGTCTGGAGGCGACTGTAGAGCCTGTGACAGAAGAAACACCGTTACTGAGTGCTTCATCACCCCTCCCTGATAACTACGACTCCATGACATGAACTGTACATCAAGATTAGGCTTGTATCATACATATCATATATCTACTCATGAATATTTTCTGTGCGGAAGTTGCCCGACAGCTTGAAGAAGTTCAGGGTGTCCTTGTCCTTCTGCTGTAGCACGGGACTATTGTGTCGCTAGAATGCTGGCATGTGAGAATTCGAACTGGAGCGATTCATACTAGTCTTCCATGAGTGGCGCATCAGGAAATTGATAGGCAGGGTTGCCAATTTGGTCTTCCGTTCGATCCGCGCCACTCCATATATTTCTTGATTTATATCGTTTCCTCAACGATGCTCAGAAGTATCCTATAGCCTTTGTGAACAGAACTGACAGGGTCCAATGTTTTTCCCTAGCCCAGAGATTTTTTGAGACCCCAGTCAATACCGTGGGAAGAAATGTATTGCTATATAAGCACTTATAAACACAGTCAAATACACTCCTTTCTTCTTCCATCACAACCGACTTCCCCGCCTCTGCACCAAGAGACTTGTGCCAGCCTCCTCTATCTCTGTCCACTGGTATCAGACGCTAGTAAGTATCTTATCAACGTTTTGCCATGCTGGGCTTCTGGATCTTTTCTTCTGCTTTGATGCCTGACAACACTTCTCCTTGTCTCATGGTGGACTTTTTTGCTTGCTGAACTGCGACAGCCAGCCAGAATAGTAGTTGTTGGAAGCGGTCTATCTTTCGCACTTGCACGGGATGTTTGCTCACTCTCACAAGTGGCACCCAATGCTTGTGCTTCTTGCGCCCATATGCATGTCTTTTTCAGACTGCTAGTCTCATGGGAGATCCTGAGGGGCACCTCACTGCTGGACTTCACGCCAGAAAGTTGTCGTCTTGGATCATGACCACAGACCCGCAGAGTATAGCAATGGCCCTGCCAGGATTATCACTCATTCCCAACTGGTCTACGGGAATTTGATTCTGCTTGACCTGAAACAATCTTCTTCTGTATCTTTTATCTTCTCTTGTCCATCTTTCTCCTTGTATAGCTCTGACATATGACTTTTGCAGAAAACCACAGCATTGCTTGTTACACAACCTCCCAAACCTTCAGGTGTTGGCTTATAGGTGCTAACAAACCTCCCAACTGGTGTTGCTTTGCCACCTGATTGCAGCGCGCAACAAAGTGCTGCACCGTCCGAGGTGCCTCGCGCCCTCCAAACACTCCTTCCAAATCAGGAATGCTGACGGGAGTTTCCACCCTGGGCCAGAGAGATTCGATCTCTACAACCCCTCCATCCCAGTTTCTCAGTGTCTTTGTTCCTCGTCAATCTGCAACGCGTTCCGGAATTACGTCGCCCAGCAAGCCTGTCTCTACGGCGGCTCCAGAATCTGATGACGAGAATGCCGATGTCAATACCGCATCAACAAAGCTTGTTGGACAAGACTCCGCTGAAGGCATCAGTGGAAGACTTGATCCCGACGATGACTCTACCGCGCTGCCGGAAAACGACACATACATTTCCTCCGACGAGATGTTGCCCGAGCTGTTGGAGGCTCCCAAGAACAGCACCGCGTTCGCTGGGAAACTCGCCGCTGCTTTGGCATCTGCCGTCGCGCCGCTATCCGAGATAGCGAGGGATCTCGAACGGGAACAGGAAGTTGTCGAGCTCATCAGTCCGGAGGTCTGTCTGGATGACATCTCCGATGCGGTCTTGGGGAGTGAAGCGTCTTCGAGTGCCACGGTCGCGTCTTCAAGTATCTCAGGCATTCATGATGAGGATATCGAGATGGACGATGGCAATAGCCATCAAGTTTGCCCCGAGCCAACATTCACGGCTCTCAGGGAAGCAGAAGAGTCACAGGTTGAAGAGGACTGTGATGAAGCTCTACTTGAAGAAGATGAACTACAGGAGGAGCAGGAAAAGGAGTCTACTCCATTGTACCGGGAGGGGGATTCGAACAGCCTAGTCGAGGCGTTATCCAATATGTTCAACAACAACAAAGCCAACTCGACCTCCGACCGTTCTCCCACACCTACTAGGCCGCGTTCGACGCGTAGGAAGCAAGAGCAGAGTCTGTTCCTCGACGCACACTCTCCGACAGCTTCCCCGGAACCTCACGTGTCTGCGCCATCATTGTCCCGAGCTCGCAACGTGCCCGCACAGGCACCTCGTGCTACCCTACCCAGCTCACCTTCCGCACCTAGGAGACGTTCACACCGCAAGGGCGACGAACTGGCCGAGGATGAAATTGATGAGCACTACGGTGCGGATTACGCGACTGTCGCGTTCAGGGCGGTGGAACTTACCCAAGAACCGGCGTCTGTCACTGCGTATAATCTTCGACCAAGCGCAACCGAGCCAGCTCTATCGACGTCCCGCTCGTATGCAGGTAAATCACTCGCGGAGGAGTTCCTAGAATGTGGGAGAGAATGGTTCGGGGTTGAGGTTTTCGATAATCTCGACAATGAATCATTCTTGGTGATGCCGAATGCTCTGACGGTAAGAGTCATCGAAGCTTCTTTGATTTCTGTCACTGATGGAGATTCACCAGCCTGCAAGCACGCCCCAGTCGAAAACGACTGGCTATAAGCGCAAGCGGCCTCGCACATCCTCGGCAGCAAGTTCTGTCTCCAACAAGTCACGGCGCTTGACAGAGAACCCCATGCGTGCTCCTGCTTTGGAAGGGGAGCAGCAGATGCCGCACCACGAGGTCGATGTCGTTACATGGCCGTCGTCGAGCTCCTTGCCGACTTGAGGTAAACACCTTCATTGCCTTTGTCATTGATTCATGATCTAAGTCTTAGTGTCACAGAAGGTCAACGATACTACATGTTCTCGTACCAATCTTGACCTTGTGTCCGTTCGACTCGTCTTTCACCTCAATACTGCATCGTACCGTCAGTCGTATATCTTGCTCTCCAGAACTGCTACAGTGCACTTCCAAGTTTGCTCTTGCATTCTACATACATACAACCCATACCTTACAAATCAATAAGTATGTTCGAAAATTTCATAGGGTCGTGTCAAATGCATACATATTCTTTGCTCTTGTTACTATTCTGGTGAATGAGAGTCAAGGATGTTCGCCGTTCGGAGATACACTTGAGTCGGAAGCACGCTTATGTCAAACGGTCTGAGTAGGTCATTATGACGGGTCGATCGATTACGCTCTCCGCCCTGCTCACTTTTGGCTGTTCCCCTCTCCGCGACCGACAATGAGGCCGTCAGTTGCGCGGCTCCTCTATCGTCTTCCACCTATTATTTCGCGTCTCAAAGCAGCCCCAGAAGAGCTGGTATCCGTCACAGGGTTCATCAAATCTGTACGACGTCAAAAAAGAGTGGCTTTTGCTGTCGTCAGCGATGGCAGTTCCTCCCAAGGGCTACAAGCAGTCTTTGCCGATGGCACACTGAACGAGAAGTGCGCCTGTCGCCCCGCTGACGGCGCGTTCATACTCACTTACCCAGTCTCTAGGGTCACCAACGGGGCAAGCGTTCGTCTGACGGGCAAATTGGTCGACAGCCCAGGCCAGAAGCAGGACAAAGAGCTGCTCGTCGAGAAGACGGAAATACTGGGAGAGTGCAACCCTGAAGTGCGTGCTATTCTGCGCAGTCTTACTACTCAATTGACGCGTTTAAGGTCTATCCGATACAAAAACAGCAGCTCTCCATCGAGCATTTACGCGAAAATTTGCACCTGCGCTCTCGTACCAGCCAAGTCGGCGCCATGCTGCGACTACGCAGTCGGCTTATGCGTTCGATGATGGAATATTTCGACGTACGCCCTCTCCCATTCCATTCAATCCAGCTCATCTTTACCCAGATGCAAGGCTTCCAATTCACGCACACACCAATCCTCACTGCGAATGATGCTGAGGGTGCCGGAGAGACCTTCCGGCTTGCTCAGATATCTAAAGAGGGCGAAGAGTTCTTTGGACGACCAGCGCATCTGACCGTTTCCGCCCAATTGCACCTCGAAGCCCTTGCTGCCGGCCTATCACGCGTTTACACACTGTCGCCTTGTTTCCGTGCTGAGCGCTCACAGACCAATCGCCATCTCGCCGAATTCTGGATGCTCGAGGCTGAATGGATAGACGTCAACAGCGACGGCTCCCAAGGAATATGCAGCTTTGTAGAGGACAGCCTCAAGACGCTTGCTCGCGGCGTATCTCAATCGGAAGAGTTTGAAACCCTGTGGACAGACGGAGACCAGAGGCGGAAAAGAGCACTCCTGTCTTGTTTGGAGAAAAATTGGGCTCGCATCACATACAGCGAAGCTGTCCAATTGCTCTCAGACGCGTCTCCTTCTGTCCCGTTTGTGTTCAAACCGATGTGGGGTCAGTCTCTACAGAGCGAACACGAAAAGTATCTCTCAGAGGTCATCATCGGGGGCCCCGTCTTCGTGACAGACTACCCCAAGGAGATGAAGCCCTTCTATATGCGTGAAAACGCTGACGGAAAAACTGTCGCCTGCTTTGACCTCCTGGTACCTTACATCGGAGAGCTCGTTGGCGGCTCGGTAAGGGAGGAGCGCCCAAATATCTTGAAAAGTAAGATGGAGAAGGATGGCCTGGATGGAACGGAGTATGCCTGGTACCAAGACTTGAGAGCGTACGGTGGTGCGCCACATGGAGGGTACGGGATGGGCTTCGAGCGGTTGGTGTCGTGGTTGGGCGGCATTGATAATGTCAGAGAGTGCGTACCGATGCCAAGGTGGGCTGGTAAAATGCTGCTCTAGGTTTGAATCAACTTATTTGTCCTAATATATCACGCGTACAATAATACTACATCTCTCAATACTGTCGTACCCATCCCGATCCTCTTCTGACCGTAGACCGTCCAGCGTCCAAGCCTAATGTCTATCCCACTGCTGAAAACAGCAGGCTTTTCGCAGGGTGCATGTTGTTGGAAGTTTCAGGCTGAGAATGAGTATAGCGAGATGCGTTATCATAGTGTTACATTGAAGGCATTCGACATCTACAAATTACATTTACAGTCAGTCTACATGCATTGCTGCACTTTCTTCCGCAGCCGCCGGAGCATTCATCTTCTGTCGCCTTTCGATCAAAAAGTTGTCGATGCGAGTTTTCAGTTCGGTGTCTACAATTGATCATCAATTGGCATTGGCGGTGAGGAAAGCTGCTCTAGGTAAGACTTACTCGGTATGACATCCTCGATACGCAACGGAACACGATTGAATGGGTCAGTGGTGTCAGAAAGCAGATGTGATTTGATTGTCGAGCGATCGACAATTGCTTTCGACGAAGGTAATGTGACGGGATCGCGCATCACAGTGAACATGAGTGGGTCTGGAAAGCAAGGCTGAGTTCAACTAATGAGGGGAGAAAGACAAAGTATACGCACCCAAAAACTCGTCGGGAAGATCACCTAATTCCTCCTCCGCTTCCATCGAAGCCTTCGCCACCTCAACTTTTTCGACAAAGGCCCGCAAGATTTCGATTTCAGCCTCCGTCTTGACACTCCTCTTGAGGGCGATGCGCTCAGCAGAATCGAACAGCTCCTTGCTATAGCTCCGCCCGTCATTCGCAACGGCCTGTGCAAACTCCTCTTGGTCGCTCAGATTGATAAAGACCTGCAGGATGTCGCCAAGCAGCCGCCTCGGGTCGAACCGATACTTCTCAGCGTTACGCACTCGAAGCTCTTGATACTTCGGACCCACAAGCGCAACGAGGTTGTAGTCCAGCATAGCGGCTAGACGGTCCACAATCTCGGGCATCATGAACGACGCCTTGGTTTGCGCCGTAAAAACTTTCAGCAGTTCTACGGTGGAACGGCCAAGGCTGATATAGCCCGATGCATGCCGCTCCAGCTGACGAAGAGTGCCTTCACGTTCGCGGCGGTGTTCCTGAGATTGTGACTGCCACCCTGGGTCATCCATTTCCACTTGGATGTTGTGAATCTGAGTGAGTTCGCCCAATGACTCGTCCATGAGATAGGTAACGTCGTTAATCATCAAGTTGATGAATCGAACGAATTTGTCGACGTTCCTGAGGGTGAATGAGAAGCAATTTGGGCCGGAACTTTTCTGAGACCGACCGGGCTTCAGCATTGAGAGCGTCACGGTGAGTAGGATTGTCCCAGATCACTTTCAAGATCGCCGCAATGCTTCGTCTGGAATCTAGATAGACAAGACAGTCAACCTCGAGTCGAGTACCAGTAATAGGACATATCGTACTAAATTTGTCGTAGAACTGGGAACTCGCCCCGGTCTGTTCAACCTCTGTCGATGTCATGTCAGCATGCACTTTAATCGAAGACATTTCTCGGCCATACCGATATAGAAATGCATGAGCGTTGACATGAGATGCTTCAGCGCCAACGGATGCGAGTTCAGCATGTAGCCTAACAGACCGCCATTCTTCCGACCGTTGTAGTCCCAGATACCCATGAAGAGCATCTGCGAGTCTGATCAGAATCGAATCACGGCAATACGAGAGTGAATCATACATCGTTGATCTTCGCCTTCAAGAACGGGTTCTTGATATACCATGTTGACGACAAGAACGTCAGTGCAAAGACGACCAGTTCCGTCTTGCCTGACAACTCAAACTTCTCTGGTACGTGCCTGGACAACCGTCAGCCTTTCCAGTGAGTCTCGAAACGTAACAATGAACGTACTGCACGGTGAATAGGTAATACTCGATTATCTCCTCGATGATGTATTCCGGCAGTACCCTGAAGTCCATGGGTACTTCTGTCGGTAACGGAAGCCTACATATATATCAATCCCGGTCGAGAGATTCGCTTGGTTTCAGACTACGTACTCAACCAGAGGCGTGGGATGCGACCTCCTCGGCTCAGCTTGCCGTATCAGCCACGTCGATAGGAAATTGGTGAACCCGATATTGCGAATCACGAATTCGGGATCCAGAAGCTGAACTTGGTACGCAAACTGTGATGACCGTATCTTCGCCATCTCCACCTGCAAGTTTCGTCAGCTAAGGTCATCAATCCCCAATACATGGAGCCTCACCTTCACCGTGTTTATGGCTGCTTGGCGTCGGGATTGAAGGGGCGTCTAGCAGGAATTAGCATGCACATTCGAGGGAAAGTAAAGCCCATGTCATACCCCCATCCATGACCCATCACCATTGAGGTAATCCAGATGCCGCTGGATGTCATCAATTTGTTTGGACGTTTCGTTGAAATTGTGTATCGTGCGCAGATGGCCGTAGTGACCCATGGCGATGGTGAGGTAGAAGATGTCGGATATGAAGTTAGGTGGCGGCGCTGTACGAATGAATGAGCACAGATTGAGAGCAAGTGGGGTGATCCCATGAACCTCCGGGTGCAGACTTGTTCTGTTCAGCCCATTCGTTAGCTTCCCTACTATCAGCCTTGATCCTTGTCTCGTCTCCCAGATCGAGGCGGCTAGTCTTTGCGTAGTACGCAGAATCGATACGGTCCATCTATGAGAGCATTAGTCTATCTCTTATGGAAGGAACGCACGAGTAAGTACCTTCGTGTAGTTAGCATCCATGAAGGGCTCCGCGAAGTGGAGAAGGACTGTGCTCAAGTTGAACAAGAAGCTGTCAGTTGCAACGGTCGCTGGATCAACCTTTCAAACGCTCAGCAACCTCAATTGGTCAGGAAGGCACACGTTGACCAACCTGCATGCCGGTACGCTTAACGTTCAGTGTTATGGCTCGTGCAAAGTAGTTCAACACTGCTTCTCGTGATTGTGGTGATGCCCGGACGAGAGTGTTGAAGATTGCATAAAGAGAAGACTAAATTTTGATATATAGAGCTGAAGCATATATGGGACATGCCATAAATGAGTCGCACCTGTAAACTCTTCAGAGTCCCGCGAAGACTGGCATTCGAGGAATCCACGTCGGCCCTTGTTCGCTTCTCCGGCTCCGAGAAGTACGTCTGTGCGATGCCAGGCCATTCCCTTGGGAATACACCCAAGCGACACAATGGGCCCATGAGGGATATCAACTCAAAGTTGGCAGCTGTAGCCGCTGGCGGATTCCATTCCTCCATTTTTGTGATCATGATGGCTATGGGCTTGACCGAAACAAGTGCCTCGAGGCCGCCTATCACACCTCGCCACACAGAGTCTCCAGCGCCGACGCCTTCGGGCCTAGCAAGAGACGAGTGGAATAGTAACAAGCGGACAGTGTTCCCCAAAACGCCCTCCAGCTCGTCATCAGGCTCGAACCTGCGAGCAAGGTCTTGCAAGAACTGATCAATATCGGATGTACCGAGTCTGTTGGGCGCCGAAGAGGGACCAGACAGCAGAGGTGCGGAGAGCACTGAGAGGGACAACAGAGGCTCGACCAACTCGTGTGCGCCGAGGAGACGATTCTGGGGTTGTGGGAACATCTCTGGCTCCTGTAGCGTTAATCCGGCGTAGCTGATGACCAGGTCGCGAACTTTTTCGAGTTTCGTCATGGCTGTCTGGGTGTCTGACGGAGGATAACCCTGTATGCGGAATGAGAAAGCTACAAGGCTGCAGGTGGATGAACGGCACCTTCTTCAAGAGGTTTGAACGCGCAGTATTCAATCGTTTCCAACACCCAACGAGATACTCAAATACGGTCTGCTCTGCCGGAAGGCTCGCGATGACAGCCATATATTCTACATCGTCTCTGGAAACATTCAGATCAATGATGAACGGCAAAGCGCAATGCCTCACTGCATGCCGTTGGGGTCGATTTCCAGACGAGCAATAAGTAAGCGGTCGGTCAGAGATTCGTCAATCGCTTGGGCTGTTGGATCCATCAGTCGCACGCGCTGGCACTAATACCTTGGAAACACACCATTGAGCCCTTCCGACGCCAACTCTTCCGCGAGATTCTTCAACCAGACAAGCTCGTACCCGCTTCCCTCGGCCTCGGATTTCTGAACGCGATGTCGGATGAGTGGCACAGTGTCCGCTTGTTGTTGGGCCGGCTCACCTCGAGTGTCACGGACAATATCCGGCAAATGCTTTCGCGTGTCCATGAAGAAACATCAAGTTTGATGGGCGCCTTCTTCCTCTGAGGTGCGGGCGAGGGAACGACAGGCGGTGTCGGTGGCGCTACTACGGGTTTCTTGGCGGGTGGCCGAGTCGCGGTGCTGGGCGGCGGCGTTGAGCTCGGGACAGGCGTCGCGCTGGTTGACGTCGTTGTGGAAGTTGTGCTGGAAGACGTCGATGCACCCTGAAGCCGTTGCAATCTCCTCATCCGAATCTGGGTGGTGTTGCATGAATAAGTGGCTACATCGAAGTATTTGTCACTTACGCGGTCTGCATCGTCCTGGGGAGTCGTCAACGTGCTCTCGCTCATTATGTTCCAGACAATTGGCCCGACGATAGCGACGGCGACAACGACGGCAAGTAGAGAGGAACGAAGTGGCGAAGATGGAATCGTGATGGTGGGCCTGGTCAGACCCTGCCGAGACCGGCTTGCTATGTACTCGATGTCGCGGCTTGTCCTCTCACCACAGTGACCACTCGTATGGAAAAATCTTCCACCACCTTTCTCTCCGACGGGAACCTCCTCTCTGCCTGGCTTTGTTTTAGTCTCCCGCGATTTTCTTCATGACTAAAGCCTGGACTGTAGTTGGTGTCGAGTCCAAAGCTCGTCGACCTTGAACCATTTCGAAGAGCGAATCTGCTTTCAAGCCCCCGTCCGCTGGATACTGGCTAGAAAGTCACACTCCGCTTCCTTTCACGGACTATCTTTTGTCGTCACAGCTCTAACTTGTCCTCTTCAATGACTGACTCGGCCCATACGCAAAGTACGCTACATCATCGTGAATTGGTAGGGTTTGGGTATGGCTACAGTTTGCTCATAAAATTACAAATATACATGTTCTAACTGGTTTAGAACCCTCTGCTTAAAGGCCTCACTGGAAAGGCCTTACTGGCTCAAGGCATATCTTCCAGATGTTCGGATCCTCCGTCGCCATCAATCCCAGAAATCTCGTGTTTTTCGACAAAAAATCGATTCTCCTAGGTCCCTTCAGGCGCTCCTCGCTACCTTTGCCCTCTACGCGTCGATTATACGCTGCGTATACGCTCCTTGCTCTGGCTTCGCCGAAGTAGTTGATCTCTGCGTCCGTGACGTGCATCCTCAAGGCGCTATACAGGACCGCGACCACGTCCTGCACCGTCACCTCGAGATCGGATGCGGGCATCTCGACATGTACCTTCCAGGGCAGCATGTTGGAGCGCAGGATCATCGTAGGGCGAGGCGGTGTAACGGCGCGCTCCAACGGTAACGACGTGATATATTGTTCCAGGTTGTCTGTCAGATTGACATCAATATCTCCGCCGTACAACAGACATGGGTGGATGATGATTGTTAATGGCGATGGAGATGGAGACGGTTCCTCTGCATGTGTCTCGCCTACAGGAGGCAGTTCGATGGGCCTGAGGCTTGGTGTCGGAGGGAGTTCCAGGGGTGTATAGGACGACGTCGACGAGGTGCTGTCGTTGCGATTGTGTGCATGTGCATGCCCGAATCCGGGCTGCGAAAGTGCCTGCGTCGTCTGGATTGGAGAAAGCGGTACACTCCTCTGCAGATAGTCGCGAATGGGACTCGAAGGGAGCGCGATAGGACTGTAAACTGGCGACGGTGTCTCGTTCAACGAGCGGGAGTTGTAAAAACTGAAGGCGGATTGAGGCTGGGCCGTGGTGGATGGGAACGTGAACGGAGGCGCCCTCGCTTGTATGGGCGAGGGCGCTGAATCTGAATCGTAATTGTACGTCTCGTTGGGAGAGTCTGCAAAGCGAACCTCCTTGCGAGGGGTAGAGGAAGAGGCCATCGCAGCTTTCAGTTCAGGTCAGTTCTTCTCTAAATCTGTCAAGTGGCTGCTCACATTCAGGTGTGGGGTGCAAAATGTGGGCGGTATCGAAACACGAGGCATGGCATGCGCCTATTTAACAATGTACTTGTGCTCATGAGACTGCTGTATATGGCGATTCCCGAGCGTCTTCTGTCTGCATATGAAGAAATGACTCACACTGATGCTGCACAGGTAACATCGCATCTGGCGCAGGGTCTTTCCGAAACAGCTTTGGCCCGCCGCCCTTCCTGGCACCGCCCTAATACGTAGTATCAGTCATTCGCATCAATGATGGTATGGCGCCCCAGGGCATACGGCAGATCAGGTCTTCCCCTCGTAATCCTTGTTAATGGCATTGGATTCGCCAGCTTCCAATAAACCCTTGTCGAGATTCTGTCGCAATACACCAATGTCGAGTTTTGGCATACTTCGGGCTTCCGTTTCTGGCATACTGGGATGTACCTACAGAGTCTCGAGCCTGTCAGATGCTTCCAAGTACCTTCATTTAGCCGTCGCTCGGTTTCTCAAGTTCACTTTGCGCCCCGGGCACATCCATTGATACAAAGAGCGATCGACTATAGATTCACTTGCCATCTCGGACCGGACGGAAGTGACATTGATAGGGATCTGTTCCAGTCTCGGGTTCGGGGCGGAATCCATAGCTGTGTTCCGGACGAATTCTCCACTTGGCAACCTACATCAAAAAGATCAAAGCGCATATCCCCCTTTTTCGCTGCATTCTGTGGTGTGAAATGATATTGATACTATTCACGTCTGATTCACGTTATAGCTGTAAAATCAAGGGATCAGCAGTACTCGCTCCGTCAACGTTACTTGCCAATGACTGCGAAATACGCAATGCTGGGCGTCACGCGTGTTCGCCAAACTCGCGGTTGAAGCCGAAATGTTTTCGAACCATCGAAAGGCGTGCTAGCAAATACGACGTTGCAAATCGAGAATGATCTCGGGTGACTGAACAGCACTGCCTGATGGCGCCCTTCCCTACCCAAACAGTGCCCGCCTTGAGCTTATGTGCGGTATCATGGGCTTGGTTGATGTCCCGAGTAAAAATTGCCGCAGCTATACCATGGACTGACGTGTCATGAGTGAGGCGTCTCCCAAATGGCAAAATGAAATGTACAAGAATCCTTGGTCTGAAGCATGCATCTATGAACATGTCATTGACCAATCCACTGTTTGAGATCCGTAGTACTAAGCACTATGTAATCGTGTCGTCCTCGGAATTGTTGACGCAGCTTGTGGGCCCAGACACCTCTTCTTGTACTACGATTTTATCAGGCATTGTATTCGGGGTAATTGTAGATTCTGGAGTTGAGATCGTACTCGCCGGTATATCTCGCAGCCACCGAAGTGCAAAGTAGCGCCCTGCGCATTCCCCAGCTCGATGTAGCGTAAGATATGTTGTTGGACCGATGTCATCAATCATTGTGATGAGGGCATGCACCGAACTGTGCCCAGCAGCGGAAAGGAAGTACGTACATTGTATTGTACCTAGAAGATCTGGGGCTCTGGAAAGAGCTCGCGGTAAAGGGGATATACAATCTGATTCTCTCTTGGTGAACTTGGTAAAGGATTCGTCATGAACCCCCAATTGGACAATTGAACGAAGATCCAGGTCGAGATTCAGCACAGCACACCAGTCCGTGAATCTAGCTGGGAATGATTGTGGCAGCCACACTGACCTTATGCGCACTCAATATGCCACCGGTCAAGGCGACTTCTCACTCTTCATGCGGCGCGAGGGCCAGCCATCGTGTCATACCCTGAGAACACATTGACGGCATCTACATGGACAGGGTCAGCACCGCTAGCATGGACGGAGACAGGCAGTGATATATTGATACCTGGCTGAGCCTGAGATTCAGCCTTTTTACGAAGGAGTATGCACATTTACAAGCCGACCGTGGCGTGAATTCGGACGTTCTACGTAGTACGTGGTATTTGAGCATGTGCTACCTGAAAGCCACCAGCTTCATGACGATAGCAGTCTCGGTGTTGAGGGCTGTACTAACACCAAATTGAGTCATATGCAGACAAGAGACAAAGCACTGTCCACCATCTGACACCCGGATTCCACCTTCATCGCCATCATGAAAACTGTGTTCGGTCTGCAGCTGAGTTGCTCGATATTCGAAATCTTTACCAGCTGACGTACTTGAAAAACATTTTGGGGCGGGGACGAACACACAGTGAACAAGATGAGCTTTGACTTGGAAGTCGCGGTGTAAGTGAACACATGCGCATATGAGGCTGGTAATCTTGCAAGTCTCACCATTATCCAATGCCTCCTTTCACAGAGCCGCTTTGCATGATCTTATACGTGAATTCCGATCTCAACTGTAACAGAGAGTGAAGATAGTCGTTCGCCCCGTGTGTTGTCGTCCACGCATACTGTACGGCGCGGACTGTGACGTATATAAGAGCGACTGGTGACCGTCAAACATACTTCCACAGCTGCTAGCCTAGCGAAAACGGGGACTCGGCAGTCTGCCGGTAAAACACGCACGTCGAACGACGAAACTCAAGTGAGGACAGCCCGGTAATTTCCGGAATGGAAAGCCTCGGCAGGTCGGCACTGTTGGTACCTTGGCCCCTTTACCTTAGCCTGACATACATGGCCACCAAGAACACTGCCTCAAAGTGTCACACGAGCTCAGGTGAACTCACACCAGACTGCGCAAATGCTTGAGCGCCGAATCAAGGACACATATCGAAACCGTCGGGAGTCGAGGCGCCTGGATCTATCTTTGGGAACGAGATGGTGCACCTTCGCCCATCAAGTGTTTCGTGAGTATATCAGTTGTGTCCAGCTAGGCTAGCACCAATGACAACCATAAGAATTTTGACAGGTGGCCTACAACAATCGTCAAACAAAGAATCAGGGTTCAAATTGATCTTTTAATCAAATCTGCTGCTTTCTCTGCGATTGCCACTACCACAGCACAAGGATGCCCCGACACTTGGTTGGGAAAGATTGAGGCATCAACGACTCGAAGCCCGCGGATTCCATGAACCTTCAGTGACAGATCGACCACGCTGACAGTCGAGTCAGTGCCCATACGGGCAGTGCCCACCTTCCGGTTCAGGTGAGATGAGATCGTATTTGGGCGAGGCCAACGTACCGGATGATAGAAGGTACCCGCCCTATCTTTTATATACGTCTTGAGGTCTTCGTCTGTGATCTGTGTACATTTCCGTTGAGACCGGCTTGAGCAAGAGCGATGAAGCCTACATTCTCATCTGCATGTGCAGGCATCCACCAATCTCCATCTCCGTCCTTAACCATTTCAAGGGCAGAGGCTAGCGGGTCGGTATGCGCTGCTCGCAGCATCAGCCTCATCCCTCGGATAAGCACGTGCATGTCTGAGTTGAGTTCATCCGAGAAAAGACTGTGGACTAGAGTATGAGCAAGAGTGCAATGGAAAGAAGGCTTATTCACTCGAAATTGATTGACGGTCCATCCCATACGCTCCCCCGCATTCTGATACTACCGTGCGATCTTGGTTTGATTACTGCAACATTCTGCGTTCGCTTGGTTAGAGAGTTAATTCGCCCAAAACGGACCAATTGCACCATGCTGAAACCCGCAAGCCCTTCCATGCTCTGGCCACCCATATCAGCCGGATTGATCATTAACATTCCGCCCCACATCAGCTCCAGATCTGGGGCTCTGGGACCGGCGGTCATGTCCCTCACCGGTGGTAGCTTGTAACTTGGAGTGCTCACCAGGTCTTTGGTCCTACACACTTTCAGACACAAGAGGAAGCTGGCATAGGATAGAGACACGATACGATTTATCTCTTGCTCTCAAAAAGGCCGCCCCGACGAATGGTGGTACCGCCATAGGTCCTCCCCCAGTGAAGAACCACCTCAGTGTGGCAAGAGTGCCCCATTTGGCTTCGCTAAGATAATCCCAGGTCAACTTGCGTTCGGCTTTGACGCGAAAATGTAACGGCATTTGTGCGTGCTGTTGTATCGTGCTTAGTGGAAGGAAGAGATGCAGTAGCGGCTTCATTGCGTGCCTCGTAGAGATTACGTCCAACTGCTGGCGAATTATGAATAGTGCCTGCCCCAAGGTCCACTTTCGGCCCAACGCCACTGGCTAGTAGGATGAGCGGGGTACCTATTGCCCCAGCACATAATAGTACTTCGCGACTGGCAAAGATAGAATGTGAGGGGCTATCGCGCGATTTTGATACTTGGATGCCAGTAGCTTCCAGCTGGGGGGAGATCAGGATCTTCTCTACCATACATCGCGTGACGATGGTGAGATTAACTCTATCGAGAACGCCCGACGACAAATAAGCGGTTGCTGTTGAACTTCCTGTTCAACGAAGAGCATGAGCATCTTTGCGTCAAAGGTAGCGGGCACTTTACGTCTCCCCAATGAGTCCGAACACGCCATGAGCGCAGTGTAGCCCATAGTCCCAGCGGAAGTACACGCATCACTGACGACACGTCAGATTTCGAAGGACAGCGATGGATGCGTGTGCTCACACATTCTTCGGGATACCTAGATTACCCAAGGTTTCCTGTATGACCGCGCTTATGCCCTGAGTAGAATGAGTACCAGTGAATGAGCATCCAAGTGCATACCCACTCACCGGGGCGATATCCGGATGCCGCGTCTTGACAGGTCCCGTTTGGCCACGATCTTTGGTCGGTGAGCATGGTTGTTGTGGGCTGTAGGCTTCTGCTTTGATGAAGTAGCTATGTGCTACGAATGAGTTACGCTGCACACGAGCAACCACAAAGGGGCGCACGGAAGTAAGTCGTGATATCCCCACCCGCGCGCTCCCTGACGTTCCCATTCCTCGAAGTCTTCGCTTGATGAGCTGGGAAACGCAAAACAGTTGACGAGCGGACGAACCGTCAGGCGCAGAACGGTGATACACAGCGCAATTGGTTGAACTGTATGATATGAATGAGGTGACGTATGAAACTGGCAATTATTACCTGCATCCGCCCAATATCTTCCCACTCGGAAGGTGAAGTTCGCGCTGAGCCGCTTTGTTTTGTGGCCTGCTCCATTCAGCACAACTAAGCATCTGGACAAACATATCACACACACTGAATGATATCCCCAGTCTGCATCCGTCCCAAATATCTTGCCAAACGCAAGCGGCATGGCCGTGGTCAAGTCCGGCTCGTGACTGGGCATAGAACTGAGCCACAAAGTTGTGAGATATGAATGGAGGGGGACGCACGATTTACCGGCTTCAATTAGACAGACAGTGTTGCAAGGGTCCTCGGATAGCCGCGAGGCAAGTACGCAGCCTGCTGTACCTGCACCAGGTCATATGGATGAGTGTTCCCACTGGCAGCGCTGTCGCGCCTGCTTACCTCCTCCTACTATGATAAAATCAAATGTCCTGCCAGAGACGCTTTCCAGCGGACGACTAGTTCTCTGCGTCGAAGCTGCAGAACCCATAACGACAACAGTATGAGGGCAAAAGAGAGCGAGACCCGTGGGTCCTAACACGCGCCATCAACATAACCACGGTAGTGTCAACCCCCAACATCAAAGTATATGCCCAGGGTAGTTGCCCGACGGTTGTAAGTAGGCCTATGGGAGGGCGCCTACGGAAATCTGGACGCGACTAAAGTCAGCGAGTTGATAGTACGAAAACGACATGTGTTCGATCGATCGATCAATCGCTGCATGCCAGGCCCACAATGCTTGCCAACTTAGTCTCCCAGAGCCAGACATACGATACAGTGACGAACGAGTAAGTACTGTATTCAGAGTACAACAAAGCTGATGGATGCTGGAAGATGGTACTAGTACAACTGAATAACCAGTGGTGATACAAAATACAAAGATGACGAGAAATATACAAAAAAATGTACACATATCACTCGAGACCAGGCATCTCATAATCCATGGGGACGTCCTTCCTCTCCAACCATGCGGCATCCTCCCCGCCTAGATCCACACCCTTACCACAATCCAGCCGTCGCCTCGCAGGCAGCTCCTTCATCTCCACGCCCTCATCCGACCTCACAACAACATAGTGCTCCCCATGCCATCCCACGAAGTCCACCGACGGCAGCATAATCGCCACACCCCGCACCGCCGTGTTCCACATGTCCGTCTGAAACAGACAATCCTTCTCGCTCATCAAGTTGGGCTTCGGTCGGTGTTTCCCAGCGGTGTTGAAGTGGATGAACGAGAGAGAGCGAAGGGAGGAGAAGAACGTGGCGTACTCATTCAATGGTTTCTCTGACACGACTGTGGATAGACGGATAGCGGCCATATACGGTGGAATGCTCCGCACGAGAACGTTGATAGCCTGTTGCGACAGATTCGCGATGCGGACGCCGAGGACACGGAGGCCGGTGAGTTCTGGTAGAACAGCTGCGACGAGGTCCCAGGGGCAGTTGCCCAAATCCAGACGCCGTAGCCTTGTGCGCTTGCGCAGAAAGGCTGTGACGCTCTGATAGAGCCCCAACTCGTCATCGTGTCCCACTAATACAAACCTGAAGACCTGCAGATGAGGCAGGAAAGTATGTTCGCCGTCGATGACATGGTCGCTCGCGAATATCACCTTGGCCGACGTCGGCTCTTCGAAGGTACCATGGAGCGTTAAGGTCTCTAGGTTGTGCGCATGTGCAATGCGCGCTAGGACAACATGGGAGATTCTCGTATCCACCAAATCCAGGTGCGTTAAGTTCTTGATCGTGACGCTTTGGAACGCACTATCCCAAGAATGTGTTCTCTCCAAATACGCCCCAAGGACGAGATGCTTCAGCGTGTTTTTGTTCACGTCGAGAACAGTCCGAACCTCACCCATATCTGCAAAGCCGTCGTCGTCTTCTGCCCGAAGGGTGAATTTATGTAGATTCCTGAATGCAGACACGCCCACAGCGTCAAAATGCCATCCGATGAGCCCAAGACTTTGGATGTGGGAATGAGTAGCGAGGACACTCTGCACTACATCCGCGCGCATTTCTGGGTAACCGATCCACTCAAAGTCGCGAAGCTCTTTGAATTTTGGGAGGGCCGTGCGGAGGGCACGGGTCATCAAGTCCAGTACGTCGCTCTCCTCGTATGCCCAGTGGATGCGCAGCGACTTGACGCGAGAGGCGAAGACCGAGTCGTCTTTGACGCGGTCCATGAAGTCTAGACCACGGTTCAGGGTCTCCTGGTCGTCGCCAAAGTGAAGATCGACCGTGTGGAAGATGATGCGGCATGCAATGTCTCGGTGGAAGCCTGAGACACGCAACCAAGAGCGAAGGTGATAGCGGGGAATATTGCGAGCAATGCGGTCCCAGATCTCAGGCGGCGCTCGCTGCGAAGCTGGCTCGTCCATGAAGTGAATCTGTTGGATCAATTTGAGAGGATACTTGAAGCCGAATGTGAAGTGAGCTCACTCTTCTTTCGCGGCGAGAATGACGCTGGATCTCTCTGTTTGACGGGTCCAGGTTCATCGCAGCCTGGAAATCTGTACATGATCTCAGGAAGTCTTCATGTACAACGAACAAGTTACGCACCTTGCTGCGCCTTGGCCAGCAATTTGTCCCCGGCCAGCTTCCTAGCCTTCCCTCTTGCCAGCAATGCCCGCGCAAGGTCCTCTTTGGGTAAGTTGGGTGTCTTCAGATACACCTCGAGATAATTCTCCACATCGTCGCCGTACTGTCCGGCGTCGATGAGTGCCAAGGAGGTATCCAAGAGAAAGTTGGCCTTTCGCGACACTGGCAAGGCCTGCACTGCGCCAAATACCGTCGATGTGAGCTCGTCTTGGGGCGGTAACATGGACGGCCGAGGTATGCTCCCACGTTTCGTTGCGGCTGACATGGCAGTGAACCAAGCTAGCGGAACGGACAGATTGTAGACACCGTCGTCATCCAATCCAATTGCAGTGTCGTCGGTATTGTCGTAAACGACGTCGGGATGGACCGCGGAGAATGCGCAGTTGATGGCAGGAAGAAACTTGAAAGCGACAGACGGTGGCTGTGCATCGAACTTCAACAAACTCCAAGTTCCAGCGCAGAACGACCAAGCAACTCTAGCGCAGAGCCGAAGGATCAACCAGACGCGCGGGGTGAGTGAGGTGGGTAGAAATGATGGTTCAAAAGTGCACTTTGAGAGAGACAATAAACCGAACAGACACAATCTAGATTTACAGAGTTCAGCGTAGGGAACGACTCATTTTCTCTGTTCGTTGAGTCGGGTTCCGAGACTAAGTTCAGCGTAACCTACTGTCATTGGGAGTGGTTCATTGACATCTATGACAGTGCTTGTCGATACCTGGTCAATACACTACAAGCCTGAAACCACACATGAATTCACTGAGAACTACTACACCTAATAAATTATTATACATAGTCACGGTATTACACCTGTCTGTCTTCCTGATCTGGCTCAAGGCTGAGAGGTACGAAGAATTTGTGTAAAATAGAACTCATAGACGAGAGTAACTCGTAGCGTCGAAGGACAGTGAGGGACTGTAATCTATCGTCGGACTAGAATTTCAATGAGGTATCGACGCGATTCAGATGTTGGAGTTTGAGTCTGCCGCGTTGCTATCCGATTAGGAGTTCAATTCAACCTGCAGCTGCCTCCAAATCCGCATGAACGCAACCCAAGCTCACAGTAGCTCTCTTCGATGTCCAACAGATAGACGGTGCTTGAGAACATCGAACGAAAGGAAGTGAGTTATGCGGCCTTCTTATGTACAAGGTGCACTGCCACGCGATGATGTAAGCGCCTGCCTGTTCATTGAGTGCCGCGAACCTCTTTTGGCCTTTCACCATATAATCCGGCGAGCAAGCGTGGTCGACGCCGCCGCCGACAACGACCATGTCGACCATGAAAACGAGACGGAAAAGCAAAGCCGTCGCTGACGAAACCGCATTACAACTCACTGTTCCCGACGACATTGACGTCGATGCCTTGGGCGAATTACTGCCTGACATGCCTTTGGAGAGCCCCACCGCGGACACGGTTCTTGCGCTGTACCGCCTCGTAATGGATCAGGCCGCAGACCTGGAGTTGAAGCAGCAGACGGCTGACGAGGCGCGTGCTGAAGTGGAGAAAAGGGACGTCGAGCTGGACCAGGCACTGCAGGACAAGGAGACGCTGTCCAACGACCTGGACGGTCAAATACAGTCTTTGCAAGACGAGTTGAAGGAGTTGAAGCAAGAGAAAGACAAACTCAGTTTGTGGCTTTGATTGTCTTGTCATCATTGAATGGTTGAAACCCTTCTCTAGCCTCTTCCCAGTCCGACCTTCAAGCGCAAATTTCTAGAATGTCTAGCACGTCTTCGGCATCCTCTTCGGAGCTGGATGACACTAAGCATAGACTGCAGGATTCGGAACGGGAGAAGAGGGATCTTATGGGCGTGGTCAGTCGACTCAAGCAGGACGAGGCTCAGCGTGATGGTGCGTCAGATTTCCGTTGGCCTGTCGCTTCAATTCATCTTTTTCCCCTCCTCAGAGGAGATCCAGTCTCTCAGGAAGAACCTCAAGGAAGCGCGCCACGAACATCAGGATTTGGAAAATCAGCTACGGGAACTTCGCTCAACCGATACGTCAAGCAAGGTGAGCCTTATCCTTACTACTATAACAACACAATTCACCCTCTCCTTCAGTTCAAGCTCGATTCTATGACTCAACAACTACAACTGGCCCAGGCCGAACTTGAACGCGTCAATGCAGAACTCGTCGCCAAATCTGAAGAGTTTACCAAGTATCGCCGCACCAAACAGGCGGAACTCGTCACTCTGCAGGCCAATTACGACTCGACACTTCAGAATTACGACTCCGCACAATCCTCACTCAAAGCTCTACAATCCTCACACGCTTCCCAGACCCATCAGCTCACTCAGGCACTCACGAAGGTTCACGACTGCACCGCCCAACTCGCCGAGCAGGAGGCCATCTTCAATAACGAATCCAATGGTCTTCGCCGCTTGGTCTCGGTCCTCGAGACTAGGGAAAAGCAGGCCAAGGACATCGTTGACGGTATTGAAAAGGAGTGGGAGGAATACACGGACAAGACAGAGAAAGAGCAGAAGGCACTGAGGGCAGAGGCCGAGAGGGAAAAGAAGGCGAGGGAGGAGGCCGACAAGAAGCTTGATCATCTCCAGACCGTTCTTGAGAAGATGGGACAAGGCGAACTGCCTGTTCCTGGACGTATGCCGGGCACACCAATGCGAGGCCACGACGAAAGCATGGACGGTATGATGGGTCTCAGTCCTTCCGTTGCCATCGCGAGCCGGGCACAGAAGACAGGCAAAACATTCACCGAGGTTTATGCTGACTACGTCCGCCTCCAGGAAGACTACGCCAAGAAGTGCATGGAATACGACCACATGGATCGCACTTTGACTCAGGTTTTGGCTCAAATCGAAGAGCGGGTACGCTATTCTTCCAACCGTGCAAACTCAAGAAAACAAAAGCTCAATATCTCTCTTTAGGCACCAATTCTCTCTCAACAACGAAGCGAGTACGAGCGCCTCCAGTCGGAGGCCACCCAACTATCTTCTCAACTCGCGCAAGCCATTTCTGATCGTGACACGCAGGCGACCTCGGCGTTGGAGAACAGCCAGAAGTTCTCTAAATCCCAGCGTGAAAACGAACTTCTTCAGGTGCAACTGGATGACCTTGGCCGCCAGGTCCAGAACCTCCTTCGCGAGATTGGGCGTCGCGACGATCCCACGCTTCCCATGGACGAGGATCTCGAAAACGTCGATTCTGTCGTATTGTCAGACGACGTCGATTCTATGATCACCAACAATCTCGTACTCTTCAAGTCGATAAACGGCCTGCAAGAGCAGAACATGAAGTTGATCAAGGTCGTCCGAGAGCTCGGGGCGCGGCTGGAGAATGGGGAGAAGGAGTTCAGGGAGGGCTTGGAGAGGGAGCAGGCTGAGGCGGTGCAGGAAGCGCACGAGATGATGCTGGAGCTTCGAGGCCAGCTGGACAGGCAGGAGAAGAGCAGTGCCGCGATCATCCAGACCTATGTGAAGGAGCGGGACGCGCTGAAGAGCGTCATTGCGCGCTTGGAGGCAGGAGGTCCATCACATTCCGGTGTCAATGGCAACCTCTCTGGGTCGTCCTCCGGTGTTTCCCAGGATGTGGCGGATATCCAGAGTCAGTTCGAGACGTACCGCTCCGAGATGGGTCTTGACTCTGTGCGATTACGCGAGGATTTGGCGGCGGCGCAGAAGGAGGTCGCGAAGCTGCAGGCTGATGTGGCAAAGGAGAAGGCTAGGACTGACTATTGTAATGGTGAGGCTACTTCTTCTCTATCTTACTTGTCACTGAACCATCCCCGATAGAACGAATACGCATAAGTCAGGACGAGTATAATCTACGCGCCCAGGATCTCGAAGATGCCAACAAGAGGAATCAGCAACTCTTCGATCAATGGACACGCGTCGATATCGAGTGCAACCGTCTTTCTGAGGACCTTTCCACGGCCAATGGGCGCATCGAGCAGCTCAGAAACGAGTGCGCCAACCTTCGTGCCGAGAAGAAGATTTGGGAGGGTGTTCAAACCAGGCTTGTAGACGAGAACAAGACGCTATCTTTGGAGCGATCGCATCTGTCGGATATGATGACCAATATCCAGAAGATGAACAACGACAATCAGCGTTCTGGGGAGAACGACCGTCGGCGGTTGGAGAGTCAGCTACAACTCTTGGAGGGGCAAATGTGAGTTTGCTGGACTGACAATGTGTCTCTCGTTCCTTATTAGTTTTACAGTTTGGACAACCGAAACCAGCTTAGCGAGGAACGGGACAACGTTCGTCGCATCACCCTCCAGAAGGAAATGGAAACTCGGGAATTGCAGTCTCGCTTGGACAAGGCCGTATGTTAATACCCATTTCCCTTTGGCAGACTGACCGACATGGTTTGTAGACCGAAGAACTGGCGAAGACACGCGAATCCTTAGTCGGTGCGGAAACCAGCAAGAAGCATTTAGAGTCTCGCGTCGAGGACTTGACTAAGTACTTCGAGAGCAACAAGGAGAAGCTTGCAGTGTACGAACGACGTGGATCGACGTCTGTTTTGGGCGGCGATCAGTCGGACTTGACGAAGGAGCAGCAGCTTGAGGCGGAGGTCGCGGAGCTCAGGTGGGTTGCATCGTAGACTTTTCATTCACGAGTTCTGACTGATTTGCTGTGGATCAGTGCCTCTCTGAAGGTCGCTGAACGTGATCTCCAGAAGGCCAAGGAACGTGTGGCGCAGTATGAGAGCATCAGCAACGCTGCCGAGGAGGCGCTCGGTCAACTGAACGCTACGTATGACCAGTATAAGCTCTCTACTGACGGTACGATTGCCCAGCGCGAGGTCAGTTTTTTGCTTCCCTCCTGACTTTGTTGATGACCAGGATTTTAGTCGAGTATCCAGAGTTTGGAGGAGAAGCTCACTACTGCTCAACAAGAGGCTACGCGTGTCACTGAATCCCTCAATGCCCTTCAGAAGACATTTGATACCGAGCGCACTACCTGGCTCAAGGACAAAAGCGAGCTGGAGGGTACTATCGTTGAACTCAGCACCACTGGGCAGAGCTCCGAGACCGATCGCGCGGCTCGTGAAGACGAGGTGCATCTGCAGCAAGAGCGGATCAAGGTATCCACCTCCGTTCTATGTTATACTTCGTCTACTCACCATATCGCCAAGGCTGCCGAAGAGCGGTATCAGCAGGAAGTTGTCGCACACGCGGAGTCTATCAAAGCCGTCGCGCAACTCCGGGATCAAGTGTCGACGCTCCAGACTTCTTCCCGCGAGAACTCAATCGCTGCAGAGACTGCGGTTGCCAAGCTCGCTGCTTCGGAACACAGCTGGGCCCAGCAGAAGGAGATCCTGGAGAAGGAAATCACTGAGCAAACAAAGCGGTAGGTCATGCCACCATCGTCCTCGTTCCATATTGATCAACTCTGTATGCATAGCTATAAGGATATGCAAACGCGGAACAAAGAGTTGTTGCTACAGTTTGAGGACGCTACACGACAGGCTGCTCGTGCTCCATCGACAGTACCAGGCTCCTCTGACGGGGCAGAAGCCGGTGGCGCCCAGATTCCGGAGAAGGTCGTCGAGTTCTATCGTCAACAGAACGACTACCTAGATACTCTGCTCATGACCAAGAACGCCGAGACTGCTCGTCTGAAAGCTCAGGCGGACCATCTCAGTCGCGAATTGGACGAAACTAGGACCATTCTGTCTCAGGTATACTGATTTCACTCCATGTCCCACGGTCTTCTCAAGATGATGATAGGAACGGGAACGTGCCGTAGAGTCTGCTGCATCCGCAACGCAGCATTCGGAGCTTGTCGATAAGATCACACAGCTAAACGTCTTACGTGAAAGTAACACTACTCTCCGTGCTGATGCTGAGCGTCTCTCGAAACGCGTCAAAACTCTCGAGGGCCAACTGAAGGACGTTTCTTCGCAGTTGGAACCGGTCAAGGAGCAGGCTCGTGTCGCCCAGGCTGAACTCGAAGCAGGGAAGGCTCATGTAGCTCGTCTCGAGAACGAGACCAAGCACTGGCAGGATAGGAACGCACAGCTGTTGGCGAAGGTTTGCCATAGCCTTCCAAGTGCTCTATCATCCGTTGATCGCCTTTCTACAGCACGAACATGTCGCTGAAATACAGGCTCTTCAAGACGAGGTTGTGCAGCTCAAGAAGGACAAAGAAGCACTTCAAGCGAAGACAACTGAGGCCGTAGCGCGCGTGAGCTCGACATCGTTTCACTTCCTCCTATAGTCATAACGAATTGTATTTAGGGAGAAGCAGCGAGAGATACTTTCGTCAAGTTCAAGAAAAATCTCGAAGCACATCATCAGAGCGAGCAGGAAGAATTGGACCGAGATAAGCTAGCATTCACGACGGAAAAGGAAACACTCTTGGCTGAGAAGGCAGCACTGGAGGCCAAGGTCGCTCTTTTGGAGGCTCAAATCAAAGAGGCTAAGCCGGCGAACGCCGCGAGTGCGCAAAAGGCTCTCGAGCAGACCGAAACTCTAGTTCGTCGTTCTTATGTCTTTGGCTCAAAACTGCTGACCAAGTATACATTGACAGGCGAAACTGAGGAGTCAGCTGACACAAATGAAGCATGAACGTGAACTCTGGCTAACGGAGAGGGCCAAGTTGACTAGCGCGTCGGGAGCCACAAGTGGCGACGTTGCGCAAACGATCTTGGAGGCTGAGAAGGCCTCATTGATAACAGCCCGGGACGAAGCATTGGCCAGAGTGCAGGCAAGTCATTCATCCTTTGAAGGCGACATGGCGAAACTCATTCACTTCAGGAGCTGGAGGAGTCCGAGGAGGTCACCACTGCGACCCTTGTAAGTCTTGGTCAATTCACCTGATTCAAGTTTTCTAACCAGGACTATCAGTCAAAGCTGAACACGATGCTTGCTGAGGAGAAGAATCGCACTTCTGAGAAAGACGAAGCACTGAAGAACCAGCAAGCGGAAATGGATTCTCTCAAAGCCCAGGTCTCGAGCGGCGGCGATGGTTCTCCAGCAGTGCAAACATCCGTTGTGGAGGAGCTCAAGAAGGCGCATGCGGCGGAAATCGAAAAGCTTCGCAATGAGCATGCCGCCATGGTCGCAAAAATAAAGGCTCACGGGCAGCAACAGCATTCTGACGCGTTGCAGAAGATCAGAGCGCGGCATCAAGTGGAAGTGAAGGAGGCTCAAGATAAAGCTGCCGCTGCTGAAGCTAAAGCTGTCGCTGCTGCTGAAGAAGCTAAAGCTGTCGCTGCTCCTGCCGAAGCTCCTGCCGCGGAGGCAGAGGCTTCGCCCTCAAAGGATTCTCAAGCATACAAAGATGCTATCGCCGCCGCTATTGAATCAGGGCGAAAAGAAGGACTGAGCAAGGCAAGCCTGCTCGAGCGCCAAACACGTTTGAAGGATCAAATGCTCTTACAACGAAGTGCGCAACTCAAAAACCTGGAGAGACGCCGGGATTATTGGATAGCACAGAATTGGATTACCCAAGAGCAGGCAAACACGGCGGTCGAAGGAGAGGACGCAGTCATCACTCCCAAACCGCAAGTGGTCCCTGGACCTGCGCCATCGAGAGCGCTTGTTGCCGGATCTTCAGGGGCTTCCACTTCCAAGACTCCTTCAATTTCAACGACCGCTGCCCCTACTACTACTCCAACGACCGCTACAACTACCGCTCCCACTACCACTCCCTCCGCTACATCTGTTTCTGCTCCTCCGAGAAAGAGTCTCCCAAATAAAGCGCTTGGAAGTGGTCCAGGTCCCGCAGGTGCTGTCGTCCGCGGTGGGCCTGCTGGAAGAGCTCGCGGTGCACCAGCTGGTCGTGCGTCTCAAGCTACTGCTCCGCGTGGTGGAGGACCAAGAGCAGGAGCACCGAGAAAGGCAAACGGCGCTGCGGCTCCCGCTCCCACGGAGGGTCTCAGCCTGTTGGGTGCTGGGAAGCGACCTCACGAGGGCGATGGCGCGGATGGATCCCAGGCAAAGCGTCCGAAACCTGATGGCAGCAAGCCAGTGCAGATAAAACGACCGCCACCAGGCAATGCGACACCGGGGCCGTCATGACGGGGGAGCTGATCTTGGAATTTCTTGTTATCTGTAGTTGTCTTTGCTTGTATGAACGTCTGTATTTTTATGACTTACATTTCTCATTGGTACATTAATGCACATTGAACTCTGATTGAACTTGTCATGATCAAAACCGACTGTCGGCAAAACATTCTCTATCGCTCTCGCAAACAATGACATGTCTTCATTTCCCTCCCGTGATTCGAAAAGTTCGCGGGACGCCCCTCTGAACAGAAAAATGTAACAAAAGTGCCATTCATTAGGTAGCTGCCCAGAATCAGACCCCAGATGTCATTGTCATGTCGGCGCCAAGGTCTACAAGGACGTCAAAACATTGGTCTGTCGCTATGGTCTGCCAGTGCCTCGCGTCCTTCTCGATCAAGTTAATCATATCATTGCCGTTGTATTCCAGGAATACAGTCAATCAGAAGTACACTTCACGTTGCTCATGGATGCAAGAGCAATCGTGGCTATCTCATAGCTGCTCTGTGAGCGTCACTGAAAGCGTCCAGTGCATCGCCTCAAATGCATGGCGGCGGCTGCGTAAAGCCTTTCTCTTGGGATCCAGTGCTGGACTTCGAGGATAGGATCACCACAGTGCCAACAGGAGTACCTTCGAATGAGTTATGTAGCTTGAATATTTCGAGAAAGGCTCGCCTACTCACGTTCCGCAACCGGGCGTGTGGCACTGTCAATCATGTCAGTTTACGCCTTGATACAAAGCAAGCTTTAGGTACCTCTATATAATCAGCATCGTGTGTTTTGTTGTACAGGGCCTTGCATCCTGAACAATCATGAGTTCACAAGTGCACGGTTCAAATGGAAACAGGACGACGAACCGGGACATGGCCTCCATCCGTCTTGCCTCGCATGGTAGAGTGTTTGCTGTTCATGAATTCGGACAGGGCATGTCCTACCATGTCCATCTACGTTCCGGGCCTTGACGGCCTTGTTGCAGTCGCGGCACCACCACCACCCACAGCTGCACGGAAGAATTCGTAGATCCTGATTCCCAGGCAGATTTCGCTTCCCGATGGTAATACGTTTGCGGCATCTTGGGTACACATTAGTGATACATTGTTGATGATAAACGCGTGCTGCACTCACTTGGGACACGCGAGGGTTTCCCAGCGAATATATTGATCCACCTCTTGGAACAGTCTCTGGTCTGTGGCGGACGCAATGCTCATGATGAGTTGGCGGGGTAACACTGCGAAAACATAAGAGCGAATACGGGAGCCAATCTATGGTCAGACTCACGAGTTAGCCTCTCATCTCGCTGACATCCTGGGCAAACCATCTCGAGTTTCTTGGTGTCGATTGCGCTCTTTATCAAACCCTCCATGCAGTCCCGGCAGAAAATATGCTCATTGCACGGAGGACCAATAAGGTCGGTGACCGGAACGGAGTCGTTCAAGCACAGTTGACATGAGCCGCGCTGGACAGGCGATTCTTGGTAAGCGGAGTAAGTAGAATATCTCTGAGACCCGCTTGTTATAGAAGAATCGCTGCGATTGACAAGCGAAGGTGAAGAGCGTTCCCCGGGGTGGCGCCGATTGAATACTTGGGATTCTTGATCCCTTGCGCTGTCTGTGGATGGCATAAATTTGACATCGACAGGGTGAGAAGTGGGCAGTACCATGTCCGCTGCGCGGCCGCCCGTCCGAGACTCGCTGTCCTTGGACGAGATGTTGGGGTTGGTCGTCGCGACGAGGAAATCTGAACCGCCTCATCTTGAAGAGCGATAAGTAGCGCAAGCTTTGAAGGTTGCGGGGGAAGATGTTTTCTTGAACCGGAGCGAAAAGCAACCACTTATAGAGGCTTTGCTTATTGTTCCAGATAGGTCGATGCTGTAGATCTTTTTGAGAGGCAACGACGGACCAATTTACTCGACGTCGTCAAGCATCGATCCGCGCTGGGTGAGACAATCATGGTGAACAAGACCTCTCGGTCAACTCGCCGATAGTGTTACTGTGAAGCCACAATCCGAGACTGGCCACGAGAAAATCTGGGGTTCCAGCCGGTGCTGTCTCGTGCGTTGATGAAATCGACGCGTCGAAGTTTGGTTGGAGTCTGGCCGAGCACGAAGTCCCAGGACACGACACTAGAAATGGGATGGAGAGTCAGTGACGACCCATTGACACTTAATACTCCTGCGCCAAGATTTATGTATGTGAAGCTACGGGTGGTGTGAGATGTGCTGTGGCACGACAGGAAAAGCTTTCCAGTGAAGTCAGAATGAAGTATGTACATCAAGTCTGAACAATCAGGTGCTTGTTATTACTGGCAGAGTGAAGTGCGACAGGATGGAAGGAAGCGCCCCGGAATGGGCATGCCGAATCGGATGTGTGACCCTAACCCATATTTTCTTGGTTTTCTTCCTTCCACTATGCTGTCCGCAGGCCGACATTGGCGCTTCGCGTCCTCGCGCGCGTGCCGTTCTCTGTCGACGGCGCTCTCCGAGTCGGCCTCCGCCCCGACGCCCGAGCCGACGCCCGCCGCCTCCAGCCCGAAGCCTTCCCGAGACTTCTCAGTCCCGCGCCGCGTAGTGCGCGTCGGCGAGGTCAAGAAAAGCGTCGACCTCAGCAAGATCATCAGCAGCGGAGGCATGGCGCCACACATAGAGCGCGTGGAACGATTCGACGACCACGTACTGCTGCACTTCTATGCGTGGAGTCGTGCTGCCAAATACCTCAAGTCGCCTGTCAAAGTTGACGGCCAAGAGTACCCCGTGTCCGCTGCTGAAGGCAAGGCCATCAGTGCCGCCGTTGTTGCCCGCATACCAGTTTCCTGCAGGGCGCTCAACATATTCTGTTCGCCCGTCCTTGGCCTGTCGAAAGAAGAGGTCTCTGCTCAGCTCTCCAAATTTGGGCCGTTGGAGTCCGTCGATATCTACAACAAAGACATTGAAGGGCGGAAGGGACAGATGGTGCGGGTTTCGTTTCTGAGTGAGACTAGCGCCTACAAGGTTCGCGCCATTGCCATCTTTTGTCTTCTTGCCTTTACACATTCCTTGCATGCAGTGCCACCGGGCCCTTAGAGGCAAACAAGTCGCAGGACTCGAGAAGGCTAGCATCAAATGGGCAGGACGATTCCAGAAGGAGAAACCAGCGGTCGAGAGACACGTCACCATTGCCGGTCTCGACAAGTCTTATACATCGCAAACCTTTTTGAAAGATGTCATCGCGACACTGTCCGGCACTCACAACTCCGGCGAGTTGGTGACAAACTTCACACGTAGCCGAGAGCCCAACATGGCCGTGAGTAGTCGCCCCTCCTCTCTATCAGTCAAGCGGTATTTATACGTCCTGCAGACCGTCACTTTCCGAAGCGGCCAACTCGCTCGCATGTTCGTCGACCTATACAAAGACACTGCCTTGAGATGGGGACTTAAGATCAACCTTACCCCGTTCCCTGGTATCAGCGGCCTCAACCTCCAAGCCATCAATGCTGGAGCGACTCGTACACTAAAATTTGAAGTGGGCAATCAGCAAGACCTCGAAAACATTACAAAGTGCTTCCCTACCTTCCATCCCCTATGTGTCTCGGCAGGAAAGTAAGCAAAAATCTCTCAGCCCCAAAGTTCAATGATTAAAGAGTACATCTATCCAGAAACGACAGTCTGATCACCTATCGCTCTTTGTCTGACGCGATGAGCGCGGTCACGAGGTTGACCGATGGTCGTCACAGCTTGCCCGATCGTTACACTGGGACGAAGGTGTCTTTCTATTCGCCATTTCCTAGTCAAGTCACCTCTCCTGCCACAATTGTGAAAGGAACTATAGCACCAGCGCCGGCAGCGCCACCGAAACCGGCGACAGCTTGAACCTCTCTAGTTATGTCGTAAAGGGCGGTCAGCTGCGCGAGATGTGGGAGCCGATGGCCCAGATGTTGAGCGACAGCTTCAAGTGCAGGAAGTTGCAGAACCTATGGCCTATATCCTCTAATCTAATTCCCATCAATTCATCGCTCAACTCGAGCATTTGTCTCAGATCTTTTTGGATGAGCGCTTCGAGACCTTTCCTGCAACCACCATGAAAGTGAGAGCTTTCCACCATGCTCTGTCATGTTCATGGGGCCCTCTTCACCGAATTGTTCTTGTTCAAACGTTCAGCATCGTATTCTCGAACATCGTTTGACGAGCAATCTTCTGAGCTCTGTTCGTGAGATGCAGAGAGCATTTCATACGACAAGTCTGTCAGGATTCAGATTCTAAGCATGTCACTATCCTTTCTCTACCATTCCATACATACACCCAAATCGCTCTTCGCCGTTCTCGAGAGACTCGGCGACTTCTGTGGAAGATGGTTCCTCCAAGGGATGTAGAGCTCTTTCGACATTCCTTCGTCCCTTGACGTGTGTACAATTTCTTCTTCGAAAGCGCTAGAGAGCCAGCTAGGCCCAGGGTTTTTCATGAGTAAGCAATTTCACTGACAGTGTAAATGGTGCCACTGCGTACATACGTACGTCCCTAGGCACGACGCAGTACTGATTCATTCTTGTGGTGGGAACGTGAAGCTAACATCAATCCATGTCTCTTTTACGGGCATCAACGCCAATTACGGAGTACGTTTTGTTCCAGTCACCCAATTCTGTGTCCTGTCACCCTGAGTCTCTGTGACTAGCTTGCATCGTCCTGTTCTTGACACGGACCATACTGTTTCTGTGGGTCTAATGGGATGTATGGTCCGGGTCTGTTGCTTGGTCCGAGTCAATCCAAAGTCAAATTCATTTCCGCTCTAATTGTCTCCAGTACTTGAGTACTTGAGTACTTATCGCGCTCGCTCGCAAGACCCTTCGCCTCTTTGGTGGTGATTTACACACCACACCAGAGATACGAGATTGCGTATCTTTTTGTTCTGTTCAACGGCGCTCGGTCATACCGGCCTGAGTTCGTACAAGCGTTTGCCATATTCGCTGAGGGTATTGTCAAAGACGGGTATAGTCTATGCTCCGTACTAAGTACTAATACCTGGCCGTTGGGACCGGCGGCGTGTGACTCATCATGTACTTCATACGCCTCTGCCAGTGTGCCACGCCTAGAGTGACCCCCTTCCACACGCCTTCATTCTTGCTTCGCAAGCGTGACCTCAACTTTGACGTCGACAGAGCAAGGCACACCTTCTCGTATTGTGCCACAACCTCATCGATGCGCGGTCGGGCCACAGGGTCCACCAAACACATCCTTTCGACAATTGGCTTCAGGAATTCCAGTCCGAATTTGGCGCCCACATCGTCCTTTCCCTGTGGCAAATTCAGATACCCGGCGGTCTTCAGCACTCCCCACATACATACCTCGAAGAAGTGCTCCCTGATAAAGTTGCCCACATAATATATATCAGTGGGAAAAGGATCATATGTGCCATCAAGACCGTGTGCGAATTCTGGTGCAGTTTTGTCCTGGCCGCGCACGGGATCAGCCAGAGTAGGTTTCTCGGCATCCTCATATCGTATCGAGAGACCAAAGTCGATCAGATAATAACGTGGCGCGCATACGGTTCGCGGTCTGCACTTTGCCTTACCCTTGTAATCAGCAGACATGGACGGCGCAGCAGGATGATATCCTCTCGGGAACATGCGGGTATTCATCATGATATTGAGCACGCCGATATCTCTGTTGCAAAGGTCAGTCATATTACCGCGAACTGGAATTGTGGCGTGCCTATGTGCGATGCGATGATTGTGGAGAAATTGAACACTCTAGAACTCAAAATCAGCAAGATTATAGGCGCGATATGGACGTCCATACCTCGAAAATCTGACGGAAGAACTCGACTACTTCTCCGATAGTGTCGAACTCTGGATCATCGAATCTTCTGAGCAGCGGAAAGACAAGGATCTTGATATCATCACTGTTCGGTACAAGCAAGACCTCTTTCAATGGCGGAGAGTGATTCTTTCTGTCGACGATTGAGGTAAGATATTCGGTCATTTCCACTTCCACAGGGTGTTCAGACGTCTTGATACGTTTTAGCATGACCAGCGTGCCATCAGGACATTTTGCGTCCAACACTGAAGGGTGCTGAGAATATGAAGATGAACGCCACCAATTCAATGCCTTGTTTTTGTTGAACTTACACGAGCCTTGAGGGAGTCTTCAAACTCCCACCAGAATAGCGAAGTTCTTATCTGGGTCCACGCAGGCGTCCATCCAGGTCGGTACCGTCTCCGAAGCTGATAACCGCAGCTCTTCAGCCATGGTTGGCAGTCCCGCCAAAAGAGTTCAGAGTCATCGAGCTTCTCGGGAGCACAGTTTGACTCTGTGGCCTTGGCCGGCTCAGGGCGTCGTGGCATGATGTCAAAGTGTAGCGGCGTGTGCCTGTCAACAATGATCAGATCTTCGCGCCTTGTGTGTCCCCTTCTGTTCCAGGCTGATACCATCATCACTCACTCCCCCACCTGACCCCTGCACCAGCGAATGTTCTCGGGAACACCTTAGAGCAAGAGTACTTACTACTTAGGCTGCATGACTGGGCCTCGGTAGTCCACGGGATAGGCTCTGCATTCTTGTGGGACATATTCCCATTCATCTGGCCTTCCCAAATGCGTGAACAATGTTGGAACAATGAACGCATTTGAACACATCCATCCGGCGTGTAGCAGCGCGCCAGCCTTGGCCAACTGATCATCGCAGAATATAACATCGGAACATCGGCTCACACTCCCGGACGCTTTTCTTCTCTTCCCGTCATCGTTTATGCCGTTTTGTTCCCATCGCATCTGATCTGTGGCGAAAACAATAAGGACAGGGCAGTTGTGTGTATATCCCTTATTGTGTTTTCAAGATTGATTCCCACATGCTTCGCGAATCCCTTCGTCAGCCCCTCTTATTGTTCTCTGCGTTCTCCGTGCAGTGATACGCGCCTCGTGTCGGGGAACTTTGTATACGAAAATGGGCTGACGGCGGTACAAACACTCAGCCTCGGACCCAAAGTCCATTGTTCGAACTCAAGGGCTCCGATTTGATATTCTTGTCTCACCTTTTGTACGCGGCACGTCCGGAGTGACGGTGTTTTTGAATTTCCTGCACTCCTGAACTTGACGATCTTCTTATTTAAGGTTTCCTCTCTTTGTACGGCTTTGACTCCTTCCCTCCCTACACTCATGGTGTCCATCATGCCTAACGGTCCAACCGACAAGATGAAGAAACCCCCTCCTTCAAAGAAACGACACAGTGTGTCCTGTCTTGTATTTCATCACGGCATCCGCTAATTTTGCTTGTAGCTAAGCCGTGCCGCTACTTCCAGATGTCCAATTGTCCCAAGTCTGCGGACGACTGCGACTTCGCGCATATCATTGCGCCTACCCCCATCGCGCACAGTGCCAAGGCATGCAGGTACTTCCTGGCGGGCAGTTGCACGAACGGCATGTGGTGTCGATTTGTGCATCCAGCAAATCCTGGAGATGGTAAGCCCTCAGTCCATCCCCTGCCACAGAACTACAACTGTTCCAGAATTGAGGCTCGAGGGCAAGTTCGTTGATGTTACCGAGGCGGACATCAGATATCCCTACAAGCGTATGTCATTGTGTGTCCATGTCCTTGTTCCAAAAACGAACTGATCGCTACCGCAGAAATACTTAGTCCAAACGCGTCTCTAAACTATCACTTTTACGCCTCTAACCCGCTGTCGCCATACCACATCGTTTATCCCGGACAAGGAATGTGGTCAGCGCCATATCGATCTCCAGAGGTATCAGTCCCACCGTACGACTCAGGACCATACGCATCCCCTACTGGCTCGACGTCTGACCAGGCTGACGAGGAAGAGGACGATGGTAAAGGCCGAGACTACTCGAATCCCATAGTCATCAGTTCCACCTCCGGCGTCATCTTTCCAACGTTGCAGCCCACGCGACGCTCGCCCTCCCAAACACGCTCACCGATACCTCGAAATCCTAAATTCAAGAGTGAGTGCCCCGTTCAATATACAAACGATCAGCTTTCTCAACAGACCTTGGATTTCAAGCTAAGATGTGCAAGTACATAATCGCAGGAAGGCAATGTCCGAGTGGAGAAGCATGTACATTGTAAGTGTAGCATGACATTTGTTCAACCCGGATCTCTCATATTGCTTTTTTGTTCTGATAGTATTCACGAGCAAGATAAACACACAGGTTCATACTCCATTGGCGGCGTGAAGCATCAGCTGCCTTCTAAGCCCTTATCTGCGAAAGAAGAAAGCATGAAGCGAGGGTACTTCCCAGTTAGCTGGCGTGTCATTGGTGGCGGCGTACGCTTCGGTGGCAATATTTCAGGTGGGTTGATACCAATGATCGCTATCTGACAACTCAAACTGACTGAGGCCTTTCCGATTCAGAACGCACAAACGTCTCATTGGCGTACGAGGACGACCTAGACTCGGACAAGACGACCGACGACGAATTTACTTATGTGGAAACTTTGCACCCTACACCGATCCCCCTACCGCCGAAGGTAGAGTTCCCTTCTCCAATAGATGAGCCCGACAAAATCAGAGTCGAAATTGAACCGGAGGCGACGGGTTTGAAGGGTGGCGATAACAAAACACCCTCAACGGGAGGTCGTATCGCCTCGCGCGTACGTGCGAATTCCATCCCGAATACACCCACCGCCACGCACCCACAAACTGTTTGTTCACTCTTCCTGCCGCTGCTCTCATATGATGCTAAATCACGACATTCCAGCGATTCTCTGCGGAATCATGATGCGATGCGTGTGATTGTTGTCAGCTTGTCAGCAAGATGTGGATTATTTCGTTCTTCTTTCGAGAGAGTTTTACAAGGCAGTGTAGCAAATATAAGTGTATTTTACGGTTTTTGTTCACGCCAATCTGGCAATCACTGTTGTAGGCTAGCGTCGAGCGAAGCACTGAGAAGTAGCGAAGCGCCTGTTCTGCAGCCAGATTAGATTGTCCCTGATCTATCTGATCTATCTGATTAGATGACAGCAAATAGCACGGCTTTTTCCCCTTTCGCCTTGACCACGACAGGGGACCCATATCAAGAAAGCTGACCGCCTGCTGCTGTGTAAACAGACTCCCATAGCCTATACTTGGCACTCTCGCTTATACTTCCATCATCCCACATTTTCCTTCCGCAGGACGGTTCATCCAAACGACGCCCAGCATGCCCACCATCATTGACTACTCTCAGCCGTTGGCAACAGTGATGAAGGAGATCACTGTGGAGGTGCACAGCGAGGTCGAGCACAGCGACGGGGCCGAATTGCTGCTCTCGGGTCTCCTTCCCAAGGACGAGTATGCTCGCTTTCTCATGATGCTGTGGTACATCTACGAGTGCGTCTTTGATTTCTTCCGCAATTGTGGCGTTGACTGGCTGCCAGCACCTTTGAGCGAGCTTTAGACCGCCACAGCTCTCACCCTGTCTTGGAACCCACCTACAATCCGGCTCTCCTAAGACGAGCACCCGCCCTTGCGGCCGACATCTCCTCTGTTCTTCAAGTCCCCGAAGCTTCCTGGAAGGAACACCCTATTCATCTCGACCTCATGTCAAACACGCCTCCTGCGCTGACTGCCTACGTACAACAGATACAGCAGCTGGCAGACTCGGAAGACCCATCACCCCTCCTCGCTCACTCATACGTACGCTACCTCGGCGATCTGAGTGGTGGCCAGACCATACGCGCAACCCTGGGTAAAGCCTATGGCCTAGACAACGATCGCGGACTGGCTTTCTATGTTTTCAAGGAACTGAAGAGCTCCAAACCAGCTACCATCGGCGAGATGAAGCGCATCAAAGACTGGTTCCGTAACGGCATGAATGAGGGCGGTAACGCTCTCAAGGAGAATATAAGAGGTATACATGCCCTTTGAGCTTCTTCCTTGTGTTGACCACCTCCTAGTTGAGACGGTTGAGGAGGCTAAGAATGTCTTTCTCCTCAATAGTGGAATCTTCCGCTCCATTCGCACACAGCCAAAGCACAATCCACTCATGGACATCTCCCCGAAGCCTAAACACAATCCGCTCATGGTGAACTCGAGCCCCTCAGTGATGAACAAGTCATACCCTCTGTCTAGCATCATTGCCGTTGTTGCTGCGGGTGCGTACGTCTCTCGCCGTCCGAGTTACGCTGACATCCTCCCAGTCTGTCTTGCGCATTTCATCCTCGTGGTCGGTGGATTTACAGGTGATAAAGGGTATGCCAAGCTTTTGGCCGTCCAAGACTGGATAGGATCGTTCTTCGAGTCGAGTTAGACTTCAATAGACCACACGCTTTGACAACTAACTTCACGCTATCCATCTGTATTCATAGCAACGTTTTCCTTGCTCCTACTGACGGTGTTCAATCTAGTAGAATGATCATAATTTCTGGGTTTTACCCTTTGTACGATTAGACGCTACCCAAGATGGTAACGACTGGTGGAGTAGCTGCCTAGCGCTGATAGGGTTGTCTCGTCGTCGCCCACGATGAACAGACCTCGTATAGGTGGGCACTGCCGTGGTGGGCATGATGCATGATGGTGGAAAGAGGAATCCACAGTGATCCCTGCTCATAACCCTATCCTAGGGTCAACTGTTTCTTTCCACCTCAACCATGCACGCCAATCTCCCCTACTCTTTCCTGCTAATTGCGTTCGACTATCGTCATCTCATCAGCTTACTCACCATGTCTTTTGCGCGCTGAAACGAATCCGGATTTCTCATCAAGTGCATGCGAGATAGCAATCATCTCCTCCATTCACTTACGTCGCGATCCTCACCCGTCATTTGATCCCATAGATCAGTACGATGTGCGTCTCTGAGTCTCTACCTCCAGGTCCCCGACCAAGCACTTTGTCCGGAAAGAAAGGGACCGCCTAGTCTGCGTACGTCGCGAACGTATCCAACATTCGCTTCGCAGTCGCTTGCCGTCTGAAATCTCGTGGCTGCCCGTCTGCCCGGACCATTTCGAACTCGCTTAGCCTCGATTTCTCTGAGATTCACCTGAAATCCCCGCGGCGATGCCCGAGTACATTATCGACTTTGGACATACATCGACCACAACAATCATGCTTTTGGCTCAGTTTTCACGGATGATGCTTTTCGGCGGGTTTAAAGGCGGTGAGCTCGCTTCCATTCATCTCACCTTTTCCGTGTCACTTAACGAATATGCAGCTCGAATACATCGAGCCTCCGTTGACTGGAAGGGCGATTGCAGCGTCTATGCCCTAGTAAGGGCTCGGAGAATTATATTGACCCAGTGTGCAGTGTGCAAGACTCCGCAGTCGCCAGCCCTGCTACTGTGGTGGCGATTCGAGACTGCGCGTTCCTCGTTGTAAGTATGTGACTCCTCAGCAGGTACGTCTCTGCTGTGAGTCATGTTTATCATCAGGGTACCACTGCCATTGGCATTCGACGCGGAGTATATACATGACTCGAAAGTTGATGATTCATGTGGAGGTTACGGTAATACGGCTTCAGCGACTGCGAGGGTGTTCAACGCGTGGTACATAAGACGGTACTACTAATTTGACAATCTTCAGCACTCGCTTTCGAGTTCTGACTCCAGTCACCCAATCTCACCGGCACCCATACCGCTCACCAACAACAATGTCCAAGTCGACATCTCACTCCAACCAATCGACCACTTCCTTCTCGTCCACAGCTCCGCTGATGGCGAGCGCTTCCCAGCCTACCACTGAAGACCCTCCGAGGCCACCAGCCTTCGCTCGTCTTCAGTCGGCTTTTGCGTCGAAGGCGAAGAAGTACACATCCTCTTCCACGTCCAAAACACCCAAATCCCCACCATCTTCCTCCTTTCCAGAAGGCACTGAACCGGTGCCGGGGAAATCCTCCTCCTCTAAATCACCAAAACGCACGCCACCAGCGTACAGTTTCAGTGGTCAGGCGCTTCTGGCCGCACCACCACCTTCATTGCCCGCCCCGAGAGTTACAAAGAGCTCTGGTTCACCGGCGGGCGACGAGCAGAAATCGGCCACTTCGGACTCGAAGTAAGGCCCGCTGGAGGAACTTGAGCAGGAACATGCAAAAATACGTACGAGACTGGGCCGAAAGCAAATCTTTGTAACAACGAATCTAGTATCATTAGCTGTACCAGTAAGACGACTTCACTCATAATCGACCCGATCGAGCTGAGCGCTGGAACCTTGCAAAGATATTCAGTAACTTTACTTCGATTGTGAAGTACACGAATATGATTGATAACAACAACACGAAAGCAGGACAGTAATGTACAACAGTATTATACTACGAAGTAGACTAAGCTTGCACTGATATCGTTATTCGTCGAGGGTACGAGGTTGGGAATTGTCTGATAGACGAGGCTTGGTTCACAGCGATAGGTTGAGACGGCGCAATCGCCTTCATCCTCTCACCCGCCGCAATTCCTATGCTCTGCAACGATAGTAAGAAGTTCGGCACTCGAGGCGTGATAGGTTCCGCAACGTCGAAACCCATCTTCTCCCAAAACGGGATCGACTGCCTATGTTCCCTTGCGTACTTGCGCACGCGAGTGAATGACAAGGCTTTGAACTCTGAAGTGTACCACTCCTCGCCAAGATCCTCAACACTCACCCGCCACTTGGTCACCCCTAACCGTGCCATCTCTTCGATATCCTTCTCATCCTCAGGTATTTTCCTCCGCATATGCCTCATAGGAGACGCTCGATGGTCAAAGTAGGCTTGGAGCTTGAGAAGGAGAAGACAAAGGAACGGCGGGAGGGGGATGTTGTAAATGGAGATAACCTGGTTGTGAGGTATGTGGGGGATGTTTATGGTGCCTTGGGTGAGGATGTCGATCTTGCAAAGACGTTTGCGGGGTCCGGGAACAACGAACCACATGACGTTCCACTTGTTTCTTGGGTCTTGTGCAGGGATGAGGATGAATCGTTCGTCGCTGTTGACCAGGCGCGACTTGATCTGCTCGGCGGTCTCGGACGAAGTCAAGACGATGATGTCCACGTCCTGCAGCCAAACAGGTGGTCAACAATGCAGAGCACAAAGTGGGACAGAGCGCGTACATGAGGACAACGGTTGTTCATTCCATACATTGCACAGCCTGCGCTGCCGAATGTACAAAAGACGTAGCCAAGCTTACGGAGAGCTTTGACAGACGTGTCCAGCGCGATTCCAATGTCGTACACGGAAAGAGGAATCTTTACTTTAGGCGTGTCAAGCAGCTTTCGCTGCGTGGCGCTGGACGGCCTACTAGCACCGCTGGAAGAGGAGGCCAAGCTGGACGACGATGGCGGAGATGGAGGCGCCTGCACCATAGTGGATAACGATAATCAGAGCAGAGTGGTAGCGAGGAGTGTTTAGGATGTGGAGGAAAAGAAAGGCGGGCTAGGTTGCCGAATGTGGGCGGGATAGTGATGGTGTGAAGCAAAGAAGCATGCTGCGATAAGTATGTTGATCGGACTCAATCAACACTGGGCGTCAGCACGGACCTGCCAGGCCGCTACACGAGTTGCGCGTGCCGATTTGCTGACAGCGATGTAGAAAGATAACTGCGTTCTCTTTTGACCTGTCGATGACACAGGCACAGACATAAGCGCAGGAAACAGGTCTTTTGCACTTTGCATTGCTAGGTCGACAGATTAGATTAGATTTCGGATTAGATCAGCGTATCACCGGACGTCCGGGGCGATGCATTCACAATGTTCCCGCTTGTTCCCGTCGCCCGACTATAGTGAATAACAGTGAGGTTTCGACGACCAGGCTTGTAGCTCCTCGCTGCCCTCTTCTCTCGGGCGTTCATATATGCACACAATCGTCTCTCTAGCTCCACCGTCTTACAAGCTGCCTCGTGGGTCTTTCGGCCCACTCTACTAGCCCAAAGAACTCAACATACTAAGGGGCCTGCTCTTCCTCTCGGCGTCTCTCTTCAAGGAACGCCACCTAAAAGTAGCCGCACCTTTACCTCCGCCCAGTGCCCAGTGCGTCGTGAGCATTTGACGTGCCTGCCGTATGAGCCCACTGTGCCCCACAGTAAGTACACTTCATCAAGCCCGTGTAGTTGCAAGATGCATCAGTGCCTTTGTCATCCTACACATTCATTTGCTCAAACGTGGAAGTGTTGTTCCACACTGCGCTTTTGTCCTTGACAACATCGTGACCACCATGACTTTCGCTACTGATTGGTTTCCGAGCATTGTCATAGCCTTGGTAACAGCTGTTACCCTCACTGTGCTGGTGTCTCGCCTACGAACCAGCTCGACATTGCCTCCCGGACCGCCTCTGAAAGTCTCAGGACGACTTCCAGAAGCTCAGCATTGGAAGACGTTCACAGAGTGGCACAAGATATACGGTTTGTTCTTCCTCATTTCAGCGTGGACGTGCTGATAGTGGAGGATGACAGGCTCCTTGATCTCGTTCTATCTGGGCAGTCAGACTGTTGTTGGTATAACATACAATTGTTTTCCTGCGTGCCAAACTGACTATCTTTGCTAAGTGATTGGTAGTGCCAAGACGGCCCACGAGCTCCTCGAAGTCAAGGGTAGTATTTATTCCGGGCGCCCGCGATGCGTCGTAGGGTAACATACACAGTCATCCCCTAGGTGCTTGCTCACTTCGTGCTGTAGTCATGAAATTTTTTCACCTCTCCATGGTATCGGAATGTCGGACGGGAACTCCTACCGCAAGTGGAAGACCGTGCGTCACTAGCTACGCATCTCGCATGTGTCCGCCGTTGACTCAGTCTCACAGTTCTTACAAGCCGGCCTGAGTGCTACAGCGACACGAAGCTATCGCGCTCTCCAGCTGGTGGAATCCTCTCTTCTCATGAAGGAACTGCTTGAGGACCAAGATCCTTACCAATTTCGATGGCGCCTGCGCAGGTAAGGATTCGGCGAAGTACAGGACACACTGACTCAATATGGTCAGGTTTTCGGCTTCGGTGATCTTTTGTGTGGCCTATGGGCGACGGATCAAGTCTCTTCAGGAAGAGGTAGTGGTCAAGCAGACTCAGAGTGGAATGTGTAAGTCCTAGGCCTGATACCTGCTGACTGACGATGATGAACGGCTTGTAGATTTTGCACAGTGAGTCCGTTGCGGTAGTAACAATGTTGTACGAGCCGATACTTCGCAGAGTCAAGTACACATACATCCATGAGCTCGCGACTCTGACCAAACTTACCTTTTCTGACAGCGTCCCGGGGAAGTTTCTCGTTGACTCGGTAAGGTGTCGCGTCTTTTCAGACCAAGCATACCTGACATACTACTCACTCCAAGTGGCCTATACTTCTGTATCTACCGGTGAGTGATCAATGTTCCCTTGGAACTCGCGTGCATAATGTTACCCTCACACAGCGCTTCTTGCAATGGTTCCGCTGGGAGCCGGAACGACGCAAGGCTCTTGACAGTGAGCTGTACCTTGCCCTCATGAACGAAGTGCGCGAGAAGATGCAGGATGGCACGGCACATCCATGCATGGCTACTTACGGTCTGGAAAAACAAGAAGAGTTCGGACTCAATGATTTAGAGGCTGCTTATAGCTTATCAGCGCCTTGGGCTGCGGGTGTAGGGACGGTATGCACTTCTCACCAGGTTTTCTCACCGCGCGCTCATGTTCAAACAAGACGGCTACCACTATCGAAGTTTCATTGAGTGATAAATGTTCTCTCCACGAATCCGTGTTCTCTGACCGATGCTGCAGTGGCTATGATGCTTTCCCCCGAGGTCATGAAGAAAGCACAAGCTGAAATAGATGCAGTGGTCGGCCGAGATCGTATGCCCGGCTTCGAGGACGAACTTCCGTATGTTCGAGCACTAATCAAGGAGACGACAAGGTGCCGGTTGCGACACCAAGGTTAGGCCTCCTTACTGACTGCATTCACTAGATGGCGGTGCCTGGCTCCCACCGGCTTTGCGCATGCCACGACGGAAGAAGATACATACAACGGAATGACTATCCCGAAGGGCGCCACCGTTTATGGGAATATCTAGTAAGACTCCTCGTTCGTGTTATCAGGAAGTGTGGGCTCAAAAGACCGTACAGCGCTATGACGAAGGACGAATCGGTGTTCCCGGAGCCCGATGAATTCCGCCCAGAACGTTTTCTGGACACACGCGATACAACCAGCAACAACTTCACGATTCCGTTTGGTTTTGGAAGACGCTTGTGTCCCGGTATGCATGTTGCACTGCAGACCAGCTTCATTGCCATTGCTAGGTCAGATCACCAACTTTTTTGACGCGTGAATAACCCTCTCATCTTTGCTAGGATCCTTTGGGCCTTTGATGTAAATGCTCCAGTTGGTGAAGATGGGCGAAAGATCCTGCCGAACCCGGACGATTTCACCAGTGGTCTTGTCATCAGTCCTGCGCCATTCCAGTGTTTGTTCCATCCTCGATTCATTGGCGCAGCAGAAACTGTTCTGCAGGAAGCGGAGAGGGCCGAGGGTGAAGTTCGAGCGAATTGGCCGTGAATCCAGGAGTTTGGCATGTCAATTACAGAAGTGTTGTTGCATTGCTCAGAGATATTGTGGGACTGTAGCTATAGACCGCGGGAATTTCCTGCACCTCAGGACGCAATCTGAAGGTAGATACAAGAGCGAGCAAAGAGGAGCAAAGCTGCTGTGAAAGGAGATTAGATTAGATGTTAGAATGTGCCTGACAAATTCAAATTGAACCGGACTGAGACTCCGCTCCCGACTTTCCCGTCTCCTCCCAACTCTTCGCTTTCGACAAACAGGCAGACGAGCCTCTGTTTCTTCTGCTCTCGGGGCCTGCATCCACGGCATGATCTGTGGACTTGCTCCGCTCCTCCAGATGTCAATATGGCTCGCTCCGAAATGAACCCATAATCCAGTGGCCCCCTTGTGTCCAAGTATGCAGGGCATATGCTCTTTCCACTCTGCTTGGCCCCCTCTCTTCAGCGTCTCATTGCGATGCGGTCGCGACGAGCCAAATTTGCGCAGCGGCAACAGTATGCCGAGTCGCGGTCCTTTGTTCTTCTGTGCTTTGATCGCGGAGCTTTGTCTTTCGTAAGGAGAGGCAAAGCGCTGGTACTTTGCAATTGATCAATGCGCGTACATATAGTGCGGGCTCTGGCAGAGCAGGCCCCAACACCCTTCGCTCACGATGCTTCCATACTCATACTCGGAGACCTCAGCGTTCAACGACTCGGTCGCGACTCTGTACCAACAACTATTCGATTCGACAGTGAGTCCATCGGCACTAATAGTTCTTGATCCCGTCAACTCATTCTCACTCCTAGCCATCCTCGACTTCCGCGACGTCCTTGTCATCGTTCCTCATTGATGGCCCACTCTTATTCTCCTCCAATTGGCTCTACGAGCAAGATAGCTCATACACCTTTACATACCCTCTGGAACTCTCCTACCCTCGGGATCACGCGTCGCCATTCGACCACGCGTCAATCTTGCCATCGTCCACGACCTTGTCACCGGAGACCCTGCTTGGTGGAACAGCGGTTGTCGAGGAGGTTTTGGAGGACTCTGATTCAGCTCAGCGTCCCGAAGTAGTGGAGATGTCCACGACAGAACCTGCGATGCGTTTGGGCAAGCGAAAAGCTCTAGACGATCCACCCATCTCCGCTACAGACGACATTACAAGGACGAAGCGACCTAAGAGACAACTTCCGGTCCCTCCTCATGCTCCCAAAGAGTCCTCGATCCCCTCGCCGACAGGCATATATCGATGTACCCACCCGTCTTGCAACAAGATGTTCGATACGGTCCAGGACGCCTGCGAGCATTACCACGAGTCCCCTCCGAAGGTGTATCTGTGCCCTTTCACTTGGTGCAACATGACGCAGGGGAGACACAATGATATCTGCCGGCACACGTTGCGAGCAGACCACCAGGAGCGGCGGTACCAGTGTTCCGTTTGCCCGAAGCGATTCACGCGAAAAGACGCGAAGAAGAGACACGAGCTCAATGGGAAACACGAGGGAAGGGAGAGTGGATTGAAGAAGAAGAAGACGCGCAAGTCATAGGGCAATGTAGTATTCTCTGTTTGTATAGACGTCTCTTGGACTCGTTCTTCTCATCCAGGCGGATGATGCACATTGAAGATCCAATTGAGCGAGCACATGTATCGCAGTTCTGAGTCTCGTGGGTCATGACATCTCAGTTGACGACATGCATTGCAGCAAGTATAGAACATGACAGCGGATTCGACTAACTGGTCGGACTCGGAGCCAGCCCAAAATCACTGTTGGTTGCGCGCTACTAAGACGGCAGTATTTCTCAATTCAAAGACGTCAACGTCATTGAATTGCGGGGAAAGTGACAGTCTCCGCATCCTCCGTCCTGCCATCACCGTCGAGCGCGTCTCGCCAGGATAGCCCGGAACACACATGCGTGCTGCCCCTTGTAGGCATGGAGAACAAATCTCACAGGCGGCCATACGCTCGCGGAGCTCAGCTGATCTTTCTCGCTACCGTGCTCTCGATCGCCGGATGCCTTTGTCATTCGGACGTCCACATTTTCTATAAGAGCCACGCGAAACCGTACCAGGACGCCATCTCGTCCTCGATGCGCGTCTCTCTGTCCCTCGTCCACGGTCTCGCGCTCGCCGCCGTCACCGCGTGGGCTCAGTCAAGCTCGGTCGACGCGTACATTGCCGCCGAGTCGCCCATTGCCAAGGCGGGCATCCTCGCCAACATCGGTCCTGACGGAAGCAAGGCCGGCGGAGCAAAGGTTGGCCTCGTGCCGCTGGGCAGGAGCACCGCTGAACTGTATGCTCTAGGCGGGTGTCGTTATAGCCAGTCCAAGCACTTCCGACCCCAACTATCTCTACACTTGGGTGCGGGACTCCTCGCTCGTCTTCAAGTGTCTCATCGACCAGTGCGTGCTGTCTTACGTCCTTGGAAGGGCTTACTGACTAGCGGGACAGATACACTTCCGGTTCTGACACGTCCTCGAGCTTGCGCACTTTAATCGACGATTTCATTTCCGCGGAGGCGACTTTGCAACAAGTCTCGAACCCTAGCGGAACTGTCACCACAGGCGGACTAGGGGAGCCGAAATTCAACATTAATCTGACCGCCTTTACCGACTCATGGGGCCGACCTCAGCGAGATGGACCCGCCCTTCGGTCAACCGCTATGATCTCCTACGCGAACTGGCTCATTGCGCAAGGCAATACATCATATGTCGATGACACTCTCTGGCCTGTGATCAAATTGGACCTTGACTACGTGGCAAACAACTGGAACATGTCTGGGTATGTCCGTTCTACGAACGCAGACGTTCGGTCTCTCACGCGTCTTCTATGTAGATTTGATCTCTGGGAGGAGATTTCCTCGTCCTCGTTCTTCACCACTGCAGTTCAGCATCGTTCCTTACGCGAAGGAGCGGCTTTGGCGACTAAGCTAGGGCAGACCTCCTCCACCTATACGACTCAGGCAGCGAACGTCCTCTGTTTCCTCCAGGTACTGCTTGTTGCCTTAGATATGACGTTGACTGATTTCCAGTCAGTCGTACTGGAACCCTACTGGCGCATACATCACAGCGAACACTGGAGGCGGACGCTCTGGCAAAGACGCGAATGCCGCCCTCGCCTCCATTCATACTTTTGACGCTGCAGCCGGATGCGACGCTGCTACCTTCCAGCCCTGCTCGGACAAAGCACTGTCCAACTTGAAGGTCTATGTTGACGCCTTCCGATCTATCTATACCATCAACAGTGGCATTGCCTCTAATGCGGCTGTCGCGACTGGACGGTATCCCGAAGATGTGTACATGAATGGCAATGTAAGTCACATCCGTAATCTGTTACCCTCCCTGCTGACTTCCGCTAGCCATGGTATCTGACGACCGCTGCCGTTGCTGAGCAGCTCTACGATGCGCTCATCGTCTGGAAAGACCAAAAGTCAATCGAAGTCACTTCAATCTCTCTACCCTTTTTCCAGTCTCTCGTTTCTGGCACTGCAGTAGGAACCTACGCGTCGACCACGTCCACATATACCTCCATCATCTCTGCTGTCCAGACCTTCGCAGATGGGTTCTTATTGATTCACGCGAAATACACCCCGAGCGGTGGTGGGCTCGCAGAGCAGTTTGATAGGAACACGGGTACGCCGTTGAGTGCAGTTGATTTGACCTGGAGTTATGCGGCTGCGGTGACGATGTTCGAGGCGCGTGCGGGTAAGGTACCGGCGTCGTGGGGCGCTGCTGAACTTGCTGTGCCGTCGACGTGCTCGGGCAACAGTGGCCCGACTGTGGCGGTCACCTTTAATGTCAATGCTACCACCGTGTGGGGAGGTTTGTCATCCTCTCACAGATCATCCATCTGCGACTTATCTGATTCTCTGTGTAGAAAACATCTATATCACCGGCAATGTCGGCGCACTGCAGGACTGGTCTCCGGATAACGCTTTGATTCTCTCTGCGGATACTTATCCCATTTGGAGCAGTACGTGTCTCTGTTTCCTCTTGTTCCCTTCCATTGTTTACAACGTACTCCAGTCACAATTGACCTACCCGCCTCGACGTCCATTGAGTACAAGTATATCCGCAAGTACAACGGGGAGGTCACCTGGGAGTCTGACCCGAATATGGCGTTGACAACTCCTGCGAAAGGGACCTACATTGAAAATGATACGTGGCGCTGAGGGTCATCTCAGGAAAACATCATACCCCTGTACCAACATACGAACTCTGGCTTGTTGAACTACGCACTTGTACTATCGCAATTTCTACATCGCTTCGACATTGGTCTTGGTTTTCGAGGAATTGTTCACAATATGTAAACTTGAAGAGGACACTCTGTTACCGATTACAACAAAGCACTAGTTCGTACAGGCTAAGCCTTTCCTTCGTGCTCGAGTAACGAATCAATGGTATCCAACAGGCTTTCCTCGAATGAGCGGAAGCGCATGCCCAAGGTCTGCGTGGCAATGGTGGTGTCAACTGCCATCCCGGCCGGGACAGGCTCGTCTTCAGCGCCCTTCAAGGACGGCAGACGTGATGCCAACTGGGGACGCTTATCCTTGATAATCTTGACAGCCTGTGGGATTGAGCAGCAACAGCAATGAGAACTCTGCCAAACTCCAGCCAAAAGTCGCAGACCTGATAGAACGTGTAGAACCCGCTGTTCAGCAACACTCGCTTCCCGATGACATTGTCGTTCTTGAGGGCCAAGACATGGCCGAGTGCAGCATCGCGGACGTCCACGAAGAAGGGGACGCTCGTCTTTGGGATTTGTTTGGTTTGTCCATTGATGAGGACCCAAAAGTCCTTCACCGAGTCGTTGACGGAGCCACTAGAGAGGTCGACGGTGTGCGCGGCAGGGCCGGGGAGCATCGTAGCTGGAAACGGGCGTCAGAGCCTCCAGCGGGTGCTGAACAAAAAGAAGACAGAAGGCTCACGGTTGATAGCGGTGAGCTTGATCTCGGGGTGTTGCTTGACAAAGTCCCATGCTGCTCGCTCGGCGAGCTTTTTCGAGACACAGTAAGTCCCTAGAGGGGGGAGGTTACCAGAGAGGGCCATTTCGTAGGTTAAAGGGCTCCTGTGACATATATGTGAATGGCAAATAACGAATTTGGACGACAGAGGCGTACCAATCGTCGGGTCCATAAGCCTTGGGACTACCTGTTTCATGTTCAGTGGAGTGTTGATAAGCAGACCTTCTAGCGCACTTGGGTTGACGATAGCTGCGATGCTAGAGGTAAGCACGATGCGCTTGACGCCGGCTTTCTGCGCGGCCTCGAGGACGTTCAATGTTCCTCGAATGGCTGGATCAAGCAGATCCTTCTTCGCGTCCTGGAAGGCAAGGGTGTAGGGCGACGCGACGTGGATGACTGCGTCGATGCCTGTGATTGAAAGTGAGTGTCGGTCTTGAGTATCCATGGAAGAATGCTGATCACCTTCCACAGCCTTGGAGAAGTCGCCATAGACGAGATCAGGGACAATGACAGCCTCAAATTTGGCTCCGTAAGAAGCCCAGCGCTTGTTTACATCTTTAAGTTTAGCTTCAGACCGAACCGTTCTTTATTTGGGATCAGTAACAGTCACCACAAAGAGGAAATGAGGCGAGAATCTCACCCTCTGACGGAAAAGCCAGCTCGAAGAGTTTGCTCCACTACGTGAGTAGCAAGAAAACCAGTGGCACCAGTGATCTAAAAAGGTGTCAATTTGGCTGTGACCCGACCATGAAATGATTGCAATATACAAGGACGCGATTGTATGTCGACATGGTGGTGAGAAGTTGGGTAAGTTGGATGATACTGGAGTACACACAAACAGGCATACACCTTTATACCTCAAAGGCCTCGGGCTGCTATACGGGCGACCGCTCGGGCATTATCAGACATGCCCGAGGATGGACCGAACTCAGCAGGGGAAGGCCTACGATGCTTAGGAATGTACGCGGATGGTACGCGTATGTTTCATTCAATCGCGGCAGTAAACTTCGCTTCGACTCGTCCAGTGAACAAGGCATGTACTATGTTTGGTGTCAGTAACCCGCTTGACAGATGACAAAAAATAGTTCACAATTCAAAGGTACTGCAGTCGCGTGAGCTAGCTAACACTCTCCCATCCGCCGCCTCCGCCTCCGCCTCCACCGCTGAACTTTTCGACCATACTGCTGTCTAGTTTCAATCCGCTGTCCTCTCCGAAGGTTTTGTTCATATGCAGACCCCATGCGATCATAGCGACGTGCAGGACGGCCTCAACCATCAGGGCAGTTTGAGAGAGACCAAGATCGACTTCGAATATTCCAGCACTAGCATGTTGTTGTAGATGAGCGGTCAGGACAGGATTTTGTGAGAAGTGAAGGACGGTATGTATGTCCTTGGCAGCAGCGCGGAATATGCGGTGGGTGATGCGAACACGGTGCTCGGCAATAGCGGCATCGTCGAGAACGACCTCTTCCTTCTCTTCTCCCTGTTCGTGATGCTCATTCGAATTCGGACTGTAGCGGTTTGCCAGGTCTTGCAGATACTCCTGCGCGTCCTCTGGGGATTTTGGTGGCACCTCTGGCTCGGCCTCGACGCGGAAGATGCCGGCTTCAGTGGACCACTGCTTGACGGCCTCAAAGGTGGCGTGCACGTCCTCGGGTTCCATGTCGTGATGGTTGACCAAAATGATGAAGACCATCTGCCAATCGTCAATGCCGCACAGGCTATCGTAACATCGGAACTCACGTCGCGGAAATAATCGACGACGCTTTCAAAATCCTCCCAATCGAGTTCGTTGTATCGCGCGTCTGTGCGATAGCATTGCACGAGCGACCAGGCCAGCACAGACTGCGACTCGGCGAGCAGCACAAAATAGGCGAGAAGCGGTAGGGGAAGCAAGAGCAGCGCAGCAGCGACGCCAACCCATATCCTGCGCTTTTTCTTGGGCCCAACTGTATCTGCAAAGCTCGGCGGCGGCGCGTTGGAACTATAGTGTCGGGACCGCTGCCATGTTGTTTTCAGCGTCGGTATTGCCGGTCTGCTGCAGACAGTTCTGGTGAATAAGGGGCGCAACGACGCCGTCAGCGTCGTCCTCGACGGTCGGGACAGGGATGAGAGCAGCGGGCGAGCGTGTTGCAAGAGTGACATCGTGAACGTCGCTTTTGGCAATGGCAGGCCGTCTTTGGAAGGCTACGTCATCTGACAGGGTTCCTTTTGGGCCATGCCGACGCTGTGCCGACGCATGCGCGCCCTCAAGCCACACAACTGCCTCACGCGCCTGGAACATTCGCTTAAGTACTTCTCATTGACATCTGAGCGCAAAATCTGTCCTGGCTTTTGACACTAGTCGTTTCGGATGACGGTGGCGAACGGCATCGAGGCGACCTGTCTCTTCATCTGGTTCCGACATAGCTACTAGCCCCGCCCCTTCCTCTATTCAAAGTGGTCTATATCTGTCGAGATCTCTCACCCTACATGCTCGGATAAGGCGAACACTCTGACAAATGACCTGGGCACTCAGCATCTAGCCCCATCCTTCTCTTCAAGCCCGTGGATGCTTACTCGATCTCGCCGTGCCATGCCCGAGGGGCGTAGTCATGCAAAGTTCCAAAGGCACCCATAGTCGTTAAATAGCGAGTTGAGATTTGCTTCTGGGTATCAGCCTTCAAACATACAACATGTCTTCTTATCAACGAATCCTCGTAGGTTACACTACACTTGCAATTGAAGTGCAAAAGACACTCAAATCACCGCCACAGATCACTGGAGTCACCGGATTTCTGGCCACACATGTCGTGGAACAGGCACTCAAAGCCGGGCTTTCTGTACGGGGGTAAGACATACACTACCTGATAGATAAGAGCGCGTCTGACGCGTTTGCAGTACCGTAAGGTCCCAAAACAAACTACAGGACGTCCAGAAACGCTGGCAAAATCATGGATCTGCCTTCGAGGCCGTAGTCATTCCAGACGTTGCCACTGGCGACTTTTCTGACGCTCTCAAAGGTACGTCCACATGTTTGAACCGGACTGGACACGAGTTATACTCAAGATGTACAGACATTGACGCCGTCATTCACGTGGCGTCGCCTTTCCCTCGTGCATTCAAGGACGCAAAGAAAGACGTACTCGACCCCGCCATCGAAGGAACGCTCAATGTGATACGAGCCGCTCAGAAGTCAGGTGTAACTCGAATTATCCTCACAGCGAGTATCGCCGGCGTCCTAGACCCCACGAAAGGCGGTGAGCCCTTTCAATGCTGCTCGCTCTAATGTTGATCATCTTGCGATTCTAGGTGCACTTCGCGATTACACATACACACCGAACGACTGGTATGTTCTTGATCAGTCATCGAGAATCAACGACTGACACGGTACCCTTCCAGGAATCCGTTCTCTTACGAGCTGGCGGTCTCTGGGAAGCTTCCTAATTTTGCTGTGTACGTTGCCTCCAAGAAGCTTTCGGAAAAGGCGGCTTGGGACTACGTCGGAGAGCATCCCGAAATAAAGCTCACTGCTATCCTTCGTGAGTCCTTGACGCATCCTTACAAGGAAAATCATCATAGCTCAAACTTCATGCCTCTCCCAGCTACGATGCTTCCCGGACCTGCAGCCCAATCCGTAGATCTCTCCACGGGAGTGAACGCCTCGGTCATGGACTACTACGACCTCATCAACGGCAGCGCCAAGACCATCCCTCCCACCAATGCCCCGCTCTGGGTGGACGTCCGCGACGCAGCCCAAGCGCACATCCTCGCTCTTCAGAATGACGCCGTCATCGGGAAGCGCATCATTCTCAACGCAGGTGTATACACGTTCTATAGAGTGCGTGCTGTTCCTCCGAGTGCTCTTTGCCGGTCTGTGCTGATGAGGTCGTATTGTGAAGGCTGTCCATATAATCAAGGAGAAACGACCCGAACTCGCATCGCGCCTACCATCCCTCGAGGGCGCACAGGACCTGTCTGGTCCGATCGCCCGTGTGGATACCAGTATAGCTGTGGACACTCTGCACATGAAGTTCAGGACATACGAGGAGAGTGTGTTGGATACAATCGACTCGTTACTCGAGCACGAGAAGAATTTAAAGGGAGCAGTCACCATACTGGGTTAGCTCAAGCAATTGATGCATCTTGAGAAGAGTGGTACAGAGCACTACATTTATATCAGATCAGAACAAACAGGATATAGTAATGTTTCTGTAAGCTGCGATGCGAAGCTCACGGCCAGTTCATCGCTTCAGCTTCGGCCCTTTCCGCTTCCTGGAGCACAAGTGCCGCCGCGCTGGGGTATCGAGAACGAAACAAACACCGGAATGGCGCAGGACTGATGACAAGGCCACTGGAAAAATCATCCGGATTTGGTAGGATCTTGTGCCCATCTACGCCAACCGGAGCTTCCACGTCAAACGCCCATAAGATCCTTGCAGATGTGAGAGTACTATTCATGCGCCAAGAGAGATGAGAGTGTCACCTAGCAATGGCGATGAAATCTGTTTGCAACGCGAGATGCATACCAGGACACAGGCGCCTCCCAAAGCCAAACGGAATCGTGAAGTTGTTGCGAGTTGCGTCGTGTAGGTCCAAAAAGCGCTCAGGCCGAAATTCTTCGGGGTCCGGGAACACCGATTCGTCCTTTGTCATGGCGCTGCGCAGCCAATAAGCCTTGCCTTTCCATTACTGACAACACGAACAAGTCTCACTAGATATTTCCATAAACGGTGGCACCCTTCGGAATGAACATGTTGTCGTATATGTCGTCTTCCGTTGTGGCATGGGCAAAGCCAGTGGGAGCCAGACATCGCCACCTACACTGTGAGTAAGGAGAGATGGGATACGTACCGAACAGTACCTGGTCGTCTCCTTCAGCAGCGCTCGAACATAGGGAAGTTCATCGTCGAAGTCGGGCATTCGATCCCGGCCAACCACTGCATCAACTTCAGCTTGCGCTTTTTTCATTACTTCGGGGAACAGTAGCATAGCCACTGTCGTGTTGGTCAGTTAACACACACTTGCACATAAGGCGAACTCTACTCAGGAAGACCTCCACAGTAGTAGCTGTCTTCCTTGAACGTGAGCACAATACATAGAGGCACGCTGAAATGCTCATACCGTCCCCAGGCCAGCAGACCAAGGCGCCGACAAGGTGTAAGCAGCCTCTAGATCATTGAGTCCGAACTCTTCTTGTCTTTCCAGACCATAAGTAGCCATGCACGGATGTGCCGTGCCATCCTGCATCTTCTCGCGCACTTCGTTCATAAGGGAGAGATACAGTTCGCTGTTAAGAGCCTTGCGTCGTTCCGGCTCCCAGCGGAACCATTGCACGAAGCGCTGTGTGGGGTTTACATCATGCGCGGGACTGCCGAAAACACAGCGAGCACTCACCGGTAAATACAGAAGTATAGGCCACTTGAAATGCGTTTGTCAGTCACGTTCGATTTGAAAGACTTTGACACCTTACCGAATCAACCATAAACTTTCCCGGGACGCTGTCGAATGAGAGGTCAGTATGGCCACAGTCGCAAGCTCGTATGTGTTCAATTACTTGATTCTGCGAAGTATCAGCCTCGTACAACATGGTCAATACAGCAACGGACTCACTGTGCGAAATCTACAAGCCGTGAATCATCGTCAGTACTTCAGCAGGTCTCATGCCGAGGACTTACACATTCCGCTCTGAGTGTGCTTGACCACTACCTCTTCCTGAAGAGACTTGATCCGTCGCCCGTAAGACACGCAGAAAATCACCGAAGCCGAAAACCTAGCCACAATGAGTCAGCGTGTCCTATACTTTGCCGAATCCTTACCTGCGCAGGCGCGATCGAAATTGATAAGGATCTTGGTCTTGAAGGAGTTCCTTCATGAGAATAGAGGATTCCATCAACTGGAGAGCGCGATAGCCTTGCGTCGCTGTAGCACTCAAGCCAGCTTGTAAGAACTGTGAAGCTGGGTCAACGGAGGACACATGCGACATGCGTAGTGGCCAGTGACGCACGGTCTTCCACTTGCGGTAGGAGTTCCCGTCCGACATTCCGATACCATGGAGAGGCGAAAATATTTCATGACTACAGCACTCAGTGAGCAAGCACCTTGGGGATGATTGTGTGTGTTACCCTACGACGCATCGCGGACGCCCGGAGTATATGCTACCCTTGACTTCGAGGAGCTCGTGCGCCGTCTTGGCGCTCCCAATCACTGAGATCAAGCTGTCGGTCTAACATAGAAAAACACAAATTTATGTCGAACCGATGACCGTCTGACTTCCCAGGTAGAACGAGATCAAGGGACCTGACATCGGACATTGTCAACGAATCAACGACGGAAAGCCCGACGAGCGAACCATATGCTTTGTGCCACTCCGAGAAGGTTTTCCAGCGATGTGCTTTCGGGAGTCGCCCTAAAGCTTGCGAAGGCGGTCCGGGAGGTAAAGATGGGCCAGTCCGTAGGCGAGACATCAACGCCGCCCCAGTGAAAACCGTAATGACGACTAGTACAACTTTCGAATACCACTCGATGGAGAGTGCCATGGTGGTGCTCTTGAGGATGAGCGTTCACACGTTCACGGTGGCAATGCTTCCACACTCGAACGCATGCAGGCAAGGGATGACTATGTAAGATGATTGATGCATCTTGCATCTACGCGGGCTTGATGAAATGTCCTGTGAGTGGGTCCTCAGCAGACGGCAGGCAACGCAGAAGCTCAACTACAGAGCGGGATTATTTTTCGGGGGTGAGTATGAGAAATGATCGGCACCTAGTATGAATGAATGTGCTGGAAGGACTCAGATTGTGATTTGGAACGCTGGTCCTGTGTGGTGCACAAGAATATTGATCTGAGCAACACCGTAGCAGGCCAAACCGATTGTTCCGTGTTGGGGTGCAAGCGCCCGAGTATAGTGTACGGAATGGAGGAGGAGTTGCAAAATAGCGTGATCGACGGCTGTGAATGAAGTGTGAGTCGAGTGGGCACGGGAAGTACAATTCTTTGTGATTTATGACCAGGGCGACTTTTCCAACATGTAGGACCAAGCTCCTCTATCCAGAGTCACGTCGAGCGTAAAATCTGAAGGCACGAGAGATTGTACCACAAAACAAGGCGATGAGTATCAGGTTCAAAATGCACATTTAAGAACCAGCGCGAGTATTTAAGGCGAACATCTTTTTGAGTCTAATACCCCTGTTTGCGAAGGATTTCCCGTACTTACAGGTAGACCTCTATGCGCCGTGGCTGGATGGTAGCGAATAGAATGCCCCGCTGTACCAAGCATATTGGCAGTATTCCCTGAAGCACACACGAGGTTTTGCGGTCTCTTTAGCACGAAAGTAATTTGGCCTGCCTCTAAGGGCGAATGATTACTACCTGTACTAGAAATGGCGAGTATAATTTTTGACTTCTGCAGCGCAGATATCTGCCACTAGTGACTAGAGTACGCTCAGACTGCGACTACCAGAAATTTACGAGGGACAGCAAGCATACATTTTGTCCAGACTATCTCACGAACATGTGAGCCGTAAGCGAGTATATTATACATACTGAATGCGCGAGTACATTGTGAGATAAAGTAGCTAGCGAATGTATCAAGCACAGGAGAGCAGCGCAGGTATATAAGCTGATAGAACTGTAGGGCACCGGTGACGGCTGGAACATGGGCGTCGGAGGCGGGTGGAAGTTGTGCCGCTGCTGCTGCTGGAACATGCCCGGAGGCGTCGGCGGAGGTGGGGCCATGGGCTGGGGTGGCGGCGGCTGCATGGGCGGTGGCGGGGGAGGCGCTTGCTGCATCATGAACGGCTTGTGCTGGAATGAGGGTATTGGCGGCTGGCGGCGGTGGCGGCGGCGACATCGGGACCATCTTGGGGACATTGAACGGCGCAGGATTCGAAAGGAGCAAGGCTGAATGGACGGTGACAGTGGCGGACGGTGATGGTGGTGGTCAATGGGAAAGAAAATTGACGGATCAGAGTGACTCGATCATCCTAAAGCAGTCAGGACCGTTGAACGTTCATTCATGACTATACAGATCATATCTATTGGGTAGTATACATGTTCACAGAGACAGATATTTCTTTGATTCCCACCCATTTGCATCAGCAACCCACGACTTCATATCCTGATCACTATGAAACACCAGTGACCCCCGACGTCCCACAAACGGCATATTGAGATGGGTAGTGTCCAATGAGCGAAACAAGGTACCATCTCCATTTTGCAGGCGTATGACGATGCCAGGCTCTACTAAAACAAGGTCACCGCCCCTTCCATCCATGATGGTCAAGGTGAGACAGATAGTGGCGTCCTTGTGGTCTCGATGCGCCCGAGTAGCAACATTCAGATTCACCACCAAGCCCGTGAAAGGGTAGACTGGTGGTGTGGCTGATCCCGGTAAGGAGCTGTACTGTACCTCAAGAATAGTACTGCTGTGATGAGGTAGCAACTCTCGTAACTAGACATTGTCAGTAAGCAGCGTTATGAGTCCAAAGAGTCATACCTTGTCACTCAACCACTCTGTAATCTCTCGAAGACCAGAAGTGAATGTTTGCACTCGAGCGTCCCGCCCCTCAACCGCCAATCTGGGGATATTCTGAGAGGGGTCAGCTCGTTTCTGACCGACCTTTCCAAGACACCAGATATCTCCATCCACAGGTGCATCGTGTCCCTGGGTAGTCAGTATGACAGTGACTGTACCACTGACGTGTAGTCCACGTACCCGAGTTGCACATCTGTTGTACCATGACGCATGAACGGCACTTCCTCGTAGATCAGTCGTCTCATCCTCTGAGGTATAGGTATGCATGACGCCAGGAAAGGAGGACGTCAACAATAACATGAGAGTATTCCGAAGCTTCTCCGGAAGGGGAGGAAGACAGATCAAGAGTGGAAGATCGTCCTGATCTAAGATATGAAAAAACGAGGTGCTATCACATACTTGAGGTCAATGAGGCATTACAGTGAAACATAACTCACTCTTCGACTAGCTTTCGGCGATCTAGAACGACAAAGTCAGATGGATTGACTCGATACCCTGGCTTCAACTGATCTGCTAGCTGGATCTCGTTAGAACGGACAATGAAGATAAGACTGCACATACCAGAGTCTTGAACTCCTCCAAATTACTAGGCTCTCTAGCGTACGATACTAGCTTCCGGACAGCTTGTGTGTAGGTCTTGATCTTGGAGCGCTTGGCACTTCGAAGCTTGAACTCGTTGTGGTCGTCCTTGGGGTTGTAGGCTGTCCGTACCTTGATATCGCACTCGCGTTGGCTATGTGAGAGCGCTACCAGGACCTTCTCCCAGTCTGGATCAACGGAAGCAGGGGAGGATAGACCAGCTGTTGAATATACCGAGCTACTGCCAGAGTGTCCGATGGTGTTATTGAAGAACTCATACCCACTTGGACCCTGGTGACTGTAGGCCACAATCGCGGCAGAGTCCTGATGCTCTCCATCCTGGAGCTCGTAGATTGTTGTGACCTGAAAGTCATCGTCGTTCGGTAGATCATAGGTGTACCAAATTGTCGTGTTACGATGACCGGGTAGATATGTACTAGAGATGCACACGGCGGTCAGTATTTGCGAATAAGAGAGATAAAAACTTACTTGGTTCCTATACTGTCGAAAAGTCTATCAGAAATAACCCAGTCGTTGAGTAAAGAGTCAGGCAAGATTGTCTGATTTGGGATGCTCCATGGCCAAAGAGAGCCTACTTTCACGCGGGCAAGACCTCGAAAACATTCAATGGCAGGCTGGAAGATAGACAAGACAAGATCAGAGATACGTTCTCCTGAGCCAAGATGAGACTATATTGACCGCTTTCGAAATAAACCGACCTTTTTGAGGTGCACGGAAGTAACGCGTAACAGTCCCAATATCAGCGTGAGTTGCAGCTTCGAGAGCACCTACTTCCTGTGCGTGAATGCCCAGGAGAATGAAAAAGATACTGCCTCCTCGAGCCCACATAATCCATGCCTTGCCCTGGCGGATCCAGTATTGAAGACGATTGAAGTTCCCGTGAGATCCTTCCTGTCTCCATACATCCTTAACAGTAGGCTTCTTCCTATATGCGAAATGAGACTGTCTCTGACTGAGGAAGTCTGTACATACCCAGCTTTGTTCCTATATGAGTCAATCTTGATACAGAGAGCGATCAAAGATAGAATCTTCTTGAATGTCATGGAGGCCTCCTGGATCTCTGCTTGCTCGACACGACATATGAAGCCCTTCAGACTATAATCGCCAGCGTACGCAGTGTCAAGTGCCCAGTCTGGCCCAGTCAGAACTTGTGTCCACCATGAGTCAAGAGCGGTGGTCCCCAAAACAGAAAGCGTCTTGCCGGCAAGGCGTACGAGGCACTGGTCAAGAGCAGGTGTGAGCGGTGAGGCGTACGGAACGGCAAATCGCTGATAAGAGCCTAGCGAGACTTGGATACATGACCCTGGAGCGTCGGCGTCTCCAGCGTTGGCGCCTCCATCGTCAGCGTTAGCGTTTCCAGCGTCCGTACGCCCAGCGTCGGCATGCCCTGTGTCAGCGTCTCCAGCATCGGTGTCTCCAGCGTTGGGATGTCCATCATTTAATCCACCACCATCCCGACCGTCTCCTTCAGCCAATGTCATATCAGCCGTCTCCAAGTTAGCTGCCTGAATAGCTGCTCGGGCTGGTGGAAGCACACCCTGCCCACGGTTGCAGCTACTACCTCTGCGTCGGCGTGGCGCAGCCGCACCTCGTTCTTGAGGTCGTCCTCGCTGCTCGTTGTCGTCAGAAGGTTGGTAGTCCTCATCGGATGCTCTGCGCCTATGTGCTTGGTGAGTAGTAGCTTCCTGAGATCTAAGAACGGCATTGCGCCTCCACTGTTTGACGAGAGAGTCCAATTCTCGGCCCTTCTCCTCGAAATAGCGATCCGTGTCATCTGAGTCCAAGTCAGAGACCGAACTTCCATCTCGAGTAGACTGAATGTCCGCGGCAAACGATGGCCCTCCTCCAGAGGGAACGGAGAGGGAGTCCATATCAGATCGTGTATCACTGTGTGCGAGTGGAGGAGTGTCAACTTGAATGGGAGAGTTCACGCGACTGGGTGTTCCGACATGATAGAAAGGCTCGTTACCAGAAGGAAAGTCAACTTCCATGCGAGAGCTGGCTCGAGGAGGTGATTCTATAGGAGTGGGTGATGGGGCGCGACTGATGTCGCGAGGTCCTGGAGCCAGACCGTCTAGCTGGCGCGAGGATTGGTGAGAACGCGTCGGCGTGACTGCTGGCGATGGTAACACTACTGCAGGCGAAATATCTATCTCTAATTCCTTCCCTGAGTCTCGAAAGTCTCTAGGTGAAGGGCACACATACCATTCGCGAGCAAGTCCCTCAAATGACCCAGAGCAGGTGTAAGTTCTGGTCCTGGTCCCCTCAAGCGTCCGAGGAGCTGTGTTCTTGATGGTGCATCCAAAAGTTCCAGGAGAGGCCTGTAATCGTCCATTCCTACCTCTCGAAAGCAACGGAAGATGATGGTTACGGTCGAGTGCGCCTAAGACGTAAGGACGTAAGACGTTGTTCATGTTCAGGTTCAGGGTCCCCTCATTAAGCTTATCTGGACCTCTCACACTGTCATCGGGCTCTCACTGCTATCATTTACTATAGAAATGCGAGGCTCCGACTAGTAATCTACCAAATCAATACCAGGCATCTGTTTTGCATGAGCTACATGTCCTCCACATCCCGTCCCTCACTCGCCCTCAACACACACACTTGCTGCCAAAAATCCTGCGATCCCCACCCACATCGTACTCAAATTCTCATCCACGGCGTGCTGAGCCCACAAGAGGGTTTGATGAACGCCGAGCCCGTGGATGCTCGATTGTTCGAGCTGCTTGCCGACGCCGACGGCGATGAAGACGCTGGCAGAATGCGGAACGGGTGGCGTCGTTCGCCGCCCGTTATACCTACGGTCCTCCGTGGACGCTGGCGGGCTAGCCAATTGTCGTCCGTCATGTCGGGCTTCCAGAGGAGCGGCGAGTCGGCGTCAGTGACCTGGTCATACAGCGCTGACGGCTTGCACACTGCCTGGAAAGAGAGAACAGGTCAGTTAGATTCAGACTAGCAGATGGCGAAACGAACACGCACCTTACATGCAGCTCGCCGTCGTCGGCCGTCTTCACTGAGGGCGCGCATAAAGCTCCGATGGTCGTCAAATCTGTACCGGCATAAGTCAGTTATAATAAATACCGGGTCAGAAGGTAATGGGCAGCTTACTTGTCCTAAGTCTGACGAGCTGGCATTTGTCGACGCGCCATTGGGGCCGATGGCGACAGTGGAGTTGCCCTTCAAGAGGCGAATCTGTCCCGCCATTCGCAATGTTCGGCGTTGAGCGTCCGCGTTCGGACGTTCATGGGCGACGGCGGGAATGTTGATAGTCTACAGTCGTCCAATCATCTCCAAAAGCACAGATCTGCCGTGTATGACAGCTAAAACATTAGCAGGGTCATACTGAGGGTCAAGAGAAAGTATCCACCGAACGGAATGTGAGTCGTCAACACAGATTCGAGTGGAGTCGCAACGACACTCGCATTGGCAAAGGTGACCAGCATCGACGATCTAGAGCCTATCTGCGGCATGAGCAAAGTCAACTCAACAATGAATGGAAAACTTACCTCAATACTATCAATTGCCGGCGACAAGTGTTGCAGGCATGTAACGACATGTGCGACCTTGCCTCAACGAGCGTGGCGAACTGCTCAATGAACACTTCGGGCCACCAGCTTCTCAGGACCCGGAGTCAAGCAAGTCTTGTCAAGTCCCTGAAAATGGAAGGACAACAGGGGGTGGTCGACGGCGCATATCAGACATACACTGGGGCTTACCAACGACCGCGTAACAACACTAGTCGAGATTCTGAATCCACCGATCTGGAGTACCGGAACGGTGACATGTTCGCAAATGCGCACGCTGAGTTCAAGGTCGTCAGAAACATCACTGGGAACATAAGCGAGTAATTGCTTACCTTCCTGGGAGTCAGATCAAGTTGAAGGAGGCACAAAGACAAGGTCTCCGCCTGCGCGGATCGTTAGCAACATGTAAAGTCAATATAGAGGTAAGCTTACCTTGTGGTCAACGGCTGTTATGAGCATGCAAGGTGAATGCTTGATCGTTCAGCTGGTTGACGACGCCGACGGTGTGGAAGACGCTGGCAGAATGCGAATGGGTCGTGTCATTTGCTCGTTTTGCCGCCAGCGATGCGTACGGCCTTTGTACGTGCACCTCATAGTCGTCGTCCGTCTTCGCTGAGAGCGCGCATAAGGCTGCATAAGGCTCAGGTTGCCGTCAAGTTTGTCCTGGCAAGAGTCAGTATGGAATAACGGGTCAGAACACATGCGAGCAACTTACCCGTTGGTCAACGCGTCAGACCTTGCCGTGCTGAGGGCGAGCGTTCGATGAGTGATGATCGTCTGTTGACAGTCGATGTGGTGAGAAGAACCCCAAGTCAGAGAGTGACATAAATTTCACACCTGCAATGAGTGAGTACCAAAGACAAGCTCGGCGCCTGCGTGGATCGTCAGCATGGTTCAATTCAATATAGACATGAACTTACCTTGTTGCCAACGGTCTCAATGAGCACGTAAAGTAAATGCTTGAGTCTTCGGCTGCTTGACGACGACGACGATGGCAGAATACAAACGGGTGGCATCGTTTACTGCCCGTGATGCCTACGGTCCTCCGTGGACGCATGTCGAGCTTCCAGAGGAGTGGCGAGTCGGCATCAGTGACCTGGTCATGGAGCCCTGACGACATGAACACTGGTCAGTACAAATACCGGGTTAGAGCGAAATTGGCAGCTTACCGAGCTGGCCGTCTTCACGGTGCCGTTGTGATGGTAGTGCGCTTGAGAGGCGTCGACATGAAGGTTGCTGAACTTGTGCGTTCGGCACTCGTAAGGTTGCTGGACGCATTTGGCGTTCGGCGGCTAGAGCTGTCAGCAAGTGAGTGGAATGAAAGGCGGCGTGGAAAGCTCACCCATGAGCGTCGAGCACGAATCTTGAAGTGTTAGAGGCGAGCATTTGAGAAGTGGTGCCCGTCTGTCGACGGTCGAAGAAGTGGTGGTAAGAAACGAGTAGAAAATTGACAATACTCACATACCGTGACATGAGTACGCGAATAGTGTCGCGTGCGGGAAGGCGGCGCCGCCGCCCACGACGTTGAGAGCATCTCAACACGGCGTGTTGAGTGTACGAGTCTATGAGTGTTGAGGGTGCCACGATGAGGCCGACGGCGACGTTGGAGTCGCTGTTCGCCATTCAAGAGGCGAATGTGTCCGTCATTCGCGAGGGTCGCCGCCGTTGAGTGTACTCGTTCGGTCGAGGTGGGCGTCATCGTGGGGGCTCATCGTGGGCGTCCATGGGCTAGGTCGCGAGACAGGCAGTGGACGCGCTGGAGGGTGGCATGCGTTGACGAGCTGGGCCGGAGGGCGGTGGTGATGGTAGATGTAAGAGATCCTGCAACATGGCCAAACAAGACCTGTTTACAGGTCACGCATTTGCCCTCCCTTCTCAACGCGCTCGCGTTGCTCTGCTCTCGTGCTGTCGTGGGAACTTGGCGTTGGACGCCAAGTTCCCGCGCCCTCTTCCCTCCTCATCCCAGCATCGTGACCGCCCACCCGCCTGCAAGCTGCGGGCGCCCACTGGTCGACTGGCCTACTCGCTGAGCATCTGGCCTCCTACAACGCGACTCAACCTTGCCCCCCTCTGGCCTTGACCGTCACATATACACGCGTCTGGCTGGCGCCCGCCATCGCGCCGACTCTTGTCCACATCATCAGCCGACGCGCCTCCTGTGTCAGAGACTATTCACATCCTTGTAAGTTGACTGTCCTCTCTCCTCTCTACGCGTCTCATCGATCCACCACTAGCGAGAAAGCCACCTCATCGAGCCTGTCTCGTCCGTCGGCGTCAACCCTCGTGCTCGTCGACGCTGTGCTCGTCGACGCTCATGCTGGTCTCCAATGCCGTCTCCAATGCCGCCATCGACATTGGCGCGTCGTCTTTGCCGCCGCGCTCTCCCTTCACGCTCCGGCAGCTGCATCTCCAACCCTCGTGCTGCTGCATCTCCAACCCTCGTGCTGATCTCCAATGCGGCCATCCACATTGACCACGCGCCTTCTCCACCACAGCACGCGTCGTCTTTGCCGCCACGCCCTCCCTTCACGCTCGGGCAGCTGCATCTCCCCTCCTCGTCACCTCTGCCCGTTCTGCAGCTGCCGGGCATACAGGAGATCACCAGCGCGTACCCCGCACAGCGCCGCCGTGTCATTGCTCACCGGCGCTCCCAGTGATCAAGTCGATATCCGACTACCGCGAGCCGCCAGGCTCCGAGGCGAATTACAATCTCATGCCCAACGCCCAGAATATTGACTGAATATTCTAAAACTTCTTGGGTCCGACGCCCAAGTACCTGGTCGGCCACCTCTTCTTCATCGACAGTATGCATATGCACCTGCTATACAGGAGACTGCATACTCATCTGGCCGCCAGCACTGCCCGGCGCCTCGTCATGTTGTCCGACGATCTGCCACCAGACCAGACCAGATACGCCTGGATGACGATCTACACGTCAAGCACGCCCGTCAGTTCGTGGATATCATGAAGGTCTTGGATCTGGCTGACGTTGGCTCACGCGCATTACCGCGCCCGTCCCAGGCCATAGCAATCATAGTACTTAAGTTAGAATTTGAGCAGCGTTACAAGTAACTACGCAAATCGTGACAGAACACTGTACATGAACACTGAATTACGAGGTGCCTTGCCCTTGAGACGCGGACGGTGTTGCTTGAGATGCCTGTGTAAGAAGAACCAGGTGGTCTTTGGCACAAAGTCTGAGCGGAATCAGACTGTCAGTAGCCTTCAGATGCGACGGTAAGGAAGAAACCTACTTCCTCGGACGAACACCAGTTAGAATGGCCCGCATCTCAGGAAGTGCTAGCTCGATAATGGCAGCCTCCTTGCCCCACAGTCCTGTCTTTGCCAGGACGGCTTTGACATTCTCGTCTTGACAGCCAGGGCACATGCCCGGTATAGAGATATTGGGGGAGCTGAGGTTAGCGTGCAGATCACTCAGGGACCAAGGAGTCTCCGGGTGTGTGAGATTCTTGCCTATACCATGCCACCATTCATGCTCCCATGCCTCCTTGCAGTGTTCAGTCAGAGTACAACTTCCCCAAAGGCAAGGCTCGAACGGTAATGGCTTGTGCGCCACGCCTTGGCGTAACTTTGTGATTTTCTCTATAAACGAGGTCTTCAGATGGCATTTGAAATGCACGATGAAGAACATACTCTTTGTTGTGGAAATGAGATAGAAGACAGGAAGTCCCAGCTTCGATGCATCCTCCATGGACAGTGTCGGAAGCTGAAGGAGTGATTTGAAGCATGGTTCAATCCAGCTGTCAACTTCACAGGAGCGCGCAAGGATAGTCTTTGTAACAGGATTGAACACTGTACTGTCAAAACTCTCCAAGCGTTGTAAGGCCTTCTTGGTGGCGTTGTCGGCAAGGAGTGGGATAGAGGCTTGCAGGATAGAAATCCAGAACTCGCAATTGTTCTCTTCTTCTGGTGTTAGACTGAGCAAGAAGTGAGTGTGACATATTTATAGGTAGACACCCAAACACATACTCTTTCAACCAGAGACGAAGGAGACATTCCCAATCTCCACGAGCTAGCATGCCAGGAAGTGCGATAGGGGAGGACTTCTCAGTGCCCAGTGTCTTTGAGCCCTCGGTATTGAGCCCAAACAGATCCGCGAAGAATTGACTTTTCTCGCAGAGAATGCCTTTATGAAGGCCATAGAAGACGTAACCATGCTCAGAGGGATCAGACATGCACTATATATGTTCAGTCAGTATAGAAAAGAGAATGGAGAGAGTTTAATTACAGCCAAGTAGATATTGGCATCGTTGTATGTGAGTTTGGAGTGTTCCGTAAAGACAGACTGTCTCTCGCTTGTGGCGGTCATGACGGCGATGAGCAAAAGATTATCGGTCCGATACTCCGATCAAATCACGAGAGTTGGTTGATTCATCTTTTCATTCGTCGACGTCCATCTCATGTAGTGGCTATGAGACCACAACGCTTCCCCCGACTTCCTCATTACGACAATGCTCAGATTTCATGGTCCTCAAACGTCAGAGACGCGTTCAACCACATCTCATCGTCATATGACTCGACCTCGAGTCTACTTCGGCAAGAGGACGGGGATCCTCTGCGTTTGCGGATTCACTTCGAGAGCCTGGCCAAGCGTATCCTACCTATGCTTGAGGCACTCGATCCGGAAATGCCAGGGCATCGTGACTGGATTCTGGAGGGTGCAGATCATCTCCTGGCACTGATGGCTGAAGTACGCTAAGCTATAGTGGGCGCAGAAGAAGTGTGCGTAGCGTGTTTTTTTCTCATAGTCAGATACTTATTTCATTTTCTAGGGAGGGTACTAGTGTTCAACCAGTCAATCCTGTGTCCACTCTGTACCAAGGACATCGTGGACGGCCCAAGAAAATTATCGATGCTCAGTGGCTGAAAGACGCTGCCTCACCACGGCGAAAAATCACCATAGCAGCCTTGGCCAAGGACCTTCTTCTTCACAGGAATACGGTACGCAAGCGACTGAAGGAACAGAGACTGTATCGCCAGATCAAGTTCTCTACAATCAACGACGATACTCTCAAGGCTCTGGTGCACGGCTACAAGAAGTCCAAACCAAGAATGGGGCTCCGTTTCATCACAGGTTATCTGAAATCTGCAGGTATCAAGATCCAGAAGGAACGTCTACGTCTCTTAGTACGCTCCATCGATGGCCTTGGCCAAATCCTTCGCAATCACAAAACCATTGATCGTCGAGAGTATCGAGTTCCCCGTCCTCACGCTCTATGGCATATGGACGGACATCACAAGCTCATCCGTTGGGGTATTGTCGTTCATGGAATCATTGACGGCTACAGTCGCTTGGTATGTTACTCCTTTCGATTGTTTTCTTGATGTTGACTGGTCGTCAGATTGTGGGAATGAGGGCACATACAGATAACCGGGCAGAGACAGTCCTCAACCTGTTTCTTGAGTCTGTCCGACGGCACGGTGCACCTTCTCGTCTACGTGTTGATCGAGGCTCCGAGAACACCATGGCCGCAGTATGGATAGTGATGCATCGTGGTCCTAATCGAGGCTCAGTTCTCTGGGGAAGGTAACTATCTCTTGGTATTCTTTGCAACCACGTCTAACCTGTTCACAGTTCGACAAAGAATACCCGTATAGAACGCATTTGGGTTGATGTTGGTGTAGCTTTCATTCGAGACTGGCGAGCATTCTTCACACGCTTGGAGCTTCTGCATTTTCTCGATCCTACAGACGCATCACACCTTTGGCTACTTCATGTCCTCTTCCTTGACGAGATCAACGAACACTGTGACGCTTTCGTCAATATGTGGAATCACCATCCCATTTCAGGACTTGGACATGATCAGTCGCCTATTGTAAGTTACTTCTGATAGTTATAGTTCGCAACTGAAGCAACATTCAGGACATGGAGCTCATGGGTCGTCTCAAGTACGGCAAGTATACCACGGAGTATGATGACGTTCATCCCGACCTTCTTTCACGGTACTTTGGTACACATGGTCGTCCAGTTGATCGCGGAGAGGGCGTTGGTGCTGGAATTGCTGCCGAGACTGACTTTCTGGACGAGATCGCACAAGCGGTCACAGAGGACCAAGCTTCAAATGTTCGTAATGCGCCTGTAGAGCCTCCTGCCTCTGCCAGCCCTTTCCAGTCACCTGAGGTAGAGCAACTGTTCTGGGATTTGCTGCGGGACCAGGATGGTGTACATATTATTCCTGATGGCTTTGGTTTGCTGCCAGGCGAGTGGGACGATGATGGATACCCAGAATTCCAGACAATCAAGATGCGGGGGGGCAAGCTCCTTGATATCCCTCTTCCGCACTCTGACTGGTACCCTCGCTCTGTTCTTTGGGCTCGGGCTCTTACTTTTATGTTACGCCTACTACATGAGACCGATGAACTATAATTATACCTATACTAGACCCTCTCTTCTGGGCGTCGATCATGCTGTCTCGATCGAAAAGAGGTGAGTCAGGAAAGTTTTCTGTGGCGGTGTTATCTCATCCTTTCTTTCCCCATCATGACTGCGACAAATCCGGTGCAATGCACTGGTCGGACCGATGATGGACTACTGTGTACTTGTCGTCTCTTCAAAGAGGGCAAGAATAAGGTCTGCATGTGCAAGCATAAGCCCTCATTGCATGTACTATCCTCCCTCTCGCCTTCTCCTCCTCCGCCCTCGCCTCAGGCATCTGGTTCTCTGGTCGCTTCCTCCAATGCTGGTCCTCTCAAGGTCAGCTTGGAGACCCTTATCAAGAGGCATGACCTTGGCGGCCTGACGAACAAGGGCAAGAATCTGGACGAGGCCATCTCAGAAGTCTTCGGTCCCGCAGGATTCCGTCCCAAACGCTTCAACGAGGATGGATCTCCCAAAAAGAGCAAGAACTCGGTATGTGGCTTTCATACTGTGGCGTAATTGAGACTCACACTTTCCCAGAAATCAGAATCGTCTGGCAAGGTGTCCGGTAGCCAGAAAAAGGAGCTAAAGGCCTTCGATATCTTCCTCAGTCCTGTCAAGGGCGGTACCAAAGGTATCAAGGTTGGCCGCGTCACACTAGATCCTGTGGGCATTCGAGAGGTAAGTCACTCTATTGATGCACTCATATATTAGTACTAAGACAGGACTAGGTCAATGGTGTAAGCCAGCTTCGACGCATTAAAGCTCCCAACTCTATGTTGGTAGACTTCTGAGAAACACGGCGCCTAGCAGTTCCACGCAATCGGGCCATGCACGAGTACAACGAACTCACCAAGAATACGAAGACCGCCGCTCTCGATACAACTCTATTCCTTTTCAAGGAGTGGACGGCTGCACAACTTGATGTCGTCTGGCGTGCACTATTCCCAGAGGCCTTCACTTGGCTGGATCTCGTCTATCCTCTGCCCGAAGAAGACTCATATCAGTTCCATTGGGCGCTCGCAGGAAAGTCTGGCCAGAAGTGTTATCTCTTCCCCGGGTCCATAGATGGGCAAGCCGTCATCGAAAAAGCTGGTACTGCCGGTCAAGCCTACATCCATCGAGTGGTACGATTAGGCGAGTCGTTGTTCACCTCATTCTCAAACACTTGTCGCTGACTCTTGAGCTAGTTACAAGACACCGTATCCCACGAGCCGTCTATCTAGACTGGGAGACGGCCATACAAGAAGCCAAGGATGGAGTTCGGGTGTGGGCTCCAGACGAGGACCAGAGTGATGTAGAGAACACATCGGTATCTGAGTCGGACATACCAAAGTCCAAAAAGCAACGTCCCAGGTGAGAATTCCCTTATATTGCCTTCTTCCAGCTCACCATTGTTCAGAACGCGGAACGCAGTTAAGAAGCCTGTTGCAGAGTCGATCTCCGACGATGATTCCAGCAGTCAGCATGATGCTGACTCAAGCAGTGAAGATGAGGCCGTCATTGCAGAACGAAAGCGCAAAGCAAAGGGAAAGCGCAAGGCAACTCATACACCTACACCCGAGCCAGAAGAGGTTATCAGTACGCCCAAGCCAAAGCTCTCCTCAAAGAAGAAAATCAAACGCGGTACGCTGGTCATACCATAGTGACTGTAGTATGACAACCTGATAGTATCTCAGAACCATCTGTCACCACGATACCTGATTCAGATGAAGTCGACGAGCCTACACCCGGTGCTAAGAGGTCTGGTCATGTGGCGCAGGGTTTGCACGGGCCCTCGCCCTCTCAGTCTCCTGATGGTCCGCCTTTGTTCGATATACCTTCCTCCGACCAGGAGGATGACATGCCAAAGGAGGTACATCCCTGGGAGAGAGAGTATCAGGCGTCACATGTCTCTGCTCCCCGTAAGGCTGTCTTTGAGGCACCAGAGACAACCTTCAACCCATGGGACTGAAGGCGTAGTATGATTCCACTAAAATATGTACTTATACACGATAATGTACTCTCGCAGCCGACTAGCTAGTTTAGCGCGCCATTCTGAATGTCAATTATATGCTTATTACCTCTTTCTTACTTGGCTGGAAGAGTTGCGCTCACACCGTCACTTGTGCGATATATAAGTCATCGAAGATACTCGCGTAACCATATGTGTTTGTGTGTTTGTGTGCCCAGAATGTACTCGCATCTCTCAGAATATGTGCGCTGACAAAGATACCTGTGCCATGAAAAATACTCGCGCTTGCAAACATACTCGCGCTTGCAAACATACTCGCGCTTGCAAACATACTCGCGCCTGCAAACATACTCGCGCGTCGGAAACTATATCCGCGCTTGTGATGGCGCCTTATGCGCGGCTCTGGAAATGATTACCTGTGCCCTGTGTGCAATCTGCTTACACTGTGCGCGTCCCCCATGCTATGCTTGCCCTTACCTGAATACGCTGGATTCTACTCGGAAGCTCTGATTCGCACGATATATATTCGATTTTACATTAAAAGTGCACTTTGACCAGGATAATGCAGAGTGTGCAAGACATATCAAACGTCGACCATCGTAGGCAAGTTGCACAGGATTATATGTTGGACTGATACTATTCTACACAAGCATTATTATAGACTAGGTATGATATGCGGAATCGCGGAGCCTCCTCTACAGAACCGAACCCTTTTGCGTCATCCCCCCACCAAACCCGTACTTCGAGTGCAGCGCCGCCAATGTCTGCTCTTCACGCGACGGTACGCGTTTCGAGCTTTTCGTGGATTGTGGGGTGTACGATGGAGGTGGCGATGCGGCATTATGCGCCTCACCACTGGAGCTGTATGCTGGCGGCGTGCCGGTGGGATGGGACTGTTTCGGTGATTTTGTGGAAGAAGAATTTCTCGACACTCGGTGGAGCTCCCCACTGAAGCCGTATGCGGACCGCATGCTTTCGAGGTGGGCTTCAGGGTCTTTGGGGGGTGCAGAAGGGGTTTTGGTTTTGGTTTTGGATGCGGAGGAAGATGAGGACTTCTTCGACGCGGGTCTAGGCGCCTGGCCACCGAACCCAAATGTGGACTGCAAGCTCGCGAAGGCTCCTGCAAAGTCTTTGGTGGTGGGTTGGGATGTGGGCGTCATCAGCGGAGCTGTGGACGTGAAGGAGGAGGTGGATGGATTGAAGTGGGATGTAGACATTGTTTCTTGGGCGGGGAGTGGTACCGGTATAACAGGAGGTTCGATAGCTGGAGTTTAGGTTGAGTGCTGAAAAGCATAGTCTCGGAGCCTGCGTTTATATACGAATACGCGATGAAACGATTCGTCGCATACGCGGACGCGTAAACGGTAAACGTGAGTCATAGAGCTTTCGGATGCGCGCACAGTCATCGCAGTCGGTTGATGCCCTGAACCTTGACATGACTCAGAACTTCGTCGTACCTGGGTCGCACTTAGATCGCATTCAGTGAAGGCTCGAACGGTATGAGCGCTGAGCGCTGAGCACTGACGCGCAGTATCAGCGCCGCCAATCATGATGCAATCCTCATTACTGCGGCTTCGTCCAACGTGGATCAGAGCTGCGTCTTCGGCGAATGTGAGTTCTGCGCACTAGACGCTGATGATTGTACAGCCGTGAAAGAGCGTAAACGGTAGAAGTTTACTGGTAGTCAAAGCACGGGACCGATGTCTTCCTTTCTTTTACGCGGCGTATCTGGGAGGCTGAGCAGGATAGAAGCAAGGTGACTGTCTTTGACACCGCCAAAGTCCTGGGACAGTTCTAGAGTATCCCCGAAACACGACGGAGAGCGACATTCGTGCAGTCTGACGCGACGAATAGGAAAGACCGGTGTAGTATATGGCATTTCCGAGTCGGCCGACTTGAGACACAAAGCTAGTAGCGCGGGAATGAATTCAGGCTTCGGTTCTTTATCTTGTACATCTAGATTCTACATTCCTGTCACTGTGTGCGTTTGACAACGATGGGCAGCACACCTGGAACGATGTCAAGACGCGGTGTTCAAGAATCAAGAAAGAGAATGGACACACCTCCAGTGGGTAGACTGAAGGGAACGCGTCCTGCGCATGCTAGGAAGGCGTTGATTATACCACCATGCGCAGTGATGCTAACGTCTGTGTAGCAAGTCAGAACTGTCTGAAGTAACGCGGGAGGAGAGAGCGTACAGTGACCATTTCCCCATTCTCCGGCGAACAAACGATCCAGGACATTTCTAGCGCGATCTTGCGCCTCAGCCTTGGTTTCTCTTCTATCAGGCAACCAGAGCGAGTCTTCTTCGACGAAACCTGGCTCAAAGTAGAACAAATCCGGGAATTTTACAGCGATGGCAGAGCGCGTTCGACGCTTGTCGCAGGTGTGTTCCCCGTGTTCCTCTCTGCAGTTCTCGACGACAATGGCTTTGCCCATATCGAGGCCGTCAGAAGTCAGAAGCCAGGTGTCCATGGCGCGACTGAGAGGGCTGGAGAGAACGATGTCTGGTTTGATGTGCTTAGACTCTGTAGTCCACATCGCATGGGCAGCGCTGGCCTGTGACCTGCCGAGCGGAGTGAGTTCGGGATCGGCTGTCGTCGACGGTGAGGCGCAGAAGGGGGAGGGCAGGCAGATTACGCACGACCCCATGTTATCTCGTCGTCGCCGTTCAGCTTTGACCAGTAGCTGACGTCAAGATTAGGTGAAAATCAACGTGGCCAGCAGCTGCAACTCACTCATCCCAGGCCGCCGTACCGTATTTTGCCTCGCCGACATTGTGGTATCCCTGACCATGTCTCCCAAGGAACAGTAATTTGTAGGCAACGTTGGATGGCGCGTCGGCATTGAGATCGGTTATATGCGCTCTGAGCGAGACCCAGTCCCACTGGTCCAGCAGACCGAAGCGGGGGCCGACGGCGACGGGCGTAGTCGACGATGAGTCCTGGGTGAAGAATCCCGACACTGCCTATGGCCGTTTACGTTCAGCTCGTCGTCGTCCACGATGAACAAACCTCGTAGATGGGCATGGTGGCGGCAGGAGGAACAGCGATCCACTGAGTCCCTGTTTCCTTTCGCGGCTGGCACGGATCGGAGCCGCCACAGCCTCACAGCGCTCTATGATCTCTATTCTGCTCTTCAAGCCAAAACATTCTCTCTCTGCGCCTGGATGAGCCTGACAATTTCTCATTCAATAACCATGCAGCTCTCGACGAATGGCAGGCGTCATGGGGTCTCTAGGTCTGCCACTACGAAGCGACGGCCGTCCTGTCTATCCAGGTCGCGGAAATGTCCACAGTATTCATTTCACGACTCATCTATCCTGGTCAAAGTGCACTTTTAATGTAAAATCGAATATATATCGTGCAAATCGGGGCTTCCGAGTAGAATCCAGCGTATTGAGGTTAGGGGCAAGCACAGCAGAGGGGACGCGCACAAAGTAAGCAAATTGCAGACAGGGCACAGGTATTATTTCCGGGGCTGCGCATAAGGTGCCATCACAGGCGCGGATATAATTCTTGAGGCGCGAGTATGATTGCATGCGCAGGTATATTTGCTGGTGCGCGAGTATTTTTTATGGCGCACATATCTTTGTCAGCGCACATAATCTAGGGACGCGAGTACATTCTCGTACATATAGTAGCGCGAGTATTTTTAATGACTTATATATCGCACAAGTGTCTGTGAGAGCGCAACTATTCCTAGCAAGTAAGAAAGAGGGAATGAGCATATAATAGACATTCAGAATGGCGCGCTAAACTAGCTAGTCGGCTGCGAGAGTACATTATCGTGTATGAGTACATATTTTGGGGGGGATTATACTACGCCTCAGTCCCATGGGTTGAAGGTCGTCTCTGGCGCCTCAAATACAGCCTTACGGGGAGCAGAGACATGCGGCGCCTGATACTGGCTCTCCCAGGGATGTACCTCCTGAGGCATGTCCTCCTCCTGATCGGAGGAAGGTATATCAAACAAAGGCGGACCATCAGGAGACTGAGAGGGCGAGGGCCCGAGCAAACCTTGCGCCACAAGACCAGACCTCTTAGTACCGGGCGTAGGCTCGTCGACTTCATCTGAATCAAGTATCCTGGTGACAGATGGTTCTGAGATACTATCAGGTTGTCATACTACAGTCACTAAGGTATGACCAGCGTACCGCGTTTGATTTTTTTCTTTGAGGAGAGCTTTGGTTTGGGCGTACTGACAACCTCTTCTGGCTCGGGCGTAGGCGTATGGGTTGCCTTGCGCTTTCCTTTTGCTTTACGCTTTCGTTCTGCGATGACAGCCTCGTCTTCACTGCTTGAGTCAGCCTCGTGCTCACTGCTGGAATCATCGTCAGAGATTGACTCTGTAACAGGTTTCTTGACTGCGTTCCGCGTTCTAAACAACGGTGAGCTGGAAGCAGACAATATAAGGCAATTCTCACCTTGGACGTTGCTTTTTGGACTTCGGTATGTCCGACTCAGATACCGATGTGTTCTCTACATCACTCTGGTCCTCATCTGGAGCCCACACACGAAGTCCATCCTTGGCTTCTTGTATAGCCGTCTCCCAGTCTAGATAGACGGCACGTGGAATGCGGTGTCTAGTAACTAGCTCGAGAGTCAACGACAAGCGTTTGAGAATCAGGTAGATGACGACTTGCCTAATCGTACCACTCGATGGATGTAGGCTTGACCGGCAGTACCAGCTTTCTCAATGACGGCTTGCCCATCTATGGACCCGGGGAAGAGATAACACTTCTGGCCAGACTTTCCTGCAAGTGCCCAATGGAACTGAGGTGAGTCTTCTTCAGGCAGAGGATAGACGAGATCCAGCCAAGTGAAGGCCTCTGGGAATAGTGCACGCCAGACGACGTCGAGTTGTGCAGCCGTCCATTCCTTGAAAATGAATAGAGTTGTATCGAGAGCGGCGGTCTTCGTATTCTTGGTGAGTTCATTGTACTCGTGTATAGCCCGATTGCGTGGAACTGCCAGGTGCCGTGTTTCCCAGAAGTCTACCAACATGGAGTTGGGAGCTTTAGTACGTCGAAGCTGGCTCACACCATTGACCTACTCCTGTCTTAACACTGATATATGAGCACATCAATAGAGTGACTTGCCTCTCGAATGCCCACAGGATCTAGTGTGATGCGGCCGACCTTGATACCTTTGGTACCGCCCTTGACAGGACTGAGGAAGATATCGAAGGCCTTTAGCTCCTTTTTCTGGCTACCCGACACCTTGCCAGACGACTCTGACTTCTGGGAAAGTGTGAGTCTCAATTACGCCACAGTATGAAAGCCACATACCGAGTTCTTGCTCTTTTTTGGAGATCCATCCTCGTTGAAGCGTTTGGGACGGAATCCTGCGGGACCGAAGACTTCTGAGATGGCCTCGTCCAGATTCTTGCCCTTGTTCGTCAACCCGCCAAGGTCATGCCTCTTGATCAGGGCCTCCAAGCTGACCTTGAGAGGGCCAGCATTGGAGGAAGCGGCCAAGGAACCAGATGCCTGAGGTGAGGGCGGAGGAGAAGGAGAGAGAGAGGACAGTACATGCAAGGAGGGCTTATGCTTGCACATGCAGACCTTATTCTTGCCCTCTTTGAAGAGACGACAAGTACACAGTAGTCCATCATCGGTCCGACCAGTGCATTGCACCGGATTTGTCGCAGTCATGATGGGGAAAGAAAGGATGAGATAACACCGCCACAGAAAACTTTCCTGACTCACCTCTTTTCGATCGAGACAGCATGATCGACGCCCAGAAAAGAGGGTCTAGTATAGGTATAATTATAGTTCATCGGTCTCATGTAGTAGGCGTAACATAAAAGTAAGAGCCCGAGCCCAAAGAACAGAGCGAGGGTACCAGTCAGAGTGCAGAAGAGGGATATCAAGGAGCTTGCCCCCCCGCATCTTGATTGTCTGGAATTCTGGGTATCCATCATCGTCCCACTCGCCTGGCAGCAAACCAAAGCCATCAGGAATAATATGTACACCATCCTGGTCCCGCAGCAAATCCCAGAACAGTTGCTCTACCTCAGGCGACTGGAAAGGGCTGGCAGAGGCAGGAGGCTCTACAGGCGCATTACGAACATTTGAAGCTTGGTCCTCTGTGACCGCTTGTGCGATCTCGTCCAGAAAGTCGGTCTCGGCAGCAATTCCAGCACCAACGCCCTCTCCGCGAACAACTGGACGACCATGTGTACCAAAGTACCGTGAAAGAAGGTCGGGATGAACGTCATCATACTCCGTGGTATACTTGCCGTACTTGAGACGACCCATGAGCTCCATGTCCTGAATGTTGCTTCAGTTGCGAACTATAACTATCAGAAGTAACTTACAATAGGCGACTGATCATGTCCAAGTCCTGAAATGGGATGGTGATTCCACATATTGACGAATGCATCACAATGTTCGTTGATCTCGTCAAGGAAGAGGGCATGAAGAAGCCAAAGATGTGATGCGTCTGTAGGATCGAGGAAATGCAGAAGCTCCAAGCGTGTGAAGAATGCTCGCCAGTCTCGAACGAAAGCTACACCAACATCAACCCAAATGCGTTCTATGCGGGTATTCTTCGTCGAACTGTGAACAGGTAAGACGACGTAGTTGCAAAGAATAGTAAGAGATGGCCACCTTCCCCAGAGAACTGAGCCTCGATTGGGACCACGATGCATCACTATCCATACTGCGGCCATGGTGTTCTCGGAGCCTCGATCTACACGTAGACGAGAAGGTGCACCGTGCCGGCGAACAGACTCAAGAAACAGGTTGAGGACTGTCTCTGCCCGGTTATCTGTATGTGCCCTCATTCCCACAATCTGACGACCAGTCAACATCAAGAAAACAATCGAAAGGAGTAACATACCAAGCGACTGTAGCCGTCAATGATTCCATGAACGACAATACCCCAACGGATGAGCTTGTGATGTCCGTCCATATGCCATAGAGCGTGAGGACGGGGAACTCGATACTCTCGACGATCAATGGTTTTGTGATTGCGAAGGATTTGGCCAAGGCCATCGATGGAGCGTACTAAGAGACGTAGACGTTCCTTCTGGATCTTGATACCTGCAGATTTCAGATAACCTGTGATGAAACGGAGCCCCATTCTTGGTTTGGACTTCTTGTAGCCGTGCACCAGAGCCTTGAGAGTATCGTCGTTGATTGTAGAGAACTTGATCTGGCGATACAGTCTCTGTTCCTTCAGTCGCTTGCGTACCGTATTCCTGTGAAGAAGAAGGTCCTTGGCCAAGGCTGCTATGGTGATTTTTCGCCGTGGTGAGGCAGCGTCTTTCAGCCACTGAGCATCGATAATTTTCTTGGGCCGTCCACGATGTCCTTGGTACAGAGTGGACACAGGATTGACTGGTTGAACACTAGTACCCTCCCTAGAAAATGAAATAAGTATCTGACTATGAGAAAAAAACACGCTACGCACACTTCTTCTGTGCCCACTATAGCTTAGCGTACTTCAGCCATCAGTGCCAGGAGATGATCTGCACCCTCCAGAATCCAGTCACGATGCCCTGGCATTTCCGGATCGAGTGCCTCAAGCATAGGTAGGATACGCTTGGCCAGGCTCTCGAAGTGAATCCGCAAACGCAGAGGATCCCCGTCCTCTTGCCGAAGTAGACTCGAGGTCGAGTCATATGACGATGAGATGTGGTTGAACGCGTCTCTGACGTTTGAGGACCATGAAATCTGAGCATTGTCGTAATGAGGAAGTCGGGGGAAGCGTTGTGGTCTCATAGCCACTACATGAGATGGACGTCGACGAATGAAAAGATGAATCAACCAACTCTCGTGATTTGATCGGAGTATCGGACCGATAATCTTTTGCTCATCGCCGTCATGACCGCCACAAGCGAGAGACAGTCTGTCTTTACGGAACACTCCAAACTCACATACAACGATGCCAATATCTACTTGGCTGTAATTAAACTCTCTCCATTCTCTTTTCTATACTGACTGAACATATATAGTGCATGTCTGATCCCTCTGAGCATGGTTACGTCTTCTATGGCCTTCATAAAGGCATTCTCTGCGAGAAAAGTCAATTCTTCGCGGATCTGTTTGGGCTCAATACCGAGGGCTCAAAGACACTGGGCACTGAGAAGTCCTCCCCTATCGCACTTCCTGGCATGCTAGCTCGTGGAGATTGGGAATGTCTCCTTCGTCTCTGGTTGAAAGAGTATGTGTTTGGGTGTCTACCTATAAATATGTCACACTCACTTCTTGCTCAGTCTAACACCAGAAGAAGAGAACAATTGCGAGTTCTGGATTTCTATCCTGCAAGCCTCTATCCCACTCCTTGCCGACAACGCCACCAAGAAGGCCTTACAACGCTTGGAGAGTTTTGACAGTACAGTGTTCAATCCTGTTACAAAGACTATCCTTGCGCGCTCCTGTGAAGTTGACAGCTGGATTGAACCATGCTTCAAATCACTCCTTCAGCTTCCGACACTGTCCATGGAGGATGCATCGAAGCTGGGACTTCCTGTCTTCTATCTCATTTCCACAACAAAGGGTATGTTCTTCATCGTGCATTTCAAATGCCATCTGAAGACCTCGTTTATAGAGAAAATCACAAAGTTACGCCAAGGCGTGGCGCACAAGCCATTACCGTTCGAGCCTTGCCTTTGGGGAAGTTGTACTCTGACTGAACACTGCAAGGAGGCATGGGAGCATGAATGGTGGCATGGTATAGGCAAGAATCTCACACACCCGGAGACTCCTTGGTCCCTGAGTGATTTGCACGCTAACCTCAGCTCCCCCAATATCTCTATACCTGGGATGTGCCCTGGCTGTCAAGACGAGAATGTCAAAGCTGTCCTGGCAAAGACAGGACTGTGGAGCAAGGAGGCCGCCATTATTGAGCTAGCACTTCCTGAGATGCGGGCCATTCTAACTGGTGTGCGTCCGAGGAAGTACGTTTCTTCCCTTACCGGCGCATCTGAAGACTACTGACAGTCTGATTACACCCAGACTTTGTGCCAAAGACCACCTGGTTCTTCTTACACAGGCATCTCAAGCAACGCCGCCCGCGTCCCAAGGGCAAGGCACCTCGTAATTCAGTGTTCATGTATAGTGTTCTGTTGCGAGCTGAAATTCTAAGTACTATGATTGCTAGGAGATGCTAGGCGAGGCACAAAGTCAAGGATCTAATACAGCAGTTGACAACGGCCTGCTGGGACGGGCGCGGGCGCTGTACTGCGCGTGAGCCAACGTCAGCCAGATCCAAGACCTTCATGTTATCCACAAACTGACGGGGCGAGAGATGCGGAACGTTGTAACCGCAGTCCAAACATCATCCTGTTCAGCGAGAGTCGCAGTCTTGTCCTCATACGCGCCAGCGAAGATTGGAATTTATAACTGGAAGAAATCAGTATAGTGCAGGATTGGGGTGCTCCCGAGACAGAACGCAGGTGTATGTTGTTCCATCCTGTACTGGTAAAAGATCGTTGGCCATGGCTTGGTACGTGAGTCCGTGTAGCAGTGGGGCGATTGTGTCCAGCGAACGATCCGTGATGATCAACATCCATCGTCCTCGTACTGCATCGATTGGGCCAAACTTTGGGTTTTTCTTGTGTTCCTCAAGATTATGCTGGATGTTGAAGGCGAGGAGCTTGGGGACGTAGTCGGACTCCACTGATTCATACGCTCGTGCTTCTGCGCCGCGAGCTAGGTTAGTAGCGAACGCTACCTGCCGCTGCCATCTGGAGACGGCGGTGGTCGCGTTGAGGCGTGGGGTTTCAAAGGGTCGAGTAGAGGGTGGTTTGTTTGAAGGGACGTAGTGTAGTAGCGGATGAAGATATGCATACTGTCGATGAAGAAGAGGTGGCTGACCAGGTAATGAATATTGACTTGATCACTGGGAGCGCCAGCGATCAATGACACGGCGGCGCTGAGCGGGTTACGCACTGTGACACTCTCCTCTATGTCCGGCAGCTGCAGAACGGGCAGCGGCGACGAGGAGGTGAGATGCAGCTGCCCGAGCATGCTGGGAGGGCGCAACGCGTGCTGTGGTGGAGAAGACGCGTTACCCATGTCGATGGCGCCATTGGAGACGAGCACGAGCACGAGCGTCGATGAGCACAAGGGTTGACGCCGACGGAGAAGGACAGTGAACGTACAATGATGTGAATAATGTCGTACCCAGGAGGCGCGTCGGCTGATGATGACGACGGACAGAGTCGGCGCGACGGCGGGCGCGAGCCAGACGCGAGCCAGACGCGTGTATATGCGACGGTCATCGCCAGAGGGGGGTGAGGTTGAGTTGCGTTGTAGGAGGCCAGATGCTCGAGTAGGCCAGTGGGCCAGTTGGCGCCCGCAGCTCGCAGGCGGGTGGGCGGTCACGATGCTGGGATGAGGAGGGAAGAGGGCGCGGGAACTTGGCGTTGGACGCCAAGTTCCCACGACAGCACGAGAGCAACGCGAGCGCGTTGAGCAAGGAGGGCAAATGCGTGACCTGTAAACAGGTCTTGTTTGGCCATGTTGCAGGATCTCTCATATCTACCATCACCACCGCCCTCCGGCCCAGCTCATCAACGCATGCCACCCTCCAGCGCGTCCACTGCTACTCTCGCGACCTCGCCCATGGACGCCCACGATGACGCCCCCACGATGACGCCCCCACAGAGATGCCCACCTCGACCGAACGAGTACACTCAACGGCGGCGACCCTCGCGAATGACGGACACATTCGCCTCTTGAACGGCGAACAGCGACTCCTCATGGTAGCAGTCTCACCACTCATGCACTCAACAAACGATTTGGTGAGGCTCTCGATGCCGTCGGCGGCGGCGCCGCCTTCCCAGACGCGACGCGATTCGCGTACGCAGTACAGACGGTCGGCTATCGTCGAACGCTTGCTCTCACCGCCGGCGCCAATGTGTCGACGCCCAACGGTATGGTTTTCACGCTCCCTTCTGCGCCAGTGACTTGCTCGCAGCTCCTCAGCCGCCGACCACCGAACGAGTCCAACAGCCCTACAACGTTAAGGTGGGCTGACGGCCGAACACCGTCTCAACCTTAAAATTGAAACTGCTTCAAGCATGTCAACGGCGCGTCGACGTCTGCCAGCTCGTCAGATCAAGGACAAGTAAGCTGCCCGTTTTCGTTCTGACCCGGTATTCATACTGACTCTTGCTAGTACAGATTTGACAACCACCTGAGCTTTATTCGCGCTCTCAGCGAAGACGAGCGAAGACGGACGACGACGCCGAGCTGCATGTAAGGTGCGTGTCCGTCTCTGCACTTTTGCTGATCTGATTCTTACCGTTCTCTTCCCAGGCCAAAATCAAGTTGCTGGCGCTCTTGGGCCCGGTCATCGACGCCGACTCGATGCTTTTCTAGAGTTACGACTCGACGATGACGACTGGCTAGCCCGTCAGCGCCCACGGAGGACCATACGCATAATAGGCGGCGAACGCCACGACCCGTTCGCAGTCTGCCAGCGTCTTCAACATCGTCGGCGTCGTCAAGCAGCCCAACACTCAAGCAGTCAGTTTGCGTGCTCACTGCGGCCGTTGACCACGAGGTAAGTTCACCTTTATATTGACTTACATGTTGCTAACGATCCGCACAGGCGGCGAGCTAGCTTTCTGCTTCGTTGCTCTTTCTATGACTCTCACGAAGGTAAGCAAACATTCGTTTACGTTCCCAGTGATGATACTGACCACCTTGAACTCAGCGTTCGCATTCGCGAACATGTCACCGTTCCGGTACTTACTCCAGATCGGTGGAATCAGTACCTCGACTAGTGCGGCTACGCGGTCGCTGGTACAGCCTCAGTGTATGTCTGATATGCGCCGCTGACCACCAACTGTCGTTCTTCCCTTTCCAGGGACCTGTATGTTGCGGAACGATATTCGTCGCTTTCGTCAACGCACAGACCCACTTTGAAGGTTAGTCGGTCAATTATCGTTACACACGATGTGTCTAACGAATTCTTAATCAGTCTTGAGCTTGCCTTCAACAACTCCGACCGGTCTGCGCCCTGTGCCGGCCCTCAGAAGTGGTGCGTCCAGTACGTAGACTTGAGCATTCAGAGCATAGCTGACACGTCTCCAGGGCGTGTTCGGCTTGGCTGGTCAAGCACCAACTTACCTCCTCGTCTCGGTACTTGACAAGACTTGACTCCGGATCCTGAGAAGCTGGCGGGCCAAAGTGTTCATTGAGCAGTTCGCCACGCTCGTTGAGGCAAGGTCTCACATGTTGTTGCATGCCTGCAACACTTGTCGCCGGCGATTGAGAGTATTGAGGTAAGTTTTCCATTCATTGTTGAGTTGACTTTGCCTCAGGCCCGAGATAGGCTTTAGCTCGTCGATGCTGGTCACCTTTGCCAATGCAAGTCTCGTCGCGACTCCACTCGAATCTGTGTTGACGACTCACATTCCGTTCGGTGGATACTTTCTCTTTGTGCTCAGTATGACCATGCTAACGTTTTTGCCGTCAGACACGGCAGATCTGTGCTTGTGGAGATGATTCGACGACTGTAGACTATCGACATTCCCGCTGTCGTCCATGAATGACCGAACGCGGACGCTCAACGGCGAACATCGCGAATGGCGAGACAGATTCGCCTCTTGAAGGCCGACTCCAACGTCGCCATTGGCCTCATCATAGCAGTCTCACCATTCAACATGTGTCATGGTATGTGATTTCTGTAACTTTCTTGCTTGTCTCTTACCACCACTTCACTCTTACCACCACTTCAACCGTCAACAGACGGTCATCACTTGTCGAACGCTCTCCCTCAGCGAACGCTCTCCTTCAGCACGGCAAAGTCTGTGCTCGACACTCAACGGTATGGTTTTCACGCTCTCTTTCTTGCAGTGACTTACTGAGAGCTCTTAGCCGACGACCGCTAAACGAGTCCGCGCAGCCACCTTGTGGGCTGACGGCTCACCACGTCAGCAGCTTTCAAATTGCAATTGCCCCAGGCATGCCAATGGCGCGTCGACAATTGCCAGCTCGTCAGATTTAGGACAAGTAAGGTGCCCGTTTCCTTCTGACCCGGTATTTATTATAACTGACTTATGCCGGTACAGATTTGACGACCATCGGAGCTTTATGCGCGCCCTCAGTGAAGACGGCCGACGACGGCGAGCTGCATGTAAGGTGCGTGTTCGTTTCGCCATCTGCTAGTCTGAATCTAACTGACCTGTTCTCTCTTTCCAGGCAGTGTGCAAGCCGTCAGCGCTGTATGACGAGGTCACTGACGCCGACTCGCCGCTCCTCTGGAAGCCCGACATGACGGACGACAACTGGCTAGCCCGCCAGCGTCCACGGAGGACCGTAGGTATAACGGGCGGCGAACGACGCCACCCGTTCCGCATTCTGCCAGCGTCTTCATCGCCGTCGGCGTCGTCAAGCAGCTCGAACAATCGAGCATCCACGGGCTCGGCGTTCATTAAACCCTCTTGTGGGCTCAGCACGCCGTGGATGAGAATTTGAGTACGATGCGGGTGGGGATCGCAGGATTTTTGGCAGCAAGTGTGTGTGTTGAGGGCGAGTGAGGGACGGGATGTGGAGGACATGTAGCTCATGCAAAACAGATGCCTGGTATTGATTTGGTAGATTACTAGTCGGAGCCTCGCATTTCTATAGTAAATGATAGCAGTGAGAGCCCGATGACAGTGTGAGAGGTCCAGATAAGCTTAATGAGGGGACCCTGAACCTGAACATGAACAACGTCTTACGTCCTTACGTCTTAGGCGCACTCGACCGTAACCATCATCTTCCGTTGCTTTCGAGAGGTAGGAATGGACGATTACAGGCCTCTCCTGGAACTTTTGGATGCACCATCAAGAACACAGCTCCTCGGACGCTTGAGGGGACCAGGACCAGAACTTACACCTGCTCTGGGTCATTTGAGGGACTTGCTCGCGAATGGTATGTGTGCCCTTCACCTAGAGACTTTCGAGACTCAGGGAAGGAATTAGAGATAGATATTTCGCCTGCAGTAGTGTTACCATCGCCAGCAGTCACGCCGACGCGTTCTCACCAATCCTCGCGCCAGCTAGACGGTCTGGCTCCAGGACCTCGCGACATCAGTCGCGCCCCATCACCCACTCCTATAGAATCACCTCCTCGAGCCAGCTCTCGCATGGAAGTTGACTTTCCTTCTGGTAACGAGCCTTTCTATCATGTCGGAACACCCAGTCGCGTGAACTCTCCCATTCAAGTTGACACTCCTCCACTCGCACACAGTGATACACGATCTGATATGGACTCCCTCTCCGTTCCCTCTGGAGGAGGGCCATCGTTTGCCGCGGACATTCAGTCTACTCGAGATGGAAGTTCGGTCTCTGACTTGGACTCAGATGACACGGATCGCTATTTCGAGGAGAAGGGCCGAGAATTGGACTCTCTCGTCAAACAGTGGAGGCGCAATGCCGTTCTTAGATCTCAGGAAGCTACTACTCACCAAGCACATAGGCGCAGAGCATCCGATGAGGACTACCAACCTTCTGACGACAACGAGCAGCGAGGACGACCTCAAGAACGAGGTGCGGCTGCGCCACGCCGACGCAGAGGTAGTAGCTGCAACCGTGGGCAGGGTGTGCTTCCACCAGCCCGAGCAGCTATTCAGGCAGCTAACTTGGAGACGGCTGATATGACATTGGCTGAAGGAGACGGTCGGGATGGTGGTGGATTAAATGATGGACATCCCAACGCTGGAGACACCGATGCTGGAGACGCTGACACAGGGCATGCCGACGCTGGGCGTACGGACGCTGGAAATGCTAACGCTGATGATGGAGACGCCGACGCTCCAGGGTCATGCATCCAAGTCTCGCTAGGCTCTTATCAGCGATTTGCCGTTCCGTACGCCTCACCGCTCACACCTGCTCTTGACCAGTGCCTCGTACGCCTTGCCGGCAAGACACTTTCTGTTTTGGGGACCACCAATCTTGACTCATGGTGGACACAAGTTCTGACTGGGCCAGACTGGGCACTGGACACTGCGTATGCAAGCGATTATAGTCTGAAGGGGTTCATATGTCGTGTCGAGCAAGCAGAGATCCAGGAAGCCTCCATGACGTTCAAGAAGATTCTATCTTTGATCGCTCTGTGTATCAAGATCGACTCATATAGGAACAAAGCTGGGTATGTACAGACTTCCTCAGTCAGAGACGGTCTCATTTGTCCCATAGGAAGAAGCCTACTGTTAAGGATGTATGGAGACAGGAAGGATCTCACGGAAACTTCAATCGTCTTCAATACTGGATCCGCCAGGGCAAGGCATGGATTATGTGGGCTCGAGGAGGCGGTATCTTTTTCATTCTCCTGGGCATTCATGCTCAGGAAGTAGGTGCTCTCGAAGCTGCAACTCACGCAGATATTGGAACTGTTACGCGTTACTTCCGCGCACCTCAAAAAGGTCGGTTTACATTTCCAAAGCGGTTAATATAGACTCATCTTGGCTCAGGAGAACGTATCTCTGATCTTGTCTTGTCTATCTTCCAGCCTGCCATTGAATGTCTTCGAGGTCTTGCCTGCGTGAAAGTAGGCTCTCTTTGGCCATGGAGCATTCCAAATCAGACAATCTTGCCTGACTCTTTACTCAACGACTGGGTTGTTTCTGATAGGCTTTTCGACAGTATAGGAACCAAGTAAGTGTTTATCTCTCTTATTCGCAAATACTGACCGCCGTGTGCATCTCTAGTACATATCTACCCGGTCATCGTAACACGACAATTTGGTACACCTATGATCTACCGAATGACAATGACTTTCAGGTCACAACAATCTACGAGCTCCAGGACGGAGAGCATCAGGACTCTGTGATTGTGGCCTACAGTCACCAGGGTCCAAGTGGGTATGAGTTCTTCAATAACACCATCGGACACTCTGGCAGTAGCTCGGTATATTCAACAGCTGGTCTATCCTCCCCTGCTTCCGTTGATCCAGACTGGGAGAAGGTCCTGGTAGCGCTCTCACATAGCCAACGCGAGTGCGATATCAAGGTACGGACAGCCTACAACCCCAAGGACGACCACAACGAGTTCAAGCTTCGAAGTGCCAAGCGCTCCAAGATCAAGACCTACACACAAGCTGTCCGGAAGCTAGTATCGTACGCTAGAGAGCCTAGTAATTTGGAGGAGTTCAAGACTCTGGTATGTGCAGTCTTATCTTCATTGTCCGTTCTAACGAGATCCAGCTAGCAGATCAGTTGAAGCCAGGGTATCGAGTCAATCCATCTGACTTTGTCGTTCTAGATCGCCGAAAGCTAGTCGAAGAGTGAGTTATGTTTCACTGTAATGCCTCATTGACCTCAAGTATGTGATAGCACCTCGTTTTTTCATATCTTAGATCAGGACGATCTTCCACTCTTGATCTGTCTTCCTCCCCTTCCGGAGAAGCTTCGGAATACTCTCATGTTATTGTTGACGTCCTCCTTTCCTGGCGTCATGCATACCTATACCTCAGAGGATGAGACGACTGATCTACGAGGAAGTGCCGTTCATGCGTCATGGTACAACAGATGTGCAACTCGGGTACGTGGACTACACGTCAGTGGTACAGTCACTGTCATACTGACTACCCAGGGACACGATGCACCTGTGGATGGAGATATCTGGTGTCTTGGAAAGGTCGGTCAGAAACGAGCTGACCCCTCTCAGAATATCCCCAGATTGGCGGTTGAGGGGCGGGACGCTCGAGTGCAAACATTCACTTCTGGTCTTCGAGAGATTACAGAGTGGTTGAGTGACAAGGTATGACTCTTTGGACTCATAACGCTGCTTACTGACAATGTCTAGTTACGAGAGTTGCTACCTCATCACAGCAGTACTATTCTTGAGGTACAGTACAGCTCCTTACCGGGATCAGCCACACCACCAGTCTACCCTTTCACGGGCTTGGTGGTGAATCTGAATGTTGCTACTCGGGCGCATCGAGACCACAAGGACGCCACTATCTGTCTCACCTTGACCATCATGGATGGAAGGGGCGGTGACCTTGTTTTAGTAGAGCCTGGCATCGTCATACGCCTGCAAAATGGAGATGGTACCTTGTTTCGCTCATTGGACACTACCCATCTCAATATGCCGTTTGTGGGACGTCGGGGGTCACTGGTGTTTCATAGTGATCAGGATATGAAGTCGTGGGTTGCTGATGCAAATGGGTGGGAATCAAAGAAATATCTGTCTCTGTGAACATGTATACTACCCAATAGATATGATCTGTATAGTCATGAATGAACGTTCAACGGTCCTGACTGCTTTAGGATGATCGAGTCACTCTGATCCGTCAATTTTCTTTCCCATTGACCACCACCATCACCGTCCGCCACTGTCACCGTCCATTCAGCCTTGCTCCTTTCGAATCCTGCGCCGTTCAATGTCCCCAAGATGGTCCCGATGTCGCCGCCGCCACCGCCGCCAGCCGCCAATACCCTCATTCCAGCACAAGCCGTTCATGATGCAGCAAGCGCCTCCCCCGCCACTGCCCATGCAGCCGCCGCCACCCCAGCCCATGGCCCCACCTCCGCCGACGCCTCCGGGCAGGTTCCAGCAGCAGCAGCGGCACAACTTCCACCCGCCTCCGACGCCCATGTTCCAGCCGTCACCGGTGCCCTACAGTCCTATTAGCTTATATACCTGCGCTGCTCTCCTGTGCTTGATACATTCGCTAGCTACTTTATCTCACAATGTACTCGCGCATTCAGTATGTATAATATACTCGCTTACGGCTCACATGTTCGTGAGATAGTCTGGACAAAATGTATGCTTGCTGTCCCTCGTAAATTTCTGGTAGTCGCAGTCTGAGCGTACTCTAGTCACTAGTGGCAGATATCTGCGCTGCAGAAGTCAAAAATTATACTCGCCATTTCTAGTACAGGTAGTAATCATTCGCCCTTAGAGGCAGGCCAAATTACTTTCGTGCTACAGAGACCGCAAAACCTCGTGTGTGCTTCAGGGAATACTGCCAATATGCTTGGTACAGCGGGGCATTCTATTCGCTACCATCCAGCCACGGCGCATAGAGGTCTACCTGTAAGTACGGGAAATCCTTTGCAAACAGGGGTATTAGACTCAAAAAGATGTTCGCCTTAAATACTCGCGCTGGTTCTTAAATGTGCATTTTGAACCTGATACTGCATACGCTCGTCGCGAGTTATGAATTGTCGAATATATTGAAGTGTCGAGCAGATGCTTCAACACCCGGGTACAAAACTGTCTGACTTACATATGGTTACATCGTTTTGTACTGTCTTATTCGCAAGTGCGCCGCCAGCAATGTTCAAACGACCAGTTTCTTGAGCAGCCCAAAGTTCGGTGTCCCAAAGCCAGTGACTACGCGTCTCTATTAGTTCGCAATGATCACGCAACAAAACAGACAACGTACTTGGATCCCACCCTGTAGTGGCCTACAAAAAAGTCGCTTCAAAAATTCGGCACAAACAAAGATACCAATGAATCTCACATTGAAGCCTTCCGTACCGCAGCCAGGGTTATTGCCAACGGTAATATCGTTGAACGCGGCGCTGATGCCTTTCTTGTAGAGCAAGGGATTGATGAAACCTAAGGGCGGAAGTCCTTTCGACAAGCGAACGTCATTCAGCAGAGATATGACCCCAGCCGCTGTGGGCGACGATGCGGATGTTCCTCCCACGGATATAATTGCACCTTGGAACCAAACACGGAACCGAAGACCTTCAGCAGCGATGTCTGGAATACCCTATGACAGATAGAGTCAGTCTGATACAACTGAATTGGTGTGACAACGAACTCTTCCCGCACTGAAAAGCTTGGATTAGTGACTAGCCATGCAGCGATTAAATCAGGGAAAATATTTACGGGTTGTAAAGTCCGGCATAGGTCTTTCCAAGGGATGCGACAAAAGCAGGAACCACGGAATCTTGATATGCTGGGCGAGAGAACTACGTATCGCAATTATATGTCAATAGTCCATATTTCAGAGGCAGAGCACCTACGTAATCGCTGAAGCCTCCTCCCGAGAAAGAAACCGCAATTTCGGGAACATTCACAGTCGCGCCGATCGCAGTCACACTACGAGAGATTAGACGACGAAGTGTAACAGGTGCAATTGTGTGTGCTCACAATGGGCATGAACTATGCATGGCAATCTATGAGTCGCGCAATGACAATGCAACTGACGCGACATACGCAGGGAAAAGAGGCTGGAAACGTGTCCTATTGGTACCATCGTTGGTAAAGCATTGCTGGGTCGCTGGGTCAGCATCACCATCACCGACTCCTCCATCGCCACTGGAGAAGGTCAAGGTGACACCTCGGGCGCCTATACACCAAATAAGCGGCGGTTTCATGTAAATTTAATGGCCTACCGAGTTGCGCAAATCCAGCACATGCGCGAAGGGCGTAGCTGTGCGGAACAGTTTGCTCAGCTTCTCCGTAGCTCGTTGAGATCACATGAGGAATTTCCGAATCCTGCTGGTGCAAGACGAAGTCAATCCACTGCAATGACAGGTCAAGGACACGAGCAACACGTGAAGATAGAGGACATACATCATTGTACGGCTCGTTGTCGTTTTCCGTACCAGGAGGGGCAACAATCGGGGGTCTGCCAGCCGTCGTGTAGAAAGTCCGAGGTATAGGGAACGCCAGACCGTACGCGAATTGTACATCCAAATTGGCCTCTACTCCCGCCTCGGAGATGTTTTGAGAATTGATGCCGCCCTTGACGGAAACCACCTCAAATGACGATCCAACAGCCTGTGGAACTTGGTCGGCATAGAACGACTGCAGGTCCGCCTCGTTGGCGTACTGTTCCAGGTAGGCGGTGATACCGATCGAGTTCCTGGGTGCCGAAGGAGTGAAGTTTCCGATGTTGTATAGTTGCTTCAAGCAATTGATGGTGATGGATACGTTACAAGCGGGGTCCACGCCGCCGCCGTCAGTCAGTGAGACTGTGCTTGCGGCGTTGACGGTATCCTGATCTGTTTCAATTATGACATCGCTCTTCAAACCTTTCCACCTTCCAAACATCGTCGTGGGCTGTATGAGATCTATATGAGGGTGCAGATAATCCGGCAGGCTGTAGCTCGTCGTGCGAACGAGATGGGTGCCGTCGTCATGCTGCCACAACTGATATGTCTACAACACAATGTAAGAACATTCCTGTCATCCCAAGAGAAAGAAAGGGCACCGTATCAAGCATCTCCTCCACAAGGCTAACAGAAAGCGTAACGCGTATCCAGTCGCGTGCGGACGACCGTACAATATCGCTTTCGTCAATGCCATAGTATTCGAGCCATGCGTTGACCAACGAGAGCGCCTCGTCGTGGGGAGCAACGAGTTCCTCGACCTCCTCCTTCGTGAGGTATTCTCCATACCGAGGATGGTCCGGATCGCTGACTTCGAGCAAGTGTTGCTCAAGAACAGGGAAGTTGGGCTGGTGCAGTCCAATCTGTAGATTGATGCTATGCGCTGGAGAAGGATAGCCAACAGCGTGCCATCCTGCCGGAGCGTTGAAAACCTCCTTGACTTCGTGAGCGAACGGCCTGAAATGCGTTGCGGCGAACGTCACTGGAAGGATGCTGGCGAGAAGGAGCAACATGGCGAGCTGCAAACGAGAATGTCCGGGTCATGACGACGTGCTTATATAGTGACGGGCTGAGTTGATGGTGAGAATAGAGAAGGAAGATATGGAACCAGAATGCCTAGAGACGCATGGAAAAATCCAAGAATGGCCTATGACCTGATCATGCAGCTGCCAGTTGAGAACAAGAAGGCTCCAAGGAGAAATCCTCGAGCGCACCACTCTTCGAATGTCGTAAAACCCCAATGTTTCGCTGGAACGACGCCATATGGCGAAGAAAGGCTGTATCATTCCCGGTCATGCCCTAAGCTCTTCCGGTCAAGCAAACCAACCCAGAGTTGGAAGTAAGAGGCAAGAGTCGACAACAGAAGAGCTCTACACCGGTTTTGTAGTAGTGGCCCTCAGTTCGAGTCACGTCAGTGGTAAAATAGATGCTGGACAATTCTCGGCAACAGAGCTCAGCATGGCGTGTACTGAAGAAGACTGGCAGCCATCTATTCAGGGAGTGCGCGTTGTTCCCTATATGGCTGTCGAAATCTCACGGTCTCAAGTCGCTCGGCACCAGTACGGTATGTAGTACCTGGAATACTGACACGCTCTGACAGTGCTTTGACGCCACATTTGCATGTTCGACACGTATCAACAAGGACGTGATGTGCAAGCGCCACTTATGTCTGAAGTTCGTTACGTTCACAGCAATTGCGGGCTATCCTGAAGCTGCGGTTATCCCATTCCCCAAATTCACACTTGTACGATGCACAATCTCGTCGAGTGAGAGTATCTTGAAGCCTTGTATTAAGGCGTTGCATCAATACATCTTGGCTAACTACTGTCCTTGATTCACATGCATGTTCACATCATATGGATACGCCTATCCTGTAGATTTCTGGCGCACCAGCCGCGTCGTTATAAATTTTGATCGTGTTATTATTCCCAGGAAGGAAACCTGCAGCATTAACCCAGAAGCCCGCAAAGATGACATCCCAATTCTAAAAAAGGCCGTCAGTCTGCTTAGGAGGGACATGGTTGTGTACCAGAGTAACGCACCTGCGCTGCAATGGGCATCTGGGCACCAACATCCGGCCCGCCATTGACACTGGTGAATGCATCTCTGCAGTTAGGACACGCGGTATTGCTGAAGGTGTAGTCTCCGTTCGTGTAATCGATGGTCAACAGCTTGTTTCCGCCGGTTCCGCCATCAATGCCAGTCAGAGTGACACTAGCACCGTCTCCGAGAGAGCCAACAACAGTAGTGGTACCATTGATTACACGCCGTACTGCCCCTCCGGCGAGAATACTACTGTTGGCAGCTGCTTGATAATATGTGAAACTAGGAGGTCTCGAAGCGACTTGATCAGTCAGCTTCAGGACGAAACTGCCATGCGCGGCTACTGAATTGGTGTATCTATCGAACATCAGCGTGGTCTGCATAGACTTTTCAGAGTGACTGACGAGGTCTGAAGAGTACGCAGAGATGCACCCGTAATTAGGTCAACAGCCCGAGCACTTGACAGTCCTATGTCGGCTAGGTTGAAGGTCATGTTTCGCGCGGAGTTCTGCCAATTGATGACGACTGTCAGCGCAAGTTACTTCGAGACTTCTTCGTGGATACCAGAAGATCAAGCTCACAAGCAACAATGGAACCATCGGCGAGGGGGCCAGCCCAGACATCAGAATCATTGGCGTATCGTCGTTTGAAGTCGATGGACCTCCCTAGAGGGTCTTGCTGTAGCAGTCTGAGCACAGGTTTGTGGTAAGATAGGAGCATGACAGACGTTCAGTGCAATGATATTCTTATTCTTCAAAATGGCCAAACTCGTCGCGTCGATTTTGGACAGATCCGTAGAGATCAACAGAGGGCTCTTAGTTGCTGCCCAAAATGCGAACTGGAGTCCCGTTGGCATCGAGAAGTCCTGACTGGAGATATTTGAAACACATACATGAGTCTGCTGCTCTGCGAGCGTAAATGGCGAGTTTCCGACTTCCAAGAGATCCAAATCATTCCAGGCGCCCGGTCCGGCGAATTTAGTTATAGGTGCGACTTGGTTGATGATGCGGAACACGTTAACCCAATCAGGTCCGATGTCATTTCTATCAAGGATTTCAGAAAGATCACTGATATGAACACTGTGCTTGCTGCCTTACGATATGCGCCATGAATTGGCTACATCTGCGCCTGGCCAGCGGGCAGGGTCCTAAGTCACGAATTTAAACCTCAGAAAGACGTCCAGAGGTAAAAAAATAACGATATACGTACTTGAACTCCCCATTCGCAAGCTGAGTAGAGAACAGGATGAGAAAGATTGGCAAGGGCGTCCTGCATAGTGACATAGTGGTCCTGGCCGCAGCGTTTCAGAATTTCGAAGTCCTCGTTTGAGGAAAAGTACCTTGATCTAGGAGCAATAGTCAGAGCTGTCATTGAATATGGCAAAGTCAGCGGCGAACACTAATATTCGGAAAATAGTTCAAAAACTCTGTTGGGGATGTTGAATAGCAGTTATCGTATTTGAGATAGTCTGCGCCCCATGACACGAAAGTAGCAGCGTCTTGGCTCTCGAAGCCCAGTGATCCAAGGTAGTGTGCAGTTCCGCCTACGAAGTCGCACGCGTAGTATCCACTGGGAAGTGACATCAGAACTCCTCGAGAATCCTGCAAGTCAGATCGTGAGACACCTACGCATCCGAGTATAATCCGAATTTGAGTCCAAGACTATGCACGAAGGTTCCCAAGGCGGGAACACCGTTCGGCATGACGGTTGTATCCCAGGTGAACGTCCCATTCGCTGTACGATTCTTCCCTTGCCATCCACAGTCACTGTTCAGCAGGTAGTTCACTCAAGCAGTGGGTAAGCGACAAAGGAGGCCTCACACGCCGACGTAGTTGTATCCAAGGTCCTTCAGCCCCAGATTGACCAAGGCTTGGGCAGCATCGCGGTAATTCTGTTCGATGGCGTTACACCTGAATGCGAGTGGGGGATGACGAATATAAGAGCTGGAAATCATGGTACGACGTACGAAAATGCATTATAGGAATTCCAGCCCATAGCAGGTGTACGCGCGAGTCCATTTTCGAGCGCACACGATCGGGACAAGAGGACTAGGGCGAACGTAGCTAGGAAGAGAGCCATGACAGTAGGAGCTTCGAGTTTCTGGACCACAAGGCTTGTATATTGCAAGAAGGCGGTCCGTGATAGGATACACCCTCGGTCCGTAGCGATTCTACATCAGGTGGTCGACTTCTCGAAATTCCAGCTTCAAGAACGTGATGATGGACATTGTATTCAAGGACGACTGGAGGAGTAGAAGTATCTTCATTTTCGCGTTTCGCGTATTCGTAAGCCATCGTGGACGCTGATTGAACGATTATCCGTCGCAGCGTCTGTTCAAGTAGATTGCAATGCTTAAACCACTTCAAAAATGGCTTCAGAATCATAGAAGACTGTGGTTTACAGAAACGCACATTGACAAGCTGCCCCGTTGACTTCGGCTGTAGCGATTGCAAGGCTTTGCAAGGTCGTCTCGTAACAGTCGTGGTCAAAGGAGAGTACATCATGATCAAAGATCGAAGGGCAATTCGATGTGGCTGTGTATTGTTGGCCTGTGTTGGTCCGAGACTTGAACCGGTATATCGGATGTCAAGACATCTGAGAGGCTCTGCATGAAGCTCGCTATGATTCCGGTCTGCTGTTATGCTCAGCATTCGACCTTCATCAAAGCCATGAACCATGAATGTTCAATGTCGCCGGCCGAGCCGAATCATAGACACGACGTGACCGAACGTTTAAAGTACACGCCCTTCCTTTCGCGAACATTGTTTACCGGGAATGCTTGCAGCGAAGATGACAGTGAAGCTGGAATGGTATATGCATACGACAAAGAGTGATTAGATACAGTATCCTGGCACGTCATGGTCCAGTCAGCTACGGTAGTACACGGCAAAGTTCGGTTAATCCGAGTCCTCGCGCGGACGCTCAGCGCCTAGTCGCGCGAAGACAGCGCCGCAGCGCGCAGGAGCTGGGCCATTTTCAAAGCAAGCTGTTGTGCATCGATAGCAACCATACATATACAATAAGATTTGAGGCGCCCGTCAATAAGATTTATACCCATGTCCGCCCTCCTGATGATGCCCTTCATAGTACGCGTTTGGACTGTGCGAGGTTGGGGAGTAGGGCAGGGAAGCCGTGCTTGCGTTGTGCATGGAGTTCTGATCCTGCAGCTGAAGGTAGGATGACCGCTGCTCCCCTTTGCTGATGCTGTTGGTCTTCTTGGCGCGCCGACGGCAGCAGAGAGCACCTCTGACACCGTTCTTGTCGCGCCGACAGCAACATCGCCAGATGATGAGCCCGACTATGATGATAACGGCAGCGAGACACCCGAGCAGAATGTACGGCCATCGACTGAGGATCATTTCCTGGTAGAGCTTCTTCTTCTCTTCGGCAGAGACGGGCGAGTGCTGCATGTCCGCTGTAGAGGTGAGCCACCACTGCGAATTGCCGGTGGTGTCTGTTCCACTGAGCCGTACCGAGACGAAATCGTCGTGTGCCTTGTCGACGTCCGTGATGGAGAGAAGCTGAATGTACGGATCGCTTGTGTCACCGCTGCTTCCTGACCAACTCCCATAGTCGAATTTCGTGTAGGTGTTTCGCACTGAAACTAGATAGGCAAAGACAAACAAAAAGATGAGCGACAACTTACGAAAATTCATCCCCATGATCATGTCGTAATTCCCTAGAAGACTGAAGGCGGTAGTGATAGGCTGAAATGATCCTATGCAGACCCTCGTCCCGTTAGCGTTCTTGATAGCGAAGTTGTCATCCACGGTGTCCAAAGGGTGAATTGGGTACGACTGTCCACCAAAGTTGAATGTCACGTTCAACAGCTGTCCGCACGGCACAGTCCACCATTCGTTTGTGGAATCGTAGACAGCGCCCTGCACGCGGCCATATATCGCATCAGAAATATCGCGCGGCACTTGTGTAAAGGTGAAACCAGAGTCAAAGACGGCAACAAGCTGACCATCTGGGGCCTTGGGGACGATGGAATCGTACTGAATGACCTGGCCATCAGGCCCAATAACACCGTTATCCTTGTCGGTGAGACCCTGCCAGTGCTGCTCAGATTCCAAAAGCTTATGGACGGTCTCGACATCGATCTTCGGCTGACTTGAGATATTTTCGTAGCCAGCGACATACTCAGAGAGGGTGAGTTGCGCGGTGTAACTCTGACCAGGGTCAGCTTCACGGTTTAGAAGGAGGGTGAGGAAGTTGTCGGTCTTGTTGGTTTGGGAGAAGACGTTGGCGAGCAAACTGTCGCCCGAGTCGTCGTCGATTTCGTCAAGAATTCGACTGCCTTCATTCGGGCCGAGACCAAGAAGACCATCATAGCCTTGCGTGTGGATATCAGTCGAGAAGCTGCTCGTGTCAGTTACAAGCACTGCATGTAGAGTGAGTTGGGCAACAGGCGTGAATAGGAAAGGGCGCACAGAAATCCTGCGAGTCGATTGTATAGTCATAGAATGCGACTTTGGCAGAGACGATGTCGCCTGAATAACTTGTCAGCTACTGGGCACCAAAGTGCGATGGTAGGTACGCACCGCCCGCAGAGCCAATAGCGTAAGTGAGCGTCAAGGAGTGGCCAGTGTCGGTCGTGGTGGGCACAGCGTCAGGGAAATTGACCCAGAGGTCGGAGCTAGACTTGAGTGTTACAAGAGCTCAATGCTACACATGGCGCGGCGCGTACCTGCCAGTATCCAATAAGACGGACACCTCGGTGCCTGCAATCGTTATGTTGGCAAAGTACTGGGCGTTCCCGTAGTTTCCGACCGGTATCGTGGTGTTGCCTGAGCGGTAGCTGAGCGTCCGGGGCTCATTGGTCGTGCGTATTCGAACAGGCAGATTTATCCCGTAAATCGAGTCGAATATTGAGAAAAGTAGAGAAAGTGGGATGAGCGAAGGCTTCATGACCGCCAGTTCCAAGTGATTCGCGTTGGAATCTGACTGGAACGAACAAAGGAGAGTGAGGGAAAATGATGGTGGTGGTCAGAGGGATAGATTGGTCTGGCGGGCTCTGGCCACCCCTGACCATTGTCAGCGCGCGTGTTCCCATCCTCGCCAGCAAATGAGCACATTAGCCTGAGACGCTCTACTGGGGCGTCGTACGTCCGCTTCTGATCAGAGCAGTCATTATCGGTGTATTTACACGTTGGTCCAACAAACCGGCCGCAATTTCACTCCCATTTTTTGATCGTCTGGACTCGTTCAGCCAGATGGGCGACGGCTAATGAACAGAGCATTTCAGACCATTCAAGACTCAACTTGAAGAACACGCGCGAAAGTCAGTGTAACAGCAGTGGTGGGATGGTGGCAGTTGGAACGTGAGCTGTTGTAATATGTATATACTATGTCAATGTGCAGGAGATACTCGTAGCTTCTACCTGTCAATGCCAAGCACGGAGATGGCCAAGTCTGAATTACCACACAACCTTTGCCACGTATAGGTTGCATCAGGAGGCAGAGTGTACGTATAGAACGACCGCCACACTGCCTCGACCACGGACCGATCAGACATGCCACGTGGACGGCAATCATTTTGAAGTCGCCCAGCACCATTCATCTTTGTCTCGAAGCGTACGCACTCCGCTTACAAGGATATACTCTTTGATTCTAAGCTTTTGTATACATAGCCTGATATCCACCGCTCCTCACGCTCAGCCAGGGACTTCATTGGGCGCTAAATCCAGGGCCACAATCAAGAAAGTGTTTGGAAATGACACACCGCACACCGCCATTTACATGAGTATGTGATGAGTATGATATATATTCGGACATCTTGTTCTTGGCGACACGGGGATCCTTCTTCTTTCCTCCTCCCATGTACCACACCCGTCTTTTGGCTCTGTCGGGCCTCTTCAGCCTAGCTGTTTGCCTGCAACTGCCGATAGATGGCCGAAAACGCGCCTCCACGTTGTCGAAACGCGACGACGACGATGGGGTCAAGCTCATAAACTCCGAGGATATCAGCTATTATGCTGATCTAGTACTGGGTGGAGACACATTCTCATGTCTCATCGACACCGGAAGGTTAGTCTTTTCTTCATGCCTAAAATCCCACCACCTGACAACGCTAGGAACGCAGCTCGGATCTGTGGGTGGCAGGCACGGTTTCTCATAGTAAGACCACGGGCGCAACGTCTGGCGTTAATTATGCCGTCGGGAATGTCACTGGTCTGCACCCTCAATCTCGCCGCTTCCGAGTCCTGCAACTGACGCGCTCGCAGGACCGATCATGACGGCTGACTTGGTCTTCTCGGGCTATGAGGTACCTGATCAGGCATTCAGTGAGCATCTTGCCTTTCTTCGTTCCCGCTGGACGTCTCACTGGCAGGGTTTCTTCTCCCACAGTCCAGGTTACTCCCGACTCGAGTAACAAGGCAGGCTCCGGTCTCATCGGATTGGGACCCAACTCAGGCTCAAATGTCTACGATACTCTCGACTCGGATGTCGGATACTCCGTGGTCACCCGCATCTTTCTGCAGAATACCACAACGCCTAACATCGTCACGATATCCCTTGGCCGCCTGGAAGGTACCCTTCTTTGAACGCTCACTCCCAAGACAAGGCTATCTTACCGTCTGAACGTAGACCCTACTAACACCTTTCCGGGGAACATTACTGTCGGGGAAATCTTGGACGGCTATGACGATGTGCAGAACCAGCCTAAACTGAGCGTGACGACTGTATCGCTTAGCGAGGCTGGAAATCAACACTTCCAACTCCTTCTTGACCAGAACGGCCTGATTGGCCCGGATGGCGAGCCCATTCCTATCAAGACTGAAGTTGACAAGACTTCCAACGACTATCAGGCTACAGCCGTTGTCGACTCGGGGTTTTCATTGACGCAATTACCAAAGTGCGTGCTCACTCGTCCCGCCCATCAAATGGAAGCCACTTACCTTGCTCATAATCTAGAGCTGCAGCCGACGCCATATACAGCCGCTTCGATGGGGCCGAATATGTTTACATCGGCAACGTTGGGAATACGTGGATTGTGCCTTGTGAACTAGAAGTCAACATCACTTTCAATTTCAGTGGCCAGAGTTATCCCATTCATCCTATGGACGCAACACTGGAACCATCTGTGGTAGGCATCAGCAGTCTGAAGAATTCGAAAGGACAATCGTGTTGTGTTGGTTTGGTATGTCCATTGCTTTGCTGTGCTTCCATCTCAGGTGGAATTGACGCGTTTCAGTTCCAACCAATGAGTTTCGACACTGGTCCGAACCCTACGTACGATATCATACTTGGCATGTCCTTCAGTAAGTCCGGTCCCTCTCTCATAGCCCCAATCGAGCTGATAGGCGTCAATGCTACTAGTCCGAAACGCGTACACCCTTCTCAACTACGGCGACTTCATTGGCGAGAACACGACCAATCGAGGCGATCCATACATTCAGTTCCTATCAACCACAGATCCCGCTGAAGGTTCGCCTTCTTCCATCTACATGCGACAACATTTTTATCTAAGTGATCCCAAACAGCACATTCCGACTTCGTTCAAGTCCGATTGAATGGCGTAGATACCACAGGCGACCAGACCCTCAATGCGTCTCACAAATCCTCGAAAAGCGGTTTCAACAAGCCCCTTGTCTTCGGAATCTGTGCTGTCCTCCTTCTGCTTGGTATCATCCTCATGGTGTATGCCTGCTATATTCGCAAGCGGAACGCCAAATCCCACTCGAGAGGACCTGTGTACCGTCCGTTGGCATCTCCCACACCGCCGATGAACATGTCCATCAGACACGACGAAAGCAACCTTCCACCACCGAAGTACAGCCTTTCTGCACAGCACCTTACCGCCCCTGGGTCAGCACGACCTCAGCTGTATGATCCATCGCATAGGGAGAGTTACGCTAGTTATTCTTCTCAGGATCGGCTGTACGACCCACAGCAATTTGTATCGGATCCACAGCCATACGATCCACAGCCCTACCCATCACAGACTTCTCTGCATCATTACCATAGTCCTTGGGATCGCGAGCCTCATAACTAGACTGCATGATTTTTCGGAACTTTTTCCACTACGGGGGGCATATTCTAATGACCAGTCATATAGTACTACATACCTTTGCACTTGACTATCTTGACAGAACCAGGGCCAACAACGAGCATTATTATTCTGCATGTATATACATCATTGATAACAGTTCCTTGTACTGATAAATTATTGACAACAACTACTCTACGTGATATCGAAAGCAAGACAGCAACTAACCCACATAAGACACAAATGCAATGAGAGGAGAATTATTAATGCGCAAAACTTGTTGGAGGCGAGGTGACCAAGGTGGCGAGCTCAGCATAACCCGAATCGACCGATGTGCTGGGTTCATTCTTGCCGCCGTCCGCATCCGGATCCTCCAGCGCCAGATCCTCGAAGTTGTCGAACTGAAGAGGTGATAGCGGACGCTCTGCGATTTCAACCAGGTGTGTCATCTCGGGTGTCTGATGATGCGAGGAGCTCCCTTCAGTTTGCAGCAAGATGGAGGCAGGACTGTGCATCTCCCCTGGAGGGGAGACTCCGCGCGATCTGCTCCTGAATGCCTTGGATTCCTTCAAAGGCGACACTGGGACCGAAACAATGTCGGGTGAGGGCATCGACATGGGTGGGTTCTCCATGGGCATATTGAACGGGTAGGGAAAGTCTGAGGGCGATTGGGGAATGGCGGACCCGTTGAAAGGGTACGGAAAGTCGGCAGGCGCATGGCCGATACCTCCCAATGCCACCATACCGTTAGGGATAGATGGGAAGGACGGCCTGACGTTCTCGGCTTCGTCATCGGATTCATCGTCTGAGAACTCAGGTATTACTGGAGGACCCGGTGGAAGGGGAGAATACATATTGTTGTGTCGATGAATGTAATGACGGTCACCTCCATTCTGAGATGTATCAGAGAGTGATGGGAATTCTGCGGGAACGTAGGGGCCAGTGGTATCGTTCTGATAAGGATGAACAGGAGGTGGGACCTGAGGGGCGAACATGGCTGGGTAGGGGGCGAAGACGTTCTGTTGCGGCGCATATGGAACGAATCGATGGGCATTTTGAGAGTTGGGAAAGAGGTAAGCGGGAAGCGGGGCACCGTAAGGGACAGATGGAACGTCGTTATACGGATTGAAAGGCAGAGGTTCGGGATAAGCCGGCGACCAGCTGGAGGCAGAGGACGAGTCCGAGGAGTCTGAGTCCGAATCATGGACCGAATCAGTATCTGACTCGCTGTAGTCCGTCATGATCTCAATGAGATGCGAGGATCCATGTGCGCAGTGGTCGCATCCGCACTTGCCCGCGACCAGCTTCATCAGATCCTTCTTCTTAGAGAACTCGATCCACGGAGGATACGCAGACGGGCGAGAACCGTACTTGTTCTCGTTCTTGGTCCACAGTTTCAGACCATCGTCTGCCAGCTCCTGCAACGCGGTCTCGAAAACTGAGCTGTGCCCATCTCTTTCGAAGTATTGCAGGTCCAATCCTAAATCAAGAAGAGTCTTAGCTTTCCATTGTGTTGCCAGGTCAGAGCTGCGTCTCGACCGAAGCATCTCCATTAAGCCAGCGGTAAACTCTGGAGACGCGGTAGCTTTGGCTTTGAGGCCGAAGCTCGTCAATTTCGGAAGTAGGCCCGCTGATTTGGAACTGCTCTTCAGTGCGCTGAAGATGCGCGCCGTAGATTCATTTGGACTGATGCTGTAATACATATCAATATAGAGCGCCGACAACGAATCGGACAGTAAGGGTAGCAGCTCCGCGATGAGGGCAGATGAGTCATAGATGGCCTGTTGAGCGATGGAAAGGGATTTGAGATGACTACCCGAACGTTTCAAGTGGGCGGAGACAGATGCAGTAGTTGATTGGTCCGTCGAAAGGTTTGTGGTGGTCAAATGGAGGGTTTGTAGCGAAGGCAGGACGAGGCAGTCCAACACGGAAGTGTGGTCGGTGACCAACGTTTGAACAGCCGCGTGCTTAACAGGCTCGATGTCAGGCGGGAGCACGAGCGCGGAGTGGCTATCATGGAGAAAGATATGAACCTCCGTAAGGAATGGATGCGAATTGAAGAAGTCCGGGACGAATGTTTCTCCAGCGTCATTAGGAAGTGACAGATAGGCATGCGTCAGGGTGGAGGCATAGGGATATCCAGAGAACAGCTGGGCCTTCTTCAACGCGGGCGCATGCGCTATGGGATCTATTTCCAAAGTCCGGCCACGGAGGGCGGAGTGGCGCCCCACAAGATACAACTCTTCCAGCTGGGGTATGCTCTCCGGAGTCAAGCGCTCAAAGACATACTGGACTGAGAACATGTCATCCATAGAAAGATATCTCCAGCGGTGACTCTCCGCAATTAGCGCATCCAGTACTTCGAGGTCTCGGTGACCAGGCAATCCAGCTGCCCTGAAGATGAATGATATCTTCAACGGCTGGTCTGCGGACAGCTGTATGAACTTGCGCAATGCGGTCATACTTCCAATGGTAGAGTTATGCGTGCGTAAGACAAGCGTTGACCAGAGTGTAGGACTGTGTGTCACGACATCGCGCCACCAACCACATACGGCAGCCAACCGGAATCGTACGTCATTGACGTCCATGCACGAGTCTCTGTGGAAGCTGGGGAGCAATAGCTGGAAGATGTACAGCAGAATTTCGTTGGGAAGTGCGTGAATGGGGGCAAACACGGAGTTCGTCTTGTCAAATGTGGCGGACACTTGGCGAAGCTCGGCCTGCACGCGGAGCGTCTGCTCAAGGAGCGCCGCTATCTGCGCCTCGAGGTCATGTTTATGTGTTCCTAGTGTCGAATTTTGTGTCCGTATCACTTCTGCGTCCTCCGGAAGGAGTGGGCGCGTGTGGCGGAGGATATCATCAACGACAGACCCGGACGCGGCGGATGGTTGATCGAGTTCGCTTTGTTCCATGGCACTGTGGGTCCCAAGATCGTAAGCTCGTGGCACAGTCTGAAATGCAATTCACGCACCCGCGCAAGTAGTGTAGAGGCAAGCTGTCTTTGAACACGAGGCAGACGGGCAGCGCGGAAAACTATGGCCACGGAGTGAAGGCGGTGCTGGATCGTGATGGTCAGTTCCTAAAACGACCAACAGCGTTGTTCCGGAATGTGGCTCAGCCGTATGAGCGACACCGAGTTGACAATAGAGAACAAAGATGTGTGGGTCCAACCGCACGATGGCGCGAAGGAGAACAAGGAATGGCGCTCGTTTGGGAAGACATAATCGCGTGAGAACTGAGAATGATATGGGTTTGATATCCCCGGAAATGCGTCACACTTGATTGTTCTTTCCTTTGGCACGTTCTGTATCCAGTAATATCAAGGCTCTGACCTACTGTTTGGCTGTCCATCCGTGGCCATAAGATGGTCTTGGCAGCAAACAGCTGCTCATGGCACGCAAGTGAGACGGGTAGTGAGTGTAATGTGGTATGTCAGCGGAATGCGGCTGGAATGGCGCCATTCAATAATCGATTCTATACAGCTATGCAGCAGCAAGGAGCACGCGAGTTGTGGCTTGACTCATAGCAAACTACTGTAAGGAGAATTTTTTTGGGGGATTTTGTTGACCACAACGAAGGACTCGAGCTGCATCAGGAACTCTACATCGGTAGTATACATAGTAGGCTGTGTGCTGTCATCGTTCATGAACTCGATCAACCGCAAGATCAGGAGGGACTTGTTCTTTTTAATCGATTACTGCACTGCTGTACAATTCGCCTCACAAATCATCGTCAGTATGACTGGGAGTGGGCAAAAGGACTTGTTGACACTCTCACGATCTTAAAGGCCTTCTGTGGTTTTGACTGGAAGCGTTTCGCAGGTACAGATTGTGCTCGGTCAGCTACAGACCGTGAGAGCGTCGCGAGAAGTTTTCAAGGAAGCACTGGTATGCCGAGCTGGCAAGGGAACTTGCTGAGTACTTATGATCATTACGCAAAAGGTACAGCTAAAGAAACTGAGGCAAAGAAGAAGGTGGCCAGAAACGCAGCGCTGGAAGCTGGGCCTGCACTGTTGCACATAGTACTCTCAATTTAAGCTGATGATGGTTGAGAGTTCAAAGGTGCATTCGATCGCGAGCTCGAATGGATGATGAGCTCGGTCCGAGCATCCGGACTAAAGCGGCTTCCCGTTTGGGAACCCTGAAGTCAGTCTTGTCCATCATCGCGTCGCACGACAACAGAGCCGCTTCATTTATTCAGCTCGCCGTGACCGATGGCGACACCGGCAATCCGCTATCACTGTCCATGCCTAGGCAGTCCAAAGAATCCGCCGCCGCCTCATTTGCCCTCGTCCTCGTACAGCTTTCACAACCTGCATGATCTATTCTTCTGTGAGGAATGCGACGCCGTACGATGCAACCGCTGCGTGTCGGTCGAAGTCAGTGGATACTACTGCCCAAACTGTCTCTTTGAAGTGCCCAGTGCCAGCGTACGCGCCGAGAAGAACAGGTGCGCGTTCAGACTCGCCCTGTCGCCTGCCTTTGACGCGCCATAGATGTGCCCGAAACTGCTTCATGTGCCCCAATTGCCGAAACACACTCTCTGTTGTTTCCTCCGACCCTCCAGATCCCGGAGATGGTAGGCTCTCCATCCCCGTCGGCAGCGTGGGCGAACCGCCTTTCTTCCTGTTTTGTAATCATTGCAGGTGGGACTCTGCAGAGCTCAACATAACATTTGAGAAACCTACTGGTCTCGCAGGTGTGTACTAGGTTTGATCCCCAATTACCGTCATTGACGAGCAACATCACAGCCCAGTTACAGAAGTTCGAAGACTCTGCACCAGATTCACTGGAATTCGACCGGCTGAAAGAGCATTTCGAGCCGGTCCTGCGTTCTTCTGGTTCTGCTTCTTCCGCTGTGCCAAGTAGTGCAGCGCACTCACATCACCTCCACTCTAATTCCATCACAGCCGCTGCGTCCGCCGCACTTGCGCGCGATATACCGGGGGTGACCAAATACAACCCACATACGCGACCGGGGAAGGGAGGGGCGAATAAGGACAAGTCGTTGAACAAGGACGAAATGGTGGAATACAAGACTCGTCTAGATATCGCGAGTACACACGGAGCGGGCGGAGGCGAGGATGATGTAGATTTTGTCCGGCATTTGGAGAATATGGCCGAAGTGGCCACGCTGGAGCAGCGATGGGGGTCAAGTTGGGCAACACCTCTGCGAGCAGAGTGAGTGGTCACTTGTGCGATCAAACCGACGTGAATTAACACATACAGTGAGCTACGACCACTGCGAATACCGCTACACTCGAAACGCTCAAAGCGCTGTCCAGCGTGCACTCATATTCTCATCAAGCCAGAGCAGAAAGCCCAATCAGTACGGTACAAGATCAAACTCGTTGCCGCCAACTATCTGCCTGCGATCAACATTTCCCTTCCTCATCGCCAGAACACGCCCATACCCGCGCCAGACCGCCGTGGTCTGAACAAGTCGACGTCTACAGCAGTCGTGGATGAAGATCTCGCCGCCGTTCCGATGCAAGCTGGCCTCTCCTACCCTTTCCACCTCGCCATCACCAACCCTCTCTATGACCCCATCCAAGTCCGCCTCTCCGTGCAGCGTATGCACGTCGCGCCTTCCGGCGAAGGCGAAAAAGCACGCCGGCCCCCGTTTGCCATCTCCCTCCCCACGACGTCGTTCACCATCGCGGCATTTGCGGAGGCATGGGAATACGATGACGAGGACGAGGAGATGGACATGTTTGGGCTGGACGATGACGAGATTGGGCTGAGAGGGCCGAAGGAGAGGGAGAAGCCAAAGGTCAAGACCGTCGGTGTGCTCGAGAAGCGCGCAAATTTGACGGTTGTTGGGGGAGAGGTGGTCCTTGGGAAAGAAGCGAGAGGAAACGTGAAGGTGATCAATATCATCTCATCCTTGTCAGATATGCTGACTGTCAAGATAGTTCAATATGCTTGTGAAGTACCAGTATCGGTCAGACGATCCTTCGCTAGAAGGCAACGATATCTCGCCAACGAAAGGACCGAAAGCTCAGACCAAGGATTTCGAATTCTATACTGTCGTAGACCTAGGACCTGTTGTCGCGAAGGAGGACATGAAGATGGATGACTTTTGACTGTCTCCGTAACTTGGTGTCATACGTATCTGTGTCAACCCTCGTTATGAGCAGCAGGACAGCGATTGCGCTACACTTAAACTGCACTACTTATTGCTCGTCAAAAGTTGATGCCAAACACGCGGTGGATGGACGAAGTCTACTTCGTTGAACGCGTCCTGGATAAATCTCAATGCGAACAACGTGTCTATATGACCGCACTGTGATTGAAGAAGGCTAGATCTTTGCTTTTCTGAAAATCAATATGTAAGTATATTGTTTGGAAAGTAAATGATCGGAATCTCGGCATCGATTCCCACGCCCTGAACGCCCATTCCATAATTAGTAATAGTGTCGGGACCGACCTTTCACAGCAACCACCACCGTCAAATAGCACTTGACATGGATCTCCTACTACCCGACAACATCCTTGACCGCATAATGGAATTTCTGCCTGACTTTGCTACCCTGCGCTCTACTGTTCTCGTCTCAAAGCGCTTTTACGACGCGTATTGTGGCCATCCAAAGTCAATCAACCGCAGAGTGGCGTGGAACGTCGCAGGTCCTGCCTTGCCCCAGGCTATTAGACTCATCCGGCATGAGGTACCGCCGCTTAGCTCGGATGATGAAGAGGACGATGATGAAGAGGACGAAGAACGATCACGCCTAGCTTTTGACATCGACGTTTATTCATCTGCGGAAACAGTCGAGGGTCCGCCTTTGAGCGTGGAGGAGCAAAATGAACTCTCTTCTTACGCACGATGCGCGGTTGAATTGGAGAAAATATTCAGCGCCTGGTCAGTAAACCTCCCTACATATTCCATTTGTGGCGCTAAACCATCCCAGGTTCAAAGACCGCTCGTCATCAACAAGCAAGCTGACCGTCGATGAATCGGAGCGTTTCAGACGCGCTTTGTTTCGTTTGAATCTTTACTCGCGAATCTTCAACCTTGCAAGATATAACCAGAGACATTTTGAATCTATGGACCAGTCTGAGATAGAAGAACGGGCCAGGACGGAGAACACCGCCAGGATATCTTTTCTGGTTGACTTCCGCGCAGAAGAGCTGATTGAGCTCTATGCCGTTGGGCACTTTTTGCAAGACCTTGCTGAATGGGCGTCATACTGCGGCTCTGGGCATCTTTTATGTTAGTTATCGATTCTCTCCCGGTCAAGGTACTCATTGATAACTCAAGGGCTACACTTACGCACTCTTTCTCTCGCCGTGGGGCCAACAAGTGTTTTAACTGCATACGAGGCTGGTTCAGCTGCTCCGATCACCGAACAAGCAGAGGAAGACACGGACGGAAGTTTGTGGGATATACATGACGTTTTCCTTGATGGATATCTCTCTGGTCCTTTGAACACCATCTGGGAAAGACATAAGGTCTCTCCACCCAAATCTCCTACTGAGACCGATAACACCCTATGGCATTCGATTTTGCAGACAGTTCAGGATCACGATACTTGTATGTTCAAGCCATCGTAGCATTTGGCACCATGCTCACGCCTTTAGGTATGATGTGCAATCACTCTCGAGGTCTATCAGTATGGAATCAATATAGTACGGTTCTACGAACCTTGAGCAAAGTTCTTCACTGATGAGACTTTCGCAGATTGGGAGTTTTTACATGGCCTCCCAAGATTTCACGCTCCTAGCACCTTCCTGTCAGGGAATTTACCTCGCGTGTGGCACTTCACCAGTCGCTTGCAAGCCGAGTGCAACCCGTTTGGTCCGCGATTCTGGCCGAGATTGATCAACGAGCTGTTCAATATCAAGTCGGCGGAATACGATCCATGGCAGAACGTCTACGATCTACTCTGCACCGAATGTCTGGAACAGTTTATCACGAAGCACCTGCATATTTGGCTTCTGGCGAGAATGCACGCTGCAGGAGGCCCCGTTCAGGAAGATTGCTGGTACGGATACAACTGCAGAACGCAGGTGCATAATCTAGCACATTGTACAAAGCTCAATGCAAGTATTATCTCGTTCGTGTATAGGCCTTGGCGCTGATTCTTCTCACAGCATCTGTGTGGACAAACTCGGTAATTATACTCTACATTTCTATGAGACAAAGTGTACAGATTGGTGAGACGTGCGAACACCTCAAGGTCGGATATATACTAAGCGTAATGACTCAAGATTCGTCCTTTGGGCGGGTCATTGCACCGGCGGAAATTACTATCATGTAAATACTATCATCACATCGCCTAAGCTTCATGATCGTGTAGACCCTCAGGCGATGATAGAGAATATTCGGACGCGTTGGGAAGGTGTGCTCCTATGCCCGTGCCGTCCGCAGTCCAGACATCTGTCGTAAGTCTCACCGGCACGACTTGTCTTACCATCAAGAAGGGCGCCTTTGCCGGTTCGGTCGGATTGAATCTGAACAGTATGCAGTCTTTGACAATCAAGCCGCCAGCTTTGAACGCTGTGACCTTGACAGCCTCACTGGTCTTTATCTCTCCGTTGTAAGCCACCCATGTGGGTCCGTCGCCCTATGCGCGGTCAGGCGCAGAGAAGATGGAGGCGATATTAGAACGTACCGCATGCTTGAAAGTAGCCTCCCCTATGGGATCAACCCGCCATATGTCCGTTTTGGTCGTTGAAATCATAGCGTGTCGGACATCGACAGTTATTTGCCGCATGAGATGTATTTGCGTCGCACGCTTTCCGATTAGGTTGGCGGTAGGACCATATGGCAGGAAGGCAGCAAGGGAGAGCGCGGAGGATTCTAATGTGAGATGGAAAGGAACGGACTGGGCCGTGGCAAATATGCGAGAGGCCGGAACGTAGAGCTTCGCTTTGATGTCCGCTGCGTGCGCTTGCTTAGCGATGATTGTGATTTCGTAGAGTTTCCACTCCGGATTTAGGACGAATCCAAGACGGTTTGTTGTAAGAGGCGAGGGCAAAGGAGCGGCTGGACGAGTACGCGGGTAATAGATGAATGGTGTGGATAACACGCTGGGTGTCGTATGCATGAGCTTGTGGGACCGCAGAGCACGATAGACAAAGACGCACATGTTTCCTATAGCTTTACCAAACAGACTGGACTTCATAAACGGGACATTTGGGGCTTTCGACAAGGTTGCAGTGACACTGTACTGTTCCAAAATGAGGACGTAGCGATGAAGAACCGATGAAAAAGCGCATACGTCTATTATGGCTGTGAATCCCGGAAGTCCATCCAGGCGAACTTCATACGTGGGTGGCAAAGGCTACAGTAATCAGAATAGTAGGAGTAGGCATGGGAAATTCGAGACACACGTAGGTGTTGTTGTCATAATCGAATGTCTTCGGTAGGCTTAGCCGGAAGCTCAACGCCGTTGGAGCGACCGGGCTATCCGGCGATTTGACCCAGAGAAGGACCGTGTCCAGACAAAGCTTTACAGTGACCATGCCACCTGCTGCCAGCTCATGGAGCCGTAGGCGCCCTTCGACCTGGGATGACAAAAGGTATAGGCAGCGCCTCGTTCGAGACGTTACCGCGCACCTTGACTTCAACACTTTGTATCCCCTCGGGCTTGGAGATCTCAACTTTGCCCTCGACAGAGCTAGAAGACCCGTACTGGGGCAGATCGATGTTGGCCTCTTGCGCGTTGAGACATAGGCGGGCAGCGCGACTCTTAGACTCCTTGATGAAGTGTCCCGACGGCCGATGGCGGATGTCTTGGCCTAGCGCGATGCGCTGCTCGTGATGCCGAGGCTCAACAGTATATGACGGAGTCCGGACAAAATCGGGGGGAGCAACATACGCAGGGAGGCTAGCGGTCGACATGGGGTGGAGGAGTTGAGTAGCGGAGACCGCAACCAGTTTTGTAACCGGACATGTCGTCCACATGCATCCGGAGGCCTTCTATATGCAGCACTCGGCAGGCTACCAAAGATTCCAGACATCGGCCGAGATACAGTGTGGGTGCACTGGATGGAAGTGCAATGTCAAGTTGAGTCGCGTGGCGTATGATCGGCCACTCCATGGGGTCGACGGCCTGCCACACAACTGCCACACGTACAGTCGTGCTTGTCACGAGCAGCTGGGGATAGCGATCGTGTGCAGTTGAGTCAGAGCCATTGGTGCATCGCGTTCGCATGCATACCGGTGTTTAAAACTCAATGGCAGGGACCTGACTTGGGCTTGCCAGTAGGCAGCCCGAACGAATGCTCGTAGCAGGGACGCATGCCAAGTGACAAGGACAGAATCATGTGCAGCTACCTGTGTGCAAATTCTTCGATATCATCCATATGCTCTCAGTCACGTCTGCCTAATCCGTGACGAAGTCTACCGTACGAAATGAACATCTCACGGCCTTTCAAGCATCAGGCATCCTTAAGGGCGCTAACCCTTCAAACGCGACCCATAGCAAAGCATAATAACGCGTGTTCGTGACGGCACCTCGACGAAAAGGAAGCACCAATACCAGAAAGCAACTTGAAGGTTTGCTGGGGGCTGAAAGCCCGTGAGAGTCGTACGAGCACTAATCTGAGTCAAGAGTCCCACTTTGGAAGAGAACAGCTCTTTCGGAGACGCGTCAGATGCTAGCCAATAGTAAGAACAATTGAGTGGCGTATAAAGGGCGGTATCACCTCCAAGCAGGTATATTCAGCTTCCACCATCTGTCCAATATGCCTAGCCGCCCAGCGAAAAAATCAGCGCGCTTTGTATCTGAGACTCCCGAAATATATGGCATCCAGACTGGAAGCGGTCGCGAGAAACGTTCGGCGCCGGGCTTAACGTATACGAGCCAATTTGTCCCGCCCCGCCCACCAACGCCATTCACATTCCCAGCTCCTTTCCCTCCGAATTTTGCGCCACCTCAGATGGTGTCACCGTGCGCTATCCCAACACACTCCCGAGGACTGTCCGCACCTGTCCCACAATTTCCAAATCCCTCTTCTTCTCAAACACCTGCTTTGCGAGCAGAGGCTCTCGTAGCACCTGTCGCAACGCATTACGCGGCGCCTACGCAGTCCATTCCTGCTCGTACAAGAAGGCCATCCGTTCGTTCGAGCTTTCCGCCGCGTTACCTCCCGACACATGAAAGCAGCGCGTCAGTCACGCCGAATTGTACATCATCCACGCCTCCTTCGCCGCCTCGACTCCCAACGACTGAGTTGCCGCCCGAAGACTCCCCCGCGTTATCCCTTCCTTCCCCGCCGCTTTCCAGCATAGGTCTATGGGTCGACCTACGCGGCGAGGGACTGCAGGGCGTCGGGGAGAACTTGGCACGGGAGCCCGTCGCAGACCCGCCGCGCACATCCATTCGCCTCCGGTGCAGCGACTTCCCTTGGGAAATCAAAGTCGAGAGTGACACGCTGGTGTCAGTCGGGGATGTTGTGCAAGCCATACGAGCGTCGGTTCGCGTACGCGTCACCGACGAAGAATACATGGCGTGCACGAATCAGAAACTGGCGAAAGAGAGAACGATGGACATTCTGCGGATACACTCTTTACAGAGAAAGACGATGCTTGTGGGGTTGGAAGCTTCGAATGAGGGGGCAGATGTAGTGTGGTTCCGAGTCGAGGAGCCTAAGATGTAGGATAAGTCAGTAGTCAGCAGCGTAGATGGCCAATTTCTGTAGCGCCAAGGACAAAACTTACTATGATGAACAATACACCGTATTGCGTACCTCCCTTATTGAATGTTTTCAGAATTGCAACGAGGTCATCGCGCTGGAAGCAGGCGTGTTTGAAGCCGTCTAGATCTAGTCACAAAGCACCACCTAAACACCATACACCCGTCGAGCGTTCTCTCTACCCAGCTTCATGACCTTCTCCGCATCCCACTCATCCCCCCACAAATCGGCGACAAAGGTGGCAGTCCATGGTATCATCGCGCTGTGGCACAGTGGCAGCCTTCCTTTCATTCCTTGCAATGAACCATAGATGTTTGACGGCACCATATACGGAGCATCCTTTGAAACCATTTGGTCAGATTTCCAAACTGAGAGAGATATAGGCTACCGTCTCGAGTAGTATCCGTGGGTCATCCTTCATTTCCCTAACGAGTGCCGCAGTGTTGAGGTTCGAGGAGAACGTAATTACGCCCGTGATACCAATGTGGAGGTTGGGGAAGTGCGCCAGGAGTCTACGCGCAAAGTCCGGGGAGTCTGTGAAGCAGTGAATGTGGATTTGCCAGTCCGACGGTACAACATCTTTGAGGATGGCTTCGGTGTCTGCATCAGCCTCGCGAGTGTGAATTGTGAGAGGCTTCTTCAGCTCAATAGCGAGTTCCAACTGCTTTCGAAAGACTTCCTTCTGGATTTCGCGAGGGGAGTTGTCGTAATGGAAATCTAATCCAATCTCGCCGAGGCCAACGTTGCGAGGGTGGGCTAAACCCTCACGAAGATGCGTCTCTACCTGAGGAGTATAATCTCTTGCGTTGTGTCTGACAACTCGCGTCAACAGAGTGCGGAGAAACTTCAAAGGTGCCAACATACGGATGCACGCCAATGACAAAGTTGTAGGTGAGACCATCGAACTGAGTGTCTGCCAATTTCCGCCAGTCTTTGGTGAGGACTGGGGCCTCGCACCAAACGTCCACGATCGAGTGGATGTTACGTCCTGCGTAGAGGTCGCGTACGAAATCTGATATGGAATTGATAGCGCCCTGAGGATAGCTCTTCTTGTAGGCTTCAAATGTGGAGAGGAGATGTGTATGGGTGTCGACGATTTCTATTTCAGGGCTATACCAGGTGGCTGCACGCGTCTCTTGTGGACCAGAGGGATGGGGCAACAAGAGGAATGATTCGTCGGGGACGGAGTTCTTTGATTTTTTGCCCATTCTGTGCTTGGTGGCGAGGGTACGGCTGAGCTGTCTGAGAGAAGTCGTGGGTTTGAGCGTGCGATGAGTAAGGAGTGGACCAAGCATTTACTGATCCTTTTCTACTTGAGATGAAGGTTCAAATCAGAAAGTCAGAAGAGGTCACAATGTGGACAAACCTCGGTTCCGAGGTGACGGCTGCGAAAGGTTAAAAACTTAGGAGGAATGTGACTCGAGTAGCCACAGTTGGTCCGTGTTCTCGGAGAAAAGCTCGACTGCGTCAAAGTACAGTAGATGGTCGCGAAAAGGGAAAGTTGAAAGCATCACCTCTATACGTACACCGACGTCATCCGGTACGGCCCGATGATCCGGCTCAGTTATAGTCTACGAAAGAGAGAGAGATACATGCATTGTATCCTCTCCAGAGACAGACATACAAATGAAGAACATTGTGATATACTGTTGTGAATTGTTGTTGATGGCCGCCGCGCGGCATGCAGTGTAAAATGTGAAGTGTGCTTTCAAGCACGAAATTCGGTATCATAATCCATTTCTGAACGCTTTCTGTCGCGTCTTGCCGAAGATTGCATCAGCCCGAGCTGTCCGAGCAAATAGCGATTCCAGATTGGGAATATTCAAGCTGACAATACCTGCATGTTGCTGCCGGCTCTATGTGGACTACACCACCAAAATTGTAGGAGGTGAGTAAAATATGACGGGCGTCATGTCGATGTGATCCTTACCTTTAATCTCAATTGAACATTCGAGTGATCCAATGAATTATGATATTGCACTGCGACCCATCCTCCCAGGATGCCATCACAAGATTCTTTTGAGATGCTGATGTGCAGTGTGATAAAGCGGTGTGTAATCACCACTATCTAACCAACAACAAATCTACTGGTGCTTGTGGTACGGAACGGTTGTCCTAATCGTGTGATCGGGGAACGGCTGGTTAAGGTAGCAGTGGACTGATACGTCCGTTTTGGTGCATGAATGCGTGTTGTTTTGGGGGGGGGTTGTAAGCGAAGAGGATCTACGCGAAACACCTAATCGAATAAAGACTCAAAGCCGAACAGAGCTCGCCAGGAAGACGGGGACGCGAAGGCCGGGACCGCTCAAGGGTAGATGTTCTACAGTACTGGGGCGACCGAACGGACAACAGTGCACTGACTTGTTATCTGCATTGATGCTAGCCCCGTGTACCAAACTTACTTCTCTACTTGGGTGTGACAGATCGTTCTTTTGAGCGTCGGTCAGATACCGTGGCCACAAGACGTTCTTCGGCTGCTTAACGTCGCACCAGTTCAGGCTAACTAAGCTTCACTTTCACAAGGCGGTTGTCTCTGGGGAGACGATTGCTTGCTACTTGGATCCGTGCGGTATCTCTGAAGAGAAGTCCGGGCTCACAGAAGTTAACTGGGTACTTGATGGCAAGGGGCTGCGCACGATTCTTGTCTGCGGTTCTTGAGTATCTCGCCACTTAGACGTCTTAGGAGACTTTGCTTTGCTTAGGTTCTTGGCTGCTTAAGGGTTTGGGTGGGCTTTCAAATGTGTTGAACTTCTTATTGGGTGCGAACCCGAGTCAGATTACTACAGAGGAATGCTTTGTGGGCTTTTCACTGCGGGGCACTAAAACTACTGCTACTCTACAGACGTGACGCTACTTATACACTCTACAGACTCACCCCGGTAAGCTACGTAACGACTCGACAGCTGGATACGGTCCGTACAAAACATGAGTCCCTACTCAGCCTGCACGGGCAAAGGTCACCAGACAGTTCCCGCTGGTGCATATGCCAGTTTCTCTACATTCAGATGTTGCGTAGACCACCCATGGACTCCGAGAAGCAAGGCGCTGCGTGCTCAGATAGGCGTTCGCGTGTACTTTTACTTAACCGGGCGCTTACCGGCTTATCCAGCCTTTGCACCAAACTTGGGCGTGAGCCCATTCAATCGCGAGCTACCGCCAGTGCGCATGCACTGAGATGGTCCGTGAACTCGAATGGTGACGCGCTGAAGCGTTGGGCAACTTATCTGGATGGCTGATACCACATGTAGTACATGAGGCGGGTCTTCGAGTCGTAATCCATATGGATCGCGCCTCGCTGCCAGTTTCACATCAATCAGACGCATCGACCAATGAAGGTGATTCTCTTGAGATAACCGCGAATCATCCCCGTTCGGGGTTTTGACACTGGTTTTATTGTTATCCGACTTTTGTCACAATGAACAATGTACCGTCCGCTTTTGGTAATGAACTCCGGAGGTTGTGAACTCCGCTTCGACTCATTCAATGCTGAGGATCATGTTGCTGCTGGTAGAGCGTCATCGGAAGCGACGGCTGTTCATCCCTGATTCGGATGTTGCTTGTATGGCGCAGTTACACGTACAAGGTGAAAGGACCTCCTCAGAGGGGACAACTGGGTTTATGATATTCAGCCCTGGCTACTGTCGTTCTTTGACTAATAGTTACATGCTTGGAGTTCTCTCCTTGTCCTAGAGAGCGTCTCCGTGATGACCTTTGTAGCGTATCCAGCCTTGCTTCCACTTAACTCTTAGTTGCATATGACTGTTTGAAAATTGCAAAATTCTGGATTTCTGGCCATGTAATCTCAACATGCATATCAACGCCGTCAATGGCTGAGCAAGATCAGAAATGACCTTCTCAGCATTCTCCAGTAATGGCAGCAGCGACTTGGCAGCAACGGACCAGAAGCACACCATTTTTGTTTGGTCCACTTTGCTCCATGTTGGAGTTGTTCAATTTTGCTTCTTCCCATCTTATCTCTTTCCCCCGGACCCCACTGCAGTCTACCAGTTGCATGGCCGAGGCTCCGCCACAATCTAACTGTTCATCTCCGTGCCTTTTCTTTGGCCTCAAGCAACTTTCAGTGCACATCCAAGAACAAGGAGAACGACCAAATCACTGGACGAGCATGCATGGAGGACGAGTCCATTGAGGACAATCACAATTCTTTCCGTGCCCAGAGGACTTCACTGCTGCCGTGCTTGTAGGATGCCTCGATAAAACTCAAGACAAGGACGAGAATTGCGAGCTGATGACGCTAGCCCCAATCGCGGATGTTGCGAATGGAGGACATTGTGAAATGAGGACGATACTTCACCTATCGCCGCCACTTCGAGGACGAGGACGAATTGACATGGCCCGCATTCTGTGACTCAGGACGTGACGTTCAGCTGGGCACACCCCGCAAACTCCCCGCTATCCTTGGGGACAGTTTCAATGCAAATGTGAATTCTCACTGTTCTGAAGGGATCGAAGTGAGTCACATCGTTACTGCTGTGGGATGTCTGCTTGGTCTGTCACTGTCGCTGTACTGTAGCTTACATTACCTGTATTTACCTGCTCTAATGAATGATTATTTTGTCCTTCTTTTGGCTATGAAAATTTGCTATCATTTGCTGTACCCCACAAAACAAGTGCTGACAAAATTGGCTACTGGAGGTAGGAGGTATCCGCGAGATTGTCAGTGGCATGTCCCACCAAGTGGGTGTCACACGACTTGAATGAAATTTATGATCTGGGATCGCAGCGACATGCCGGCAACCTCCCCATGCTGTTCCCACACATCTCTTCCAATATCATATCTGGCATCTTCCTGAGACCTCCGACAATGTTTGTGGTGTAGGAATGGCTAAGTGGATATGATGTACAGTTGTACACCTGCATGTTGCTGCCGGCTCTATGTGGACTAGGAATGGCTAAGTGGATATGATGCACAGTTGTGCCTTTTGTTTTTTTGCCTGACTGAGTGTTCAGTCACTGATGTTGGTAGTTGTAAGTTGCAACTCGCGACGGGCGACATTGCGCGCTGCGCTTGCAGCTTCAATTCCACTCAGGTGCCACTTGATTATAAGTTACAGGCTACAGTGACACCAATATGGCATGATTACTGAGCATATATCTTCCTCTAAGATTGTAGGTCATGCGGCACAACAGTTTGCATCACTTGTGCTTTGCAGCATTCCCAATCTCTATGTCAGTATATAGCTCTATAAGAACACAGCTTACTGTAGGACAAAGCATGTACTGGGTGGCCGGGTCCATGTCTTTGTGACCCAAAAGTGGGCTCATCCTCAGTCTCTCGCATCTTACATGGTCACAGACAGTTAGTAATGGCTACTATTTGGTGTGCTCGCAAGCAGTTGGCATTCTCCCTCAGAACCGTGCCAATTTAGTGTATTCACAATAACTGCGCGAAGTCGAGCACTTGAGCACGGCACAGACGGACCGAAGTATATTACATAATTCAAATCGCTATTGGGGTCGCTATCGGACCACGCTATCAGTAACGAGCCGAGTGATTGGCCCATGTTGACTCAAACGAATTGCTCTATTCCGACCCCGAGATGCGCCGAGACGCATCAGCAAGATTGAAGGGTCGCTAATAGCCTGCTTAATACCCTCGGACTTCATTCAGAGCGCGGCAACTAGTTATTCAACCTCAGGGGTATAAAGCCTGGCATCAAAATGCGCTGGAGAGCCATTGCTACTTATCATGTCCGTTGCTCAACGTATCCGGTTTGGCGTCGTCGGCCTGTCCACCAACCCCAGCTGGACATCCAACTCCCTCATCCCGCCTCTCCTCGAGGCGCCCCTCTCTGACCTGTATGAGCTCCGCGCTGTATGCACCTCAAAGCAGGCCTCCGCTGAAGCCTCCGCGGCGAAATACGGCAATGTCAAGGCGTACTGGGACACCAAAGCCATTTGTGCTGATCCAGAGCTGGACTTAATCGTCGTGTCCTGCCCGGGGAAGTACCTCTACCAGACAACGATGATGGCGATTGACGCAGGGAAAGACGTGTACTGCGAGTTGCCGGCGTGTCAGAACCTGGAGGAGGCGCAGGTCCTGGCTGACGCGATTCGGAAGAAGAACGTCAAAGCCATCTTCGGCCTGCAGGGTATGCAGGGTAATATTTTCAAGAAGGTGCATCGAGCGAATCTTACTAGTTCGGTCGGGTACTGAACGAAACACCCACGCAGGTCAAGGAACTCATTGACAAGGGGGATATTGGTAAAGTCGTTTCTACCACCGTGGTGAGTTCTTGGAAATAGTATACATCTACTTGATCATGCCTATTCACATAACATAGACCACGCGCACTCCTGGTCCTGGCAGTAACTGGGGACCTAGCATCACTGCTGGCAGAGAATATGTCTTGATGAAGGAGAACGGTGCTACGGTTCTGAGCTGCATGGCTGCCGAGTTTCTCGGCGTATTCCTTCCCATCCTTGGGCCCGTCTCCTCGCTGTCCTCTACCATCCGTGCCGAACCCTTCACAGCCAAGGTCGTCGACCTGGCTGGTAACCCTACCGGTGCGACGGCACCCAGCGACGGGCCCACTCAAGTCGCCCTGACAGGGACCCTCCAGAGTGGCGCCGTGATGAGCATGCACTGGCGCGCTGGTATAGACACTCCCGCCGGAAATGACAGCGCTGTCCCCATGTTGTGGGTGATTGATGGGTCAAAGGGAAGTATCAGGATGGAGAGCAAAATGGCGATGTCGTGCTGGGTTGAGATTGTACAGCCGGAGGTGTGGGTGAACGGAGAGAAGCTGGATATCGCTATCGAGTTCAATCAGATTCCGAATGCTTGGGAGGCGTTTGCCAAGGGCGGAAAGTACGCGACTATTGACGATGTCATTGATGTTGTTCGCGTGCTGGACGCTACTGCAAAGAGCGACGCAGAGGGTCGCAGGGTCACTGTGTAGAGGAATGTGTAAAGAGAGAATCAATTTGAAGTGAGGGTCCTTGTGGGCCCGTCTTTGCTTGTGTTAGTCTGCGTCATCCAATCATTGAATCAACGAGGCGTGCACGCTCCTTGAACAGCAACATGATAACGCAGCGCGTCCGACCCGCATGTCGTCGGACGCCATCAACGACACGTCGCTCGGCACTCAGCCCGACCTTTCCCTTGGCTCTCTCGACTCGGCCTTCTCGCCGCCCCTCAGAAGCGTTACTTCGTGCGAGAGACTGCATCCACGTACACTTTCGTTTTGGGAATAAAACTAATGCTTCGTCGAATGTAATACACGTGAACCAGAAGGGTGTACACGGAGGTCACCACCATCCCAGGAGTCCCAGGCGCCGAGTGCACAAAGCTGGGTGGCAAGGGTGGTGAAGTTGAACGGAACTGATGCTGGGCACTGGCCCTGGTCGGATGACCAGATAGTGATAGCCATGTCGACTGTGGTGATAGAGTTTGAGCCGCCTTCTGTGTTCAGGAAAACGAGCGTGCCCAGAAGCTTGTAGGGAGAGAGATGCACGTCAGAAACGCGCGATAGTCACGTTGAAGAACGCTGTTAGCCCACCTTCACTTTCACCTGAGAAACACTTTCGTGCTTGTCAAGCAACAGGGCGCCGCCAACCTTGCCCAGTCGACCAAAGGTAGGCGTGGTGACGCCCTCCTCCTGGTCGGGGATGACGACAGTGACACTACCGTTCTTTCTAACGTAGGTGCCACTTGTTACGCGAGATCCAGATAATTGAGGAGAGTGTTCGATACTTCGTTCTCCACAAGCGGGGTGTGAAATATAGCCTGGAGGAGGGGAAGCCATGCCGTAGGGAGGAAAATTGTCGACTGGAGTACTGCTGGATGCGTTGTAGTGTTGCGTGAGCATTCGAATTGGAAGGAAAGATGATAGAGCGTAGCCACACAGACCCTGGTCTCAGGAAAGAACCGTATATAAGGAACAATCCTATGTGGCAATCGAACCTGTCTTGGGATCTCGAGTCATCGCCAATCTTCGCCAATCCTCAACTGTTCCTGCAATCCATTCCAAAACCATTCAGCCGATGATACCAGGATGATACCGTATGTGTGGAACGGAGTTAGGACTCAACCGCCATTAAGCAGGGACGTTGGGTTGACACTTATAATATGAATAGCTTCTTGACAGTCTCCGACCGAGTCATGAATTCCATGTTGACAGAGATGGCTTGAAGATGGCAGAATCAGGCATTTGACGATGAGACTTCGTTCGTGATGACTGTTCTGAGAATAAAGCAGCAGGGATCATAGCTATACAACTAGAACAACAGCTGAGGAAAAAGAACAAAGCACATAGCTTAGTGAGGTTTCAGTGGCGCTATAATTTGTCGCATGACGCAAGATTGAGCAGACTGCTGACAAAAGCCTCAGAGAAAGGTACTGCACGTTCATGTTGACCTGGATAGCCTGAAACAACCACGGATCTTCAATGACTGCGAAGGTGAACGCAATGATGTTTTCGTACCCCAGATGCAACGAGTCACTTTCTGGATGTCACTCTCGCCGCGGGCGTTCTAACCTCGCTAACGTTTCCTCCAAGGTCCGCGCCCTCTCCGCATCCTGGATCTCTTCCCACTCCTCGTCCCTGCTTGCATAACTTGACGGCCGCTCCACCATACTGAACTCACTGCGCACAGATACAGGGCGCTGTGCCCTGAGACTATCTCTCAGGAATCCAGCTAGCAACAGGGTGCTACCGCGCGTATTGCCGTAGGCGGGAGGTGGTGGCTGCGCAATGATATGGTCCTCAACGTCGCCCGTACCTACGCCACTCTGTGCTAATGCAGCAGCATATGTGGGCAAGGGTGGACGGTTCCAAGGTGCGTAGGCCATAGTCGTGTCCACCAGCGCTCGACTGCGTGATGTGGGGAGGATTTCCCCAGGATGGACATAAGAGTATCGCTCGGCGCGTAGGCGATAAACGCGACGCTCCAAGAACAGAAGCTGACCAAGGATTCCGATCGAAAAAACGACATGAACAAAGATGACCGACGTGTCTCCGTTGATCTTCATATCACCGGAGTCATTTGTCTGGGGTTGGTTGAGGGCTTTGGCCGCGAAAACCCAAGCAGCGACGGTACCGGCAAGTATGAGTATTTGAACGACGAAGGCAAGGAATGTGGTAAGTCGGATTCCGCCGTACGAAGGAACTCGGTCGCTCTTCCAAAGACGAAAGTGCTTCTTTGCCTTGGCTGCAGGATTCAGGACGGGGCTGACAATAGCCGGCCTGGATGGGGTGGAAGGCGCAACAGTATCGGAGACAGGGACCGTGGGGAGACTCGAAGGGGAGTCTATGGGAGGTGGTGCATCTCTGTCCGCAGGATGCCTCTCTGGCTCCACGGGTGATGGGGAGGCCGGGGCGCTATCTGCTGGCTGCACGGCAAGTGTCTCAGAGTACCCAATCTCGCCTCGCTTGACCGGCAAAGGCTCAGCCTGTGGGCGCTGTTGCAGGGAAGAACTGGCGGATGCCGCCTCAGGTGCAAACGACGATGTGGCGGTCGACGCCATCATCGGCCGGGTAATTGGACCAGAATCAACCACCAAAGAAAGAAAATCTTGCGCCCGGCAAGTCGTGAATTTCGTGAAGAATGAAAGGTGAAAGGAGAGAAATTGGGACTGAGCTAGCAGCGGGATGGTTGGTCGCCATGTCGATGTGGGAATGTTTCTAATTTGGATGGGATCCACGTGCGATCTTGATCCGATCCATGACCGATAATGCACAGTCTCCGGATGTGCCTTGCAGTGCCTTTGCTCAACGTGGTGGCCATCAGCGCATCGTTCAACGTTGCCATCGACCTCGAAATGACCTCTTCGCACCTAGATTGAGCATCTCAACGAGACCTTACCTCTGCCTTACCTACCGCACGGATTGGTTCAGCTGCATGGGTCAAGTGACTGTTATCTATTACTCGATTACAGGACTTCTTGCTCAACGCGAGTTGCTTCAAACTAACCCATGCGCACCTCCTGCGCACCTCTATTTTAGACCCAATCACATTCCTGACAGTCACTGGCACTTTCTGATGCCTTCGCGCTCTTCCTGATAAGTACTGTATCCCGAGGACGCCGACAGTATCTATTGTGATGCCTCCCGTCGGGATCACGCTGAGAGAAACGCTTTCCAGACGTCAAGCTCTACGCAACGGACCACCGTCTTTGTCTCACGGTGTGTGAAAGGCATCTGCTGATCATTGATGAAACATGATTCGAACTAGGTGGCGCAATATGTGGGGCTCTGTGGGGAGTCGCCGGCGCACTGAGGCAAATATCGGTTCGGGAACAGCGGGGTATGTAGCTAGCCTCCCTGATTTGACTGATACATCATACCTGCCCTTTATGCTTACAGACGATTCCAGTCACTGTCATCTCTCTCATCCGCACACCCACTGATTGTCAATGATTGTCACTGACCAGCTCGACGCGTTGCGTCAGATATTTTGGACCGCCGCAGCATTGATGGCAATTGGCATCTCTGATCACATAAAGCGATGATTTCAAGAACGTGGAAGACGAGGACTATCATTTTGACCTTGTTTCAGACTGACCAAAGTGGACACTACTACTAGGTTCAACGGTGAACACATTCGCACGTGGGACAGTGACTGCTGTCTAGAGGACACACTTGGTAGCTATCAAGATAGATCGCTTCTTGGTTTACGGAGAGTCCGCCACCCGAATCATAAGCCAACTTTCCCGTTGAGAACTTGGACATCTATTGCGCATGCCCCGGCAGCCTGCACAATGCTTCGTCGAACGGGGCGGGTCGTCTTCAAGTCTTTCAACGTTTTTGAATCTCCGACTGTGATCGACGCCACATCTATCTTTCACTGTGTTCACAATTAATTGCACGAAAGTCACGTCCCGTGCCGTCGTATTTATCAAAGTGCAGACGCTCCCAGTATAAAATCTGACGTCTCAGAATGAGGACCTAGCCAAACCTCAGATCACAGCCAACAGAGCATCATCAATCTCCTTAATCTTCGCCGCTTCCTTGTCTCTCTCCTCTTTCTCCCGGACCGCCTCAGTCTCGCGAATCAGCACATACGTCGGCCGCGCATGTGGTTTGTACTCCAGTCGCCTCTTTACATAGAAACACATGTATGCGTTTGACTGCAAACAATCACCGAGGGATGAGGCGGTCACTCTACGCATCGTATGTCAACTCTTGACTGGAGATGTAAACGGGACCATATCCTTACTTGTCATCATCGAAACGATACCACTACGCGGTGTCAGCCGCCGGTACAATGAACGAGTCACCTCGGAATCACTTACCTCTTGTCCAAATCGCGCATAGTTAGTGTAATGGCCGTTGCTCATATTGCCATCGTGGTTGATCACGGCGAAGAGATCATACTCGTACATGATTTGAGGACCAATCTTTCTGCAAGATCTGATCAGCCGAAGTCAAAACAAGCCTGCGGCTTCGTACACATTTTCTTTTTCGCCTTCTTTCATCCAGGTAGAGGTATACGGAGCCATATTCAGTTGGGCAGGAAAGCGGACGGGAGTGTCCAATTTCCGTGCCTTGTCTGAGGTTTTCTCGAAGCGCTTTGCTTGTGTATCAGCTGTGACCATGATCTGACTACGTGAATCGTTACCTTGAGCTGAAAGCTGAGAACAGGGGGCAGCTTATGGAAACTCATTCGCTTGCTGGTCTCCTGTAATCGGGGATGAGGCCCATGGACAAACCAGATATCTGGAAAGTTCTCGTACAGCACGACCAGACTTCCCACACTTGTTACAGCTGTAGTCCTTGGAGCCCAGCTTTTCGGGTTGTGTGAATCTGGCAAAGATGTCAGAACGGGAGGAGTGACAGATTCGTTGCACCGACCTCTTCAGACATCCAGCCAGCGTCGTCTCGTCCCTCAACTCGAGACTGATGTCCAAGGTCTGATCAACGGCGGTGCTGACGCTGCCGCAGCGCTCACACTTTACGTCGCTCTGAATGGAGCCGGCAAAGGTCGAATGAGTGATACAGTTACAGGATATGTTCGTGGACCCTTTCGAAGTGCTGTGAATGAGGTTGATGACAGAGAGGAACAGTTCATGAGCATCATTTTGCGCATATCCCGCCAAGTCGGGCGCTTTCCTCCACGTTGTCGAGAGAAATGAGACAGGTCCGTATGGCTCTCGTTCGTCTGAATATATCTATGACTTTTATGAGTTCAAGGAGAGAAGACGCGCAAACTAGTTACTTCAGAGAAAAGCTTGTCCATCTCGCAGCAGCAACAGTCCTCAATCTTGCATTGCATCCGGTTGTGCTTGTCAGCAAGGAAGTAGTTCCGTATCAGCGGGTTGTGTGCAAGACATTGTAAGACGACGTTCAGGAAACACGTTTGTCCGAGGTTCAGAAGACCACGACGCGCTGTAGAGCTTACGTCATGCACGTAAGGAAGGTCAAGAAACAACATACCTTGGCAAGGAAGAGTAATTGCATTCTCGAACGCGGCCTGCTCCTCAGCAGACGGCCACCATTGCGTGAACGGTCCCCTCAATTTTTTGTGTACTGTTTTACAAGAGGATCAGAGCGGCAGTCCAGAGAAAAAGATAGAAGCCTTACCAAGAAATGGAGTTTCACGCTCTTCCGCTGCACTCGTGGCAGAGAGAAAAAGCTCATCGATCTTGGGATTGTACACAATATCGTCGCATTGATCGCAATGCACCTGTCCCGATTTGACGTCGACGCCTGGATAGCGTGAGGCAGGAGCCCTATCGGACGCGATAAGACCTACAGAAGCCATGTCCTGTGTCCGTAAGATGATCAAGGATGTGACTCGGCCAGCATCCGGTGTAGCCACAATCAAGGCAGACAAAGGGACGCGTCGGAAGTGCGCGACATTCGTACAGACTGCACGTTGGCAGCGATATCTACGCAAGTAGTCGCGAAATCAGTTGCAATGTTCAGTTGGAGGTGAATGGAATGCAAACCTTCCGCCGCTTCGGATGTAGGCGAGTAATGCCGTACAGATGCACGCCTGCAGCTACAATCTTCTTGTACCGCTTCTTCTTATCACTCGCATTCAAGAGATCGTCTATATGAGGGCAGGGAAACTGCCTTGCAGCTTGGTCGTCAGCCATTAGAGTCCGGTCCGACTGGTGCCGTGCTATAACGGGTTCATGTGTCAACGTAAGCAACTTGGCGACACAATCCGCGGCCTACGAGCTGTAGAAGGTGTCGGTTAGACGAGGAAATATGTCTGCAAGAACGAGACGCAGATGACCAGAGCAGAGGAAAGCAGAGCGCGAGTCGCGGTGACAATAGTAACGAAAGCAGAGGAGTTGTTTGGCCTTGCTTGTGGCGTCCTCTCAACATGAATCTGATACTTCGCGTTACTTCACAGCAAGGCAGGTTCATTCACCTGCTTCTCGGCTGACTTCTGACTGAAAATCAGAATACATTGACGCAGCATGGTTGACCCACAAATTCCTCGCCGACGCCGCTGTGTGGATCTTCATCGGATCTTTAGCTATCCATCAAACCGATTCGCTTGGGTGACATAAAAGATCTAGAAGTGTGTGTGGGTCTACAGCTTCATTCTTGTCTTCCTTCCACTCACCTCACCCACAACTGGCCTCTGCGAACGCTGTATTATGTGGTCATCTATCGTAGTCAATAGATGGCCACATAATATTCCCTTCGCAGGCGTTGTAGAACGCAGTGCAAGGCTCTTCTTCCTGGTGACTTTTCACGTTTCGTACCTTTCGATGACACGACTCACCATCTCTCAGCGCATGGCTCGGCGTTGGATTCACAAAGAGGCTGTGGTCATTTATCACTAACGTTACATCAGGCTGTATCTTCCAGGCTATTCGCGGCGTGTGTTTGCCACACTTGTACAGCTAGTCTCAACTTCGCTTCTCCCCGGACTCCTGGTACCCAAAGCTAATTGCGAAAGCCGGACTTTCACACCGTGACTCGCCAGTCATGAAGCCGACGAGCCATGCTGACCCACAGCCCCGCCATCGGCTGCTGACGACCTTCTTTGCGTCGCGTCAGTTGTCAAAGATGAGTACTCTACTCTGGTATCGATGAACAAGTATATTCCGCCACCTGTCTGCTGCTCTGTCTCATCACTCCATGTCAGCTCGTCCATGCTCTTCAATCCCAATACTTCGGCTCAATCAGTCGCACATCGATGGGCTGTCATGGCAAGTCAGTGCAAATCAGCTCTTGTACTACAGTTTAATCATGCTTGTCTTCCCATAGACGGTCTTGTCCTTGTCGAAGGAGAAGTCTACGGCAAGCCGATTGGCTACTCCGAGGGGGTCTTGCTTCTAGCGTCCACGACGCATGCTCCTCATCAATCATCACTATATGCCCGTCATCGTTTGACTGCGCTGATAGCTAAGCGTGGATGGATAGCCGAGGTATCATATTGGCATACGCGTTTGTTGTGAAGAAAGAAGACTTATACAGATTCCGATTTATCATTCAACGAGTAACTCCTTCATTAGTGAGACTTGAATGTACATCCGATAGTCTGCGCGGCCTGTCAAGTCAAACCATTTGAGCAATGCAACAATCCAGCGCGACCTGAGCGCGACATACACCATAGCGCGAAGTTGGGGTTAGGGTTTCGAATATTCTTCTCCTTCGACGTGATATCAAGCGGCGTTCGACATGCTTGAGGAGCAATACCAGCTGTCAATCTGTGATTGATTCTTCCTGTGCTTTTTGGCGCTTCTAGACTGCGACAGACATCAATCCCCGAGGGCATGGTCCGTCTCGGACTCCGCCTGAACTCTGGAGACTTTTCATGGTGGCTTCGACAGCCGAAACACAGCTTTGGGTCCTAAGATACTCCGAGGTACATGCGTCGTTAACTCCTCAAGATACTTACTTTCCTCCGAGGCCGGAATGTCTGGAAGTCCTATGTGGCGCAGAATCTCACCGCATGGGAATGAACATACGCCGCGGCGTTTCGCTTGTGTACTGGGATAGGGAAGCCTCTCCGTTTGTGCGGGTGTCGGACTGAATTTTGGAGAACCTCTGCAATTGAATCTGACGTCTTCGGAGCCTGAGGCGACTTTTCGAGAGTTCAGGCACGCTAGCACAGGTGAATCGGGTTGTGCTCTTTACTCAGATGTCGCCGCCTTCAGGCAATGGTCAACTCGGCCTCAAGTCACCGAATCTCAAGCTGGTTGACCTTCAAAATTCCTGGCCGCCTCTGAATCTATATCCCCACGATCTGTATGAACTCATCAGTACTTTGCATTGCAGTGCACTCGCTCATCACCTGCATAAATTCCATCGTCAAGTCGGAAGTTAGCAAGAAATCGTCGGGACTCAAGATCGCGGACTCAACTCAAGCGAGGTGGATTCGTTCTTCGTAACGGTGCTCCGTTCCAAGAACCCAATCCACAGTCAGTGAATCATCAAGCGGAATACCTATGCCTCCTCTACAGGGAATAACAGAGACGCTCCGGTGAGGACTAGCCTGACGAGGTGAAGAAGCACGATGAGTACTTCTGTCCGAGCGTCGAAGACGATGAAAATGGGTTGTCTTTGTTCTGAGGCATGATACACTGCCGTGATAGTATCACTTGTGCAGTCGCTGCTCCACCCCGCGGGTCCTGATGACGACACATCAAAACCACTGTGACCACTGAACTTCTAAAGCTGATAAGACAAGAAGGACGTCTTTATACAGAACAGCGTCGAAGAAGCTGAGCATTTTGCTTACAATAGGTCTTTCCCGTAGTGTGAGTAGGCCAAGAAAGAGATGCACTGCTTATTGCAGCAGGACATACATAGGCCGATGTCATGTTCGTCCCTGCAACTCCTTGCGATCGTACTCGTGAGCGCAGAGTCCCGCGATGAATGATCGTTATTCTCAGAATGAGGTCTTTTCCTTCTGTTCGAGCTTAATTCGGAGAGACCAGAGTTATCTTTCATGTTAGTGATACCGTCGCTCTGTAGATATAGTCATTGAGGAGTCGGATACTCCGTTAATCGAAGGACGTGTGGCGCAATTTCGCGAGAAACTGAACATTCTCGTCAACGTTCGAACGGCCTCATTGGTAATTACCGCAAGCATATTGAAGCACATTCGGTGCTAAATGCCCAAGGGAGGCTTGTTGGGGCAGCCTCAGAGGCGGCAGGCACGTGCCAGTACATGTCTTTACCTTGTCCATTATCCTCTACCAGCAGCATTCCTGGTCAACACTCTCCCTGCTCCGGGCACTCTCGCGTACAGACAGACCTGAGCCCAGGCTTTTGGTCATGGACCCGAACCATAGGCTAGACCGAGTGGAGGCGACAGTGGTGTTGGGGGATATCTCGCATATTGTTGCTGGTTTTTGCGAGATATGTTCTGGGCGGCGAGTGCCTGGTGAGATCTATCTTGGAAGGTCTGACTCACAGTGTTTGATGGACCTTTCCAATCATGACGACGTGGCGTGCTCCATGAGCCGAGGACTAGAGGTTCCGGCTGTACGCGATGGTCACGATACGCGATAACGAGCTGCAATCAAGGAGCCGTGAGCGCATGGAGGGAGAAACATTCGGTGAGTAGTTGACTGTGAGTTGGAGCGGGCTGACCTTTTTTTATGAGTTGTAGATGAGAAGACAATGGTATATGTACATGACACATGTACTATGGCGAGCGAAGTCTTGCACAAAGAACACACATGTCATACCACCCAAGGACGGACTGAGCACAACGTTTCGATACTTGTTGGCCTCCAATAACGCGCCATGGTCCCGACGTCCCGTAGCTTTACGTTATTCCCCACCCATCTCTTCGCCGCCACACAGTCATCTTGCCCGCAATCATCGTGACCTTCCACCTAGCAGCATGATGAGTGTATCGGTGAACGTTTGCATATGACTTGACCTGCCTCTCAAACATGGGACGAGGAATCGCAGTCGCCGATCCGGACTGCTTTCATCCGACTAGTACCTTTACACGAAAGCGAGTGACGACTTGTGCAGGCCATCATAGCCATCGTCAACGCATCGTCGGACGTGTATTCCTCTAGTCGTACTATTCGCGTCGCCGTATTGGACGGTTTGGGACCTACCTCGCACAACTCCTTCAAATGGCTCTCGTTTGGATTCAAGTTAGACATGCACAGATTACGCAGGCTGCGTGAGCTGGCGTCATCCGTCCAAGATTCCTGACTGGGGGGCCGTCACAGTGCAGGTGGGCCGTGGTAGTACTTGCAATAGTAATTAACTTCTCCAGAGTCGATACCACCAGGAGCTCGAAAAGCGCCTCAGACGCACTGCTACAGTACGTCACGCTGTCCGTAAACGTTCTTGTCCTATTGAATTAGTGGTGATCAATGCGGTTTACCACAGATAGAAATAGCGTTGTTCTCGAACTTTCATGAGCAAAGCATGAATTCTAGTGATCCCCTCCAAGGTGAGCCACGACGCGGTCCGAAGCACCACAAAGGGCTTGACTAAGGCTCAGGAGACCCCTATTATATCAGCAATGACCTCTCGCTCGAGCATATGAACGTACGAACGTGGGTGCCCCCCGACTACCACAATCAGTCGTTTTCCTCGCCGCCGAGCGGGGCGTACGAGGTCAGTGGAGAATGTGGACAGGTAACAGTAGCAAAAGATGATTTTGTGACACAGCCTAGCATGGACATGGACGTTACGGGAAACGTCATACCTGATATCATGCATTCTGCTTTTGATCCCGCTCACGACGCCCAGGAGGAGCGTCGGCGAGTGGCTCTCGCTGTACGTATCCAAGTCCGGCGTGTGTCACTGTTTAACTCATTTCTGGCAGCGTAACCACGCCTCATCGTCTGCCAGCACCGCAGTGTCGACGACTTTCCACCCCGATGCGCAGCTCATTCCGTCTGCGCAGCCAGACGTCGTCCTCATCTCGCTGGACAATATCCTCTTCCACGTGCATCATGCAGCTCTGACCAACTCATCCTCAAACAGATTTCACGGAATTCCACTCCAAACGGATAGCAACGGGACCTATGCGGTACAGGAATCAGCATCGGTGCTGAACATCATTCTTCACGCGATATACAACCTTCCTAGCGCCAAGTTTTCTCCCTCGTTCGAGACCCTTAGTTCCGCCATAGAGCAGATGCCTTCATATGGCTTGGAGCCCTCGCAACTCGTCTCTCGCTCCAGCCGATCGGATTTATTCTCCCAATTGCACGGGTACACTCCTCTATACCCTATGGACGTCTACACCCTCGCAGCGCGCTTTGGGCTGGAAGACTTGGCAGTAGCCGCCTCGGGTCATCTGCTTTCGTTCAAGCTCAACAAACTGACGGACGAGATGGTCGAAAGGATGGGCGCGAGGTATCTCAAGAGGCTCGTGTTCTTGCATCTGGAGCGGTTGAAGACGTTGAAAGATATCTTGAGGAAGGAGCCGGAGAGGAAATCCCATGAGGGTAGAGGTTGTACAGCGGGTGATCCGGCCCAGCTTGGGCGGGCTTGGGCATTGGCATCGGCGTATGTGGTGAATGATGCGCAACCAGGTATGTACGGGTGTACGGTGCGTTGCGTCGCGGTGGACATGGACGTAATTGATCCTTTGTTTTTCTGTAGATATGTCTCCGCATCTTCTGGTAGCGTCAATGAGGAGGTACGCGGACGAGGTGCCCTGCGCGACTTGCAAGCAGGCGTTTCGGGAGAACCTCTCAGAGGCAGCGGCGATGTGGTCTGCGGTCAATGTACTCTCTTTTCTTCGTCGGTTGTGTCGCCAACTCACTGTCTTCGTTTAGGCGACCATTTGATGGTCTGACAGTATTGCTTTCTTCCGGGTCTTGTGCTATCATCTTTTCTTGGGTTTTCGTGCTGCTGTGTTGGACTTTGTCTTGTTACAACCTACGCTGTCTGTATAGATACAAATTGGTTCGACTGTCGACATCCATACCGAAATCGTCGATCTCCTTTGGCTGCTTCAAAAGTACAGACTTGGCCAATCAGATCTCGGCGGAAAGCACTGTCAGTGTCACGACCTAAGTACGCTCACGTATACCAGAGAATTCGAACGTTCACTTGAAGAGGCCTCACGACTCTGGAGCGGTGGGACGAATGCAACGTTATCATGGATTCCATACTCAAGCATTCGAGCTTCAAGCTTCAAGCCTAAACCTCGACGGAGACTAACAATACACTCAAAGGTGCGGTATGTAGGAAGTCCAATCGATAGTTTGAAAGGTAGAGTCTGGGAGGTTGCGTAATGAAGCAAATGCCAGCGTTATCAGAATGACTCTGGCAAGAATATAGAGCATTGGAACCCAGAGGAAAGGTCTAGTGGGACGAAGAAGCCCGAAAAGACGACGACGATAGTACAACAGCGCAAGCAACATCATCGGAAGAGCCGTCACCAGGATAGCCGCCGACCGCCACAGAACACCCTCTATATGAGAAGGGAAAGTATCTCTCCAGGGAAGAAGATGTAGCCCTCCGAAAACGATGCCGAATATGCAGCCAACATAGCCTGTCGAAATTGCATCTCTGGTATCCTGGCCGCTTGCTGTCCAAAGTAGAGGAAGATCGTCATCATTCTGGCCACCATCGCTGAGGCCGAGGATCAAGCTGCCATGGATGTAGCGAGTTGCTGTGTCTATTCGCACCGATAGCCAAAATGGAGCAATTCGAATGATTCCGAGGAGGCTAGAAGGCAGACGATGACACGTCCTGTCGCCGGTGGCATGTAGTGGTGACTGACTCAATGGGGAGATATGAACTGGCATACCATCATCGAGGGAATCAACAGCTGCAGCGGCAGAAGAGGAGGTCGGGAATGATTCGAGATCTTCTTTGCAAGGGGCGAAGGCGGCACTGAGAGAGAAGACTGGGCCAGTTTCCACATCGCTAGTCGGGCGGGCTTCCCCTGTACTTTTCCCGGCAGAATCGGATTCTACAACCGCATCGGGTGAAGTGTGGTCATTTTTCGTATGTAGCGCTGACAAAGCTTGGAAGGAACCAGAGGGAGGTGAAACGTGTTGAGCCTGATGATTCTTCATTGCATCATGAGCATCAGGAAGCGCTGGGTACTGAGAGTGATGATTTGGCATGTTGCCAGTCAGAGACTCGACGAACTTGAACGCAGCGTAATATGCTTGGCTCGGGAATGATCCAAGATCCTCTTCGTCAGGAGTGGTGGCGGTTGTGGCGTGAATAGGTAGTGTGACCGTTTCCTCGAGGCAACCTATAGATCGAGGGGAGGATGGGATAGGCACCGCAAAGCTTGGACTTGCATGATCGGCGTTAGCGGCGTGTGCCCCAGGTGCTCCTGGTGCAACAAGGTTGACTCCGAGGCCGGTGTGTAGTAGTTTGTAAGGATAGGCCACATCCATTGGCTTGTACCACCAGACGGCATATATGGCTGCATTTAGGGACGCAAAGGCAATGGTCAAGACCTCCAGTTGCGCAATGTGAAGTCCACGAGCATGACGAATAATACATGCGATCACGAACCAAAGGGTCTGGAGGGTGACAAGGAGTTTGGCAACCCAGTCAGTCTTGCTTCGATCCTGCAATTCGCCCACCGTAGGCATGTCCTGCCATCGCACTCGGCAAAGCTTGTTTGGGGATTGAATGATTGTATCATCGCTGTCCACAAAGCCGCCCATTGCGAAGAAGAACCCGTGGGTCATTGTAGGGCACTTCACTGTAGAATGGGTCAACGGGTACACTCTGATTTCGGAACATGAGACTCACCCTTGCGCGCAACTATCCACTGGCGTAAAGCCCATATTAAGATGAGCTCGGGAGCGATGATCGCAACAGTAGCTAGTTTCAGACGCTGTAAAGTGACATGGAGGTCCCCCTTCTTCCTCATGTGTTTGCTAGGAACGTTGGGATGGATGGAGATCCATACGCAGGCAAAGATGGTCACTACGCAGCCCCAAATGATATCATATAAGGAGCGCGTGTTGTAAAGGTCAGCGTTGTTGGAGCACGAGACAGTAGTCGTGTTGAGGGGATGAGCGCGAGCACCGAGCTGTTGGACGACAAGAAGAGTCACAAGAGCTTGCGGCACCTGCCAAAGGTAGCGACAAAGAGACGCTTAGCGTTCACCATCCTACGACGACTAATACGGCACTCACGTTGCGAGACCTGAAGCTTGCGAGCGACATGACTATCAGAAGGGACAACAAGGACGTTCATATCATTTGTCAGAGTGCGAGAGAACCTCATCTAAGGCGATGTTCGAGTACGAATCGATGTCAATCCAAAAGTTCCCATGAAGACCGTGCGTCTTGATACCGGAATGCGACGCAGCCAGCGTGGAAGTGTTGGTTCGGATGCCAGTGCACATGCAGGAAGTACTTGGCCGCGGCAGATGTTGGGGCATGATGAGCTTTGTACATCGTAGGCAGTCAGAGAGGTCAATATCACCGCCCACAAGACGCAAGGAGCTACATGGTCTGCTATGTACCTGCTTGAAGGGATGATGGGAGAGATGACGGGAGCCTGAATCTAACTTAGCCTCATGGGCAAAGAGTGGGTTGCACAGCCACCCATTCCTTCCATTTAGCCGCCGCCGACGATGGCGGCAATATCGCCCACGAGACGGCTGCCCGCGTCGCTGGCCAGCCTATACCGACTGACGCTCCGGACGACGTCGGCCGCCGTTTTGCACGAAAGGCACGCGACTCGCAACCTGCGCCATCTCTGGCGGGTGCCATTTGAACAAGCCGCCGCCAAGCTTAGTATGCAATCCGAGGGCGACGCTGAGGCCAAGCGGGTCTGGATACGCGAATGGGAACAAAGAGGTGCGTTGTTCATGTTGCCCAGCATCGAGCGGCCACTGACTGCGCACAGTGGACCGTACGCTGGCGCTAATGTACAATGCCTCGCAGACCCGCGGCCTGTCGCACGACGCGACGCGCAATCTCGCGCGAGTCCTCTCGCTTTGGGTGTGGGACATGTCCCAGCACCGTCTTCCGTCGTGGCAGCCACAGCTCCAGGAGAACGCGAAGGAATACACCATTCCAGTTCCCCCTGATGGGCCGCCCACGAGGAAAAGAGAGATCGCCAGGCGACAGCAGGAATTTGCAGCGAGCAGAGCCATGGGGGCGCTCGGCATGGTCGTGAGACAGGCAGAAGCTAGGGGGGAGTTTGTTTTCGGGACGGCGAAATTAAAGAGAAGAGTGTACCAGTCAGAGTGAGCTATCCAGTCCTTGTCCAACTATTCCTGCTCATGTTCTTGTAGTAGTTGATGTTGGCGAAACCAACAATATGGTCCATTGTGACGAAATGGAGAATTCATTTACATACGCTCTGACCATCGTCAATCACACAAAGCTATCTCGCACGACCCTTAACACAATCTCGAAGCCGCCGGGTTTGCATGTCCGGATCTGCAGATGGCAATACTATGGTTTCCACTGGAGATTTTGGAACTGCAAGGAAGAATATCACTGGGTGTGGCGCTATATCCAGATTTCCAGTCAATCACTTTCTCAGAACGACTTTTGCACCAAGTAAGTAACTTCTTCGCGTTTTCACTGCTCTAGACTGTTAATGTAGCCCCACAATAGGTTTGAGCAAGCCCCCGAATCCTATGTGGGCAGAAAGGATTTGCGCTTCTGACCCTTTTTCTGACCCTGCATGCTGCAGTATTGCCAAAGTGGGCGTCGTGTAAAGGTCCCGACAGTCAATCGTCCCCCGGATGCACAAACAAAGACTTTACTTTAACGTCGACCTCACTCTTCTCACCCTCCATACCATCCGACACCCAACGATGCTGAACTGTCGCCGCTCTCGTTCTGAACGGGTCAAAGTCATAGAGGACGATTATTCCTCTGGGTCTTCCTCGTCGAGCGCGATTGGGTCTTCGACGACTGGGAAGTCGTCGCTCAACATCCACGAACCTCCCGTTCTCGAGACCGCCAAGACTCTCATGGACCAAATCCTCGCGTCGCCGAAATTTCCCTGTACTCGCCCTCGCCCGCCGAAGGCACTGCGCGGGCTCATGGACCGTGTAATGGGGAATCTTCCGGCGCCTGTGGCGAAACCACGCTTGCAACATCCCAGTCGAGCAGTTTCCGACGCGTTTTCGGGCAGTATTTTTACTGTTCGTCATTCGCTTTCGCATTACGAGATCGGTCGCGTCCTGGGAAGAGGTAGCTTTGGGGAAGTTCGACTTGGTGTGTTCCGACCTACCTATTCTCATCGCTGCACGCTAACACTCGTCACTTGCAGTGAAATCGAAGCTGAACAAGGGTTATTATGCTCTCAAGGCTCTCAACAAGAACAAGGTCGTGCGCCTGAGGCAGATAGATCATACGAACAGCGAGGCGGCCATCCTCAGGAATATCTCGTTCTCCTCGCCGTTCGTTGTGAACACCTACGCTGTGTTCCAGGACTCCACGAACCTTTATCTCCTCATGAACTTTGTTCCTGGCGGAGAACTTGTCCAGCTGTTGCGTCGCTTCGGAGTGCGTCTTTTCTCCCAACATTTCGCATTGATCTGACATATGTGTAGACCCTCTCTGATGATCAAGCGCGGTTCTACTGTGCGGAAGTTTTAATTGGCTTGAACTTCGTTCACCGCCTGGGTGTGCTTTATCGCGATCTCAAGCCCGAAAACGTCCTCATCGGGTATGATGGTCATGTTGTCCTCACCGACTTTGGGTTTGCGAAGACGACCGAATACACATACACGATGTGTGGGACTCCAGAGTACCTTGCGCCGGAGGTATGTGATTCTTACTTGTCGTGTTGTATCACCGGCTCAAATCTTCTTAGATTGTCCTCAACGAAGGATACACGCGGGCCGTAGACTACTACGCCTTGGGCATCCTGATCTTCGAGCTCCTCATTGGCAAGACGCCTTTCCACACACCTGGCCAGACCATCATGGATTTGTACACGCAGATTGTCAAAGGCTTCGATTACTTCGTCTGGCCCCCGACGACGAATATCACCTTTGAGGCGTTCGACCTCATTCGATCCCTCCTGCAACGTGACCCGTCCAGCCGCCTTGGGTCCCAACATCTTGATGCCCTGGAAATCATGGGCCATTCGTGGTTTCGCGCTGTCAACTGGACCGCCGTGGAGCAGAAGAGGGCGTTGCCGCCGTTTGTGCCGCAGCTGAATGGGGCGGGGGATGATAGTTGGTTCGCCCAGCACTCGGAGTCGTCGGAGGGTGAGGATGAGGGGAGTGATGATGGGACAGATCCGTGGGGGGAAAGGTTCCCTGGGTTTGACTATGTGAGTCCCGACTGGGTGTAGGGGCTTGTCTCGCTGGTTAATTGTTCTGCATTGGATCTCTATGGACTTCTCGCATTATTCTCGCATTTCCCGTTATCTCACGTTGTCTACTAGCTATCTGTTGTCTGTTGTTCGTCGCATTGTAATGTTCATTTAGATTGACTTTAGTAGACTCTCCCCCAAGTCAACGGTTGGTCATTTATTATGGTGCGTTTCAAACCCTTTTCACTTTGGAGACGTCGTAGCCAGATTGTTGTGCGAGCGATGCGCTCATTCGTTCGCTCAAGAGGGTGTCCTCGTGAGCTTCGACGCGACTTGCCGTGTCCTGACTCGTCTTGTGTATCTAATTGTGTATAGTGGTCTTACTTGTCCAGCCTCGAGGTCCGTATTCTCACCGCTAGTAGTGCGCAATAGCCTCTATCTTTAGTGGCAATGAATTGTGCTCTCTGCGGTGGGGAGCAGAAACCCCTGGAAACCTATGACTGAAGAATCCCGCGAGTCAACGACGTGCTCGAGCATTGCCTCTGAGTCTCAGCTCAGAGTACACCCAAGGCAGGTAAGGTGTGGCGTGATTTCCCACGTGGAGAGATTACGCCATTCCGCGAATCCAGAAAGAAGGCTTTCAACAGCCCACCATGATCAAGCGTGTAAACCTCTGGATACACATCATATGCACCAATCATCCTGAGTCTGCCGAAGAGGCGCGAACCCTCGCCATCAACTCTCGGCCAGATCTTAGTAATGTCGGCGCTTATAGAGTTTGGTGCTGAAATGAATATGGTAAGCTGGGCACAAATGTCACTCTGGTGTTTCGTTCTAGATCTCACTGCTTTTCTGTAGCTCTGCCGGGATTGCGATGCTGCCGATGCTGGCTTCACGGCAGGGCGTTCAAACCGCGACACACTCTAGTGTACCGTAACACGGCCCTGACTTGCTGCCAAACTCCAGACTCGGACATACGCCCAGGGACTGCCACGTTCATTCACACAACCGTGGTTCAATCTGGACAGAATCGGGCTTTCACCAGGTTGATTGCAATGGCAGAACACGGCCTGGAAACCAACAGAGGTGACAATGCTTGTGGCGCTGATCTGGTCTACGTATTGCCAATAGAAAAGTCGGGATCTCCGAAGATCAGCGGCCTTCAGATCCCGTCTGGGGAGATTCAAGCTATGCAAAGCACGTGGACTGTCTCGCCTGATAGGTGGACGTTCCGAAACAAATCACTTAATAGATTCAGCTTCCTCGTTCCTGCCATCACCACCTTTTCTCCCCCATTACGGTGAGGATGGCGTACGACGACCTGGAGCCCCCGCGCGCGTCCTACCTCCTGGACAACGACTCTTCGAACGCTTCCCAGGCATCTCCCACAACTTCAACTACCTTTCTTCCCAAGGCTGAACAGGACAATGTTGGGGACTCCGACCTGCAGTATGGGAACGTCAGGAAGCGGAGTTGGTTCAAGCGTCCGATTTACTTGCTCGCGGGTGCTGCCGTCTTGGTCGTTGTCGTTCTGGTTGTCATCTTGCCGGTGTATTTCACGGTGATCAAAAAGGACAATAACAAGGGCACTTCGTCGGACGCTTCAAGTGGCGGTAGTACCTCTGGAGGGGGGCATAGCTCTTCTGGCGGTGGCGGTAGCTCGGGGACGAACACCACGTCTGCTATAGCTATCACAGGCGGAGACGGATCTACTGTGACTATGGACAATGGGACCACGTTCACTTATGAGAACCAGTTTGGCGGATATTGTGAGTCCATTCGGTTTCCGCTTTCCATACTGCTTGGATTAACACTGATTATATTCTCTCAGGGTATTACGACGCATCTGACCCGTTCAACGACGGTGCTAAGCCCAATTCGTGGACACCTGCGCTAAACGAGACATGGACGTGGGGGAAAGACAGGGTATACGGGTAAGCTAGATGTTTCATGTACTCGGACAGCATCCATGGACCCGTGATTCTGTCTTGCAGCGTGAACCTCGGCGGATGGTTCGTTCTTGAGCCCTTCATCACGCCTGCGTTGTTCGACAAATACCCGACGGCTGTGGACGAGTGGACTTTCTCCGAGGCGATGGAAGATGGCGTTTTGGAAGACCATTACAACACATTCGTTGTACGTCTCTACCATCAGGATTCGCAATGTGAGATGCTCACTGGATTCTTTCTTCTAGACTGAGAAGGACTTCGCTGACATTGCTGGTGCGGGTCTCAACTACATTCGCTTGCCGATACCGTTTTGGGCTGTGGACAAGTGGCCTGGTGAACCGTTTCTGGAGAGGACTTGCTGGACGTATGTATCATTAAAAACATCCTCGGAGGTCTTTAATCATTGTCAACCTCAGGTACATTTTAAAAGCCCTTGGCTGGGCAAAGAAGTACGGTCTTCGCGTCAACCTCGATCTTCATACAATGCCGGGTTCTCAAAATGGTACATCACTTCTATTGACCAACGGGATACCGTTCTTGATTCGCCCTGTCAGGTTACAACCACTCCGGGAAATATGGCCAAGTCGACTTCATGTACGGGACCATGGGTCTAGCGAACGCACAGCGAGCGCTGAACTACATTCGCATTATAACCGAGTTCATCTCCCAGCCGGAATACGCCAACGTTGTTCAGATATTCGGAATCGTCAACGAGGCGCTTGTCTCACAGATTGGATTCGATCAAATGACATCGTGGTACAAGGAAGCGCACGATGTCATTCGCGGGATCACAGGCGTCGGAGAGGGCAAGGGGCCGTATATCTCTATACATGACGGCTTCATCGATTTGACTGAGTGGGACAACTTCCTTGCTGGGAGCGACCGTGTCATGCTCGATCGCCATCCGTATACCGCGTTCGATGGGGGTAGTTTCAGTGACCCCATCGCAACAGGCACTGGGGACGATGCAGGTGGCGTCTACGTCGCTGACGCTTGTGCATGGGGTGACGATATTGCGCGCATGTCCGGGACATTCGGTGTCACCTACGCTGGTGAATGGAGCAACGGATGGAATGACTGCGGAGTGTACTTGAAGGGTATTCCTGGGAGCCATACCTTTGGTGGGGACTGCTCGACGTGGCAAGACGCGTCAACGTGGACCGCGCCGATGAAGGCTGGTGTTGGGGCATTCAACGCCGCCCAGATGGACGCGCTGCAGGATTGGTTCTTTTGGACGTGGAAGATCGCGGCAGACTCTACTGGGGTTGTGGGCAGTCCTTTGTGGTCGTATCAGCTTGGCTTGGAGGGTGGCTGGATTCTCAAGGACCCGAGGCAGGCCACCGGCAAGTGCACGGGGCTGTCAACGTTCAGTGGTGACTATGAGCCGTACATGACTGGAGGTGGTGATGGGACGATTACCGGGTCGTTTGACGCGTACCCTCCTGCGACGATCAGTGGGGACCTTGCGGACATGGCTGCGACTACGATGCCGGTGTACACCGCGACGGGAACGGTCAATACCCTCCCTGGGCCCACCATAACTGGCTTCACGGTCAATGGCTGGTTCGACGCAGGTGATACTGCGCAGGCACCAGCGACACTTCCTGGGTGTGTGTACCCTGACGCATGGGATGCTACTGCAGCTCCCGTTCCTACTGGCTGTAGTGCAGCTGCATCTGTCATTACACCGGCGGCAACATAGGACTTGTCAATTGGACTTTAGCTATTGCTACACACACTCGTTTCGAACAATCGTCTATATCTTACCACATCGACTTATTTGCTTCATGTACGCTTGCTTTCGGTTGCTGTTCTGGGTTTTTGGTAAATTATCTTGTGGACTTTGACTACATATCGTCCTAACGCAGTCCTAACGCGAAGCTTGAAACGGAGAGTCGCCAGATAAGGAATGCCAAGCTGATCATGACGCAGAGCCGGGTCGGGTCCATCACCTTGGTTCTCGCCGTCATGTCCATGCTGGAAAAGTTCAAGAAGGGCGCGCAGAAGGCGGGCATGCAGGCGACGGCCTTTGCACAGACGAGCTCGGTGAAGATTGCGAGTGGGTCCAGGGACTTTGCCCAAGGATTCAGCCTTCCGGGCGAGGCAGAGAAGGCGGCCAAGATCCTTGACAGCTTTCTTGGTGCGCCACCATCTGTTGGCTCTCTATTCCTGCTCATTGTATGCTGCAGCCGACCCAGAGCGCCCAGAGTCAGCGCTGAACGCCATCCCAAAGGCCGTTCTGCAGCGAGCTCGAGGTGATTCTCATCGCCGCTTCCTATGCCTTTACACGATCTCAACGCAACTACAGGCCTCGCCATCTTCCAGGTCCTCAAAGCTGGATTCGTCTTCTCGGGCAAGGCTGGCTCGGGCATCGTCATCGCTCGCCTCCCTGATGGATCCTGGTCAGCCCCATCATGCATTGCTACCGGCGGACTCGGCTGGGGCCTCCAGATAGGCGCCGACATCACCGACTTTGTCGTCGTGCTCAACAGCGAAGACGCAGTGCGCGCGTTCTCTCTTGGCGGCAATGTCACCATCGGCGGAAACATCAGCGCCAGCGCCGGCCCCATTGGAACTGGTGGCAGTGTACAGGCGTCCTTGGCACACCCGGCGCCCATGTTCTCGTATTCCAAGTCGAAGGGTACGTTGTCTTGTGCCCTTGCGGCTATCCAGCTAATGTGTTGATGATGTCAGGTCTCTTTGCTGGACTGTCTTTGGAGGGTACCGCACTCATTGAGCGCAAGGATGCCAATAAGGAATTCTACGGCTCTCCCGTTCCCGCGCGCGACATCCTTGGCGGACGCGTACCCCCTCCCGAAGTTGCCTCCAAGCTCTACGAGATCATCGAGGCCGCAGAAGGACTCGACGAGTCTGGCCTCCCAGAATCTGCCTACGTTCCCACCGCCTCGGGTGACCATATCCAGATGAACGCCGGAAACCACACAGTCTTTGATGCAGATGGCCACTAAATTTCGAGTCAACCATTTCCTCAGGTCCATATTGAATGTCGATGTTGTTAGCATCGTTCAGACCGGCAGACATCCTACTGATAACATTAACACCATCACGATTGCCCACATACGTCTTTCTCCCACTCAATCTAGTGTAACTCGTTTACTTGACTCAACATCTCATGTACTTTTGCGCAGAAATAGGATCATCCATCGGAAATCTAGTTGACAGAGAATTCATTTGCCCTCCCGTCACATTCAAGAGGTCGGAGTGCAGAAGTGCAGCCGGAGGATGCATTCATCAGACACCTGGTCGACATCGATTCGTCGTCTCGTCTCATATGAGAGAAAAGATATCTAATCAGAGTGCAGACGTGCACCACAGACTGGAAGGATTGGTCGGCCTTTCGCAGAACCAGCTGTACTGAGTAACAAATATCTTAGCTGCCGTGATAGTTTCAATGGCAAGCAACATTGCCTTCGACAGATAGCTCGCGGTAGAGTGAATCAAATGCAAGTCGTCGTTGTGCTTTGAGTGCAGCTGAACACTGACGAGTAACATTCATCTTCAGCTTGTTTTTGTGCTCGAGTTCGGACTGATAGGCATGCGATATAATACAAAGTTATACAGATTGGATGTCTTGTACAGGTCCACGCTACGTGATCAGGTATTGGTATCTGAGCGCTGTAAGCGACAAGAGATGTGGTAGACAGCAAGACACCTCACCTGAAGCTGGCTGATTGCTTATGTGTCGAGGGAAGCACGCCTGTTGGGGTGCGCGACCTCTCTCGCTTCCTGGATATCCATGTGGCCGTCAAGCATCTTCTGGCCAGCGTCTTTCAATTCAGGCTTCTTCAAAATCTGCCAAAGGAATTAGGCCGAGGTCAGAGGTACGGAAATGAATCAAAACGCACCGTGCCTCGCGTCTTCAAAGCAGCTGCAACAACGCGCTCCTTGAAAGGGGCTTTGGGTTGCTGTGGCCCGGGCACCTCGACGACGCGTATGGGGACTCCGTCCGGGCCAGTCTGATGATGTTCGCTGTACCGACGAGCCTTTCCGCTGCCAGTTTGAGTAGCTCCTGCTCATCATGAATACACGGCCGTAGCATACAGGCTAGACAGACGCACCTTGTTGCGGCGGTGTGACCACTCTTGTTGGTTGCGCACCAGCGAGCTCAGACGGCATGGCGGGACCGTTGCGGTCCTTGAAGTCGACTGAGTGACGGTGGCCAGCAGAGCGGGAGGCAGTTTCTGGGGATATTGAGGAGGCCATTTCGTGGTGGGTAGAATATGTGATTGATTGTTGAACGGAAAGTCAGAGGGGCGACGAGCATATACTTATAGGCTGCGGTGCGCCACATAACCCCACGCACGTCACCATGACATCACAAGGAGACGTTACGCCCCTTCGCCTACTGTGTCGCCGCTTTACTGAAGCTTTGTGTACAGTACTGCGCATTGTTAGGACGTTAGAAAGGACTTCAGACAACAGACCTTTACTTGAGAGATGTTCAACTACATTTTACATTACAGTGCAACGCACGAAAGACAACAGCTAATCAACAGACAATGCGACATAACCACAGATGTGATGATGATGCGAGAAACAATTAACCAAGGGGACAAGCCCCTACTGTAACATAGTCTGAAGGGGCTTGTCTGAAGGGGCTTGTCTGTATAGGGCCCTACACCAAGTCGGGACTCAGATACTAGTAGTCAAACCCAGGGAACCTATATTTCGTAGAAATAATACCAACCGTTGACTCGGGGGGAGTCTCTTCAGATTAATCTAAATACACATTACAATGCAACGAACAACAGACAACAGATAGCTAGTAGACAACGTGAGATAACGGGAAATGCGACGATAATGCGAGAAGTCCGTAGAAGTCCAATGCATAACAATTAACCAAGAAGACAAGCCCCTACACCCAGTCGGGGCTCACATAGTCAAACCCAGGGAACCTATCCCCCCACGGATCTGTCCCATCATCACTGCCCTCATCCTCACCCTCCGACGACTCCGAGTGCTGGGCGAACCAGCTATCGTCCCCCGCCCCATTCAGCTGCGGCACAAACGGTGGCAACGCCCTCTTCTGCTCCACGGCCCTCCAGTTCACAGCGCGAAACCATGGATGGCCCATGATCTCCAAAGCACCGAGATGCTGGGACCCAAGGCGGCTCGACGGGTCACGTTGCAGGAGGGATCGAATGAGATCAAACGCCTCGAAGGTGATATTCGTCGTCGGGGGCCAGACGAAGTAATCGAACCCCTTGACAATCTGCGTGTACAGATCCATGATGGTCTGGCCAGGTGTGTGGAAGGGCGTCTTGCCAATGAGGAGCTCGAAGGTCAGGATGCCAAAGGCGTAGTAATCCACGGCCCGCGTGTATCCTTCGTTGAGGATGATCTAAGGAGAATGTGAGGGAATGATACAACAAGAAAAATCAGATTCATATACCTCCGGCGCAAGGTACTCTGGAGTCCCACACATCGTATAGGTGTATTCGGTCGTCTTCGCAAACCCAAAGTCGGTGAGGACAACATGGCCATCATACCCAATGAGGACGTTCTCGGGCTTGAGATCGCGGTAAAGCACACCCAGGCGGTGAACGAAGTTCAAGCCAAGTAAAACTTCCGCACCGTAGAACCGCGCTTGATCATCAGAGAGGGTCTACACATATGTCAGATCAATGCGAAATGTTGGGAGAAAAGACGCACTCCGAAGCGACGCAAAAGCTGGACAAGTTCTCCGCCAGGAACAAAGTTCATGAGGAGATAAAGATTCGTAGCATCCTGGAACACAGCGTAGGTGTTCACGACGAACGGCGAGGAGAACGAGATATTCCTGAGGATGGCCGCCTCGCTGTTCGTATGATCTATCTGCCTCAGGCGCACGACCTTGTTCTTGTTGAGAGCCTTGAGAGCATAATAACCCTTGTCCAGCTTCGATTTCACTGCAAGTGACGAGTGTTAGCGTGCAGCGATGAGAATAGGTAGGTCGGAACACACCAAGTCGAACTTCCCCAAAGCTACCTCTTCCCAGGACGCGACCGACCTCGTAATGAGAAAGCGAATGCCGAGCAGCAGGAATATTGCCCGAAATCGCGTCGGAAACTGCTCGACTGGGATGTTGCAGGCGGGGTTTCGCCACTGGCGCCGGAAGATGCCCCATTACACGGTCCATGAGCCCGCGCAATGGGCGGGGGCGAGTACTGGGAAATTTCGGCGACGCGAGGATTTGGTCCATGAGAGTCTTGGCGGTCTCGACAACGGGAGGTTCGTGGATGTTGAGCGACGACTCCCCAGTCGTCGAGGACCCAATCGCGCTCGACGAGGAGGACCCAGACGAGAAATCGTCCTCCATGACTTTGACCCGTTCAGAGCGAGAGCGGCGGCAGTTCAGCATCGTAAGGTGTCGGAAGGGTATGGAGGGTGAGAAGAGTGAGGTCGACGTTAGAGTAAAGTCTTTGTTTGTGCATCCGGGGTGAACGATTGACCTCGCGGGACCTTTACACGACGCCCACTTTGGCAATACTGCAGCACTCAGGGTCAGAAAAAGGGTCACAGAAGCGCAAATCCTTTCTGCCCACATAGGATTCGGGGGCTTGCTCAAACCTATTGTGGGGCTACATTAACAATCAAGAGCAGTGAAAACGCGAAGAAATTACTTACTTGGTGCAAAAGTCGTTCTGAGAAAGTAATTGACTGGAGATCTGGATATAGCGCCACACCCAGTGATATTCTTCCTTGCAGTCCGCAGTCCCAAGAACTCCAGTGGAAACCATAGTATTGCCATCTGCAGATCCGGACATGCAAACCCGGCGGCTTCGAGATTGTGTTAAGGGTCGTGCGAGATAGCTATGGTCCGAGCGTATGTAAATGAATTCTCCATTTCGTCACAATGGGCCATAGTGTTGGTTTCGCCAACATCAACTACTACAAAAACATGAGCAGGAACAGCTTGACAAGGATTTGATAGCTTACTCTGTCTGGTACACTCTTCTCCTCAATTTCGCCGTCCCAAAGACAAACTTCCCCCTAGCTTCTGCCTGTCTCACAACCATGCCGAGCGCCCCCATCGCTCTGCTGGCTGCAAATTCCTGCTGACGCCTGGCGATCTCTCTTTTCCTCGTGGGCGGCCCAGTAGGAGGATCCGGTATCTTGTATTCCTTCGCGTTCTCCTGGAGCTGTGGCTGCCACGACGGAAGACGGTGCTGAGACATGTCCCACACCCAGAGCGAGAGGACTCGCGCGAGGTTGCGCGTCACGTCGTGCGACAGGCCGCGGGTCTGCGAGGCGTTGTACATCAGCGCGAGCGTACGGTCCACTGTGCGCACGCAGTCAGTGGCCGCTCGGTGCTGGGCGACATGAACAGCGCACCTCTTTGTTCCCATTCGCGTATCCAGACCTGCTTGGCTTCGGCGTCGCCCTCGGATTGCATGAGCTGCGCGGCGGCTTGTTCGAATGGCACCCGCCAGAGATGGCGCAAGTTGCGGGTCGCGTGCCTTTCGTGCAGAACGGCGGCCGACGTCGTCCGGAGCGTCAGTCGGTATAGGCTGGCCAACGAGGCGGGCAGCCGTCTCGTGGGCGCTACTGCCGCCATCATCGTCGGCAAGAAGGAATGAATGGGTGGCTGTGCAGTTCCTTCCCAAGCTAAGGGACCCAAGTAAGTTAGAGTTATCGCAAACGATCACTTGCTCTCAGCTAGCCAAGTCTTAGTAAATCACAGTCTTGTGGGCTATTGACCGCCTGATCCGGCTCCGAGGCTGACTTGTCTGTATCTTGTCCATTCTTGATTAGACGCCACACAACTCTGCCCGATGATGCTGATGATGACGGGAAGAGCCAAACACAGCTTGCACTCGTAAGGGGCTGGGTAAGCAGCGACATGAGCCGCCCGTGCTCGAACTGCGTGTCTCGGATGTTGTTACTGGATTCCATCTCTTGGAACTCTCGACGACCAACCTCCGATCCCGCAGATTTATCTGTAGCCCAGTGTTACTGTCTCTCCAGACTCGCCTTTGCCCCAGCTCTGGATCTCCTGACGAGAACGAGAGGGTGCGTTTCCTATCCCAAAATGTTACAGTCACTAAACGGCTCTCGCCAGCTTACATAGCTCGAGATACCTCGAGATCTGCATGGCTCCCTATGGATTCCTTCGTCCATTCATGCAAGAACTCGTGGATCTTTGCACGCATGTCGTCGCAGACCTCGAGTGCTTCTACAGAATTGACACGGCGAGTATCACAGCACAGTCGCCTCCGCCTTTACGGAGGCACCGGGACATTCCCCTTGAAATCATGCATAGAATCTTTGAATTGACCTACGCGGACGACCTCCCCTTCACCCACACAATCGGCGAGCCTACCGCACCCCATCCCCTCTCCGTGCCACTCGCCGTTCGCCAAATCTCCTTGGTCTGCCACGAATGGAAGGCCGTTCTCGGCGGATGGCCCCCTCTCTGGTCTGATGTTCGCATTATTTTGAGCAGATATATCACTCTGCGAGATGTGGAACAGCTTCGCCATCTACTTAGACGTTCCGGGGAATGTTCCCTCACCGTCAACATCTCGGTTGAAGATCAACACTCAGATCTTGCCAGTTCGTTTTTGCAATCAGACAACGAATGCAGATCTGAGTCACGGCTGATCATCAACGAGATGCTCTCCGTGCTGTTTGCATCATCATTTCGCTGGAAAGCGTTGGCCGTAGAATCGTCGTGTCTCGAAATAGTGCAAGGCAGGCTACTCTCCATCCGGAAGTGGCCCCGCCTCTGTTCTCTGCGAATCTCGACCCCCCAATTTCGGCCGTTATCGAGCTTCAGCCTACCATGGAGACAACTCCATACTCTCCAATTTGCCAACCTGCGCCTTGACAGAGACACCTATCCATACGTCGCCTCCGCCATCCTTGATTCCTCTTCCTTGCGCTGCTTAGAGATAGACACGGAATATCCTGCGTGGTTTGAGATACCTTCAGAGACACTCGTCAACACCTCCCTCACCCATCTGACCGTCCTCTCACGCGCGGCCCTCCTCCAGGTTCTAGAAACACCCTCCCTGGTATCATTAAACATATCGACTACCTATCATCCCACCTCGAACCTCACCCTCACGGGCTTCCTCCTGCGTTCCAACGCACCCATCACGGTCTTGACTATATCGCAGAAGACGCTCCCAATTATTCTCAACTGTCTAGACGCCGCTACGGGGCTTCACGCTCTCGAACACCTCTCCGTCACCATCGCCCCCTACGATCAAGGCATGTCCTCCACCGCCTTCAATGACTCTCTCTACGCGCTGGTGTCTGTCCTTCCCCATTCACACCTCGTACCCTCTTTGCGTGAGCTGCGCTTGACGGCATTGATCAGTACGCCATGCGTTACACAACCTCAGATTCGCAGCGTCGACGCTATCGCCAACGGTCTGCGTGTTCGTCCGAATCTGGATTTTGTCGGCGTGTATTGCAATACAGAGAAAGAGGGACTTTTGAAGAAGTTGCCGACTCTTGCGGAGGCACTGTCGCCATCCAGTGCTTTAGACGAACTTATGATGCTGCGAGGACATAGGGTGGACATCATCAGTTGTGGTAATTAATATTATCATGCCACCGCTTAGAGTCCACGCTGACTATGCTTCAGGCCAGGATCTTCTTGCCTAGTATGTTGACTATTCGATGCTACGAACTCGGAGATACATTATTAGAGGCGGTATAGCCATTTAGAACCGCATAGAACATACTACTCCCCATAATCAGTTACAGCTTCGCTCTTTCCGGAAGGTCGGCTACTCTTATCACGACCTTTCCAACGTGTGCTTGTGATTGGAGATACGCATACGCCTCGATAGCTTGATCAAATGAGAATACTTTGTCGATTACAGGTCGGGTTGCTTCTGCGTTAGCTTCCAACATCCTGTTCATATCTTTGAACCTTTTCAAATTCAATCAGCATTCCGTCGTCATGAAAAAGCAATGGGACGTACTGTGCAACAGATCCAACAATGATCCCTCGTAAACTGGAAGCCTTGAAGACCGATCGACTGATAACGCTCGAAAGAGGCGTGTTGGTCTGTTACTCCGCTATCAGAACACGCGAAGATTATACAGGCATCGAAGCAAACCTGAGCCAAGAACCCAATGAGGTGGATGTAGCCACCATAGCGTACAGCCTTCATCGACTTCTCCAGGGTTCCGGGGCCGCCAACTTCGAGTATATGATCAACGCCACGTCCATTTGTCACGTTCAGGACTTCCTCGTCCCATTCTAGGGTGTCTTTGTAGTTGATCAGGTGCGTTGCGCCTAGCTTCTTGGCGATTTGGAGCTTAGCGTCCGAGGATGAAGTGACGATGACGGTCGCGCCCGATGCGACGGCGAATTGTAAGCCAAAGCTGGTGCGGTGCGGTGATGGGATGAGCGGATAGAGATACTTATGTCCGGGGAGGGGCTTGGGACGTACATGGAAACTCCGCCGGTCCCTAGGACAAGGACAGTGTCGCCTGCTTTGATCTTGACTGGACCATTAAGAGCGCTATAGGCCGTCACAGCGGCGCAGCTGCAAGGAAACAATCAAGATGGAGGACAGGACAGCAGGTTTGAGGACCCACGGTAGAGTTGATGCCTCTTCATAGGATAAATGCTGAGGTACAGCGACGAGTGACTAGCCAAAGCGCCGATTACCAAACTCGTATCATGCACGAACACCAGACCTACGTGAGCGGGGAACGTTCGATATTGGGTAAGGACACCATGACAGAAGCCGCCCAGAGCTGTGAGGCCAATGGCCGGTGTGATATCCCCGTAGATGTGGTCGAGGGCGAAGTTGGCGCAGACGCGGTCACCGACCTCCCATCCGGTCACAGCTTCCCCTAGAGCAAGAATCTCCCCAGCCATGTCCGAACATGGAACGAGGTTATCTGGAGAGCTGCGTTGACAGCTTTGAGTCGATATCTTGGATGTTATAAATCAGTCGACGTACGGAACCTTCCCACCATAAGCTTGGTTCGCTAACATGATGTCGCGAAACTGGAATCAATATCATCATGAGCAGAACGCGACGAACTACACGGCAAGAGGCACAGACTTGCAAAGAGACGGCATGTGTCTTGACCAGTACTTCCATGGCCTTTACTGGAGGGATGGGAGCGTCTCTTTGGGTCAGGTCGTGGATTGAGCCACGCTGGGAATCACAACTCAGCATGAGTATCGCTAGTCATGACTTGGAGCAGGCAGAGACCTTGGGGAAATACCACTGGCGAGTCGTAGCTGATGAAGACATGATCGTTCTGACAAAGTGGGTTGGGGCACGTCGAAGTCGCGAGAAAGACATTGGCGTTACATACTGTTTAGCGACTTGTAAGCCACGGCCCGTGGGTAACTGTGATGTATCCGGCTATCATTCGATGCCGGTGGACTGACCGTTCTCTTCTGACGGTCATGGGTGAATTCGCTGAACGTTGGCTGACGTACTCCATGAGCGTCTGTGATATTCGAGGACGGTCTGTATACATGGGACATGTGAGGGCTTGAGTTCAACCCCATGACAGCTTTCCCATCGCAATCCAGACATTCATGACCCTGACAGTACTTACATACCCTAGCCGGGTGAAGCTCTACCGTCTCGCAACAGTCTTCTTGCTCGATCCCGTCACCTGTATTCATGTATCGTCGTGAGTACATCGTAGCTCTGCTTTGCCATCGGGATCTCACTGTCCGACGCAAAGGCCTGCCTAGGTCATATGCATGCAAATATTGCGGGCTATACCCACCCTCCGTGCAGTACAGAAAGATAGACATCCCATCGCCCTATCAATCATACTTCGGAACCACCCTCCTACATGATGAGAGCTCGTCCAGGCAGCTACAGAACGAAGTTGAGGACTACTTGAAGGACCTCGACCAGGAGTTGGAGGACTTGAATGACCACATCGCTACCATGGAACAGGCTGTCGTCACCCTGCGCAAAGAAAGAGGCGAAGCCCGGCGCTTTCGCGATGCTCATGTAGATATCCTACCACCTGAAGCTACCGCTCCACAGATCTCATTGAACCATGGCACGCTGGCTATCAACGCCCTTCCCACTGAGATCCTGATCACCATATTCCATGACACGTTTCGGAAGCCCTACAATGTCTACGACACCCACCAGGGCCCGTGGCTACTCGCACGGGTATGCGCGCGATGGAGATCCATTACACACTCTACGCCGTCACTATGGACGACCTTCGCCTTTGGGCATTCGCGAAGAATTCGAGAAGTTCCCCCGAATGCAGATACTCAAGAGGCGATCATGCGCCAGGTTCTCTGTTATGCAGGACCAACTGCCCCGTTAGAGATCGAGTATGGTCGTCAATCAGTGGGCGGCTCACCCGTGGCGTCGTCCCCTTGCACCATGCTGGTGAATGATCAATCGTTCCGTTGGCATAGTGTCTCTTTCCGAACCTCCCCGCCCACGTCGATTGACAAGGTTTTCCCGCTACTCGAGACTCTAAATCTATGGTCTGGTCACGACCCAGCGTTATCCCAGACGCTCTCCTTATTCAAGAATGCTCCTTCCTTGAAGCGTTTGTCTATTGCTCACTGTCTCTCATCAAGTGATACTCGTGCCTTCCAGTCTTTCCCATGGAACCAGCTCTCACATTTGACAATCTCGACAACCTGCATGCCGACATTGTTGTCTCTCCTTCCTCATGTCAAGAGCCTCGTCTCCCTCACGGTCAGCTACGACGAGTGGGAAGCCCATCATGCTGATGGTGACGTCGTTATCACCCTTCCACTGCTTCAAACTCTCAATCTCCCGTCGGCCACGTTTCTTCGACACCTTATCGTCCCATCGCTCCGCTCCCTGAAGTTGAAGAGTGAAAATGACACCCAGCCGCCCGCTCCCGAAACGTCACCAGACGAAGTGCTGGTATTCCTGCAACAGTCGCTCTGTACCATCTCAACACTTGACTTGACGCTATTTTACACACCCGCCTTCCTACATTCACTTTCCCTACATACCAGACACTTTGCCATTGGATGCTCGAACATCGTTACTCGTGGGACGGCGGTCAACCTCTTGAACTTTGTGGCAGCGTCGAGCGACCTCATGCCGTACATGACAAGCTTCACACTGGAATTTGCTCAAACCTTTCGCATCTTGCTTTGGTGCCTGCCTATGCAAGAAAGTATCGTAAGGTTCATCAAATCTCGGTGGAACGCTAACTCAGGAATGGTTCTGGAGCGCGTTGAGATCAAGTGCGGCACTCAGACATTGTTCGACGACATTGAGTCACTGAGCTCCAACACATTCGATGTTAATGAAAGCGGTGTATTCCTTGAGCGTCTACGAGCATTCAAAGACAACGGCTTGAATGTTCGTGTCTACGCGACTTGTAAGTGCTTCCCAACTTTGTCCTCTATCACTGCGGCTTGCTCAGTGTCTCCCCATAGCTGAAGATTCCCGTGCACAATACTTGTAATCATCGACATGACTTTATGGTTGTCTAAGGCCATCATCAGTCTACATGTATGCCTCCATGCCCTTCTGAGTCTCCAGCTATCTCATGCTCTCTGCTCGGATGTATCCACCCCTCTAGAGCTGTGTTGTCCGTCGAATCGATATCATGCTGATACGTGAAAAGGCGATTGGACTCGAGGAGTCAAGCCGGGCCAACGAGGGTGACACAGGCTAAAGCCGACCCTATATAGCCTTACAATTTGCTTCAGCTTGATCACAGTGAAAAGAAACATAGTAGTAGACCCAGTAGTGAGTATGAGCAAAGGCAATCCTGACAATCACTGCCTCGATGATGATCAACAAATGGTGTCAGTCACCTATGTTTCGATCTGCTCAGTTTCCAAGTGCCTAGCTCTGAGCTAAGACACTGTGCAGCCCGATGGCAAGTCTTGGAATTTATTATTTGCTCAAGCCTCCCCAATCTCAGCGACAACTGATTGATTATCAAGTTCTGTCCTGACTCCTCCCTTTGAATAACATGGACGTTGAAAGTCAACGAGACAGGTCTGCAGTTGGAGATCTGGCATGAAGGCGCTCGAATATCAGAGTCCAGGCGTTGGTGAGGTCTCCATTGCCACATTTCTCAGCTCAATGCTCAGCGCTCAGCGCTGAGTACGGAGTGCTCAGACTGTCAAAGGTCAAAACTCAAGACTCAACAGTCAGGCTAGTCAGGACTCAGAGTCTCAGGACTTCCGACTGAGGACTCTGAGACATAGGGTCGTGGGGGAAACCTATGTTTCCCCCCGAAAACAGTTTGACACGGTAATTAACCGGTTTGGAACCGGTTCCAAAACTCGGGAAGGCGGGAGGGTAGGTTCGGAACCTATCACATGATAATTCCACGTGATGAGCCACCGACAGATATGAGAGTTGTATGTGGCGCGGAATGTGAAGTATGAAGAACCTATAAGCTGTCCGAGTGAATACAAACTACTACAAAAGCTTCTAAAGGCGCCATGGAAGCAGAAAAGTGGAAAAACAAAGCTTTTGAGGACATCTTATGGCTGCTAGACCATGGCGGGACAAGCGGCGGGAGGCGGGCGGCCACATCACGTGGAAATAGCACGTGCCGGTTCCGAACAGGTTCCAAACCGGTTCCAAACCAGGCGGGGCAGCGGGGTCGGTACCAAACAGGTATGGTACCAGGACCCGTGTTTATACCTATTACCGCAAAAGGTCTGATCAAAAATCCGGACAAATGGATCTCAAAAATTCGTCAATGTTAGATCAAAAATCCGGACATCCATACTTGCCTCAGCGCCATGTCGGGTCAGGAATCCGGACAAAGGGTCGTAGGCCTTGGAGGCGTCATTGTATGTCAGATCGAGAATCCGGACAAAGCAGGTCCACCGTGCACGTGGAGTGCATTGTAGGATACAGCCCTATAATAATACAGCCATTGTAGTGCCATTGTCCGCCATACTTGTAGTCAGTTCTCAGTCTGTATTTGTTTATGGGTGTGTATTCAATATAATGAGAATCTTTTCTGGTCATTGGTGCCTACTATTGCCCATTTTTCCTACGATACACTACTGTAAAATTGTGCCAAAGGCAGGACTAACATAGATGTATATGAGCTTGAGGAACACGACGATGTCTCCTCGTAATGCTGTACTTATAGCCTCTATATGTAGCGAACTAGTCAATCATGTATCAAGTACGGCCAAAAACCTGAAAATACCGTGTGGCGCAAAAAAATGAGGTCAGATCAAAAATCCGGACAAATTTGTCGCACTGAAATTTTCGACCGAAGTCTGATCAGAAATCCGGACAAACAGGTCTCGACGCTGTCAAGCCAAAATCCGGACAAATTGATTCTGGAGGCAGATTTTCGGATCTGACCTCTGTGGGTATAAACACGGGTCCTATGGTACCGCCTCGGGAGGTTTACCCCACGGCCCTACTGAGAGTCTGAGACAGTCAGACTTCCGTGACGGTTGGATAGCGCAAAATGCAAAACATTGACCACCGCAGGACTCGAACCTACAACCTTTTGGTGCCATTTAGCAATCGAAGCCAAACACGCTACCATTGCGCCAGGTAGCCATGTTTCGGAGTGCAGCGCCTGCACACTGGATCACAGAAGAGGTGTCGTTCCTTACAACAACCAAGTAAGTTGTAGACAGGTTGTAGAAAAGGACTACATGCCTTGGGTGAGTTGTTTACGCAGATTCAGGCGGTAGAAAGGACGTAGATGAACATCGTACTTACTGTTCATGATACTTGAACTTGGGGAGTCACGATGTCAAAACGTGACATGATCCCTTCTTCCCGACGTCCATCTGCGGTACACCACAGACACGTTACTCGTCATAAGAAAACATGCAAAGGCCTGACTAGCAGCAGAGAGGCTCGACCGGAACGAGGCGTCGATCTGAACACGTTTTCGCCGGTGAACAGCCAGGGTAGGTGGATCCATGAGCCTCGAGCGTGTCCTCCCATCCACGACAATGCCCCAACTTCCACAGGAGCTCGTCGACACGCTAATTGACCTGTGCTATGCCGACTCCAAGCACAATATGCTCGCGCTCTCCCTTGTCTCTCGCGTATGGCGCCCACGGAGCCAGGCGAACCACTTCCGCTCCGTCAGACTTGCCAACGCGACGTTGCTGCACAAACTTCAGCGCATATTTGCTGGGTCCCCCCGACTTCTTCCTCTTCCCCGACACCTCAGCTTCGTCGAACACGGCGACGTCGTGCGGAATCGGCTCTGGCTGTCTCAAGAGCATGACGTCTTGGACTTCCTAAAGTCTATGCCAAACCTCCGAGCCCTCTCTTTCTCCGGAGGCGGTGGACTGTGCCTACCGGTCGAGGGATTCATTCCGCTTTTTAGCGACGTGTCGGTCTTCCGCCTATCGAATGTAGACGCTTACGCGCTTCACACTTTCCATGCTGCCTCGTGTCAGGCCATGTTGTCTTTATTCAAGGGCAGGCGGCTGGATCGCCTTGATTTGGACAAGCCCTTCCATCTACGAGGCGACGCGTCGCGGCATTGCCAAAATGTCACTAGCAGTCTAAGTAGGTCTTCGCCCGCCGACCGGGTTCATGTGAAGCACCTATCCTTCCATCTCACGGAGTGTATCCTGGCATACCTTCTAAGTCCCGCCTCGTTGTTGAACATTTCGGAGGTTTCGAGTCTGTCCGTCCATTGTCGCTTCTGGACTTCGTCCCTCCGAACGTCTTTCAGTCAGCTTTTGGGGGGTGACACCGTCGCATTGGAATTGAATGATACCATCACCGATACAAGTGAGGTTGTTGATCTGCTCTTTTGTGAAACCTTTCTGACATATTGTTCCTATTCATAGATGAGCGCTTCCAGCCTTACGATCTCAGTCAATGCACCTCCGTCACAACCGTCCGTCTTGCCATGAACGTGGAAGGAGTCATTCCACCCGACCTACCCCGTGTTTGGGAATACATCGCTTCGACTATTTGCTCCCTTTGCTCTCCCGTCCTTGAAGTCCTTGAGCTGATCATCGTGCTCAACCCAAACAGCCAATTGCAGTTCATCTGGGACGGGACTCGGGGGATGTTCACCCCGCTATACGAAGACCCTTGGGCCGAGTGGCGTGTAGTGGACCAGGCGCTGTCACGTTTGAAGCCCCGAAGGATAAATGTTCGGGTGAGGTCGCCCGCCAACCTGAAGGCAGTCGAGCTCTGCCAGAAGGGCTTCCCGCTTGTGGAGAAGTGTAAGATTCAGAAGTTTTCGTATGCGTATGATGTGGACGTGGATTTGTACTGTTTGTGAGCTTGTGGCTTTCCTCGCTATCCGGTCACTCATGGTTCGCTAATCAGGTAATAATGTCTGTTGTACATGTTACAATCTTCCATCCGAATAGTTCGCTACTATCTTCTACATCTGATAGGAATGCCAAGTCGTAAATCTTGTCGCCGTTGAAACGCGTAACTGCTGTTCCTCTAGGTAAAAACATTATAACACCAGATCAGATGCATACCAAACAGATCAACGAATCATGAATTGAAGGGGCCTTGTTGTCCACTCTCTATCAGGTCTCGACGACGTTGATGCTGAAGAGAAAGGGGGTGGAAGTTGTGCTCTTCTAGGAAAGGTCATTGTAAGTGACGGCGGACATACAAAAGATGGTGGAGAAACCTGGGGTCAAGACGACGCCCTGTGATGGCTCTGTCGACCACAAGAGCGAAGGGGTTGTGTTGTCCGGCGCGTTTGACTCGTCGGGTAAGTCGACGAGCTCGATTTTGAGCTCGCCCGCGCTTCGCTCGAACGGAATGGGACTAGGCGAGGTGGCCGCCGTTTGCTTTGGGGGCCTGTATTGGGAAGTCGTTGACGCAGCAGAAGATGACATGGCCTTGTGCAAAAACGACTAGGCGGTACGGGTAGAGGTTGGGCAAAAGATTCACGACCACTACGAGCTGTCAAGACAGACGACAAGGAAAGAGCACGCAGAAAACGTGGAAGGTGCATACATTTCACAAACGGTCACTCAGATTACCTAGACACCACTTCCGTCACGGTCGCCAACGTTAACATGGGTCACCACATAACGAGCTATCGTCTGCTATTGTACCCGTTCAACTTGTCATTCAGCAAGGGTTCAAGCGTTCACACACATTAGCCTGTGCAGAGTAAGCTGGCATGTCGGTGAGGCCAATATCAAAGCGCCTAAAGAACACGTTGTAGCCCAAAGTCACTCCCCTGTCACTCTGTGTACTACGGAGCCAATTGAAGGTGACCTCGAAGCGAGGTCAGGTTGATGATCGCAGGAGATTGCCAACGGAGATCAGGTTGAGCCGGAGCAAGATCAGTCGCAGCTCAGATACACGGTGACACGGTCGGTGGATTGTTTCACGGGAGATACAATGTGTTGGCATAGATTCTGGTCTCATGTTTGCCCCGTGCGCGTCGCTATTGTCTACAGACATGTACACTGGATGTGTGTGACTGACACCGCGTACTCGTCGCCATTGCTGCTGCCGTTCAGAGTGTAGTGCGTATACTCTAAATGGCGTGAGACGTGTCAGGTACATTGGTCCGTTTCTGTGTAGTCTTCCAATGAATCATTGAGCTTTGCCAATCATAACACTCACCTGGCTGTGATGTCGGCCGAATGAGTCGACGAGGTATCGGGCCTCTATCGTTGTCAAATACTGCCTGGTCCACTTGCATCTTGAAATCGCCGGCAAAGGTCAGAAAGTCCGGACGACTGACAACCTGTGATTGGTTCTACGCCAAGTGCCTGCACGGAATGTCATAACTTACGACCGGAGTATTGCGCGTGGAGAGAACTTGAAAGAGAGTGGCGTCAGTGCGGGTCATAGAAGGCGGTACGACTACGCAAAAGGCGTGGAATGAGTCACGTTCATCTCGACAATTGATAATGGATATCTCACCCGCTGTTACTGTTGCGCCGCCGCACGAACGCCAGCCCTGAACATGTCCACGCCCTGCACTGTTGTGAGAGCACTAAGCCAGTCCGAGGATTCCTTCACGCTAAGTCTGACGAGCACATTCCCTACGTCTCTTGACAAATCGGCGGCCGCTCCACCCTTTCAGAGCGCGATGAATGTTTCGAGACATTGTGGCGCAAGTCGTTCATCTGGTATATCTGGTGATGGAAGGAGGCATCTCAGAAATCTGAGAGGACAACACCGCACAAGTCGACCATCTGGTAAATCTGGTTGAAGAAGAAGGCATCTCAGTAATCTGAGAGGACAACACCGCTAGAAAACAACTCTATACTTGAGTATAAGAATCGAGAATCGAGATGACATGGGCCTGTTCATTCAAGCGCCGCCCTGTTGCAAGTCGCCTGACAGGGAAGCCAAAGCTGCGAGTATGCCGTGACCGTGACTCGGAGTGTATGAGATATAGCACGGAGATCATGGAAGTTGATGATTTCAGTATGATTGACAGCAGGTAAAAATGAGTGTCACGTACTCGTCTCGGTAACGGTTTCCTACGGTGTCTCTTCAGGCTACTTTCGTACTTACTTTCTATCGCAATACTGCTGATTGCCCAGATAAGTAACCTCCCTGGTAAAATCCAGTATAGGAAAACATTGCGCGAGCAATAGAGTAAACGTTCAAGTAACGCTGACACCGTCCAGATTGGACAGAATGGCTGCGAATACCGAATGGTATTCATCTGCCACGAGGGCAGCTTTCGCTCAATGGATTTACACTCATTCGATCTTCGGTCGCATTTGGACGTCAATGCATGCCTTTTCATAGAATTACCCTAGCAAGCCCTGTAATTGGTCGTAATTGTCGGTTTGCGTCGAAAGATGTAGACGGCCAGTTGAGAACAGGCTGTACTCACGTCAATCCAACGAGTTCACAGCAACGGCGTCTGCTGAATACGCCGGGAATGAAGTCTGTCGTGAGAGTCGACGTCTAATTGAAGTCGACGACAATAGGAAGATCAGGCGCTAAGGGTCAAAACAACACCCCGGCTCTTCCCCATTGCATACCTTCTCGCAAGCGCACTCAAGTCCTTGTCAAACACCGAATCGAAGGGGATATACTGTTTCCTCGCCAGCGCTGCGACCTCACCGACTAGTCCCAATTCGCTCAGGAACTTCAACGGCAGCCACGCGTCCTGTTAGCGAATCAGAAATCAGCTCATGTTCTTCTCTTCTTTCTGTCGTTATTGAACTCTGACCTTCAAGCAATACAACGCCAACTTCTGCCTAGTCTCACTGGTCCCCTTCTGCAATTTTGGAATCACCCGGAAGCTGATGTCCTCCTTTGCCATCTTGAGAAAACGGTGCGAAAGCGGGCCGAGCTTCATGCCCCCCTCGCCCCATCTTTGTGTGCTGTATTTGTGCCGGAAGTACCAATAGACATCCAGTTGTGGCCGGCCGGGTATGACTGGGGCTGGTTTGGTCTGGTCCAATTTGCAACGGTCCTTCACTGCATCGAAGACCGCTTGGTGTTTAATGGACAGGAAGGTGAGCGGCAGAACACACCATCGCGGACTCTTCCGAGAACACAAGTCCGTCCGGAAAAGTTCATACGGTGGATGATATAGGGGAGGTCGAACTTCCCGATGTTGAACCCGGTGAGGATGTCTGGATCTACGTCGCGTACGAACGTTATCCACGCTTCGATCATCTCGAGCTCGCTTTTGAAGGATTGAACCACCGCGCCGTCTATAGGATCACAGGAGTCAAGCGTGAACACTACCCGTATCGGTGGGTGGTTCAGGCGTGTTCCTACAGCCATTCATCGTTTAGAAAAGGACTCGAGTACTTGAGATCGAGCGATGAGATACCTAGCGTAGAAACCATAGCCGCGATTTGGAAGACAGCGTCTTCGGTGGGGCGAGGAATTGGAGGGGTATCACTATATGGACTCGGAACGTTTGTTTCTATGTCGAATGTCATGATTCGAAGAGGCGCCATCCTGTCATAGGTTTGAGTTGATGGGTCATGATAAATGAGATCTTCGTGGCTATCCGGTCATCAGGTTTCAGTAAGAGGGTATGATACAGACGCACTGCACGCTGAACTCAATCTGACAAGAAGAAAGCCGATCTGCGTCAAAGCGGTAAGCACCTGGTGGGACTTCGAGCCAGGACATGGCCTTAATCTACACATTGAGGGGATTTGATGAAACATGACCTAGTACTCTGAGAAGAAGATCAGTACCTGCTTGTCTATCATGAAGCGCGTTGTCGTTCTGAGCTTGTCCTGGCAGATCATTCCGCCTCGATAGCGTGGGTCAACGTAGACGTTGTCGGGATCTTTGAAGAATCGTGAGACACGCATTCAAGTAAGCGGCGCAGGACGAGAGGGAGAGGGTGGCAACTTATTTTTGATGACACTCAGAGACGATCTGTTGCGGGATGACACCCTGAAGAAGTCCGTCTCGGCGTCTTCGTGCTCGAGCTGTCCGTGTATGTGTTCTACAGTGATGTCGAGTTTGCCCTGCCATCTCGGCCGTTTAGCCTGGAACTTTGACCAGAGGTGGGACAATAGACCTTGAATGAGTGTGCAAACGCGGTCAAATCCTCTTGGGAAGCTGGCGCTTCTGGTGGTGGTGCGTAGAAGAAGTATGGGAGGAAGCCTACAACTCTAGCACAGATGCTATTTCCCAGCTGCGCTTATGAAGTGTATCAGCTAAGCTATAAGATTGAACTTGGATTCGTACATCCGTTACACCAAACAGCAGTATTATGTCTTCCGCATCGTCCTCTAGATCGACGTATTTGTGGATGTCGGTATGCTGAAAGACTATGAACACGAACTAGTTTAAGGACGCGTTCTGAACTTCGTAGATTCCAGACTCACTGATAGGCTCATGCGAGGGCAGGTTTTGACGCGTCCTGGAAATAGTAGGATCTAAATCTCGTTAGTGATTGATTCACGTCTAGACAGAAGTCCTTAGTACCGTCCCATTGCAGCGGCTTGGGCATGTCCTGCAAATCTTGCATCCACGTCGAAGGCTGCGGTATCGGGGGACTCGAGCTGCAGCTTGATAGGACATGACAAGATGAACCACAAATTGACATACCTTTCTTCGGCCATAATGACAATCCCGTGTACGATCGCTGATGATGGGAGGATGCCAAGCCGAAAATGGAGGGCATGGTCCGTGCGCATGCCGCTCTGTTTCCATTTGACGGCCATCACGACAAACGGTACACCGTACACTACCGTACATATCGCTGAACTTACTGATGGTTTCTCGATGTGAAGACATCCCCATGCGAGCACGTATTCCTAATCTCTCGCAATGAAGGAACTCGGCGAAGTCACATACTACTTCGGAGCTTGTTATCTGTCGACTTTCAAAATGAATATCTCGCACGCAATCTATGTAGCGGCTGCGATTCATGATTCAAGATGACAGATGTGATTCATGGCTGATGCGGTCAAGGGGCACCATATGGTGGCCGCCACCTCGAGTAAAATATAAACGACAACAACGCGTCTCGTTGAATGAGCGTGACTCGTCCCTGAAACGCGTAAAACGCGCGCATTCCACGGTGTCTGATCATTTGTCGCGCTACAAAGTGACATGTGTATGAGCCATCTCGCAGTACTGCAGCTTGAACAGACTTGTAGAAGCTCAGAGACCGGAAATTGTGCATAATCGAGGCAAAATGACCACAAAGCCGATTGTGCCGCTGACCGTGGGAAGGTCGACCCGATTGGTCAGAAGGCAATTTATAAGACGCGCCCCAGCTGCTCTTACCCATTTACCACGACCACCACCTGCCTCCGTCCTCTTTCCCCTACACTTCCGCTTTCCTTCCTCCCACACCATCTTGACAGTCATGGCTTATGTTTTCAAGCGAGGTAAGCTCACTGCTGCTCCCGACGCGCTCGCCGTTGCTGACTGAAAATTTTCTCAGACGGGTCAGTGCCCTTTTGACGCGTCGTATCGCGTCGCTAACGTGTTCTACTTCTCTTTTCCTCCTCCAGTCGCAAGGAGCGTATTCAATTCGACAAGGCGAGCACCCCCATCGCGTGCTGCGTCACCACTTGCTAAAACTCGCTGCTACAGATCACTACACGCATCGATAAGCTGTGCTATGGCCTTGACATGGACTATATCAATCCTGTCGAGTGCGTCCCCTCGCTTACCCTTCTTTCCACGTCGCCACTGACAGGCTGCTAGGGTCACCCAGAAGGTCGTGCAGGGTGTCTATGGAGGTGTCACCACCGTCGAGCTCGATGTGAGTCCACGAGCAGCCACTCATTCCGCCCATCTCAAATCTTACAGAACCTCGCATCGGAAACCGCCGCATACCTGACCACCAAGCATCCCGATTATGCTGTCCTTGCCGCTCGTATCGCGATATCAAATCTTCACAAAGAGACCAAGAAGAGCTTCTCACAAGTCATCACTGATCTGTACAACTATGGTACGCATCTTCACCCCAATGTCCTAGCTCCGACGCTGATACCGCCCTAGTCAATCCCAAGAACAACAAGCCATCGGGAATGATCTCGCAAGAAACATACGAAATTGTCAAGGCGAACGCGGAAGCCCTCGACTCTGCCATCATCTACAACCGCGACTTCAACTACAACTTGTACGCTTCCTCTTCCCTTCTCTGCCTATAGCCCTCTTATCTTGGCGTAGCTTTGGCTTCAAGACATTGGAGCGTTCATACCTTCTTCGTATCAACAATCGTGTGGCTGAGCGACCTCAACACATGATCATGCGTGTCGCCGTCGGTATTCACGGTTCTGACCTTGAACGGGTCATTGAAACGTACAACCTCATGTCCGAGAAGTACTTCACGCATGCCTCTCCTACTCTCTTCAACGCCGGTACCCCCAACCCTCAACTTTCTTCATGCTTCCTTGTTTGCATGAAAGACGACTCTATTGAGGGCATCTACGATACCTTGAAGAACTGTGCCATGATCAGTAAGACCGCCGGCGGTATTGGTCTCAGTATCCACAATATTCGCGCCACAGGGTAATGCCTTTCGCTCCCATGCGGTTGATCTTTGGCTCATTCCGAGTTAGATCTTACATCGCCGGTACCAACGGATTCTCAAACGGCATCGTGCCCATGCTTCGCGCTTTCGATGCTACCGCTCGCTACGTTGACCAAGGTGGTAACAAGCGACCAGGTGCATTCGCCATCTACCTTGAGCCCTGGCACGCCGACATCTTCGAGTTTCTCGACCTGAGGAAGAACCACGGCAAGGAAGAGGTCCGCGCCCGCGATCTCTTCTACGCACTCTGGATATGTGATCTTTTGTAAGTGTCGAAGCCTGCGTCTATGCTATGTCTTTTTGATCGTCGTTCCATAGCATGAAGCGCGTCGAAGCCAATGGCGAATGGTCTCTGTTCTGCCCCAACGAAGCCCCAAACCTCCATGAAGTCTGGGGTGCCGAATTTGAGGCCCTTTACGAGAAGTACGAGAAAGAGGGTCGGGCTCGCAAGACCATCCCCGCCCAGAAGCTCTGGTATGCTATTCTTGAAGCCCAGATTGAGACCGGTGGACCATTCATGTGCTACAAAGATGCTTCCAATGGTTCGTGCTCAACTCAATCAACACTGTCGCCCAACTAACGGACAATAGCCAAGTCGAACCAGCAGAACCTTGGTACCATCAAGTCGTCCAATCTTTGCACGGAGATCATTGAGTACTCGTCACCCGACGAGACCGCCGTATGCAACCTTGCATCTCTCGCTCTCCCCACCTACATCAAGGAAGGGAAATTCGATTTCAAGAAGCTCTACGATGTCGTCAAGGTTGTTGCCTTCAACTTGAACCGCGTTATCGAGGTCAACTTCTACCCCACCATCGAGGCGCGCCGCTCAAACATGCGCCACCGCCCCATCGGTCTCGGCGTCCAAGGTCTTGCTGATACCTTCATGGCTCTTCACATGCCCTTCGATTCGCCAGAGGCGAAGGTCCTCAACAAGCAGATTTTCGAGACCATCTACTATGCTGCTGCTGAGATGAGTGCGGAGCTGGCGGCAACGGAGGGTCCTTATGAGACCTACGAGGGCAGTCCAGCCTCCAAGGGGCAGCTGCAGTACGACCTATGGGGGGTGACGCCGACGGACCTTTGGGACTGGGCCGCGTTGAAGGAGAAGATTGCCAAGCACGGCCTTCGCAACTCCCTTCTGTGCGCTCCTATGCCCACTGCGTCGACCAGTCAGATGCTTGGCAACAACGAGTGCTTCGAGCCTTACACTAGGTAAGATTTTTTTACTTGTTTCGGCACGCCCTTCTCATACTATGACTACAGCAACATCTACACCCGTCGTGTCCTTGCTGGCGAATTCCAGGTCGTCTGTCCATGGCTCCTTCGCGAGCTCGTCGATCTCGGTCTTTGGGATGAGAACATGAAGAACCTCATCATCGCGCACAACGGCTCCATCCAGAACATCCCCAACATCCCCGACAATGTCAAGGCGATCTACAAGACCGTCTGGGAGATCAGCCAGAAGAAGGTCTTGGATCTCGCTGCCGACCGTGGCGCGTTCATCTGTCAGAGCCAGAGCTTGAACGTCCACCTACAGGCGCCGACGCTTGGGCAGCTGACGTCGATGCACTTCTACGGATGGAAGAAGGGCTTGAAGACGGGCATGTACTACTTGAGGACGAGGCCGGCGGCGCAGGCTATCCAGTTCACGGTCGACCAGAGTTTGCTCAAGCAGGTCAATCCTAGGGTGGCGAAGTCGGCGCCATCGCCCGCACCGGTTGCCTCCGTGTCAGTCCCAGCGGCTATCCCTGCTCCCATCTCGGCCGTCGCTGCTGCACCATCACCGTCTATGGCACCATCGACGTCTTCATCCTCACAGACCATCTCATCGAGCTCCTCGTCAGAGACGCTCGCCACTCCCGAAGCTGAGACTGAGGAGGATCCCGAGCTGGCGAAGATCATGGCTGAGCTGGCGGTGGAGGATCCCGAGTACGCCGCTGCGCTTCGCAGACAAAAGCAGCGCGAGTACGAGGCGGAGAAGCTTGCATGCTCGTTGGAGAACAAGGATGCGTGTGTGATGTGCTCTGGTTGAACAGTTTAGCGATGTTACCTAGATCTAATTCCTCCTTTCTGGTGTGTAGTTATATGTGTATGACTAGATGTATATTGTACTATTATGTATTCTCAAAACTTCAGTCTCATCACGCTTGTGGGCGCGTCGTGAGTGATTCACTGCTTTACGCCATGATCCTGACTGGTCGGACTGGAAGAGGGATATAGAATGGGAATGACGGCGCTGACCTGGTACCCTTGCGCAGTCACGTTAGAGGTAAGCTGGTGAACGGTTGTTGCACGGAAGAAGTATCAAGCTCGGTTCAAATGAAGACTCTTCGGACTCACTCGTATCTATTGCTAGCATGAGATCTTTCTCTCCGTTCCAAAAATCAGAGATCGCCACCAGTAATAGAGACAGTGCACGAGTGAGCTGTGACTGTCCTTGGTTGAGGGTTCTGGTCGCCCATGAGTAGTGCTCACTGCCCACCGTTCAGGGCTGGGGTAGTTGTGATTTGAGATCTAGAGACCTTAAAGCAGTATCATGTACATTGTACGTACTGGCTACCGATTGATCATTGATTCTGGCCTGGTAAAATATGAGATTTCATACAGAAGCACCAGTAGCAAGTTACATAACACTGAACAGTAAAATTTTGAGGAAACGAGATTGAAAATTTGAAATATTTATTATTCTACGCCACACTCACAGTTCATCCGAGCAAAATCTGATGAGAGTGGGATTCGAACCCACGCCCTTTCGGACCAGATGTAGTGCTCGAATATCAAGCTGATCCTTAGTCTGGCGCCTTAGACCGCTCGGCCATCTCACCATGCTACTCAGCTTAAAGAGGTCACCATCTGCTTTCGCAAACTCACTTCAGAGTGCGCTTGTAGAAATTGAATGTACATTTCGCAATATGCGTTTTACTAACATCATATAGGTAGTGAACGCAGAATGATACAATACAAGGCGTGTTCATAGTGTCCTTTTGTGCATGGATATACTCGAGTAAATTAGTGAAGAAGTGTTCGTGTGGGTGTAGGGTATAACGAGCGTGGGTAGATAGTAACTATCTGTGGCGTCATATTTTTCAGGCAGTGAGCACGACAATCGCGCCGAGGAGGGCCATCCAGGCCCACTCGGGCTTTGTGTTGAATCCTGCACTCTTGCTTTGGTCGGACGTGGCTGAGCCGCTCGCAGAGGGGGCGGAGCCTGAGGCTGACCCGGACGTGGTTGCCGATACGGACGATGCGCTGGCAGATCCCGACGTCTCTGTGGTTCCGCCGACATCTGGGAGGAGGGAGGTTCAGTGTCAACCAAGATCATGGGGAATGCAAGAAAAGGACGTACAATCGGCAAACGAAGGGAAGGTGTAGTTGGATTCAACGTAAGGTTGAGTCTTGTTTTGGGCAACGGCGATAGGAACAATAGCCTAACAACGTTATTGAGAAATGAATTGGGCGAGTGAATTAGGGCGGGATAACGTACCTCGAAGGCCTTGTTCAGGCGGTCGTACCAGTCCATGGCAGTCTGCATGGTGTAGTTGTTCAACTCGTGCGTGAGGATGATCGCGCCCTCAGTGTCGAAAGTTCCGTTGTTTGCTCTGTCAACGAGACCCTGGTAGTTGGCGTTGACTGTATCATTGGTGACACCGTCGATCCCGTTCTTCCAGTCGAAAGAGTCGTATAGCCAGACGATCGTCTCGAGATTGAGTCCGGTCGCAATGGCGCGAATGCGGTCGTCGACATCACCGTAGGGCGGACGCCAGCAAGTTGGGGTTACGCCTGTTGCAAGTTTGATGGCCTGTAATGTGTAATAGAGTTCCGCGAAGGCCTGCTCGTTGGTGAGCGATGTCACTATTCAAATATTAGGAGATGAATTGGAGTCGGATGACAAGGCTTACTGTAAGGATGAGACCACGTGTGGACGCAAATTTCATGTCCATCTGCGATGGCACGCTGAGCTTCTAGCGGCCAGTCCATGACGTTAGACCCTATATAGAACATAGCTGCATGGGGCGAGATTAGGTCAAAGGGCAGATGGGTTGGGAAGACAACCGAACGTACTAGCTTTCTGCTCCTTCTCGGTAAGATAGTCGTAGAACGCATTGTGAGAGCAGTTTGGGCCATCGTCAAATCCATATCCAAGACTTTTAGGCTGTATAAAGTCAGAAAGGGGTCAGCGGGGGAAAAAGGAAGGGTACCTCTGGGATGCTGGAGATGTCAGGGGAGAGGCCGTCGTGCTTGGGCGTTGTGCACTGCTGCCAAGTCCACCAGCAGTCCGGGTCGTCTGAAGAGTAGTTCACTCCAGAGAAATCACCATTGATCGTTCCCTATAACAAGAAAGCTATTGTTAGAGCGCGTCAAAAGCGTGTTGCGAGACTCGCCCTTGGTTGGATGTCGGTCGGGATGCTGCTGTTGATCGAATTGAACTTGTCCTGGGCTGTAGTGTCGCCCGAGACGATGTTCGCTGGCTGCGACCAGATGGTAGGAAATGAAGACTGCTTTTCGCCAGTGGGAGCATAGTAGTACGCTGCGCACTCCTGGGCGGGATCTGGGCGCGGTGTAAGAGCCCCTAACGCGTCGGGGAAAAGAGAGGCGCCTACCACTGATGGCGGCCTCTGAGGCTTCGCTAGAGCGGTCCTGAGCGGACGCGGCAAGCACGAGGGAAAGAGCGACTAAAGGTGTGAACATCGTTCTAAAAACGTCAAAAACTGGCGGGCGACAGCGGAGGGAAGAGACAAGGCGTTCACGCCGAACCACCCACAAATAACCGGCCCAGAAATAGCCGCCTATATTTGGCTCCTCGATCGGCTCAATGTTCCTGCTTTCGGTTGGAGCTGCACGCTCCATCAGCAAATGTCAGAGGAGCAAACGGCACAGACTAGAGGCTAATACAGTAGCTTCACGGAAACGGTATGTTCAGACCGCAGGCTTGCATGGACTTACGGCTTGACAAGCATCGTCAATGGCCCAGCTGATGTCCCCAAACAACCGTGATTACTTATCGATTGCCACGGAAAGTCCGCCAGTCGACCTCACCATGTCTTTCGCACCTTGGAACCTTTCGAACATGCTCGTTCAGCGTTGGCTCGGGAACGAAGACCGAAACTTACGAAACACAAGAAGGCTTGTTTCACTGTCGCTAGTTGGTCGGTAGATCATATAACAATCACACCGCAACTGCCGAAAGGCTAACGCGTGCCTCCTCGCATTCATATTACCTCAGGCTTCGTCCTTCCAAAGTCCACTCGAGATACGATGAGGGTAGTTGGATGCCAAGGCGCGCACTAACGCCTCTCGATAGCGTCAGAGAGCCAAGCAAATGTATCATGATCGGCGGCCCCGCAGTGCAGTGCAGGAACAATAATGTCTCAACCGCAGCTCGACGATCGCCACCTCGGAGGCGGTGTCAGTATTACATTGAGTCAAAGAACCGTTATCGGTATTCAGTCACTACATTCGTCTTCCGAGTCGTCGACGTCCATCTCCGAGGAATCTTCATCCTCTTCACGATCCGATTTATACTTCCGCACCACGAAGGGGTCTGCGTCCCCCTCTTGCTCAAGGATACTGCGAGGGTAAGTATAACGCCTCGAGTTGAATTGGTTCACTTACTGGTCAAACAACGAAAGCGTCTCCGATTCTTCCTGCTCCAAGTCGGACACGACCGTCCCTAGTTCGCGTACCGCCTTCGGCGTACGCTCCAGAGTATCCGAGAAGGGCAGATGGGGGGTGGGTGAGTGGAGAAAGACATGCTGCTCGATCCCGCATGTGAGCACGAATGGGAATGAAGGGTGCACCAGGGTGGTGTTGACGATAGACCTGTGGCCTGAGTGCGACAGTCAGCGGTCGTATAGATGCTTGAAAGAGGAATATGACAACCTGTTAATCGATCAAGAGGTGTATCGAGTGCGACGGGTACGTAGCAGTCCGAAAACAGACTGTTCGCGTACCCTGACATGGATGTAAGTTCACCTACGATTCACACCGGTCGAAGAGACGTACCAATAACGTTCTCATACTTGAGACGGACGCTCCATTCCTCCCACCCGACTACAGTCCTTTTCTTTTCCAATTCCCCCAGAGGGGGTATCTTCCATATATACCCGCAAAAGTCGTCTGAGCCGGCACAGTAGAACTCCTCCGAGTCGGTGCCTAGGGAGCCTATGGAGCCGTGCTATTACGAGTTGGTGAGAACAGTTGTTGAGGAGTGACAGAGAGACACCTACCTTCATGGTACATGAATTGGAATACGTTCGTTGGCCTGCCGGAATAGGTGACCCGTCGGGTAAGTTGGACGCAGTGCAGACGGCGACTGGGTTCGGGTTCGTCAAAGAGTACACTGTGGGATAATAATTCTAGAAACAAATCACTCAGTAGGCGAGTAGTAGAAAATCTCAGCTGCGCATACCAGCAGGGTGACAATAAGCGTCTTGCCTGTCAAGCAGAGTCAGCACAGACTAAGCACAGGAAGGTCTCCTGCTCACCATCACCACTGAACGCCAAACTGCTCGGTTCCGGATTACTCAGATAGTCGAGACTCCCTTTCGAGATCTTCGTGTTATACTTTCGAACCATAAGCTGCTTTGCAAATAGGATGTGAGCAGAGGGGCTTACCGTCTGCACCACGCCCTCCCGCGTCCTCTTGATCGCAGGCCCAAACGCCATACGCGTATCGCGGAGACACACCGCACCCTTTTCTTCGGAGGTCGCGAAGATATGCTCTAGCGTTGGGTGCCATTTCACGTCTGTGACGGAGCAGTTCAGAGCAATAGTATCCTGAGCACGAGGTGCCTCAGTCCAGGACCGCTGATCGTGGAGGACGATGCGGCCATCGTCACTGTTGTTGTATGGTCAGTTGGGAGGGGAGAACCAAAAAGGCGATGAACTGTACTCGCCTTGCACTAAGGAATACTTCGTCCTTGGAAGGGTGGCACGAGACGCTGCGTATGATGTCCTGTGTCGAAGCAATGATGAGCGCTCATTTGGGCGAGCAGGCGCCGAAGAATGCGAACTTCATTGCGCAGCCTGTCCTGCGGATGTCCGCCGTTCCAACTGTCTGGTGAGTCGAGACACGCCATGTCGTATTTGTAGATGGTGTTATCGGTGCCACCGCTTGAACCCCCTCGTCAGGACGATCCAGATTATGGTGTTATGAACATACACGAAGAGATATTTATTCGTCGCCGAGAACGCGAGAGTGAAGATGTTTCTCTGTCGGTGCATGTTATTTCAGTATGTCCGCCGTGTTGACAGAGTTATACAACTGACTGACACGAGGCCCATGACACGTATAGAGCGGGACAGTTAGGTTTTCTTGATGAAAGTCCCATATGTGGATGTCAAGATCTGACGAGCTGTGTGTTCGCATTCTGGTCTAGTAGTCCGATGCAAGACGCACCATCGCCACCCGTAGCCAAGTACCGTGCACCCTTGGAAGAGAACGCCATGTAATTAACGCAGGACGAATGTGCTGTGAGTTTCCTGAAGGATAACTGATCGTTGAATGGTCTAACAACGATGCGCTGCTTCCTTACCGAGAGAATGGCAAGCCATTCTTGAACATGGAGTCCAGAGTTCGTTTGCGATTTGCCCCGAGCGTAGAGGGCCCCGCTACGGCGCTCTGCCGTCGACGCGACATCTGTGTGTGGTGTGAACAGGACCTTGAGAATGATGGTCGGAAGCAAGCTATAAAGAGGCATATGACGTATGGGTAGAGCAGTCTATGTATGCCAAATGTATGCTCGCGTTCCCTTGGGTTGTTCCTGAGCACTTCCATCGCTTGTCGCGTTTCCATTGTCTCGTGTCTGGGATAGCAAAGTTGTACGATATAAATACCAATAATATCCTCTAGAGATCCAGCCTGTACATCAGAGCACATCCCACTCGTAAAACCCCTCAATACCAAATACTCCTCGTCCGATGAGCAGGCACGATCTCCTCAGTCTCGATGCCCTCTATCTTCTGCTCGCCCCTCTCTACCCTCTTCGCCAAATCCCACAGGAAGAAGTCTATCATCACGCTGCTCACAGGCTCCCCGCCTTCTGCATTCATCACCAGCATCGCCTCCCTCACCCGCTCCACGGCAACGATACTCGATGCGCGCAGACTGAGCTCTTCCTTGCTTCCGGTGGGGATGTAAGTTCCACGGCGGAGCATGTCCTCTAACGCAGGGGGGTAGGAGAGGATCTTGAGATGGTGCAGGATCTGTGGGACGCGGTAGTCTGCGAACATGGTGAGCTTGTGTATTTCGGGCCCACGGGGTCCTGGAAAGATGGGATGGGGGTCGGTTGGGGAGGGAGGGTAGAACGCGGCCCATGTTTCGGCGACGAGGATCTGGGCGCGTTTCCATAGGCAGACTGGAGATCGGAAATCAGCGGGAGGTTAGGATGCCTAAAAGAATGAATTACCTTTCCGCCCGTCAAGGTAATGCTCATCTCTGAAGGAGGGAAAGTATTCTATGACCATCTGAACGAGGTCAAGAGCGGTACCATCCCCGTTGTGCCTGTTTTGGAATTCTTCCAAGAGCCCGCCAAAGGAGCCATTGAAGTTCTGAAATATGTTGAGACACAATGATCGTGAGGAATGGAGGATAAGCGTTCACCATGCATAGAGTGCTGCCGACCTCGCGCATTATGTCGATCCTTTCTCGGAGGAGGGGAATATTCTCGGAACACTGCGCAGCCGGACGAAATGCCGTCTCAATAAGGGCGTCTGGACACATCGTTTCGGAGGCATAGAATTGCGGATCCGTGAGAGGGATGCCATCGTCGTGTAGTGCTAGCATTTCGTGAGGGCTTTGTCAGACATTGGCGAAGATTTGGCTACCTCTGTTGAGAGCTGCAACCAAGCTCCAGTAGCCAGTGAAGACCATTCGCTCCTGGGACGACCAAGACTTTTGCCATTCGACTCCATAGCGATCGTCCTTCCCTTCTTTTTCAGACCAGAAGCTGAAGTTCAAGGAAGAGATGAGGAAGATCCAGTTCAAAACTGATTTGTTCCAAGGATCATCCGGGTGGTGTGGTTCGACAGGGCAGATATGAAGGGGATGAGTTCGCCACGTCCGGGGCGAGTAAGACTCTTCTGAAAGCATGTCGTGTATCTAAACAGAACACGTCCATGAGAGTTTGTCGCTCTATCTCCGCGAGAGAAAATAGCGTACGTGTTTTGCAGCCCTTTGTACGCCATCATCACTGATGTGCACTAAGTTCGTCCGCTGAACGTGGCATCAATGGACTGATGCGGGGAAGAGGAGGAGGAAGGGGAGCTCAGGAGAGGCGCGCACTTTGTAGGCAAACTCCGCAATCTCGACCACGGGATTCTCTCCGCCTAATTTCCTCAATGTAACGGGTCGAATTTTCTCATTCAAGGTAGGGGCTGCTGGCCTGCTCTCAGCAAGCTGTATTGTCATGGTGATGCCGTATTACTACTGGGCGTGAATTAGCGAGTCCATAAGATTACTCCAGAGGACGTACGTGTAGAATATAAGGTAGAGATCTATTATCGATGGAGTACGAGGTGAGGGGAAAATTGAAAGAAGAAACGGAGAAACCTCCGAACAAACGATCAAAATTTTTTGACTCCGTTGTTTGATCATCTTATCGTACAGCCACAGATTTAGAGCAGTGCCCTGAACTTTCCCTGATGAAAGAAACGCGTTGCTTTCGCACCATCACCGCCACTCTGCCGCCACTCACAAGACATGGACATCCTCAGCCTACCAGACGACGTTCTTGGGTCTGTGCTAGAGTCTCTGCCAGATTTTTGCACATTGCGCGCAGCTATCTTGGCGTCCAAGCGCTTTCATGGCGCCTACATCGAGCACCCGAACTCTATCAACATGCGAATCGCGTTGAACATGATTGGACCGAGCATCTCTCAGGCCATACGGCTTGTACAAGTCTCTGCCTATCCGCAAAAGGCGCGAAAACTGCGCAAGTCACGCTATTCCAACAGTGTAGAGGATCCCGCCACTGGAGACAGGGACGGCCCATTGAAAGCCCTCGTCGACGTCGAGTCGTCCAGCGAACTCAGGAACATATCGAAGCTCACAAATACGCAGATGCAGGAGCTCAGTGGGCATGCACGTACTGTCCAGAAACTCGAAGACCTTTTCAGTTTCAGGTAAAACCCGTTAACGAATGTCGCATTCAGATGCATAGTACGCTAACGGTGAACGTTCACAGGTACAAAGATCGTTCATTCACTACAAGCACTCTCAATCAAAAGGAATCCCTTCGCTTCAGAAGAGCTGCCTTCCGACTCATGCTATTCTCTCGAGTCTTTCATCTGGCACGCTATGACGCGGAGCAAATTGCCGATCGTTTGGACGACGGGGAGGACTTCGAACTGCATGACAGAGCCGCGAAGAGAAATTTCTTTCATCGGTCTACCACGGAGGAACTCAAGGAGATCCATGTCGTCGGGCGTTTTGTACAGGACCTCGCGGAGTGGGCTACTTGCTGCTACACAGGCATCTCTAATGGTAGTATGTTTGAAAGTCAGTCACACTCGCATTGCCACAGTAGACTGTAACTCATTGATGTCAGTGCCCGAGCTTCGTAACCTTTCCCTGTTCTTTGGTCCTGCCATAATCCTGGCCGCCTTCGAAGGGGATGACCCGGATGGAATTTTTGAAGAAGCTCACGAGTATATGCTACAAGGCGGCTCCGTGGAGCAGGACTTTGTCGAGGGATATCTCTTCAATACATTGGCTGCTCTTCTGGAGGAGAAAAGCTCAGATCCTGTGCCCGTTCCAACGGAGCACGACAACTCACTCGTGTACTCGGTCTTAGAAACGGTTCAAGAGCATGAACAATGTACGTATAGTCCGACCTGGTAGCCGTCATGTTGTCATTCATCTTTTCGTGGCAGGTAAACTATGCAAGTCGCTTCGTGGCGTCAATCTGTGGAATCAATATAGTACGCTCTTCATGCTACTAGCGAAGCGCTAATTCCGAATACTTGTCCAGACTGGAGCTACATACAAGGCTTACCCGACGGCACGTTCAACGTTGAAAGCATACTGAGCCTTCTGCCGGGGAACCTCTCAGAATCGGAAAACATCGGCGAGCGGCTGCACGATCAGCTTCTCGAGTCGGGATGCAGGTTCACGCAAAACCTCGTCGCCGAGATCTTCGAGAGGAAAAGTCCCCCGTATGACTTGTGGAAGAGTGCTTATGATCTCATCTGCACGGCATGCATGAGGCAGTTCATCTCAACTCATTTGTTACAGTGGTTCCACGCCAAGTTCAGTGAGGCAGGCGATCTTCCGAAGAGGAATTGTCGGTATGGCTATGAGTGCCGAGCTATTCTACACGACTGGGAGCACGCTGAGGATTTCAACGTAAGTCAATCTCTTTCGAGCTACGTTTCGAGGTAAAGGAACTTGACTGACGAAACGACCTCTTGACAGCATTTGTGTCCACCCTCTGCGACTAGGTCGGGCGGCCGCCGGCGTCACAAATACGTGAAGAAGTTTTGATCTGACACTGAAGAGACTCTCCCGCTTGAGTGGATGGAGCTGTCTCTTCGATGACATGGGACTCTGCAAGACTGTTCATACACTGCACATGTGTTTAGTTCTTTTCTCATACAAACTTCAGTTTAGATAATGTGATACTCTTCTGTCTACGTTTCTCTCCAGGCCTACGGTAAAGATGGACACCCACAGCTTGCCAGAGGCGTTCAAGTTCGGGTATCACAATTGATTGGTACCCTAGTGGCTTACCTGCCGGGTAACCTGGAGTTTGCGTCGATATATCAGACGGAGCTTGCCCTCAAGCTGACCTGCACATTGGCCGCCGTACTACGGCCAATTCGGGTATCCGACGGTTGCGCATTTAGTGTCCGGATTGGCGTGCGCTTTTGTCATGACAGCGCGCGACCTCGGGCTGAATCATTTTGAGGGTTTCCATATTGTTGTTGGACGCATGACTCGGACGTGCTCTAGACTGCGACTCTGTGGATCCTGCATTTTACACCGCTCCGATTGTCCGACGAAGCAGACACAAATGAGGTGCTCGAAACAATGCTTGGTCTTGGTCATGAAAGATTCAGCCTGAAGGCAGACAGACAGGAACCCGAGCTTGTCATGTCACTGTCAGCGAAATCTGGCGGACCGTAATAGCGGGTAGCGACTCCGAGGACGTCCATGGCACCGGCAAAGAGAATCTGGCAGGACAGGACCGTCAGAATCTTCTGACCAGTGTCAGAGGCACGTTCGTTCCACATATTCCTTGACCGCAGAGTATGTCTCGCCGTTTGCATTCAAGTTTGTTCATCCATTTTGTCTGCAACGAACTGTATCTCGCTCGCGCGTGATCTTGTTTCGAAGACAACTTGATAACTTGATATATGTACAGGTATATGCGACTATGGTATACAACAGCTATTACCGATCCTCCTGCGCTACTATGCTATAATTACAATTGAGGGTGAGTATAACCGGTGATGAGGCCACACAAAATGGACTAGAATGAATTAGTCGTGCGCATGGGAATTTTGGCTCGGAGTGTCATAAATGGTGGTCGGGTGTATCTATCCAAGGGTCCGTCACTAGCCGTATGGGAAAGTGCACTAGAGTCTGGAGGAAGGGCGTATTCGGTGGTGGGGTCAAGGTCACTAGAATGAAATCCTAGATGAAAAGCCGCAGCAGTCAGCGCTTGAGAGTCTTTGTATCAGAAATAGACTGAACGAACCTTGACCGTAACGCCGGAGGCAACGAAACCGCCAACCGTTACATCAGGCCTCGTCTGGACCTCACCCTCCCAGTCTAACACTTCCCCTTCGTCAGGGTAGTGGTCGAGCTGAGCCGCAGAAGGCGGCACTGGAGAGATTTTTCCTTCGCCGATGGGAATGTTTCGCCACGTTCGTATACCACGCACTTCTACCGAGATTTGCCGTACCAAAGATATCTTCACGGGCGGGATAGACGATTTTTGAATAGGAAGCTCGGGGAGGAATTGGCGAAGCGAGGCGAGTTGACCGGTCAACTGAATATGTACGGGTATGATATCGGAGAACGAGTAGATCTGGACAGAGGGTATGAGCGTCTGTGAGAGAGTGTCAGAAAGGAGAAAAAGCCATGAAAAGACAACACGTACGTTGATCTCGATGGGCTGCGCAGGTGGGGAGTGCTTGACTCTCATTTTCATCGTGGACAAGTTTTGCGTCCATTCTTCAGGCGATGACTTGACGGTACTGAACAAGGAGATCGGTAATATCGGTCGGTTCGGTCGCGTTCGCGGGTGATACCTCAACGGAACACGGAGACTAGAATACGAAACAGCGGTTAGCAGCGTATCATCAGAGAAATCACATCCACGTACACTTTTGTTTTGGAAAGGAAGCCAACGCTTCGTCGGGTATGGTACACGTGTATCAGAAGGGTATACACGGAGGTGACCACCATCCCAGGAGTTCCAGGCGCTGTGTAGACGAAGCTGGGTGGTAAGGGTTGGGGTATTTTATCATCGTCCTGATAGGTGGCGGGCATGGTGAAGCTAAATGGGAGCGATGCTGGGCACTGGCCTAGGTCGGACGACCAGAGAGTGATGGTCTTCTCGACCGTGGTGAGAGACGTTGAGCCGCTCTGGGAGTTCAGAAAGTCGAGCGTGCCAATAAGCTATTTAAGGGGGAACACGTCAGGGACGGAGGAGACCTGTGTCAGAAAACACTGTAGGCTGACCTTGATCTTCACCTGGGAGATACTTTCGTGCTTGTCAAGCAGTAGGGCACCGTCAACCTTGCCCTGCCGGCCAAAGGTAGGTGCGGTGACGCCTTCCTCCTGGTCTGGGACGACCACAGTGACACTGCCGTATTTTCTAACGAAAGTGCCACTTGGGATGCGAGATGCATGAATCTGAGGCGAGTATTCGATGCTTTGTTCCCCGCAAGCGGGGTCAGAAGAATAGCCTGGAGGCGGGGAAGCTATGACGTAAGGAGGAAGAGTGTCCGTCAGAGTACTGCTGGACGCGTTGTAGTGTTGTGTGAGCATTCGACTGGTGAGGCAGTATTGGGTAGAGATGAAATCGCATAGTGGCTATAGACGCCTTATAAGAGATTCGTGACATGACTTCCAAGAACAGAATTGAATTTTGCGGCCATCAAACCTGGATTCTGAGTCATCGTCGATCCTCTGTGAGTGCGGACCTTCCGCAATTCCGTTCTAAACAGGTTTCTACAGAGATGTGTAAGCGTCAAACCAAGGTTATGACTCGAACGCCATTGATCAGGGAAGTTAAACGCGGAATTGAAGTGTCAATCCTTGTTCGCCGGGATGGTGTTGAATGGCGAAACGAGACATGAGTCAATGGCATCGTTCGTGAAGGCTGTTCTGGAGATGAAGCAGATTGTTTTGTAGCTATACAACAGATATCAATCTGACGAAAAAGAATAAACATAACTTGTGAAGCGCCGGTGGCGCTCTATTTCGTCGGGTGACGCCTGGGTGACGCGACGCATTACTGAGCAAAGTGCTGACAAAAGCCTCAGGGATAGGCACGCCACGTTCAAGTGTTGACAGCCTTAGCCTATAACAACCGCGGATCTTGTCAACGACTGCGAAGGTAGAGGCATTCAGGGGACTTCGTACCTCATGCTCAAGAGACGAGTCACTTGGCAACTGTCACTCTGGCCGCGGGCGTTCTAACTTCGCCACGATTCATTCATGGTCCGCGCCCTCTCCGCAATTTGGCGTTCTTCCCACTCCTCATTCCTGCTTGCATAAGTTGGAAGCCGCTCCACCGTGACCATGCTGAATTCAGTGCGCGCAGGTCTGCTCCAATCCTATTGACCAGATTTAGCTAGCTACTGTATGCCGTAGGCATAAAGAAAGGGCTGCGCAATTTTGACGTCGGCCGTACTTACGCCACTGAGTGCTAAGGCAGCAGCGTCTGTGGGCCGGGGTGATGATTCCAGGGTCCGTAGGCAGTAGACAGTCGTGTCCACCAGCGCTTGACTGCGCGATGCTCCATGTCTACAGCCCATAACGAGTAGACAGACAGTCTCTTGGCGCGTGAGCAATAGACGCGACGCGAGAATAAGGTGAACCAAGGCTACCCGACGTGTCTCCGAACGTTCATTCCAATGGAGTCATCTATGTAGGGTTGGCTGGTGGCTTTGACAGCTAGAACTCAAGTGAGAGCAATACTGGTGGGTACGAAACATCGGACGCCGAAGGGCCAGGATAGTGGTGAGTTGATCAGTACAGTAATGAGGGCATTTTCCCGTCTGAGCGGTCGAAGCTGGTTTGACAGTCGCGGAGCTAGATGGTGTGGAAGACAGCTGAGAGGGGCAGGGGGGTCGAGCAGAGAGACCTTGGAGGAATAGTGGAGATAATGGGAGCCGGGAGGTGATGCATCTCTGCCCGCAGAAGGCCTCGCTGGTAGGCGGATGATGGGGAACCCGAAGCGCTTTTTCTGAATGCGCGGCAAACCCAGGCTAGCCGTGTTGATCTTCAGTAGCTCGTCCTATCGGCGCTGTTCCAGTGTAGAACTGGTGGATGCCGCTGTAATTGCATCGACGATGTGGCGGTGGACAACAGCAGCGGCCGTGATTGAGCCATAGTCGAGCACTCGAGAGTCAAAGGTACGGGGACGCCAAGGCGTTGGCTTCATGCAGAATCAGAAGTTGAGATGAAGGAGAGAGTCAAACTGGGATCACTTTGGCCTGGCCGCCTGGGCTTCGCCGATTCGAAACTGTTATCTTATCGCACAGCCACATAAAGTCAACCGGGCGGCGCGCGTCACATCTTTTCATCCATCCATCCATCCTCATTCATCCCAAACTGCATGTCGCGTGTTCGGTCGCCGCGTTGTCCAAGTACACTGCGACAATCTCCCAGTCATTGCGAAACTCATGGCGTAGAAGGAGAAAACCTGGAGGGACTTCGATGGACACCGCCCAGAAATGTCCAAGCGTACACGTCGGCCACAGTGGCGCTGGACGCGCGATCTTGAAACTCTATCAATGAGTGAGAAAGAAACGAAGGAGGGATGCGCTCTCGGTACGTCGCGAATACGCTTTATTGCTTTCTGTGCTCACACTGAACAATAAGGCGTATTCGTTCCTTTGTGTCCGTTTTCTAGCAGCCACCTTACCTCGAGGACACGTTCAGTCATAGAGTCGACCGCTCCGCCGTTGTACGTTCAACAAGGACCGCCAGTGCCCTACCTCCGGCAGGCACCCGACCAAATGCCCATGCTCATGATTTATCATCGCCGGTGCCATAGCCGACCTGCTTCAAAAGGAGACCCAGCAACTTCACATCAGGCGACTCGTACGAAATGGCCCCGGCATATCAAGCGATCAATTCGAGAAAGGCGGAAGGCTCAACTGGAGAGTACAGGTCATATCGAGGTGTCGTCGACGGAGACTGGACAGTATCAGCGTGAGCGCAGGCCATTCGACTTCGTCCATTGCCTCATCGCATTTGACAGTGTTCCGAACGGCGGTATGTAAGTCCACTAAACTCCACGAACAGACTTTTGATGCCTTGTTTGCAGGATATATTCTGGCTCTTATATTGGAAGCATGCATGAGAGATCAAGCCGACACAATTCATCCAAATCCTATTCATCTCACGGCCCACTTTCTCAACAGTGCCGATGTCACGGCTTTCGAAGTACGAATCAAGACCGTGAAGACTGGAAAGGGCTTCACCAACCTGACAGCCGAGCTTTGGCAAAACGTCAGTCAACGCGTTTCTTTTCGTGTAAATCGCTGACAGTCCAGAAGGATCAAGTCCGCGTCGCGTCCCATCTCATCTTCGGTCGGCTTGCGCCTCCACCTAGCGGCTCTGGCCCTTCCATGACTTTACTGCCATCGAATCCATACTCGCGACGTGTGCCCCTCCATCAACATCCGTCGACCGCGCCAATTGATGCCAATGGAATGCGCCGCAACTTCAATTTCAACAAACACTACCGGTGTACGCTGGAGCCAGAGCTGACCGCTGGCAACGACGCGCGTGCAGGGACGCTCATCGGTGGAGGCGGCATCGAATGGGGGACCTGGTTGGAATTCACGGACAAGAACCAACGCTTGACGCCACCTATCCTGGCCTTGCTGTCGGACTTGTTCCTCAACAGCCCTACCTTGCTTCCGGACGAGCATTGCCCTGGTGGTGCCAAGAGGTGAGACTCCGACCAACAGTCGTACATTGCACACGCCTCTAATGGGTCCGTTCCATCATCAGTTGGTTTCCTACGATGGTGATGATGGTCGAGTTCAAGTTCCCAATTCCACCTCCGTCAGAGGACCATTCCGGGACGACTGTCGGGATATTCTATTCGGGCACGTTCATCAATGACCCGCGGGGCCGACATGACAGCTACACCGAGGTTTGGACCGCACCGTCTGGCGTTGGGGAAGGGAAGGAAGAACCGGGATGGCGCGAGAAGCAGGTCTGTTTGGCGGTTGCTACCCAGATGGCGTTGACGGTGAACGTGGAGGTCAACCTGAGGAGAGGGCGTGGGGATGGGACTCGGACCAAGTTGTAGTAGGTCACCGGTTGTGTTCCCGGGGTCGATGAAGTATCAAATGTGTTCGCCGACCTGAATATAATCTCGTTAGACTGCTTAGAACTCGCCTTCATCTACTCATGGCGCCTTTCACGGAGGCCATACAGGTGGAGCGAGCACACTGTGCTGCTGGATGGGATGCGTCGTTCAGAGGACTTGTCGATCCCGACTGGACGGTCAATGTGTGAGTGATTCAGAAGCTCTTTCGCGGCGCACAGAACTTGAAATGACATTTGAAAGGGCACCCCATGGCGGATATCTTGTGGCAATCATCATCGATGCATGCACAAAGTTCCAAGCTAACACCACAGCGCCAGATCCTGTGCATATCACCGCGCATTACCTGCAGAGCGCATCCGTCGCTGCACCTGCCGAGATCAACATCCGCACAGTCAAGAAAGGCAACCTTTTCACCAATCTGATTGCGGAACTGAACCAGGCGGTGGGTCGTCTGCTCCGCCACTGCCAGTGGCACCGCATCCGATTGAGACATCTCAACAGGGCAAAGTCCGAGTTACCACACATGTCATGTTTGGGAAACTGGCCCCACCGTCGGAAGCGTCTTTGAAATCACCGTACACGCGCCGGCTTCCTCTGAGACAGCATCCTTCGAAGACTACACCGCGTTCCAAAGCGCAGTGGACGTTCACCTTCCAAAAGCACCTGGACATAGGCAATGATCCGGAGATTAGTGCGAGGAACGATCCGGTACGCGGCCCACGCAAAGAAGGTGAAGGAGGAGTGGAGTGGGGGGCATGGGTGACATTGAAGAAGGAGGCAGACCGCGTCACGTCGCCCGCAATGGCGATGTTTGCGGATATATTGCTTAACGCGTCCGGGCATGAGCTTGATGCTCAGAATAGGTGCGCCTCATTTCTTCGTAAGTTCTTTTCTACATATTGAGTTGATCCGATAGGTGGTTCCCGACAATGACCATGACGTTTGAGTTCAAGTTTCCACTTCCTCGGACTGCTTCACAGCGGACTGTCGGGCTGTACACGAAGGGCTCGACGCTATTGGCACATCCGAATCAGAGGCATAATACCGTGTCGGAAGTATGGTCCGCGCCGTGTGATCTTGGAGGGGGTGAAGAGAAGGAAGGATGGAGGGACGAGCAGGTGTGCTTACTTGTGGCTAATCAGATGGCGATGTCGATGGACGTAGGCATGTTTAAGGCAAAGAAGGATCCGAGCTTGGGGAAGTTGTGAAGTGCTGTGGTGACATGCCTTCGTACATTTAGTTTTCGAGACAAATGGAACTTTGTGATTGAATGAAATCACTTCACCACCAGTGCCATAAATGCATGGGAGCATGGGTCAGCATGACGCACTAAGCTGAGAGACGAGTCTGTCTGCACAGCCACCACCCTCTTTGCTATTCACCGCGACCGGCCTCCACTGCTATAGAAACTGCATCGCGCGTTGCACAGCAGAATGCACTCCGCGGACGTACAGGATACGCTACCGCTGACTTAACCTTTGTCCTCGAGGTTGATGAAGTTGATGGGGTGACAACGAAGGTGTATCACAGGACAGTGTCCGCTCTTGCAGTATTACCCTACCGTAAGTCTTTTTGGGCTCTATTCTCCTTCACGCCAGTACTCACTTGAGGGAAAAGGGAGCCTTTTACTTGCACTTGACATATTGGCTGCCACACCTCGTCGGGCATCCGCATCATGATTGGTCCCATAGCATGTTTCTTGAGCAGCTTCCTGTCACCCTCATGCCGGATTGAAGATGAATCGAAGACACGGAGTATTGCCTCAAGGCCTGTTCGATTAGACGCCCGGCACTTGGGACATTAGGTTCGAGCATCATGCGGAGCTACAACTATACTAAAGGTATTCAATTACTCAACTCTTCAAACCGCAGCGCCTAAATCACTTATAGGCTCTTCGAATCATCCCATTCTTGCATCGCGTTCAGCACACCCTTATTCTCAACCTCACAATCTTCTTCAGTCAAGGCTCTCATTCCTCGAATGCCACCACGCGGAAATCGTGGGCGAGCTCGGGGTGGAAGTTCAGGTGATTCGCATCGTGGCGGTGATCGTGGCAGGGGTCGGGGCGGGGGCACTGGACGTGGCGGCGGTACCAATCGCCCTACCCCGCCAAAAGCGCCACATGGAATCTGTAATTACTACTGGGAGTACGGCTCTTGCCGCCGAGGCTACAGCTGTCATTTTCGCCACGAAGCAAAACCTGCGGCCGACGTAGCCCCTGACGCAGCAGCAGCACCCGCAACGGATTTTCCCTTCTTCTCACCTGAAGGCATGGCCGAGAACAATGGATCTCGGCACCGCAGTTTCCAGGGCACTGGCATGACACCCCAAGCGGTCCACAACAATCTCAACTCTCTACTCTCTCGAAACCGAGACTTCTCCTCCGCTTTGCAAGTTGAGGGGTTCGTTCGCCTTCTTGCCAATGTCGATGTGCGAAACTCTCATTGGGTATGCACTCTTGCTGGTCATCTTCCTGTCCTATCTGATCCCTTCCTGACAGACGGTAGATGCCGCACAGGTGTGTCCCAACTCCCAAGCCGTCTCAATCTCCGGTATCCCATGACTAACAGCATTGCAGGAATTTCTCGACTTCGTTGTCCAGGTAGGACGGACGTCAATCTCCCGCTCTCAATCACTCACATCATAGCATCACAGAACGATCTCGACAACAACACCTTCTCCCTCATCGGAGAGGTTTTACGATGGCCGTCAGTCTCCACCAAAGTCAAATCAAGCGATGGAAGGGAGACGCTATCCTTCCAGCGAGGCTATTTTCCTCTGATGGAGGTCAGTTCGATCTGGTCAGTTCTACAGTGGGACACTGAACATTGCTGTAGTTCTTTACATCGAGTCTCATTCTTAAAAGCACGATACATCACAACATCAAGTTTGTTCAATCCCTTCGGTGAGAAACTTGATGAGTCTATGCTGATGATCTCTCTAGCAAGCTCTATACGTTGGTGGAAAACAACTATGTGTCGATACATCGGACGGTTTCCAGCAACGTCTCGGCACTCATCGAAGCGAGAAGCTGGAGGGACCCCGTGGCCAGCGCGTACCTTCCGGCCTCAAGTCAAGCACATTTGAGCGGAGTTTCGCTGTTTCAGGTTCTCTATATGTTCTTCTACCAGTAAGCCATTCGCGTGTTGATCATAAACTTGCCCAATCTTGCTCCAGGTACTTCAAGCTCTTCAAGGGCGCAATCCGCAATCATCCCGAGATTCTAATTCTCGTTGAATCCATTGCCGACTGGTTCGATCTTTGGGCTGAGGCCGTTAACACTTCCGAAGAACTCTTTCTCGACGACATCACAAACTCTGAGCCTCGTGTTCGTCGACTTACCCTGGATAAGCTGCGTTCAGATGTATACCAGCTGCGCTCCATCGTTCGCCGTGAAGCCGGTGTTGCCGACGAGCAACGGTTGGTTCGAGGAGATAGGATCTCGCAGACTGATGTACAGACCGCTTTAGTCAGCCGGCTCGAGCAGACATATGTGGCACCAGGTGATCTCCGAGAGGGCGGTCCTCGTCACGACAACGACTTTTCCGATTTCAGCGCTATCCGTATCGCCCCAACGCAAGACGAGCTCATAAGTCCGCTTCAAGCCTACCTGCCCAATTTCGTTCCAGGCGGTCCTCACCACCTCCCAAGGGGATCAATGCAGAAACATCTCGACATCCAATTTCGCTTGCTTCGCGAGGAGATGATGTAAACTCTTCCCCGTCACTTAAGGAGCCCTACGCTAAGAGCTTCCTCAGTGCCTCCATTCGTCAGTCACTATCAGCTATCAACACTGAGCTTGCCATCAAATCGGAACCGGGCCATGGTCGTCGCACTCAATTAGATACCCTTCGTATCAGTCGTGGCGGAGCATTCCGTAGCTCGGGCGCCGACTCTGTATTCTTCCATCTCTACACCAATGCCCAGTTCACGCCCCCCAAGGCCGAGCGAAAGAATTTCACCCTTGGCCTTACCCTTGATGCGCCGCCTGGGGCGGCTCGAGATGACAATGCTCGAGTTCGATACGAGTTCTGGAAGCACTCCAAAAGGCTCTCAAATGGTAACCTCGTAGCTCTTGTTCTCGTCTCGCCGGACAGCTCTCGCGTTTTCTTAGGAACCGTTATATCTGGCAACACCGACATTGCAGAATCTTCCAGATCCAGAAAGGACCGCATCGAGATCAGGGTGTCCTTCTTCGATCCGGAGCTCGAGTTAACTGCCCTTCAAGGAGAAGAGATATCACCACCAGAGAGTGTTTCCACATTCGCACTGCTCATCGATAACTCCATCATGTACGAGTCGATGAGGCCTTTTTTGAAAACGCTGCAGACGGTGGAGCCGACATCTATCCCGTTCTGGGAATACATTGCTTCGGAGGAGTCTTTGAAAGACGTACCTATTCCCGCACCACGATATGCTCGTGTCCCTGGTTTCCGCTATAATTTGCAATGTCTGCTCCCGGCGGGCGCGCCTCCATTGCACCTTGACATCGAGGACCCGGATTCTGTTCAGACCGCCCGTACAAGCCTGCGCAATTTGAGCCCTTTGGACTCATCTCAAGCTGAAACGGTCGTTGACGCGTTAACTCGGCAGATTTGCCTCATACAAGGGTACGTGTATTCGCTCTTTGCCAGAACAGAATACCTTAGATCTCAAATGTAGACCTCCCGGAACGGGCAAAGTATTGCCGTCAATCTTGTTACCTGACAGTTGGTACTCACAAGCCTTGCTAGAGTTTCACTGGAAAGGAACTGCTGAGGGTGTTGGTAGCCAATGAGATTCGACCCATAGGCGAGTCCTGCTTGTCTATGTGTAGCTGGTCAGACGAGTTGACCATTGTGCAGTCCTCATTGCGTACACCAATCATGCTCTCGACCACATGTTGCGATCAGTCCTTGATGCGAAGATCACGACCAAACTTGTTCGGCTTGGATCTCGCTCGAGCGACGAACAGGTGGCAGAGTATAGCCTGTTCAAACTCGAGTCCGAGGCCAATAACGCTATATCGCCACTTGACGCGTCTCAACGTAGGGAATTCCGCAAGATGAAAGGTATCGAAGAGGACATACAGAAGCTCATGGGTGACATCCAGATTCCGCGCATGCATTGGACTATGGTGCAGGAGTATCTGACCATTCATTACCCTGATGTCGAAATGGAGTTCCTTGATCCGCCGGCATGGATTGCGTGCTTGCATGAACTCATGATCGAGGAGGAAGAGAGTGGTGGAGAGTGGACCGAGGTGGTTCATTCCAAGAAGAAGAAGTCTGAACATGGGATACCGAAGACTAAGTACGGGTTCTGGAAAGGAAGCTATGATCTGCGGTTCCTCTCAACACAGCCTGGCAATGGCGACGATGACCAACGGCTCGCCTTCTTCCTCTCTTTGGGCATGGAAGGGATCCCCTCAGCTCCGTCGGTCAGGTTACATCTTGTCGAGCATCTCCTTACCGTTTCTTCACCTTGGTCTCTTATGTCAGAAGATCGTCACCGGATTGCGAAAATCTGGGAGGATGAGGTCCGTCACATGGCCTATGTCTCTAAACTACAAGAATTCGAACATCTTCGTCGGCAATATGATGAAAGCTGTACAAATCTCAACGACATCAACGATCAGGTGTGTTTTGCCTACCTTTCACTGATCCTGACTGTGTACTGACACTTACCTGGAAGGCTCGCCAGAACATACTTTCGAAGGTTGATATCATAGGATGCACTACGACAGGTGAGTTTCTTTGCTACTTGCCAATACCACTGGGATAACAATGCTTGAAGGTGCCGCAAAGCTTGTGTCTCTTCTTTCGGTGGGTCCACAGCTTCTCTTCACAGTGCTCTTGAATTCGCAGACCTGATCTGCGCATATAGACGGTTTCGCCAAAGGTCCTCATGGTTGAAGAGGCAGGGCAGGTCTTGGAATCGCATATACTTGCCTCCCTTGTCCCGTCAGTCGAGCACCTGATCTGTATCGGCGATCCCCAACAGCTTCGACCTACTCTTGCCAATTATGGTTCGTTTTGTGCACAAAAGTTCCGTTTCGTCTCAGTCCTCATAAGCACGCCACAACAGGTCTATCAATGGACAGCGAGCGGGGTAGACGTCTCTTCAAGTTTGACCGTTCTCTGCTCGAGCGTCTGTCCGATAACGGGTGTCCAATGTCCTTGATAGATGTGCAACGTCGCATGAGGCCGGAGATTTCCCAATTTCCTCGGTATGCAAGCACTGTGTCCCATCTGCCTTCTCTCAATGACATGATTAGGTCCATTCTGTATCCTACCCTACTGGACCATCCATTGGTTTGTCAATATCCCCATGTGAGCGGCATGCAACACGATGTGTTCTTCTGGTCGCATACGCATGTCGAAGATGGAGAACAAGATTCCGTCTCAAAGTACAATGACTGGGAAGTAAGTTCTGTCGGTACTTCCCTTTGACAACTACGAACTGAGGGCTCGACCCCAGGCCAAGATGATCAAGGACTTGGTGATCTACCTGCTCAAGCAAGGCAGGTATAGTGGGAAGGGTGACATTGCTGTTCTCTGTGCATATCTTGGCCAGCTTCAGAAGGTTCGCGCTGCTCTCCGCGACGCCAGGCTTGCCGTTAGCGTCGATGAACGGGATGCGGAGGCACTTGAAAGACAAGGTGCCGAAGCACCGGATGTCAGCTTCGAGAATGTCGATGTTGCAAGACATGTAAGCCGGATTACCATTGCAACTTCGGGAATAATTATATGAACAAAACACAGATTCGACTTGGTACTTTGGATACATTTCAGGGCGAAGAGGCAAAGATCGTCATCATTTCTCTTGTTCGAAACTCCGGAGACTTCTCCGGTGATGCCTCAATCGGTTTCTTGAAAGTAAGCCTCCGAGTTCAATCAACATTGACTATGACTACAACAGAGGCTGGCAGAGTTCGAACCGTATCAATGTTGCCGTTTCCAGGGCGCAACATGGCATGTACGTGCTGGGGAATTCTTCAAACCTCCGACAAAACAAAACCTGGGAGACCATCCTCACGAGCATGGAAGCACAAGGTTTACTTGGTCTGGATCTGCCCATTGTCTGTGCCCGACACCCACACGAGACTCGCCTCATTTCAGGACCTGGTCAACTAGCGACTGTCGCTCCAGAGGGTGGTTGTCTTGCAAGATGCGAATTTCAGCTGAAGTGCGGTCACACATGCCCATCCGTGGTACGCTCTGCTCTTTGTCTGGTTCTGAGTTATCTGTTCTCAGTCATTCCATGTTGTTAGTGTCACCCTGATCAAGACCAACACGGTCGGGTAAAATGCCACGAGCCCTGTCCGCGAATTACTTGTCCGCGAATGCACCCTTGCCATCGAGAATGCGGGGATGAATGTGGCGATTGTCAGTTCCCAATGTACAAGATAACTCTTCCATGCGGACACATGAGGGAGCATGTTGCGTGGTATGCCGATTTATCACTTTCGTTGAGCTCGGGGCTAAGTAATTTGTTAGCTATGAACTGGCAGACATCAACTCGATTGTCTGCATGGACAAGGTTGTGAAGAGCTTGCCGTTATGCGAGCACCAGCAATCAATGCCTTGTCACGTCGACCCAAGCAAGGTCTTATGCACGTCTGTTTGCGGTGGTACCATGACATGCTGCAGCCGGTCTTGTCCCTCACCATGCCATATTTGTCGGAACCTCACGAACCCAATGCCATCACTGCAACCTTCTCGACCGATACTTCGTACTGTGCACCGAAATCACCCTTGTGAACGACTACTCTACTGTCAACATCTCTGTGGTCGCAACTGTTCTCATGATCACGAATGTAATGATTCCTGTCAAGCCAAATGTCGCCAGGCGTGCTCCCACCATCGATGCGATAAGCCATGCTCAGAACCCTGTCCTCCGTGCATGGAACCCTGTCAGTGGCGATGCATTCATCAGCATGAATGCCCTGTTCCTTGCGGCTCGGTATGTGTTTCCTGCAACGGGGTTATGGCGATCGGACTGAGTCAATCTCACAGATATGCGCACGACTTCCTTGCGACGAACCTTGCACAAAGATTTTGAGCTGTGATCATTCTTGCCCTTCTGGTATGAAACCCTAGTTGTCGACGGATAGTATCTCACACAATCTCCTCTGATAGTGTGCGGAGAGCCATGTGAAGAACAACAATGCCCCGAGTGTTTGCCAACTGAGAAGAAAGGCGCCATCGTCGACTTCATTCTCCAACGCACAATCACCGAACTCGACTTCACATCGAACGAAGTCAGCGAGAAGACGATCACCTTGGCCTGCGGACATATCTTCACGGTCGAGACTTTGGATGGCCGTTGTCATATGCCGGAGTTCTATGATGTTGATGCTCTGACTGGAACTTATCGCGCCATGAAGGCTCCGCCGATCGACTTCCAGACGCCGCCATCATGCCCCACTTGTCGTGGTCCCATCACAGCCCTTCGTTACGGACGTGTCACGAAGCGCGCTCACCTTGATATCCTCGAACGCAACGTGGCCAGCAAAATGTGCAAGCAAGTCGGCCAAGCTGCTCAGTCAATCAACGAATTGCTGCAGACGCTGCCTCAGGCAGAGGAGGCTGCTCGTTCGATGAAGACCAAGACACCTTCCAATGGCGATTTGGACGACATTGTCACCAAACGGCAAAAGAACTCTCAAGCATCTAAACTAGTCCTACCTCTTCCTACGGCTTTCCTGACAAGTGCGAGCCATCACGGCTTCTCAGCAGAGGAAGCAAAGGAGTGGAGAGGTGTCATTGCATCATTCTTGAGTGCGTACAAGCTCCTTCTCGCTGCAGCAGGTACTCGCGGACCACATGTCAAGACATACGAAGCTGCCCTCGTCACTCTCTATCGTATGGAATTGGCTGCTCTCCGCGGTGACATTGAACATGTATCTGGCGAACCCGAACCAGAGGCCATGCTGGCCGCCAATCAGAAGATGGGCCAGCCTCCCCATCGTGCGGACACCCGTTATCAGGTGGAAGCTTTCCTCATGTCCATTAAACTTCGTCTGCGCATCGCTCAGGTTGCTCGCTGCCGCATCGATTCTCTATCGACGACCGCCACTGTCTCTCGCCGGGTCTGGTGTTCCTTCGTGGAATTCATCTATCAATCATGTTTGGATGACGCGAAGAAGGCTGCAGACATTGCTGGTATCTCTGCTGCCTCCCGTCAAGTAGCACGCTGTGAGATCTCCGCTCTTCAAGTGACAATGATTGCTTTCATTTTCGGTATCTTTCAGCAAATGGAGAACCACGTCCGCGCTGGTGATCTTACCACCGCTAATCGACAAGGTCTTGTACGCCAGATCGAGCAAGACAGAATCAGGATTCGCGAGGCCCTTCAGCAGGATGAGAGAAAGTACATTAGGTCACGTCCGGCACAAAATTTGCAGGGTTTGAGGGATGAACGGCAGTGGTGGAAGGTGAATGCGAAGGACGTGTCAGACGTGTATCAAGAGGAATATGACAAGATCACGGAACATGTCAAGTCGGACAAAGGGTACAAGCCGTTGTCGCTGCAGGAGATGACGGAAGTTGTCAAAGCGCTCGACTTTGGTCAGCCGTCCAGACTTTATCATCCATCTCTATCGCTGACTTGTAGTGTCTCACAAGGTTATCGTGGCCATTTCTATAACTGCGAAAACGGGCACACTTTTGTGATTGCGGATGTGAGCTTTCTGATAGGTCATTTTGCATGCATTCACTGACGAGAACGTAGTGTGGCGGTGCAACTGTGACGTCCAGATGCCCTGAGTGTGGTGCGCTGATTGGTGGATCGAACCATACCTTGCTGGCATCGAATACGAGAGCCATGGAATATGAAAATATTTTGCGTGCTCAAGGAGGACGTGATGCGCACTGGGCCTGGGGTCGGGGTGCTTGAGGGATTGCATGTGTAAACAAGGGATTAGACATTGAGTTCGTGTGTAGTAATGTTTGCGGCGCGATTTGTATGTATATCCGTGACTTCGAAATGTAGTATTAGAGTTTGGGAAGCCGAGCTAGGCAGATGAAAAGGTGAGACTGTTCAAGATCCAACCTCGAGCGTAAGACCTTGCTGCAACTCAATCGCTCTCCTTGACCTTCGCAACGCCGCAGTTCTAGACGTCGAGCCCCGTTCCCACTTGCATCTTGATGATCGCCGTCCTCAACTCCTTGTCATGTCTCTTCGACACTACGCCGGCAGCCCCCCGTTCGAGTATGTCATCAAGTTCAAGCCCATCGCCAGCGTCGGCGCCGCATTAGGTCACATGCTGCAAGTCGACCAATCATACTGCGGGTTGCGACGCGTGAGGAAGGCGGACATCGAGGAAGGACCGAGGTGGGAGCGAAAGGAAGTGGGGATTGAAGTTGCAGCGAAGTATACGCCGGTTTAGTTGGAAGTCTAGGTGAAGATTAAGAAGGAGAGTCGCAGGAGCAGCACGGAATGTGTTCATCGCGAAGCATTGCTGACTATGATGGTTTGGCCATTGGTGTAGAACGCCGCGTCCTGTCTATTGAACGCGCGTCGATTGATAGTGATTCCTAGAGCGGGTGGACGTGTGCTGTTGGTCGATGCTGGGGGAAGCAAGTATTGAGATCATTCTGCTAGTGGCGAACTAGTCTCCCGCTAGCAGACAAATAAAGCCGAAGGCAGTGGACGAGCACGGTGTCGGTGGCTTCACCACTGGAGAAGTGTACTCCGTCCTTCCAAGAAGACTGGTCTGACGCGTGTACGATGACAGCACATAGGCCGCGAAGGTGTTGTTGTTCATCCGTTGAGTAAGAGCTTTTCCTGATACTTCCAGCCGTGTACAATATTGCGCAAATACCTGCGAAGGGTCAGCGCACATTTTCGACTGTTCCGTCGCACTCAGACTGAACCAGACGCTGCGTTCTCAGGAAATGTTTGTCGTCCGACGCAGCATATCTCGAAGCAAACACGTCTCCAAAGATCAACTCTACATCAGGAAAAAGTCAAATCGTTCGTAGGTCCGTGCCAATCCTACGTACACCTACGCGTCCTATGGAGACTTGAGTGACGTCTACGGTGGCCTCCTGATACGTACCTCGATCAGGGCTGCATATGCATAGGCCTCCTCGATCTCAGCAAACACTTTCACGAAAACTGGCAAGAGATGGCAGTGAATGCTGCCAGAGATGGTGAGGGATGCTGCCGGAGATGGCAAGTACCATTCTGTGCAAGAGAGGCATGAGTTACTCTCAACTACCAGAGGGACCGTCCAGCAAGTACAAATATAATATTTGGGAGATAGGGATGTGGTAATGTCATCTCAGATATCGCAATATCGAGCACAATTGGCGAAAGGGTACCAGGCAGCGGGCGGCGGGCGTGAGGACCAGCGCGCCATGTCGGTCTGCCATTGCGCGGGCAGGAAAGCAAATTAAAATGACAAGTCCATCGAGAACGATCGGCCCTCTTCGGCACCGGCGCATATGGTCCGTGCACATAGACACGCAGCATGGCGATTTGAAACTCCGCATTTTTTCACCTCTCTCTTCCCTCCTTCGACGCGCTAGGATTTGGTCAGGCCGTAAGCGACAGCTGGCAAAGTACACCCGGCGAGCAGACAACCGCTGGACTGACGGCATCAGCGAACGGAGGACGACCGATGGGCCAAATTCTTGACAGACGACAAGGACGAGGACGAGGACAAAGCCCGCGACCGCAACGACCAGGACGAACGGTGCTGAGCTGCCAGCGCAACATTTCTCTCTATCTGGATTAGGACACAGACAATTACTCGATTGACGAGGAGCGAGACGCCAAAACGCCAAACCACGACCAAGAACGCAACGATGACATACTCAGAACGACGACGACAAGGACAACGAGAACCGAGGACGAGGACGAGTACCAACGACGAGAACTAGGGCTCACACGAGCATCCGCGATGACGAGGACGACTTTGACGGCGAGACGACCAGCACGGGCTCTTGCGACATCAAGACAACGATGACAACTACCCCACGAGTACTTACAAAAGCGCGGCAAGGACGAGGGCAACGAGCATCTGCAACGGCGTGACGACGAGCACGAGCACTCACAAGGACGAGGACAATCAGCACCGGCGACGGCGAGGACGGACACCCGAGAACAATCAAGTTGAGGATAGTCGATTTCGAGGAGGGCCGCAGTCGAGGAGCTGACAGGTCGGGCCCCAGCAATCGCAACGACGCCGAGGACCAAAAATCGACAACATCGGGGTAGCTGATTCGGGAAACTGGTGACTGATGTGTTCCGTTGTCGTCATTATACTTGTGCATTGTAGTTTACCCAATATCATTTGCTTGTTCTATGCTTTTCTTAGTGTGTTTCGACGTCAGCGACGATATATTTGGTATTTGGATGGCTTCTACCATGTTTTGGCAGGTGTCTACTGTGTCTACAGCAGTCTACAGTAGGCATACGGTAGTACTGGCGTGAGCCTACGGCAACCTATCAAGGGGGGTACCTGTCGACGGGCCTATCAAGCCTACGGAGATCGCCGTAGGTCGCCATATATTCTTGGTTTTTTCCTGATGTATGTTGCCTTGCACTTGTCTCGCTCCGAGCATCGGCTGTGCTGCAGGTTTTCTGGATCACGATGAACGATGCGCGGCGTAGGTGCGTTGGCGCGTGTATTGAGCGTAGGGGTGGCAGAAAAAGCGACCGCCATTGCCGATATGACTGCTAGAATCTTCGTGTGTACAGGTCGCGCGGATATGATGATGGTCGGATATCAAACGCTTGAAAGCTGTGCTTTCTTTCGATCACATTGAATAACTTCGCCGGTGCTTGCCATTCCCCACCAAGCCAGCTCTGGCGCCTATTCTACTCTCAGCTGACTCCTCAGATGCCTCGTGGCTGACCTCTTCGAGCACTTATAAGCCTGTCTTTTTCCCATGAGATGTCTTCTCCAGGTCAACTATGCCAGAGCGCACCTGTTCCCGAGCAGACTGCTCCCAGCATGGCTGGACTTTTCGAACGGAGAAAGAACTGAATGACCACTGGGCTACCACTTCCGGCCACCCGTTCTGCCTGATCTGCCGTCGACGCTTTCGCGATCCAGCAGCTTTGGACCGCCACATGGATGCTTCCCATCTTTACTGTGTCATTGACAATTGCAAGCGTTATTTTGGCTCCAAGGAGGCCTTCAGGCAGCACTGTGAGGTTAAGCACGCCGATAGGTTCTGTACGGACTGCCAGGAGCTTTTCGTCAGCGAGCCTGAGCGAGGTGAGCATACGTGGCGATGAATCTGTCTTTGATACTAAGTGCAGGACATCAGCATTACTTCGAAAGTACGGCGCATCCTTCTTGCGCTATTTGTCAGAAGGGGTTCCGGAGCCACGACCCTCTCGTGGCTCATTATCGATCCAAGTCGGACGATGAGGAGCATTGCATCTGTCTCCTCCCTGCATGTCACTCCAGGATCTTCCAGAATAAGGATGCTCTGCTTGAGGTGAATTTACGTCCTGTGCCATGTATCCTGGACGCTGATTGGCAGCACTACCGCATGAATGCGACCTCCCACTTCTACTGTGGACCGTGTGAGAAGAAGTTCACACATATTTACGCTTATGAGCAGGTAAGTCGTCTCATCCCTTGAAGATCACACTCATCGACCACATTCACGCTTTAGCATCTCAATAATGCTGCCGTGCATAAGGACACCCGCAACATAGCGTGCGCCGATGGGGAATCCTTCCTGTGCAAGCCCTGTCATTGTTCATTCCCAAATGCTTACAGTCGTAACGAGCATCTCGCGGCTAACTCGCGCCATAACTACTGCTTCGTCTGCTCGAAGGACTTCGACAGCGAGAAGGCCCTCCAAGCAGTAAGTCATAGCCCATTCCGTTGCTGAGGTTTCACGAGCAAGTGGTATGTAGCACAACAAATCCTTTGCGCACCAACCGCGAGATATCCCGTGTCCGATGGGATGCGACAAGCTGTACATCCTTCGCTCCAGTGTGCTCGACCATCTCGCGTCCGGGCAATGCCCCCATGCTCCGCATGTCAATAGTCGACTGATAAACACCAGAGCTGAGCTCGTTGGTGTTCCTGGTATTATCGCAAAATCAGCAGTCCCCAATCAAAGGGACAATCACGAGGCAGTTGCAACGGAACGATCGTGGAATTATTTGTACTCAGTCTCACCGGTGTTCCTGAAGGGACCGACCGTGTATCTATCCTATCCTATCCTATCCTGTCAAGGGCATGTACGAATGCTCTCTTTGCCACAAAGACTCGTTCACCCAACTCCTTGATCTGAGCCAGCATCTGGGATCGGCTGTGCATGATCGACCGTTCTACAGGTCAGTATCGAGTTGTGTAAAAATTCGCGCTCAACCGGGGTTTAGGTGCCCAACGAAGGAGTGCAAACGCGAGTTCAAAAAGCTAGCAAATTATTATCAACACAGGGAAAGCGAGGCGGCGCGCGACAAAGCAAAGTACAAAGCCGAAAAGAAGATCTTGGGCACGTTGAGCGAGAGCGTTTTTCGTTCACTCTAGGGAATTGCATAAATCTATGTACTACATATGAATGGGACGGACGACTACGATAGAGATCTCGCTGTCAATCCAACTGCATGTATCAGTCAATGTCAATACAAGTGTCCGATAGACACCGACAACTACGGATTGGATGCATCTCATTTCTCGCACTGTATTGAATCTCTACGATGCTGGTGCTGAAATACGAGGGGATGAGAGGCGTCTTGCTCCTCTGCAGAAGGTATCGTCGGAAGTGAGTGACCAGGTGGCACAAGAAGACTGACCAGTAGACAAGACGACACCCTCCGATCTCTGTACAAACCACAGCAAACTTGGCTCGCAACTGTTGGAAGTAGTGTATGTGTGCAATTGAGAGGCGACTCGGACGAGCCGCAACTCAAGCTTGTCATTGTCAAGGGAGCCTGGGGATGGCTGAGGCATCAGTGGGAGTTTAGAATGCCATAGAACATATGCTGGTAGGTATTTGTACGTCGACCCACGCCATGGGGTTGGCACAAACAGCTCAACCTTGGCGCTCGAAGACGGAACAAGGACCGCACCGTCTCCTCGATAAGGCAGCCAATCCCCCAAACCGAGGACCGTGTTGGTCCGTGGAATGACACAACCTGACAATGTGGGAATCGAGTAAGTATTGCAACGAGTTGATTGGGTGACGAGGCTAAAGCGCAAATTTAGCCAATACAAGCCCTTCAGTCTGAAACGAGGGAAATTAGCTCAATGACGGTCGATGTGTTCGTTTGCCGGCATAGGTCAGGCGGCGGTCGCCAACAGGTCGCCAGCATGAATGATGCCAGGGCAGGTCCGGGGATCAGAAGGCGTCGGGTACCTAACTTGCTATGATGGCAGCGATTTCTTGAGCGCAAGCAGTGCCAAGCATCCCACCAGTTCAACAGTCCGGTGCAGAGAATGAAGTGCTCGAATAGATCTGATCGTGAAGTAAGAACTCTCAAAAAAGAGGCGAAGAGGCGCTATGCACAGTGCTCCGAGAGATGAGTATCAAGTGTTGAATTGGTCAAGGCGGGATTCGGCTTTCCGGCTTCCCAGCCGTGACGGCACTCGCGTCCACACATAAGTGTCCTCTTCCACACTCGTCAAGCCTCGGACTTCTCCCCTACTCGATCTCTGTGCGAGGAAGGTCCAGGAGCGTGAATGTTTTGAGCGTGGCAGCATCGACGCGACTCAATTATGTCGCGTATTCAGAAGCAGGGTCAGCATGATCGCTCCAAGGGCCCGAATTCAGACGATCGGCGACACCCAATTTTATGAGATTTTCATCTCCCTCTGTTCCCGCAATCACAGTGATCTCTTCGCACAAAAATGCCAGCAGATCGTAACACCCAACATGCGACACGTCAAAATGCCATTGTCAAGCAGTACGTCACGTTGGATGGGGCTCTAGGTACTCTTCGAGTACGCATGCAAGCGACTGATCCATATGTAGACCGTTGAAACGGACGCCGACATGGATCGAAAAGCTCTCGGATATGAAGCCTAGCAATCCTGGTGCCTTTTTTTCGAAACATCCTGGCATGTATATCGAATGATTTCATAGACCCGACCGCCTACAGGAGACAGACTTGCACTCTGGAGGACTGGGAAGGGGAGATGTTCGGTATGCACGTTTCAATCAGACCGAGCGTAAATGGTCAAGCTTGTTATAGCATTTCAGCACGTTGACGTAGCGCTTTACGATGGCGATCTATTCGTTTTCGGTGTCACCAATGTGAGTCCTCACTTGTGTAAAGTGCCACTAATGTTCTGAGCGCACACTTCGACAGAATGGTGAGACTGTCTCCCTGAAGATTACAGACTTCGAGGTCACCAGCTCCTCTGCTGTCGACTCGTTCATGTTCAAGAAACGTGTCTGTCCCATATCTTTGTCATGAGGGCCTCCTCTGCTTACACGTCGCAAGTAGATGACTGCACTATGTTGGCTGGAGATTGCCAAGGAGCATCTGGAAGAGCTCACACAGAGTGGAGCACCCTCTCCCTGTCAATATGCTCTTACTACGAGGTTTGCAGATGTGTCCAAAAGTCCTACAACTCTTGATCACAGTCTGTGTGTAGCCATGTTCATCTCAAGGCCCACATCCGGAAAGAGGCGCCTTGGGATCGGATGGCACCTCTAGCTATTCTCAGCTTTGATATCGAGACAATGGTTCCGCCCGCTCCTCCGAACAGCAAACTCGGCCCACCGATGCCACATCCCCGAAGTGAGAGCGTGATTCAGATAGCTTCGATGTTGGCGGTACTGGACGGCAGTTCGTTTGCCTTTTACTCTGTTCTGCTCCTTTCAAATTATCCCTGAATTCGCAGACAACAATCTCGACCTTGAGACCCCTCCCACTCGCATCATCTTCACTTTGGGCACCTGCAAATCCGAAGACCTCGGCGCCGAAGTACGCGAGTTCGAAGACGAATTAGCGATGATCCAGGCGTGGACGGAGCTGGTGATGCATCTCGACCCGGATATCATCACAGGTCACAATATAGCCCGGTTTGATTTGCCCTACATGATCCACCGTGTGGTGGAGGTTTTCAAAAAGGACTTTGTGATGCCGTCGAGGCTCAAAACTGGTATTGAATTTGTATCTGCTTACAGGTATCAAGACTGACTTTCTCCAGGACCCATCGAATATTGCTATGAGTCAGCGCGCACCCAACTTGCGCCCCCGCTTCCTCAGATCATCGGACGTCCTCTCTTCGATATCTTTCCATATATCAAGCTTTCCCGGCCAAACGAGAAACACAGTCTCAAAGAAGTTGTTGCCAAACACCTTCCCGGAGACAAAAAGGAGGATGTCTCCTTCATGGACATTTCAGACTTACAGAGAGGCAATGCGGTAACGAGGCAAAAGTTGGCACTGTATTGCTTGAAGGCAAGTCAATGTCATGTTTGATAGACGACTAGTTGAAATGTCGGCACCCTTAGGACACCGTTCTCCCGCTTCGCCTTATCCGGAAGTTCAACGCACTGAAGGACGAAAAGATTCAGCGCGTGGGCATATCGCTCAACCGGGTTTGCTCGTGGAAGTACGTGTCTGGACCAAAGCGAAGCTACTGAACGATAGCAAGTCCGTCCTCACCATGTCATATGTACGATATGTATGTAGCGTGTCATCGGTACACTGTACAAGTACATCTTCTTCCGTGAACCGTCGTGTACAAGTCCAAAATGGGTACATAAGGCGCTAGGAATCATGGGCATTCAGTTTCCCAGGATGTGTGTAGTCCCGACGACGTTGGTGCTGTATTGGGAGGTCACGGGAGGTGTCTCGTTCTTCTAGAGGAGGTAGTGTCGGAATTGAGAGAGTAGGTGATAAGACAAGACTAACCTGCGGTCAAGACCACGCCCTCCGATCTCTCTGCGGACCACAGCAAACTGGACTCGCACATCTTGTCAATAGTAGACGCGTGCGAGTAAGAGGCGCCTCGGATGAGCTGCAAGTCAAGCTTGCTGAGAGGGACTGAGGATGGTTGAGGCATTAGTGGGAAGTGGGGTTGCCAGAGAACATATGCTGGTTAGGTATTTGTACATTCGACTCCACGCCATGGGGTCGGCACAAACACCTCAACCTTGGCGCTCAAAGACGGAACAATAACCGCACCGTCTCCTCGATAAGGCAGCAGATCCCCCAAACCGAGGACCGTGTTGGTCCGTGGAATGACACAACCTGACAATGTGGGAATCGAGTAAGTATTGCGACGACTTGATTGGGCGACGAGGCTAAAGCGCAAATTTAGCCAATACAAGCCAGCCGGTGTGAAACGAGGGAAATTAGCTGAATGACAGGCGGTGTATTCCTTCGGGTCGCAAACATAACTCAAGATTGATGGCGACAATCCGGGGATCAAAAGGCGTGGCGTCGGGTACCTAGCGGCGATGTGTGTGGTCTCCAGTGGCAGAACTTCACTGAAATTGCTGGTCGTCGACCGAGGACATGGCTGGTTCGCAAAAAAATTTCGTGAGGCCAAGTGTGGCTGTCAGATGCAGGATTCCACGACCCGACGTGAGCGTCAAGAGGCATGTCCACAATTGTTGTTGGTTGCTGTGCAAGACCTTCGAGCTGGGGCGGACCGAGTACCGGTGGGCGTATTGCCTCTCTCCTCCACTCTCCAATACAACTACTCGCATCTAACACTCATTTACCGTCTCACATCTATCCTTGAATGCAATGCCTGCGCATCGCTCGATATCCTGCCTCGAATCTGCGAAGTGCGTGGGGGACTACATGGCGCTACTATGCTACGGCGCGCATTGAAAAGCCGGTTCTGCAGCTGCTCGAAATGAAGCCGGAATCGACGTGGAAGGACGAGCTATCTCGCATGGCAACTAGTGTTTCTGGTATGTGGCGGAAATTCGCCTTGTCATCACGCGTATTTACATGTACAGATCCTTCTGCCCACCGGAAGCAGGCGCCGCCTGCGCTTGTGCAGCTGCAGGACAGCAGTCTCGGTCAGTGGCGTTCCCAACTTTGATGTAGAGAATATCGACCCATTGCTTCATTCTCAAGTGTTCCAGCAAACCGATGTTGTTGCACAAGATGGCGCGCTCCTTGTGTTCGGTATCACGCAGGTGTGCGCGTCAACTGGTCCTCCCCGCCACGCCAATAACTTCTTATGTTGTCAGAACAGCGAATCAGTGGTCGTCAAGGTTGAAGACTTTACTCCTCCTACCGTCGTCGAAGATGGCACCGGCCACCTTGTGAACCAATTCTTGACATCGAAAATGGCGAGCCGTCTCCTCCATCACTCGCCGAAAGCCTCTGATGTTAGTTGTCACCAGATGCCCGCATTGTCTTGGCTAGAAATCCCAGCATCGAAGCTCACGCCAATCGACCCGCTCTCCTCGACATTTCCGTGCCAATACGCCATCCGGGCAAGGTGCGAGCACAGGCCATCTCGCGATGTATGTTCGGCGCCATTTACCGCACGGGCAGCCACCACGACTTGACCTGCCATGCACGAACCGGCCAGTGGGCCAAGACTGCTCCTCTGAAGATCCTCAGCTTCGACATCGAGACCGACGTGCCCACCTACTTCGGCAAGCCTAGATTCCCGACTCCGCTCAAGGACAAAGTCTTCCAGATAGCTGTCATGTTGGGTACTGTTGGTATGCCTTGACGCCTTTCCAGTTGGTGTAGCGTTCCCTGACTGCGAGGACAGGGCATGACCTCGACCAACCCGGGACGCGAATCGTATACACGCTCAAGAGCTGTAAAACCGATGGGCTCAATGCCCAGGTCAAGTCGTTTGAGAACGAGGCGTCGCTCATTCGAGCGTTCTTGGAGGACGTCCACCGTCTGGACCCCGACATCATTACCGGCTTCAACATAATACGTTTCGATTTTCCCTACCTCATGGAACGGATGCAAGTCTTAGAGGGCCCGGATGCGTTCACATTTCCTTCGCGGCTGCCCGCCGGTCAGTGCTTCTCCCGATACGAACACAAACTCTCTTTACTTAACTTCGCTTTCCCAACAAGGCCACGTCTCCATCCAGTCTCTTCATACTCAAAAGAAAACGTGGCGAAGCCACGTCCCCACATATCCTGGCCGTCCGATCATGGACCTATATCCATATCTGAAGCACACACAGGGCGCTACATTCTCACTCGCAAAAGCGTCGGCCCAGTTCCTGGAGGACATGCACAAGGAGGACCTCCACTATACGCAGATCCCCGTGCTGCAAAAGGGCAACGAGGCGTCGCGGCAGAAGTTGGCGCTGTATTGTCTCAAGGTCGGTGACTATCTCAGTCTCTGCATGTCGTCCAATCGCTGACTGGGGACTTGGGAAGGATACGTACCTCCCGCTACGGATCATCCATGCGTTGGATGCGTTCAATGAACCGAGACTGAAGGAGGGGTTTGTTACATTCGGCTGGGCGTGTGGATGGCGACGCTGACTCTACCTTTTGTGTGATGGGGCGCTGGTCGTGTTGTACCTATTTCGTCGTCCTTGCAATGAGACTATCTCATTGCCTATCTCGTCCGACATCTGCAGTCTACTGAAGGTACACCGGCGCCAGATGAGAGCGATTAGGAGGTGCTCGTGGTGGGGAGAAGACGTACGTATTGGCCTCTCATGCTTGCCCGTCGCGCCCTGGAAGCAGGATGATCCTGAAATGAGGGGTAGGAAAGCGCATCTTGCACATTCCCCCATCTCTCTGTTGTCTCTCTGTGTACCAAAACTGCACCCTCTGTGGTGTGCACCTAAACAACATCCTGTTCTGGAGTATAATTTTCCGTCTGAGAACTGACTGTATCTATTATACGTGCTCTGTACAAGGAGATAACCCACATGCAACTCGACCTTGTTCAATCAATCAAAATCAAACTATCAGGCTAGATTGAGTACTGTCATGTCAAAATTGGACTCAAGAGTTCAAGGTCTCAAGCTTCAAGCTTAGAGCTTAGTCTAAGAGCTACCTCTAGACTTGATCTTGAATCTTGACCTTTGGAGTAAGAACTTGGGACTGAGAGTTTCAAGACTTATATTCTAGAACTAGATCTAAGAATCAAGATCTCTCAAGACTCTAGACTCTAGTAACTAGTTAGTTTAACTGTCAGTGTTACTAGTACTCACAGTACTCACTGAGCAGCAAAAAAGAGACGGGATGATGTTATGACAACTGTGAGATTCGAACTCACGCCCTTTCGGACTAGATAGCATACGCCTGATTCTAGCGCCTTAGACCGCTCGGCCAAGTTGCCATACTACCTTGCAGTGTGGCGCAGGTATGAGCCGACGACGTTTCCGAAGCTGAAGGTGTTCCGACGCCACATCAATTGTTCTGCTGTCATTGTCAAGCGACGAGTTGATAGATGAGTCCAGATCTCACGGAAGCTTGCTTTTGGAGCATCTGAATCCCCGGGGTAGGAGGTGTCTTCGGTTTCTAGACTACGCGAACATTGCGACTGCCGTGTTCTTAATGAATCCTGGTCCAGAGCCGAACGCCCTAGTCCTAGTCGATCACCCCGGTATCCCCAGCCTGGACACCAGCTGGGCACTGACAGTTTCTCCGCACAATCAGGCGGGGAAGTCTGGATCGGATAGATGGAGAAGGTGTATTGCATTGGGGAGGAGCGGAATCTAGATAGCCGGCGTGGCGTGGCGTGGTCTCATCCCAAACACGGAGGCTCGACGCAACCCACTGGACGGGCCGGGGAGCTAGTCAATGACATGTGTTTTCCAGTTCCCCAGATGCCCACACCCCCACAACGCCGTTACGCACACAAGGCACTACAATCGGCCAAAGTTGACATGCGGGGAACGGCAGCGGCAGCGGTGGCTTTGCAGAGTCTCGCCGCACTCTGGATCCGAAGGACGTGCTTCTGCGCGCTTACTGCACGTCCAGAGCCCGGGCCGAGACAGCACACAGTCAGGACGCGTTCTGCGTGGAGACGATAGGTGGGCGCGGCAGAATAGGACGGACCGACGTGGGGAAGGCACGCATGACCGGGGAACGACAGCCAAACGTCCAGTTTGAGTTGCGATCGTGAGGAGAGACGGAGCAAGTCTGCTGACATGGGGTAAGGAGTCGCGGAGATAGACGCGAGCTGGACTGAAGGGTCGCGCATGCATTCCGTGAGTATTCAGTGGGGTCTTCTGGCTGCTCTGGACGGCTCCGTGCATTGAATTGCGCCACGCGGCTGGCTGTACCCCAGTGCTGCTACGCGGGGAAAGGCTGTTCCGCTGCGGGGACGGACCGGCAGATGCCATGTGGCCGGGCAGAGCCGGAAAGGGCAAAGATATGGGCCGGAAAAAGATCGGCGGCATGCTGATGGCGATGGAAAAGGAAGGTCCCTGCCTCTGCGCTTGTCCTGCTTCCACCACCATCTCTGCCAGCGCCTGCTCTGCCGCCATCTCCATCGCTGTCTCGCACGACGCCGCCGACGAGCCATGGCCGACAAAGTCGTGCCGCGCCCCTACAAGTGCCCGTATCCTCTCTGCGGGCGCGCGTTCAGCCGCCTCGAGCACCAGACTCGACACATCAGGACCCACACCGGCGAAAAGCCCTTCATCTGCGCCTTTGTCGGCTGTGAGAAGCGTTTCTCTCGCAGCGACGAGCTCACCCGCCACTCGCGCATCCACAACAACGTCCCCACACCCAGCAATCATGTCTCCACAGCAGTCAACAGCGAGCGGAAGGAGGCAAGGATCAAGAAGAAGGCGCGCAGCAGGGCGGCCAGCGACGACGAGGTACGTCCGCCTCGATGGCATCGATATGGTCTATTTTTACTGATGGCGGGCCACAAGGATTATGCGCGACCCACGAGCGTCGGCGGCTATGACGTTCCGCACTCCCGGCGAAGCACGCCATTCACGACACTTTCCAGCGTGGCGATGGACGAGCTGCATGCGCTCGAGCGCGAAGAGGCCCTGCGCCGCGCGGAATACGAAGCCCGGCACGCAGAGGCGCTTCGGCGAGCAGAGTACCAGTCTAGAACGGTGGAGGCTCCGTTTACGTTTCGCATGAGCCAGTCCGCTACCACGTCCCCGACCATGGAAGGCGGTCGCGGAGGCTATTTCGGCATCAGTAATACCCGCGACGACGACGAGCCGCTGCACCACGATGCCCACAAGATTACCAGGCGACTGTCGGGGCCGGCCTGGCAGATGACCCCTTTCGAGCACCACCATTCTACCGCCTACCACGTGCACCACGACCGCCACCACCCGTACCACCGCCCGCACAGTCCATCGCCACAGTCGAGCGACTCCGACGGACCGCATGTGCCGCATTACCATTCATCCAGCCTGCGCACCAGCACGACGCACACACCAAGCACCTCTCCATTTCTCGGGCCACTGCGCGGTCTCCAATTGCACAGTGCTGACCCCTCACGCGCTCCGAGCCCAACCCTTATGCTTCCGCCTCCGAGCATACCCCACCACAGCCACGGCTCGGGCACACCGCCGAGCCGGAGTCGCAGCGGCTCTCCCCCACATTCACATCACGCCAACAACCATCACCATGCGCACCATCACCAGCATCTCGCCCACTCTGTGCGGATGGCGTTTGGCATGACGCCCATCCACGCCAGCAATCACTCGCACACGATACCGCCCAGCACGCCCAGTACCCCGGACTCGAGCACGAGCAGCCTGCACACGCCCATCACGCTTGCGCCGCTCAAGATCGGGGACGAGGAGGGCGGGGATGACGCTAATGCCAAAAGCAAGGGGGAGGAGTTGCCTGGCTTTAGCCTATTTGAGGCTGCAGTGCGCGGGGAGGGTACGGCATGGTAGCCCTTGCTCCTTGTGTGTTTATGATTTCTTACCCTTTTCTTTTCTTTCCCCGTCGAGGACTTCCGAACCACACACTCAATTGTATCCACCACCACCACCCCTCCCCGCTCATGATCCATGATACCATTATAGAGAGATTCTAGAACATACATAGACTAGATTATTTATTTGATGAAGAAGTAGTCCGTTCGTTTGGTATGATAATTATTGTTGTGCTGCTGTGTACTACTAATGTCATCGTCGGGCCTCGGCGGGTGATCTGAACAGAACAGAAATCGTGGGGGTGAGAGTCTAGTGCGGGGAATTGAATCTGATTCAATACACGCTTATGGGGCATCAAGGTAGTCTCGCTTACCATACGGCTACAACCACCCTAAAAGGGAACCCGTCTGTAGCCGTCTGGGAGCCAATCAGCCAGATAGCCGGGATACTGACTTCGGGTTTTCCCGAAGTCACTGTCACTTTTCATGTATGTCTGTGCAGTAGTGTCTATGAAATACAGCCATGGTTTGGCTTGGAACTATGTTTATTGACCCATGCCAGTACAATATATAGCAGCAGGGAAGCTAAAATTTGGCTGATGCAAGTCGACGCGTTGAGGCCATTTGGCAGACATCACTCTCTTCCCGATTCGGTGTTGGCTGCAGTAACATCACGCAAACAAGAGACCTACTGTCGAACACTTTGTCCCGCCAATTTTGCGGTTCTGTGCTCTCTCAAGTGCTAATTACATCAATAAGATAGTATACACTCAGTAAAGACTATGGCATAGATGCATTTTGAGGACCACAGTACGTCGACAAAGGTGACAGTGACTTCGGGAAAACCCGAAGTCAGTATCCCGGCTATCTGGCTGATTGGCTCCCAGACGGCTACAGACGGGTTCCCTTTTAGGGTGGTTGTAGCCGTATGGTAAGCGAGACTAGCATCAAGGGTGGGTGCCACGTCGACCTGTCGAGGTTGGGGAAGACGGGGATCACTGACGCGCTTCGTAGATTGATTGTTTCATGGTCATCGGGCATCGGCGAGCAGCGAGGTATGGGTGCATTGTTGAGCAAATGTGCATGGTGAGATGGCCGAGCGGTCTAAGGCGCCAGACTAAGGATCAGCTTGATATTCGAGCGCTATATCTGGTCCGAAAGGGCGTGGGTTCGAATCCCACTCTCATCACTTTTTGCACGGCCTGACGGTTGTGGGTTGTAACTTGTGGCGTAAAATTTTCAAATTGTTCTTCTTGGAACTTTCAATGTTCATCTCTGATCTCTAAGACTAATAAGAGATCATATCTTCTTGATGTTCTCATGGAAATATGGATATAAGTTGCTCAACTCTCCTCTGATCACTGATCTGACAATGTATTGTTGTTCTGCCAGCTTCGCTACCCATTAGTACGCTTGAAAAACCTCGGTGCTGACAATTAGGGCTCATTCTAGCCGTCAGGTCGTGCTGACATGTGTGATATACTCATTCTAATCCATACATATATACTCTCGGTCCGCTGTCAGCCATTAGTACTTCTGCTGGGGTCGTGTCGTAAGCCTCCTTTTTAACTGGATCCTTCTCTCTATAATCCCATCGAGTAGACCATATCGTCCATCTCTCATTTAGCCTTACTCGGCGATCAGACTCGGACCGTCGTTGCCATCGTTGATTCCTCTCACCATCAATGCCAGTGGACACCACCGCAAGGACACTCGTCAAACTGCGAGATGGAAACCCCAACGATGTTCCCCTCATATTGATGCATGGAGGTGATGGGACCATCAACGCCTTCGAGGCAGTCCGTCGCAAGTTGACGAAGGGAATACTTTGGGCCATTCAGATCACTCCAGAGGTACCTATACATGAATCGATGGATGCATGGGCGTTGTTCTACTATAACAGGATCAAGGTGTGTGTGTGAAGCTCAACTGCAGAACGATTGATAATGGTGGGTTAACTCCATATTTCAGGAAGAACGACCGAACGGCCCATATCGACTTGCCACATTCTCTAGAAGTGCCCTTTTGATGACTGTCCTCGCCCACCTGTTCTCGGCCGGCGAGATCATCCAATTGGTATTCATAGACAATTTCCCCACAACGTTCTTCGCGCCTAACATTGGGTTGGGGGACATGCCCCTCCATGATCCTCGAGCGAAGAGTAGCTTCACCGAAGCCATCTTGAGACTCACGGTTGAGCTCACACGGCGGGATGCAGGTGGGAGCGACCCAAAGCGGCATCGACGCGCAGATATCCTCGAGGGTATCTGCAAAGGCTTGTTGATGGGCGAAGACCTGGGTGCTGATGTAGACGAGTTCACGAAGACGAGGCTGCTCAGGACTGTCGAGCACGCGTATCGTGGGTACGAATTCATCACGAGCTCCCTTCGGTGTGAGACCATGGAGGACTTTGAAGTGTGGGTGAAGGGCCTGTGTGTTGATGGTTCTCAGGTCACGGTCTTCGTTGCCGAGAACGGTGTGATCGCATCGGTTCCTACGGAGCAGAAGGAGACGTGGAGGGACTTTGGCGTGAGGCTATGTTTTCCAGAGGCAAGCGTGGTGCATGTTGATGGGGCCGGGCATTTCGATATGCTGGGGAATGATGTCGTCGTGAAGGGGCTGGAAGTTGATCCTGGGGCTCTAGTACCCTGTTAGTGCGGCGCAGGCAATGAACGTCTTGCCTGTCGCTTGTTGATAAGTATCAGGTCCAATGTTCAACGCCCAATTCAGTTCAGACTCGTGTAAGTTGTCATTTCTGGATTGATTCAATCTAAATGAGATCCCTCAAATAGACCGTGACTGGCTGAATTAGTGTGAGATTAGCGACTATGGCATACTTCGACTGCTGTAGGCTGATATCTCCGTGACGGCCCGACGTCGAATCGTTCACTGAATGTCCATTATCTCACTGCCGGTGGCCCGGTGCATCATTGATGTCTCGTGGTATTGTGTTGTCTTCTCTATCTGCGGTCCAGTCTTTGTTCTGCCGCCTGTCTGAGTCCCGACTCATCTTTGCTGCATTTGAAGCTTCAGACGGGGAATACGCGACAAAGATTATAGCGAGGATACGACAACGCAGCAACATACTAGTATACATATACACAACTTGACAGCAGATAATGACGACGAAAGAAAATTCAATAAAGATACTTACTCAAGAAAGAACCTCCTCCCTCCTTCATTCTCCTTCTTCAAAGTCACACTCGTAACCAAAGTCCGGGAACTCCTGCCCCCACCGATCCTCTGCCCCCTTCTCCCCCATCCACTCCTCCTCCTCGAAGATATCGAACGCCCTCACATCTCCCGGCCCCTTCACCCTCGGTTTCCACGGCGCCAGGACTCCTGACATCCTCAGCTTCTTCCAGGGCACGTCCCCGAACCACTTGTGCGTGAATATCTCCTCTATGCCAAGTTCCGCGTCTCCGCCCAGGCGCATGACAGGATCGCCTGTCATGAGGCGGTAGATGATGTCTCGCGCGAGGAACGACATGGTTCCGGCGAGTGGCCAGGAGATCTTGGAAGGCCCGTCGAGGATGTAGCCGTACAGCTCGTCGCGGTTGGACGTCCTGGGGAAAGGGGAGTCGCCGGTGATCATCTCATAAAGCAGGACGCCCAGCGCGTAGTAGTCTACGGATTTGGTATACCACTCGTGGCCGAGGATGATCTGGGAGGGTGGGTCTTTGAGCATATGCAATAACGAGAAAACAAAGTCGGGAACACATACCTCAGGTGCCAGATAGTCCGGCGTCCCACACACGGTATATGCAGAATCGCAGCGCTTCGCAAAGCCAAAATCCGTAAGCTTGATATGACCATTTCCGTCGATAAGGACGTTCTCCGGTTTGAGGTCTCGGAATATGATTCCCTGCGCGTGCAGATACTCCAACGCCAATAGCACCTCTGCGGCATAGAAACGCGCTACGCTCTCGGTAAAACGCTGTATATTCTGAGTGAGTTATCATGAGCAAATTATGGACGGTAACATACCGTGGATCGCTGCAAGTGAGTGTACAGATCGCCACCACAGATGAACTCCATGATAAGGTAGAGGTTGGTCTCGTCCTGGAAGATGTCCCACAGACCAACGATGAAGGGAGAACGCATGCCAAGGAGTATGTCGGCCTCCGAATTCGTGTGCGCGACCTGCTTTTGCTGTACAACCTTATTCTTATTGAGAATCTTGATAGCGTAGTGGCCCTTGGTCTCCTTCAATTGGGCTAATATGCGAAGGTCAGTGAGGAAACTTGGATGAAGACACCGAACGAACGACGCACCAAGTTTGACTCTTCCGAACGTCCCCATACCCAATGTCCTCCCGAACTCAAAGTCGGCGACGCAATAATCAGCTATTTTGCGTGGTGGTTGGGATGAGAGTGGGGATGGAGGCGGCGAGGAGGCTTCAGTATCTTCTGAGTCCGTCAACGAGATCCAGGCCGACGACTCTTGCTGCTCGAGCTTCTCAATCAGTTCAACTACCTCAGCAGGCGACGAGTCTGTGCGAGCCATCGGAAAGAGAGCTGTTGATGATAGTTGAGTTGAGAGATGGGAGCTTAAGTGTGCTCAAGGGGACCGACGACTACGACCCTATTGTCCCATGTTATGCTATGTTGTCGTGACGAGAAAGTTCATTTTGGGAAGGTGGCCAGCAAGGTCCACCCTGAATGCCATGAGGTGGACAATGGGACTCGACGATCATCGTGATCGGGAGACACTTTTGGGAGCTCAGACCTTAAATAGAGGACATGAGAGTAGTGAGAAAAGGCACGCACAAAAATGGAACAATAGCTGTGTGCAGACGGCGTCACAATGCAGAAAAGAGTAGTGACTCCGTAATTTGCGCCACTCCGGTCATTGCCCGATCAACGTCTGAGCGAGCATTCATCCGGGTGCGGCCCAGAAAGAGGTAGGTTTTACAGTGCATATGAGCGGGAAACTTGATAGACGAATGGTGTCGGTAGGTGCACAATATTAGACGCGACTGTCTGCGATGCCGCCATTTGACATAAGAGGTACCGTGTCGGACGGCGCATTACACACTCATAGTGGATACCGGGCGGTGAAGGCGACCGTCGTTTGCCAGGCTTGTCGCGCTTCTTGTCCCTCTGTTTTTGTGAGTTCTCCGCAGGAAGATGACGAGGGCAAGGAAGAGAGATCTGTTCTTCCCACGCCTCAATCTAGGCATGCTTGATCAAATATGAAGGCTAAAGCTGGACGACCGAGCGCGACGCTCAAGTCGTCGTGCATAGCACCTCCTTCGGTATCCTTAAACAATCTGATCTTGTGTTCATTTCGTCCCAGGCCGCCGAACTCTGACACAAAGATTCTCGAGTCAGTAAAAGGGATTCGTCGGGCGTCACTGTGTACAAGACATCTCATCGCTCAGGAATACTGCAAATTGAAGCTCTAAACCGGGCATGTGTGCTTGCAGAGTTACGCGCAGTGTTATGGGGAACTCTTCATCTTATTCTTGATCTATTCTTGAAACTATCTATGTAGTGCTGGCCAACCGCGATACATTACCAGCTGCTACACCGGCACTTTCCTCTGCACTTTGGCTGGGCCGGAATAAGTACGGGGTAAGGCCAACGCGAGCCACTGCTCCAGGGTCGTCTCCTCCTCTTGAGTGAACGGACCGACCTTGGTCCTCTCAAGTGCTTCACGTTCGTCTGGGCCGCGAAGATCGTTCCAAGAACGCTCCATGTCTCCTCCGTCCCATTGCGTGCCCCTCCTCGTGCGGACAACAACCGAGTTCAAGCCCAGCTCTCGTCGTGAGAGGGCGAGGTCGAGTCTCTGCCAAGAATCCATATCTTCCTCCTCGAGTGTGTCCGCCGCGTCTTGAAGCGTCGTCGGTACCTCAACGCCGTCGAACCAGAACACAGCATTGATGACGACTTTCTTGAGCACAGATTTCGCTGGGGTGGAATCAAGGATCTTGGAGATCCACTTCATGAACACGGAACTGTGCAGGTGTGACATGGGAGCTTGAACGAAGATGGAGAACTCGACGATCGGAACGTCTTGCAAGCTCAGGGCGTCCGCCGGCTCTATGGGGCACATCATGGTCTGCGTGTTGTCTCTATCATATCCTTGTTTGTTCAGGACGAACGTTTGGATGCCGAGACGTGTCTGTGCGAGCATAGACTCCATACAACAAGCTGTCTCGGAGTCCACAAAGACTAGCATGAGATCGCCTTCCATTTCGAGCGTCTGCACGGTCCTGAGCGGCGAGAATTCCCTTGGGCATGCAAAGAGCTGTGAGACCACATAGTCACCAGGTGAGACGATGCAAAGATGGAGATGTTTGAGATCGAGGAAGGAGGTTCTGTTTGGTTGGCTGACGTAGAGGCGCGAGTCCAGCTCGATGTTCCTTGTGTCTAGCAGGTTTTTGAGCTCAGGAAGCTCGAGAGATGAGATGTAGAGATTCTCTAGGACATTCCTGACAGAATGAAGAAGCTCCACGAGCGCTGTCAGAGGCATCTCGCAATTGAGGAGCATCAGTGTAGACAGCTTGGTGCATGAAGATAGCGCAGAAAGTAGCGAAGGTGTGTTAGGAATAGTATGAGCGCCGTATTGCAGCTCAGTAACGCTGATGAATTGTAGCCCGGGGAGTGCGCGAAGTAAACTGGGCAGATCGCCGTTTTTCAGGACGTGCTCGCAGACAGAGTGGGTCGGGTCGTCTTCGGGTAGGAATATTAGGTTCAGCTCTGCTAGCCGAGAAGCCATCTCGGCAGTTGCACTGGTCCCCTTGATGGCACCTCTCAGGAATCGAGATGACTTTTTCACGCCACAAGAGACGTAGCGGGGATCTGTTATCTTTGTGACCTTCTTTTGCTGGAGATGAGCTGCCATCAGTATGGATATTAGGGGAGCCACTCGACACAGACCTTTGGTCCGACGGACGTAGGAGTGGCATCTCCATTGAGTGGCGCGGCCATGGTCCTTCAAGTGCTGGAGTAAGACTACTGGCGTATGTAAAATCAGCGTGACTTACAATTGGGTTGTTTGGTGCAAGGCAAAATTCAAGGAGTGGACAATAGAAGCTGTGTTGAGAGGTGATATGAGGACAAGAGCCCCGCACGCATTCTTATATAGCGCCAAAAAGTGGCGCGAGTCCACTTCGGGACTCCGTCTCGGCGCCGAACCTATTGTTCTGCGGTGATTCACTCAGCTATTGATGATCATGTTTGCGAAGATCCTTGGGCAATAGAACTGGCCATGATCAGCGTCTGTGGGGTTGAAGTATGTCGCTGGGAAAGTCACAAGAGAAGATGGAACATCTGATCGCGATTGAGGCATTCAATCGTTCTCAATTGAGTTGTAGCACGGCGCATCAAACCTAGCGCAGCACGCCGCGTCTTCTTCTCCCTGCTTCCACAGCAAGAAAGGCAAGTGCGTTCATCGGTCGACTATCAGAGTCGCTGCTTGCACAGACTGAGAAACGACTGTCCGACAAGGCCATCGGTGCCTGTATCACGGCGAATTATCGCCGACGAGATAGCTTCAGCTGCCCCAATGGTGGCAAGACAGGTGTTCAATAACGTCAAGGCTTTCAGCTGGCTTTCCAGTCTGACACTAGCTGCTCGGCTGCTTGTTGCTGCCACACCACCACTGTCCACGTCTCAGACTTCGTTGTCGTCGTTGCACTGCAGTCCAAGTGGGTCCTGGATCCGCGGAGTTTCGCAAATAACATAGGGTCGCGTTGATCTGCCAAGCCTTCCCTTTCTGTTCCTTCCTCCACCTCCATTTTTCTTTGCTACCTCCACAGCGTTCTTCGGGTCTGTGGCGGGGACTCGCTAGTTCTAGCTTCATTGGCATCACACTCTTTGCCCCAGATCACTGCCTTTACCATTAAAGGGTAAGCGAAGAATTTTACTTTTTATAGCATCTATTCAGTCTATCAGCCAGTCTATCGCCAGTGGCCGACATTCGTTACTACCTCTGTTGGCTCTACCCACGTACACACACGAACTATCTGAGGACCAGGACAGGACAGGACATATACCCACATTCCAAACAGCCGACTATATAGACGAAAATGTTTCGCGCCTCGCTGACACGGCGCGATATGCTGCTGCTGCTGCTCGGCGCTTCGCTGATGCACATCCTCTCCATTGTGTTCCCCTCTGCCTCGTCGAGCGGGTCTATCATCATCAACACGCACTCGGGCTGGGACGCGGAGCGAGATTACGAGGCCGCGGTTGCTCCTCCGGCAGCAGGATGGGACGCTCCGCCGGACGTCGGGATCATAACGAAAACGGTGACAGTCACCCTCCCCGCCAAAGAGACGCCTGCCGCTCCCATCCTCACGCCATCCGGTCAGCAGCCGCTGTTGGCCAAGACTGAACTCATCCACCACGCACCGGGCTGGACGCTTTTCAAGAATTTGTACATGAGCGGTGGGACGCTGTTCATCGTGTCGGAGGATGGTGAAGGACGCAATGGGTGGCCGGAGAGACGGATGATGACGAGCACGGGGCTGGCTGCGGAGAATACGCCCGAGAATATTGCCTTGCGGGAGCCGACCGAGAAGGACATGCAGTGGATTACGCCGAAGCAGGCAGAAGAGCGGTGGGGCAAACGTGTCAGAGTCGTCGAAGGGAACACGGTGCGTCTAGCGGCTTAGTACGTGCAAAACAGCGTGCTGATGTCTATGCAGGTCCTCGTAAACGAACCAACTCAGTTCCTCCGGCACTACTATCACCTCGTTGCAGAGCTCTACTTCGGTATCACTGCCTTTTGGTGGGGCGCGTTCAACCCGGCGTCTGCCAAGCGCGTTGCTGCCTTACAAACGCCTGCGATAGACCGAGTCATTTACGCGCGCTCGAATGCCGACGGCTGGCGCGACAATCCTGGATTCAACGCTTACTTCATGCGCGCCGCTTTTCCCGCTGTGACGGTCGAGGTCGAGGAGGACTGGGGCGATCGCGTTATCCACTCCCAGGCTGCGAACGAGAAGGTGTTCAAATTCCCTCTGGTGCTTCTCACGGATCGAAGCGCGAGCCATCGCGGAGTGATATGCGGAAGCCAGACGCAGCGCATTGCTGCTGAGGCGCACAACTACATGGGTCTGGATAAACTGGTGGGTGGGGATTGGTGGGAAAGCGTTAGAGGGAGTATTTTGGGCTTCGCTGGTGTGCCAGCGCCGGTGGAGGAGACGGTTGTGATCACGTACGTCTCGCGACAGGGCGTCTCGAGGCGGAAGCTCACAGATGCGAGTCACACCTCGCTCGTCGATGCACTAGAAGCCCTCGTGGCGCGGAAGAACAAGGCGTTCGAAGCTGGGATAGGGAAGAAGCGATGGGAGCTCACTGTCATGGCCGCTGAGATCATGTCCAAGGACGCCCAGATCGCACAGGCAGCGCGGACCACCGTGATGCTGGGCGTGCACGGGAACGGCCTCTCACACCTGCTCTGGATGCCGCCTTCCACCACCTCCACCGAGGTCGGGCCCACCTCCAAACGCACCACGACCGGACAGAGGGCGGTGATTGAAATATTTTACCCCGGTGGCTTCGCGCATGACTACCACTGGACCTCTCGCGCCTTGGGGCATGCGCATTATGCGATATGGAACAAGGAGTGGCTCACGCACCCGGATGAGCCGAGTGTGGACTATCCGGAGGGGTTCCAGGAGAACTACATTCCGGTGGATGGAGAGACGGTGGCGACGGTGGTGGAAAGGCATGTCGAGGGGGTGCCTATACAGAGTAGGGGACATGTGTAGGCTGCGCCATTTGCACGGCAGATCTTTGGGCTTGTCGGGTATGATCAGGGCATTGTATATTAGCCGTATTTATCTTTCTTTGTTTTCGCCTACTACCTAACGACCTCTATGCAAAGAACAACTCGAAAGATGCAATGTGTCAGTTGTTGGCGAGTTGGAAGATCTCCGAGTAGTAGCGTCTGACACTGAAAGGCTGGCAGGGAGCCCTATGGACCAAGACATTGTTCGTATAGCATAGAATTACAAGGGATTACATATCTTTGCCTCCTACAGGTAGTATACGTCGACATTTTCACCTGTGAAAGAGAAGATGAGAAAGCCGCCATCATTCGGGACAGGTTGATGAATCACTCACAATTTCCGTACACACGAATGTTCAAGCCACTCTCCTTGAAAATCCGTAAACGTTCGAGGAACACATCACCCTCGCCAATATTGAACCCGCCCGACTTCAGTGCTCCATAGTCATCGTACGACGTTTGGTTGCCGCACTTGATTTCGACGCGCTCCAAGCCCAGTCCTGAGCTCGCATCCCACCGAGACTTGATGAGCCTCACGATGCCTTCCTGCAAAGGCAGGCACCAGAGCAGGATGCCAAACGTATGGGCAAATTTCAACTTGAAGTAAGTCATGTTCGGCATGAAGTCGCTCGACGCTGCCATGGAGGTCAGGAGGTTGACTGCCGTCTCGCGAGTAGCGATGTTGGAGCATCGGAGGGTGAAGTGCGTGACGTTGGCGGAAAGCGGATGTACAAAGTCGGGGGTGTAGAATAGGGACAAGTCGAGCGTCGAGATGGTGCAGAGCGACTGTTGCAGGAATGTCTGCACTTCGTCGAGTGGCGCGTCTGGAGCAGGCGGAGCTGGGTACTGATGATTATTCTCCTTCTTCAATTTCAGAGAGCGGAGAGATGGAACGACCAGGTGACGAAGAAGCTTGGCCGACGGGAGGTTCAAGGTGTGGAGCAGCGGATGGGTCACAACTGTAGCGCCATGATCATCGTGGGTTTCCCACTCGTCGTAGCTGACGGTCAGTGAAACGATGCTCTTGAGGTGGGGAAGGAGAGATAACAAGAATGAGATGGACGCCGTCGGTATCGTAAGATGTGAGAGCTGTTTCCAAGGAAAAGCTTGAAAATCAAAAGTTTCCACCGTCGAAAGACAGTGAGAGATAGACAGACGTCTCAAGGCGGGAGCGTCATTGAACAAGGACAACGTCTGCTGTAATGCCATATCATAGCCGGATCGTAGATCCAGACTTACCAGGATTGGAAGACCACTGGTCGGGGCCGACGTGGGCGGGTCGGTGAAGGAGACACTACGCCAGCGGAACGACTGGTCGTTCACCAGCTGGCCGCAAGGAGAAGCTGCCACGAAAGAGCCGGCCATCGATTGACGACCGTAATCTATATCTAGTGGAGCAGTCCGTCCTGCATAACAGAGGGCCTGACACATAATCGCCTCTTGCACCTCCGCACTAGGGGGGACCCCGCGAATCTTCCTCGTATGGCCAAAAGCAAAGTTGGTCCATAGCACTGGAGTCGAGTGGATGACGGTTCTCCAACGCGCGCAGACTTTCGCAAGAAGCCATGGACCCTGGCGGGTGTCGTAGACGTTGTAGGGCTTTCGGAATGTGTCAAGGAAGATGGTGGTCAGGATCTCCGTGGGAAGGGAGTTGATAGTCAATCTGCCGTGGTGCAACGAAACCTGCGGAGTGGACGCTCGAGGAGGTAAGATAGCTGCATGGGCATTGCGGAAGAGCTGGGCGTCGCGCCTTCCTTCCCTGAGCTTGTCAATAGCCACCTCCATGGCAGCGATGTGACCATCAAAATCATCCAACTCCTGATCAATACCCTCCAGGTAGTCCTCAACTTCATCCTTCAGATGCCTTTGCGAGCTCTCGTATAGAAGGGTAGTCCCAAAGTAGGACTGATACGGCGATGGGATGTCTATCTTTCTGTACTGCACCGAGGGTGGGCGTAGCCCGCAATACTTGCAGGCATATGACCTAGGCATGCCTTTGGACGCTGAGATCCCGAGTCCCAACTACAGCCATGATGTACTTACGGCGACACATGTGCACAGGATAACGAGAAGACGAGGAGCTGTGGTGGGACGATGTAGAGCTACACCCGACCCGGGGTCATAGGTTCATGAGATCAACTTCCCTTCATACTCGGACCAATTCTGATCGCCGCCAAACTCTTCCTCTCGAGTATGTACAGTCCTGCGTACCCATTGCTCGAACGTATATATACATATGTTGCCTTTCAACCTCACTCCCTGACAGTAAGACCTTACAAAGTTGGACATGATATAGACGTCCTTCGAATTCATGTTGTACGGCATTAGGAATCTTGCTACCACCCTGTCATTCAGTGAGCCAGCCGACCGCCCACTCGGTCAAGTTGGAGGAAATTGGCATGTAATGATTATAATCAGTATCGATAGGCCTTATAAGTAGCGTACATCGCTATCTTTGTCTGGGAGGGGATAAGAAAGCCGCAATAATCAAGGACAGGTCAAGGGGCACTCACATGTTCCGTACACACGAACGTCCAGGCCACCGTTCTTGAACACCCTAAGACGCTCCAAGAATATATCGCCCTCGTCAACGCTGAACGTGTCCGAATGCAGAGCCTGAACCTCTTCGTAACTAGTTTCAGTCCCGCACTCTATTTCGATGCGCTTCAGGCCGGGGCCTGAGCTAGCCTCGCGGTTCCAGCGAGACGTGATAAGCATCATAATGCCTCTTTGTAAGCGAAGACACCAGAGCAAGATGCCCAATGTGTTTGCAAACTCCAAGGTGAAGTGCGTCAGGTTCGGCATGAGGTCGCGAGACGCTGCTATGCACGTCAGCAGAGTGACCGCCGTCTGGCGAGTCGCGGTGTTCGAGCACCCGAGGACAAGGTGCGTGACGTTGAGTGAAAGTGAATCCAGGAAACCTATGGTGGGTGTGTAGGACAGTGATATGGCAAGGGTCGAGATGGTACAAAGTGACTGCTCCAGAAAGACGGACATTTCGTAGGATGATGGTTCGGCAGTAGCAGGCATTGTAGGAAATTTCAAGGGGCCATTTCTCCTCAGGTTCAGGGAGCGGAGAGATGGTACGACGAGAATACGAAGACGCATGGGCAACGAGAGGGTTAGGGTTTGCAGCAACGGGAGGGTTACTACAGCAAGTTCGCCAGCAGTGTCATCGACGTTCGAATTCTCAATGGCAAGGGCACGAAGGTTTCTGAGATTGGGGAGAAGAGATAGCAGCAGTGGGGTAGAGTCCGTTTTGATGGTAAGATCCGAAAGCTGGTGCCAAGGGAAAGCTTGGAAGTCGAAATTATTACCCATCGAGAGACAGTGAGTTATAGACACACGCCTCAAGGAGGGAACATCTCTGAAGAAGGACAGCGTCTGGGCTAAATCCCAATCAAGGCTCGCCCGTAAGTCCAGACTCGCTAGTAGCGGAAGATTCTTGAAAGCCGACGTGGGCGGGTACATAAAGCAGGCGCTTCGCAGGCGTGTTGACTGCGTTTCTAGCATTAAAGCACAAGCCTGTGAGCCGGCCTCTGTTTCATGGCAGAATACTATATCCAACGGAGCAGTTTGTCCTGTATAACAGAAAGCCTGGCGCAGTATGGCCTCCCGCAACTCTGGACTGAACCAGCGCTTGTTTATCGGACATGTCAGAGCGAAAGCAGTCCATAAAGAGGGAGTCGAGTGAGCGATGGATCTCCAGCGTGCGCAGACTCGTGCAAGGAGCCATGGGCCCTGTCGGACGTCATAGACGTTGTAGGGCTTTCGGAATGTGTCATGGAATATGGTGGCCAGAGTTTCTGTGGGAAGGGAGTTGATAGAGAGCCTGCTACGATGCAACGAGACGTGCGGGGTGGGCGCTCGAGGAGATAAAATAGCTGCATGGGCATTACGAAAGACCTGGGCGTTGCGCCTTTCTTCCCTGAGCTTGCCAATAGCCTCCTCCATGACAGCGATGTGGCCATCAAACTCTTCCAACTCCTGATCAATGCCCTTCAAGTAGTCCTCAATTTCATTCTCTAAATGCCTTTGTGAGGTCTCGTGTAGAAGAGTAGTCCCGAAGTAGGACTGATAGGGGGATGGGATGTCTATCTTTCTGTACTGCTCTGAGGGCGGGCGTAGCCCGCAGTACTTGCAGGCATATGACCTAGGCATGCCTTTGGACACTGAGATCCCGAGTCGCAACTACAGCCGAGATGCACTCACCGCGACTCCGCATGGGCACAGGATTGACCGAGACGACGAGGAGCCTTGGTGGTACGATGTAGAGTTACACCTGACCCTGTGTCATATGTTCGTGAGAGACAGTTCATTCGTATACTCGGCCCATGTCTGCTCGCCGCCGGACACGAGAGTATGTACACCAGGTCCTGTATTGTGCATGTGTCTACGTTCGAGCAAAGGGTATGCAGGAAGTGGTATGTAGGTTTCAGTGATGATAGATCCTACAAGTAGCGTACATCGCTATACTTGTCTTGAGAAAGGCGTAATAATTCAGGACAGGCCCCGAAGCACTCATATGTTCCGTACACACGAATATGCCGCTGAGAGCCTCTCGCCATCACAGAGCACGGGGGGTTACAAGAATTGCCTCCATTGGTATATATTGCAAGGTACATAGCAACTTTACGCCACTTTTACAAACATTGTTTCACATACTGTACAGCCCTCCCTCCGCTCTAGTTGGTGGTAGCGGTCGTGTAGGCAGTCTGCGCAAAGCCGACGCGGGAGTTGGCAGTATCGTAGACCGAGTAGAACCTCTCGAGGAAGGTGTAGCCGTTGATGAAGTCAAGGCCCTGGCCGGAGGTGGTGCCAAGGTCAGCTACGACCAAGTAGATGCTGCTGGCGCTGCCTCCCGCGTAGGTGTTCAGGGAGCGGGGCCAGGTCTGGGCGTTGGCCGTCAACTCGTAGGAGACCTAGCGAAACGTCGAGTCAGAAGAGTTATCATGGAATGATCTGATTTAGACTCACACCACCGATCTTGAAGAACAGACTCTGCAGGTTGGCGTACTTGGCGGCAGAAATCTTGAGAAGACCGGTGGTGCTATCCAGAGTTGCTCCAGTCGCAGAGAGGTAGCGCTTGTAAGCATCGGTGGCAAGGAGGATCAAGGTGGTACCTTTTTGAAAGTCAGTTGTGTTCGTTCAGTCGAAGTCGAAGTGGATTTACCGGTGTCGACAATGCCGGCAGTGGAGCTTAGGATGTTGGTGCCAGAAGAGCCGTAGGTGATGGACTCATTGATTCCCCAGTACAACTTGGCGGGCGATGTCGAGGTAATGGACCTAGAGCACGAATTCAGCATGGATAAATATCTTCTGAGAGGAACCATATACGTGTAGGAGACGCTGCTGGTCAACTTGGAGCTGTCGACTCCGCCTACAGATAGCTGGTCAATCACTCGTCGCGTTCCAGGACAACCGTCACCCACCCCAGGTCAGTTCACCATTCTCATCGTCTTCGGAGGTGGTGGGCGCGAAGAAGATGCCGATCTCGTTGTTGGTGATTGTTCCCTGAGAGAACAGGTTGTCTGTAACAGTAGGGATAGTCGCGCTGGAAGAGCTTCCGAGTGTTCCTGATCATACGACATTGATAAAATGGTCCACAGTGAAGGTCAAGACAAGCCTACCCTTGGTGAGGTCAACGGGCCCGATACTATCACATTGTTCAGTATCAGACAGTTGGCAAGCCAACGTTGGACAGCGTACCCGAGAATGCCATCGAAGCCCGTGAATCTAGTGTGACAAAATGAATCAGCTACAGCCACCGAATAGATGAGGTCCGACAAACCCAGAAGAGGTGGAAGCGACACCAATCGACTGCTTGGGGATAACCAAGCCAGACGCAAGCGTAACTTGGTCGGTGTACTCAGTGCCTATACGACCTTAGCATTGATCCATTCTCATGAGAGAAGAGAACGCCTCACCTGAGAAGCTGCCTGCACAAGACATGTTGCTTGAGTATCACGTTACCATTCAACAATCAAGATCAGCCTCACCAGATCCATAAGACACCGACTAGAATGAAGGGGACGTGTGGTCAGTCACGTAGTAGAACAGAAGGCAAGCAACTTACGACAGAGCTGCTGGTCTTGGTGCTCGTGGAGGTCTTGACATACTTCTGCGTAGCGCCAACCCAGGTGTTGGAGCTGCCGGTATCAATGAGCAGGTCATCTACAGGTGCATCAGCAACCGAGTCCCTTCAGCCATGGAAATCATCGTACACTGCGTCGCGGGGCTGCCAATTCCAACCGAGGCCGAGTAGACGACAGCGACGTTGTCAACGTCCTCGCTGATGACGGAGCGTTTCCCGGGCGTCACGATGTTCTCAGCACGCGCGCGGAGTGCGGCAGCGCGCGCTTGATCGCGCTGCAGCAAGGTCGTCGTTCCGTTGCCGACATTGAACTTCCTGGCGACAGGAAGAGTCACGAAGCTGTGGTCGACGACCACGGGAGTGGCGGACACCACGTAGATGAGAGCGGCGAAGAAGGCTGCAGAGACGAGTTGCATGGCGAATACTCAAGGGGACCGAGGAGTGTTGAGTGAAGAAGCCGCTCCAATTGTTGGAGCATTTATACGAATACACCAAAGGTCTGGCGAATACTGAGGACCGCGTCGCCACATGCGTGCGCTGTCGATAGGGCTTCGAAAGGCGTGATGCGACTTCCTTCTAGGATGGCCTGTCAAAATTGAGCCGCCTGGACATTAGATCGCGAATTGACCAGCAATGTGGGCCGTCCTGATAGACCAGCGTGGTCCCATTGATTCTAGCTGAACCCCACATGGCGAGTGCTGTACTTCGATACATGGCACCACTATTGCGAATATCACAGCTGAGAGAGGAGCCGATCGCGACTGAAGTCAGAGAGTTGAGGCTGTTGAGCCCGGAAGGAAGGCTATAGCTTCAAAGCTTTACAGAAATTCTCCGAGACAAAAGGACCAGGTCGGGCCGACCGCGTTCGATTGGGTCGCACAAACTCCACCGTGGCGTTCTACCTTCGCGACGCGCGTTGTCGCAGGTTGTCGCCTAATAGAATGTTCCTCCATACTTCGCGCTGGACGCCGAGGGGCTTGATGGATAAAAATACGACAGAGTTCGCGATAGTGGCGTTCTAATAATAGTACTGATCATGGGTGACGCTTCTCAGCGTGGAATTCGCCTTCGTTAATAGTGAAAGCAAACATACCAACCATGCTGCACACAACCACAACCATCTTTCCATCCTGACATAAGACACCGGTCACAGAGACTCGATGCAAATGTACGCCATCGTTGCTCTACCTTTCGCGATTCCCTTGGCCAGAGTTTAACCACAGCGGCATCTGGGCAGAATAGTAGTGCCAGAGGGGTATTACTATACGCTGGTCAGGAATTGAGGACTTCCAAACACGTCAATAAGCTTGCAAATTCATGATGTACGTGACGCTCGCTATCAAATTACCCCACTTCGACCCAAATGACTTGATTGTCCACTCGATAACGATGGCTCGTCCAGACGAGGGCCTCCGACAGATGTTCCGAGAACTAAGGTCTAAGGACTTATGTCGTTCTCCTTCGGCAAATTGTAGTACGTGCTCACTGAGCATGTCCGTCACCATGGGCGTAGGCATCTGGGCAGCCATATGAGCAGCCTCCTGGTGGCCATGCGTCGGGTTTGGTTGTAAAAATAGATTGAGCCTTGAGGACATCGTGCTGGGCCAGATGTACAGACAATCATAAGGTCCTCAGCCCTCAAAGGAACCTGTGATAATGATGGCGGCCTGAATAGCGAAGAGAAACCGGTCTCAACCTGTGCAGACGCTCCATTCCAGGGGGTTGATAGGCCGCGCCATGGCACTGTGTCATGGTGAACGATGCTCATGAAAAAAGGGAGAACGGCTGCGAGTAAGACATGTGGCGCCAAATGATAGATTTTCGGAGGGTGCTGATGGAGGAAAGAAAAACAGAGGTCTCGGCATTTGCCGTGGCTGTGCGATCACGAAACGAACTGCCGCCTTGCCTTCGACAACCATCGCCAATCGCAAGAACAACCGCTTCGTCAATTCGAGTACTATGCAGGTCTACGATTACGGATACCCGCTGATCTTGACAGCCCCAATGGTATCATCTGGATCACATCGACCCACAACTTGAAACCACCATAGAGTTGGCATCAATTTTACTCACGACGCTACAATCCCTCAGGCTCAACGTCAGCTTATGCCGTTCTGACTATATAGGTTTTCTCTTCCTTTGTCCTCGTTATGTGCATAGCTTTTGGCGTATATCAGCTGCAACGTCGTGCCTCAGTCTCAGTCAGATCTCAGTCTGCCGCTGGAGGTCTCCCCGGCCCATCGTGACCCTGCGTACACGCCCAAAAGAGATGGCCTTGTTCTCTGTTCTCCACAAACAGGCTCGTAACACTCCATATAAGTATCTACCTTCAAAATGAATGGCTAAGCATACAGTGTTCAAACTTCTTCTACATTCCCTCAAAGCATGGCGTCGTACCCACCAAACTGGATCTTCTCGTTCTTCTCATTCTTGGGCTTCGTGGTTGTTCTTGCGCCGTTGCCGTGGCACCTTCAAGGTAGCAGCGGTCGTTTTTATCTGCCGCTCGATGTCTCACGACTATCTGTGAACACACTCAGCATGGAACATCGGTACATGCGCTTACATGATCTGGACTGGCATCGGATGTCTGAGCTTCTTCATCAACTCTGTCGTCTGGAACGGCAGATACGACGACACAGCGCCGGCCTGGTGCGATATATGTATATGCTCACGCATCATGTCCCAGGATTAAAAGTGGCTGACCGCGTTGTCCAGCCATTCACCTCACCATAGCCTTGAACTGTGCTATTCCCGTCTGCATACTATGCATCAGTCGGAGAATATATAGCATTGCAACCTCCGATCCCTTGAAGTGGACTCCTGCTATTGTACCCTCCGAGTTTTTTCTGCGAAGATACACTCTCTTATATGTTACCGTTCTCTAGCGTCGCAGGGGAATCCTTGTCGATCTTGCTATCTGCCTTCTGGTACCCATTTTTTCAGTCATATTGGGTAAGGCGTTGCTCATGACTTCTGGTACCCACCTCTGACGTTCCGTTAGTGTATATTCCTCAGGGAAATCGTTACGACATACTCGAAAGTATTGGATGCTTCCCATCTATATACTCGACCTGGGTGGCCGTGATCCTGTACCACCTACCGCCTGTCGTCATATCGTGCATCTCCGGCATATACAGTGGTCCGTCGTCGCTCATTGCGTCCACTATTTGCCCTGCTCACCAAATATCCTAGTTCAAAATCTAATCATATTCCGCCGTCGACAAGTGGCGTTCGAACGACTGTCTTCTGCGCATCACTCTTTCACCGCCAAACGCTACTCGCGTCTCATCTTGATATCCTGCGTCGACCTTGTGTGTTCCGTTCCGCTGAGCGTGTTCATACTCTGCCGGAGTACGATGTCGCTGAGCCCGTGGATCAGCTGGGAAGACACGCACGCCGGCTTCGGGGTCGTCTACGTATGGCCTGCCTCCGCATGGCATGCCCGACCACTTGGTCCTGACATGGAGATGACGCGCTGGCTCTGCCCATTTTGCGCATTTGCGTTCTTCATCACGATTGGATACTCGCAGGAGGCAAGAGGTCATTATAGGCATGTAGCAAATGGTATTCTCCGTGCTGTTGGAATTCGTTGGTCTTTCAAGGAGGAAAGGAAGTCAGCAGAGCTAGACACGATTGGGACCGAGGCTGGTGGTGGCTTCATGCCGATGGCGGCTGGGGGGAGGGTGTCAATCATCTCGATGTGAGTAACCGCCCTGCTTTCGCGGCTGAATGTAACATATTCTCTGGTAGCTCTCTGAAGGACGGGTCTCCGCCAGTGTATGCTGGTCACGATCTTGATGGAGCATGCTCACCTACACCTATACCACCGAAGTCGCATACTCTATTCCCTGTATCAAGACCTCCTCCAGTACACAGCCCTCCGTGCAATAAGAAGAGGTAGCGAATCTAGACGTACCTGCCTAGAGATGAATCCCAGAGCGGGCGTCGGGTGCCGCAACGAGGATACTTTGCACTTCAGGCCAACGACAGTCCGAACTGTGTTTCGATTGCAATGCTACCCTATGACCTGTGAAGTGCAATACGCTCCAGGCTGCGAGGGAGTGCTCGTGATTCGTACATTGAGCGAAAGGTTTGTAATATGAGTGACGAAGGTCTCAGACAGACAGTAGACAGATGAGGGATGCTATTTGTTTGCGCTCGCGGTTGACGAGGGACAGATGCCAGGGCTCGGGCCTTCGGCCCGCCTTGAGCCCTGGTACGCCTCTGCTTCCTACGTCCATCATGTCGTTGTCCGTCCCTCCTGGCGCCTCCACTAACGGAAGCAAGTACAAGGACAAGTAAGTGCTTTTTCAACGCTGTTATTTGTCCACAACTCTGGTGGCAATCCGCCCTTTCCGAAATCGTCCTTTGATACTATGCTGAGACCCGAATGGCAGGTTCAACAGTCTGCGCGAGATCTACACCCGCGTCACGGCCGTGCGCCAGAACCACGAGAAGGATTTGCAGAGCGCGGCGCTGGTCATGAAGCAGTTGCAAGACGAGATTGAGTGCGTTTCACAATCTCAACGTTCACCGACCCCAATCCATCACCATTGCCGACCTTTCGCCAAATCAATCTTTGTACTAACAATGATCTTAGCCTCCTTCTAGACGCTCTAACGGAAGTCCAGATACAAGAGGACGCGCTTCGGAGAGCGCAAGGCGAGCGGGAGCCTTCGTACCTGCCGCCTGCTAGACGATGACCGGCCGCGTTGGCGACTGGCCGTCTACGCTGTGACGGGCGAATGTTGTTTCGCGAGCGGCCAAGGCCCCCAATGACTCGCACCACCCTTCATTGCATACGACACCCTACACGCCTACTACAATATTGGACAACTCAATTCGCAGCGATCATAGGGTATCAAATGATAGGGACAGTCGAGTCGGCGCTCGTGCGCGTGGAATCAAGATACCTATCGCCTCGGAGACTTTACGAAGGCGCCCAACCCTCTTTATAATCCCCTGACCACTGGCGTCCCCGCCCGCCTTCATTCCCCAATTCATCCATCCTCTACTTGCCTCTTTCTGCATCTTCTCTTCTGCATCTGACTTTGTCGTACACGGAGATGGACTGTGTTGGCGATAGCGCATAGACAATACTCGATTACGTGTTTGTTGATTTAAACACTCACAATGGCAACTCGGGACCGCATTTTGCAACCCTCCCACCACACCTCGAGTCCCTCTTCGCCTTCTCGGTCGCCATGCCCCCTCGTGAGTATCACATATCCGTGGCCTATGATTATGAGGCTCTGACGGTCACGAAGGCGACTATGGAACTCCCTGCAAATGTTGCGGACTGTTTCCACATGTGACGCAAATCCGAAATATCGACATTCCGTCTCCTTATCAGTCTTACTTTGGAACTACGCTCCTACATGAGTGCTCACAAAGGCATGTCAAGCACGGAGTTGAAAACTACCTGAAAGGCATCGCCAAAGAGTTGGACGATCTCGATGGCAACATCGCTGCCATGGAGGAGGCTATCGTCGCACTCAAGGCAAGACGGCGCGAAGCCAAGCTCTTTCACGACGCTCATGTAGCTCTCCTGCCCCCCGAATCCCCCTCCCCGCAGGTCTCATTGCACCGTAGCAGGCTCAATATCAATTTCCTCCCTACGGAGACCCTTGTCACCATATTCCTTGACACGTTTCGGAAGCCCTTCGTCGTCTACAACACCCGCCAGGGTCCGTGGCTTCTCGCACAAGTCTGCGCGCGTTGGAGATCCATCATTCAATCGACTCCGTCTTTATGGAACACTTTCTTCGTGGATTATCCACATCCACTTGATCACACGGAATGGATACCTTGGGAGTGGCGAGAGCAAATTCTGCGCCAGGCTCTTTGCTATGCAGGACAAGCCGCTCCTTTGGATTATGGTCGTCAAACAGAGCGCGAGTCTATCCTCGGCGCCATGCTCGCAGAAAGTCAGCAGTCTCGCTTGCGTTGCGTCTCCTTCAGCGACCTGCCCATGCCGGCTTTCGATGTTACTCCGCTACCTGTCAGTCTAGAGCTATTGCCCTATAATTTCGCGGAGTTGTCCCTCCAATTGTCCTCATTCAAAGAGGCTCCCTCTCTGAGGCGTCTGTCCATATCTTCCTATTCGGCCCCTTTAGCGAGGGATACTTTCGACTTCCAAACGTTCCCATGGTACCAGCTCTCGCATCTTACATTGGTGAGGACGTCTGTAGCATTCTTGTTGTCTCTGCTCCCCCATCTCAAGAATGTGCATACGCTCACCATCGAAGATGATGACGAGTTCGAATACCAGGCCGATGGCGACAACATCGTTTCCCATCCGCTGCTGGAAACTCTGACCATTCCATCCACCAAGCTGCTCCAGCACCTTGTCGTCCCATCCCTCCGCTCCCTGGGCATAATAGAGGCGTACTTTCCCAGGGTCGAAGGATCACTTGACGAAGTGCTGGCGTTCTTCAACTTCTTGCAACGGTCGCTCTGTACCATCACGACATTCAGAATGCAGCTGTTTATGACACCCACTTTCCTAGATCCGCTCTGTGCCAATGCTACGCACCTTATTGTTGGATGCTACAACAGAACTACTCGATACACGGCGGTCCATCTCCTGGGATCCATAGTCGCATCGGATGACTGTGTGCCGAACTTGACACGCTTCACGTTGAGGTTTGCCAACACGTTCCAAGTCCTGCTGTGGTGTCTTCCGTTACAGAAAGCGATCCTGCAGCTCATCGAAGCTCGATGGGATAGCATCACAGGCGCCGGCCTGAAGCGCGTTGATATCGAGTGCGGACCTGATGGTTTGTTCGATGGGCGTGATTTACTGGACTCAGACACATTCAACGTTGATGAGGGCGATGTGTTCCTCGAGAAATTACGGGTATTCAGGAACGGCGGCCTGGATCTTCGTGTCTACGGTGACTGTGAGTACTGCCCTACTTAGTGTTCACTATCATGGCCTTCTCATATTCTCCCGTCTAGATGAAGATACCAATGTGCGCTACTTGTAAAGAAGGATGTCGATATCTTCGTCATGAACCTATCGAGTACGGTACTGGAAGGATAGACTGTATCGGTCAATGTTGCTTTTTGCCAGTTCTTCAAAGATCATGGACGATGCTGCCCTTGCCTTGAGAGCACGGGCCAAGTCGACCTGAGGTTTGGCAGAAGTAGTACCTCGTCGTTCCTCTTACTTCCGGTTGTCGAAATCTACCAATCACTCTTTGGAAGAGTCACATCATCGGTGCTCAAGTCTGTGTCGATGATAGCCCATATGAGATATATCTATATGACCTCAGTCTTGTTCAATGGCTTCTTCTTTAGCACACTGTTGGTAGACACGGTCGTTGATACAGACCCCGGAGCCAAGAACAAATGATGTGCGATAGAAAACTGAATGTGAAGCCGACACTCATTCAAACTCCAAATAGTGGTAGTACCATAGGGTTAGGGACACCCACAGGTCCCGCTCAATGCCCTCTACTTATTGCTTGCTGACTAGACAGTTATGGTTTCTAACGCCCGACCGTGCGATGCAGGACAGCCGCCTCGCATCCCTGACCCCAAAGCGATATGCTACACGTGATTCACCAGCCGAGGCGACAAATTCGGCAAAAGCCGAATCCCACCGCGGTGAATGGCCTCGTTAGAATGCTTTGAGAAACTGGGGCTCAGAAATACGTCAATTATTGGCTTCTTCTATGGCTCATGTGCGAGGTCTTGATACTCAGTGTCGCCGACCCCAGTGGACCTCATGCCGTCATCTCATCAACCTTCCGACCATCACCTACTCGAGACCTGCTGCTCAGTGCTCACTGCCAATGAATACTGGGCCAAATCGCTCGTCTAACAGCGCCACCATCGTAAGATTGCGAGAAGGACGCGGCTTACCTCTGATTCTTATTCATGGTGAGCAGCCTATTGTCATAACTTACCGTCATACGAGCAATATGCTTACCTTCATGCGCGCATGCATAAGATGGTGATGGGAGTATAGCAGGATTCCAAGCCATGGCCTCCCGGTTCACTACGCCGTTATGGGCTATTCAGCTTACACCCCAGACTCCTCGCGCTACGCTGGGCGAGCAGATCGTGTTCTATGTTCGGAAGATTAAGGTAAGCTTCTATGAACTACTGTCGAGTGGGTCTTCAACGATTCGTACTCAAGGAAAGTCTACCGCGTGGTCCATATAGACTGGCCTCATTTTCTGGGAGTAGCCTCATCGTCTTTGGCATCGCCCGGTCCCTCCAAGAAAGCGGCGAGAAAGTGGTGCAGCTCGCTTGTATCGACCACTTCCCCACTGCATTCCTGGCACCGCAACTCGGAGGTGTGCCGTTTTCCAGCTTGAACTGGAGCTCGGAAAAGTCAGAAGAGCTTTTCCTTGATAACGCCACGAGGACACTCGTAGCTCTGATGCGACGGGATGGAGGTGGCAAGGACCTTCGTGCACATAACCGTCGACTGGTCAATCGACTTGAGGCGACTTATAGCGTAGATCCTGTCGGCCAGGAGGGACGTCGCTTCTTGAACTCGCTGCCCATCACTAAAACTTTGCGCTCAACGTTCCACTTCATCCGCTCGATTGCGGAGGCCAGTCATGCACAGACGGCGGAAGAAAGCGTGGCGGCCCTGGAGAGGTGGCTTCAAGCTGTGAAGGCGCCTGTTACAGTTTACATTGCACGACACGGAATGTTTGAGTCTGTCAAGCACACAAGTCGTTGGGTCGACCTGGGTGTCCATCATTGTTTCCCAGATGGACAGGCTAGATCTTTCGTGCTGGACGCTGGGCATTTCAATATTCTGTTCCATGATACGCTTATAGCTGACCTACAAAGGTCATACATACCTCAAAGCCATCTGTGAATGATCAACATTGGCTTTGACCTGAATATGGAGTCAACTACTCCTCCCGACTCTCGGGCTTGTCTCAGAAGTGAGACATATCGAGTGCTCATGGATTCCTGTGTTTCTTAGCGTACGAGGTGCAACTGCGCTACAATACGCGCTCAAAACGACTAGAATCGACATGAGGCTCGTATTTGTATCGATGGCGTTGTACGTGTGTTACTACCGCGTACCGTATACGCATAGATGGAGGGTTTCTCGGAATGGTTGGCACGGAAAAGCGAATGGAAAGATAACAGAAAAATAGCAGAGTGCGATGAAGACAAGAATAGCTAGAATGGTTGCCCTTCGTCGTTGAGGGACTGGAGCTCGAACCCTAACCCAAGTCCGCCTCCCTTTCCTCTGTATAACCATCAATAATGTTGACATCGAACCGCATATCGTCGTCAGCCGCCCTCCTCGCAGTATCGACAACTTGCGCGCGTGACGGTGGCACGTCAGCACCACGAGATGGACCTACACTGTCACAGAGCCGGCGGTAGTCAGGAGGCTGGTGTGCGTTCCACATATCTCCCCGCCAACATCCACCACGCCAATATGTTTCCGTCTCCAACTTTGCCGAGCGATTAGGCTTCGTCAGCGAACGTCGCGCCCAATTCCTGCCAAATCGCCTCATATCTTACCTTTCTTCGCCGGGACCGAACGCTGTACTGATGTTGCCCATCCAGACGCAAGAGCACGCGCTACAGAACGTGCAGGCCGATCGGGCGTCTTCGTACATGCCGCCTGCTAGACGATGAGCGACCGCCTTGGCACATTTGCCGACTACGCTGTGGCCGCCGGATGGTCGTCGCGCAGTTCAGGCCTTGAACCAGCGCTCGCCTCACCATGAGACCGAGAAGCCTATCACCACAACATCGGACAACGCGATACGCAGCAGTCCGCTGACCAAAAGGACGGCAAGAGGGCTGAGCGCGAGCTGGCGGTCGTGTGCGCGGGTCAGACACAGTCGCGCGGGGCTCTCTTGCATCGCCGCCCTATCCACGTTCCCCTCATCACTCGCGGGCTCCACCACTCCGCCTACCCCCCATCGCATCATCCTGCCCTCGCCGGTCCAACAATGCCCCAGGCGACGAACGCGGTCAGCCTTCGACCCACCAACTACCAAAATTCTCGAGAACTTGCGCGCGATATCTGTACGCGCGCAACGGCGGCGGAGCAGCACCATGAGCAGGAGATTTCTTGTCGGTGCCCCTGGAGCAATTTCAGGACAGAAACATGTGCGCTGGTCGTTCATGACCCATTCCTTTCCATTCCTTGTCGCCTCGACCCATCGCCTCAATCCGTCTCTGTCTGCGAGTTCATTCACCTAATCAGCGCCGAACAGGATGTCTTCGTCACGCCCTCCTCTTGCCGCCGTTTCTTCTCTCTTTGTCGTCGCTTCGCTCACGATCACAGCAGTATCCTTCTCGACGACGCGCTCTCATCTTATGCCAACCGCCGCCATATCGTTTGTCGCATCACTCGCCGTCTCCACCAACCTCCTCGCCCCATCGCTCATCTAATCCTCCTGCACTCGCCCGTCCAACGCGTAGCGGCGGCGGGATTACCCAATCCCGCCACCCTCACCTTCCCCACTTCTCTTTTCTACAACTTCCTTCGCTGTTCTTGTTGTCATCTCCCATTCTTCTCCTGCCTTCACTCCGCCGATTCTTGAGGGAGGGCATCAGAGGAGGTTATCGTTAAACAACGATAACCTTCACACACATGTGCATTGTCCCTCGCTACGTACATGTACTTGCAAAGAGTATGAAAGGTTTTCTTTTATTCTGAGGATCAGACTTTCCCTTCAGCGAGCTTTGTATGAGCAACGCGGTCAACGTGGGTATATGCTTTCCAATCAATGCATTTCTCAGGCCATGATGTAGCGTCTGTCCGAGTCAATCATTACGGTGCTGTTTGCGATCGTCCTTCTCGGTTCTAGAGAAGCTTGTAACACCCTTGGGTCGTCCTCTGGATTGTGGAGTCTATTTTCATCGGTACGGTAAACGTACGTTACCCAAGTTGTAAGCTGTTCACAAAGCAGCATATATGCATCACTAACTACTGACATTATTACCTCTGATCAGGAGAGAACGACGCGCATTCTCTTTGACAGCGTGAACGTGCGTTTTTGCAAGCAGGAAAGTTATCGTCGGCGACGATAGCTTTAGGCGCCCGGTTGAGGGCTCGGATTGCATTTCGGCTGCTTTAATTCGGGTCATGACGAAATAGACGCGTACAACCCGCGCATTCGGCGCTGGTAACCGCGCGCTAGTTGACGGCTGCCATCTCGGTTTCACTCTCTCAAACTCTCTTGCGAATGCCGACCGCATAGGCGCATCCATTGGGCGTCTTGCTCTATCCGGGATACGCTGGCTTTGTTACTAAGACCATCCATGGTGTCTCTGGGAATATTCTCACATCAGTGCTTGTCAGGTCGCTTGCTCTAATGCCCAAATCGAATGGATTTCTGGTTGCACCCCTACACGACACTCCGTCTCTGCTGATCCGAAGGGCAGTGTATTAGACTCGACCGGGTCTCGGTGGAACTGCTGAGGTGTAAGGACTTTCTACGTAATACTTGCCAAGGTACGTCCTTACATCTGTCCGTCATCGTCCGACAGTACAGTGGCAGTGTACGAATGAACATTGGACAAACATCGGATCGAGGCCGAACGAACGTCGGACATGCCGGACAAGCCAGTGGGAAGGCCGATCGCTTGGACTTCACTCTCTCTTCTCGACAACTGCGTCCGCCACACCGACGGCACTCTACCTATGGACGATCGTCAGCTCGCATGCAGCCACACATGATTCAAGGACTTCGGTAATCTTTGGAGGCGACTGCACGGGACGATTTCGAGACAGTTTCGAGACCTCTCGAGACCCGCTGTATTGATCGACGCGGAATGCTGGAGGCATGGTCAAGGAGTTAACAGTGCGGAGACGTTGGTGCGTGATCGCTTGTCTCTCTGACGTCCATAGCCATTCATGATGTCTTCTAGCACTGTGCCGACTAGCCCGTATTCGACTGATCGGCCGTGAACGTGGATCACGTTACTCCCGCCTCTTTGCTCTCTGCCCCGAGCTACTGATCCTGTTGTTTGTGGTGTTACATCTTTGTGCGCAACATGGCAATCAACTGCTCACTCATGTATTCCTTGGCTCCCACCAACCTCCTGGCTGACCGTCTAGTCGAGTATAATACACTTCCTTCCTTCTGTGTTGGCCATCACATGTCAGTGGGTGAGACCACATCTTTGAGTAGCGCTGCAGACCATGAGAACATTGTCAAATATGGCTAGTGGTTTTGAATCAGGTACAGACAAGACCATGGTTGATGCTCTCTTGTGATGTCATCAGTCCTATCGCTATGACAGTGTACAAAAAGTCTCTATATTACTTTTCTATGTTCCAGTAGTTGTCAAGATACATTATTTTAAGGAGACTATGTGCTTGGATTCCTCTTCTGATAGTCAAAGTTGGCATACACCTCTGTTGTTGTGAGTACAGAAGGATTTGTAATGCTATAGTGTCACTCACCTATGCCAGATAGACTGAATTGATCTCAGAGAAAGACTCTGATATAGACTGATTCAAGAGCTCCAGCAGCTGGGTGAATGAGCTCAGATCATACTCCAGGGATAGATAAAATACAGTAGACCTCTTTATTGAACTCCTGCTTAAGTGATTTAGCAGAGCACCAGTAGAACTTCTTGTTGTAGAAACGAATTTTCTCGAACTCCACTATGAGTCTGTCATGCCAAGATGAGTTTGGAATCCACTTGGAATCAGCATGAACTCACTGTAGATTTTTACGGTCAAAATTACGAATGAGATGTAGAATCTCATGATTATCCTTATATTGGGCAGTTTTGCCTTGAAGATGTACTTCAAAGGCTTTACAGAGAGTCAGAGCCCTAATAGTACTGGGCCATAGTTTCAGGAGATATGAAGTGAGCCGTGGGAGAAGCAATGCCAGACAGTGTAGCCAGAAGCTAGCACTTGTGAGGTGAGAAAGTGACACAGGCAACATGATGCTCAGATTCAATAATAATTCCAGTTTCTCAGCTCTTAATATAAAGGTTTCGAGTAAGCTCATACTTGCAGAGTGGAAGTTTGATTGTTACCTCATCATGAGGTTCTTCCATCTGAGTTTGAACGTTAAAGAAACTCTACTTGAATGATCTGCACTTTGAAAGTTAAGCTTCTTCTTCTTGAACTGATCTTCATTGAATGTTATCAGGAAGTATTTGTGACGATCTGACCCTGTACAGACAAGAACCTGCTCATGAGAAGTCACTAATATGGCTAACTCGCAGCTTTCCTGCGAACATAATACAAATATTCTTGGAGTATGCTTGTCTAACCAAGGTGGATCAGACATGAGAGTTCTTGGCAAATGCACCTCTTGAGCTTCAGAGGGAATGATCATCTCTTCAAGAGATCGACAGCAAGACAGCAAGAGTTGTTGAGATTATTGAGGAGAAACATAGGGTTGAGTTCTGGTGCAGAGGGTTCAGAGTACCCAACAAAGTGGTATGGGAGAAAACTGATCAAGAACAAAGTCTACATAACAATTATAGAGGAATATAATATTTATACTGATTAATCCTTTGCATACAATATCCTTCTGGAAGATTTTAGAGAGTTCTCCTGATATTTAAGAGCTGATTCACTGCTTTGGAAAGGGCTTGTCCTGACATCTCAATGATTGTCAGACTTGATCAATGATTGTTCATTGATTGAAGCGACATATTAGACTGGATGAAGTGCTTTATCAACTCCTGGATGACTTGAGCCATCTAAGTATAGCTATGACAAGTCATACTTTGCATAAATGAGCTCCAGGAGTAACTCATGAAGGCAGGAGAGCCTAACGAAGCAGGGCTTCATTATCTGTCTTAGTCTCCCACCAAGACTTGAACCTTTGACTTCCTAATGCAGCTATTGACATCTTTGTAATAATGTTGGTTTGTGCAATGATATGCATGTTGAGATTACATGGCCAGGAATCCAGAATTTTGCGATTTCCAGACAGTCATATGCAACTATGAGCCAAGCGGAAGCAAGGCTGGATACGCTACAAAGGTCATCACGGAGACGCTCTCTAGGACAAGGAGAGAACTCCAAGCATGTAACTATCAGTCAAAGAACGATAGTAGCCAGGGCTGAATATCATAAACCCAGTTGTCTCCTCTCAGGAGGTCCTTTTCACCTTGTATGCGTAACTGCGCCACATGAGCAACATTCAAATCAGGGATGGCCAGCTGTTGCTTCCGACGGTGCTCTACCAGCAGCGACATGATCCTCAGCACTGAATGAGTCAAAGCAGAGTTCACAACCACCGGAGTTCATTACCAAAAGCAGACAGTACACTATTCATTGTGACAGAAGTTGGATAACAATAAACTAGAGTCAAAACCTCGAACGGGGATGATTCACGGTTATCTCAAGAGAATCACCTTCATCGGTCGACACGTCTGATTGATGTGAAACTGGCAGTGAGGTGCAATCCATATGAATTATGACTCAAAGACCCGCTTCATGTACTATATGTGGTATCAGCTATCCAGATAAGTTGCTCAATGCTTCGGCATGTCACCATTTGAGTCCACAGACCATCTCAGTGCATGTGTGCTGGCGGTAGCTTGCGATTGAATGGGCTCACACCCAAGTTTAGTGCAAAGGCTGGATAAGCCGGTAAGTGCCCGGTTAAGTAAAAGTACATGTGAACGCCTATCTGAGCATGCAGCGCCTTACTTCTCGGGGTCCATGGGTGGTCTACACAACATCTGAACGTAGAGAAACTGGCATATGCACCGGCGGGAACTGTCTGGTGACCTTTGCCCGTGCAGGCTGGATAAGGACTCATGTTTTGTACGGACCGTATCCAGCTGTCGAGTAGTTACGTAGCTTACCTGGGTGAGTCTGTAGAAGCGTATAAGTAGTGTCGCGTCTGTAGAGTAGAGTAGTTTAGTGCCCCGCAGTGAAAAGCCCACAAAGCATTCCTCTGTAGTAATCTGCCTCGGATTCGCGCCCAACAAGACAAGAAGTTCAACACGTTTGAAAGCCCACTCAAACCCCTAAGCAGCCAAGAACCTAAGCAAAGCAAAGTCTCTTAAGACGCCTAAGTGGCGAGATACTCAAGAACCACAGACAAGAATTGTGCACAACCCCCTTACCGTCAAGTACTCAGTTAACTTCTGTGAGCCCGGACTTTTCCCCAGAGATACCGCACGAATCCAAGTAGCAAGCAATTGTCTCCCGAGAGACAACCGCCCGTGAAAGCGAAGTTTAGTTAGCCTGAACTGATGCGATGTTAAGCAGCCGAAGAACGTCTTGTGGCCACGGTATCTGACCAACGCTCAAAAAAACGATCTGTCACACTCAAGTAGAGAAGTAAGTTTAGTACCCGAGGATAGTATTAACGCAGATAACAAGTCAGTGCACTGTTGTCCGTTTAGTCACCCCAGTACTGTAGAACATCTACCCTTAAGCGGTCCCGGTCTTCGCGTTCCCGTCTTCCTGGCGAGCTCTGTTCGGCTTTGAGTCTTTATTCGATTAAGTGTTTTGCATAGATCTTCTTTGCTTACAACCCTCTCAAAAAAACCCGCATTTGTGCACCAAAACGGACGTACCAGTCCACTGCTACCTTAACCAGCCATTCCCCAATCACACAATTAGGACAATTGTTTCGTACCACAAACACCAGTAGATTTGTTATTGGTTAGATAGTGGTAATTTCACGCCGCTTTATCACACTGCACATCAGCGATACTCTTGGAGAGGACTGTTTGAGGATTCTGAAATGGCATAATGCTTAGATTGTGATAACTGTTGAATGGAGTAGCAGGACCAAGTTATGACATTATGATAGAGAAAGAGGATGCAGCCAGATGCTACAAGGAAAAGTGTGAGTAAAGCAAGCAGTTAACAGAGTGCATTGAGAGAACATTCAAACTGACATGACTTACCTTTGCTACACATCATTTGACAGTGACAGCATGACTCATCCATGTCTTGAAGATTCATAGGGGTACAGGTGTGAAAGTATGTGCCAATACATGGACAAAATGCATTGAAATCCTACTCCCAACCCTACCTATCATGCCCATGTTAACAGTTCACAGAAAGTTAAACATCCAATAGCCCATTCAGGATGAGAACTATTGATGTTAGCAAGTAACAACCAACTGAATCCGATGATGCTGCAAGCTGCCATTGCCCTCTCAAAGGTACATACCGTCGATTGCCAGATGGAGCCACATTCATAGATTGTCAACATCTGCAACTACGCCTGAACTACTGCAGACGAGCAAGGCACTACTAGAGAATGATTCGAGAGCAAAGACTCCAGTCTCCCGGCCGTGACTCGACCGCTGGTTGAACTGACCTAGCTCACTGACACGTTGACGCCTGCGCATGCCCGAATACAAAGGAGTCGTCGGTGGAGTTCCTCCACTAAAGCTCAATGAACAAACATCCGCCGACCGATTACCTCTCTAATGACGATTCCTCCTGGCCCCACATCTGACCCTTCACGAGCCCAAGCAGATAGTGGTAGCTTTAAGGCCGCTCTATCGTTTCTTGGGTCACCAGCCGCGTGTACCGCTGGCCAGTGAAGAAGGAGAGTGGGAGATCTTCATAGTCGAGAGGAAAGGACGTTGACCCGAGGTATTCGTCAAGCCCTAACCCGAGTGGACCTTTCTTTCCGACCATCGATGCCAAATTTAATGTTGACACTGCACTGCCATGTCGTCGTCCGCCGCCCCTCCGGCTGCTACTAATGGGAGCAAGTACAAGGACAAGTGAGTGTTTACTGTCTGAGTGACTCGAGATCCGTGTTGCTACTATTCAGACCCTTATGGCTTGTCTCTCCGAGTCGAATATGTATTGACATATGCGTTGCAGATTCAACAATCTGCGCGAAGTGTACACGCGCGTGACGGCGGCGCGGCAGCATCACGAGAAGGATTTGCAGAGCGCAGCGGTGGTCATGAAGCGGTTGCAGGACGAGATCGAGTGCGTGTCCCCAGTTCAACTTGGCGTCCGACCCCTTGGCCTGTGTCAATCCTTTTTGCCAAGCAAACCTTCTTTAATCATCATGCCAGTCTCCGCGTTCCGGCCATTTTCTCTCTGAACATTGCCTATCCTCATGTTCGCCGGTAACAATACTAACGACGCGCTCCCATAGTCTCCTCCTAGACGCCCTGATGGAAGTGCAGATGCAGGAGGACGCGATGCGGCGGGAGCATATGCCTCAGGGAGATCAAGCTCTGTCTTATCCCCCGCCTGCGAGGCGTTGACCGCCCACTGCTCGCGATGTCTGCTGTCTCCGACTGCGACATCGTTCCCGCCTGCGTTCCAGCTTCTATCTGCGCCCTGATACCACGCCTCTACCGTCCATTCTACGTCAAATTTGACCCTATCGAATCGACGAACACTACGATCGATGTCAATCATCTATTCGTTGTCGCCATCCTTTCTCGTGCAATGCTCTCGAATCCATCGCTTCGCCCCGTCTTTCATCGTCCCTATCCACGCTGTCCTGTACTTTGTTTTCGCTCTTGTATAGCCCGCTACTGTTGTACAACACCAGATCGAACAGATTACGCCGTTCAATATTTTGCTAGCCACTCAAAACAGTCCGTGTCCTTCCAGCGTGTCTGATGTGCGGAGCTGCGTATCTCATTCCTTTCTTCGCCATCTATGTACGTCGTCTAGTCCGAGTGCTGAGCAGGAAACCAAAATCTGTGAAGATCGAGTCCATTGCGGCACAAAGCAGTCGTCTCGCGAAGCCAACTGTTACTCATGGATATGGCCACAAGCTCCCTGTACCTATGCTGCAGTCCGTCTCGCAATCGCCGAGCGAGTTTTACCTCGCTCATTTCTTCGTCGATCCAACTTCGGCCACATCCTGGCCGCCAAATATACCCGTGCAGCAGGCGCTCAGGCCATCCAATTTATGCATCGTAACGTGGCTATTCTGGGTCCAACTGAAGTCCAGTGCAATCTCAGCGAGTGTCGTGGGTATTTCCGGGACGAGATCGTTACGATGAGTTGCGCCGCACGTCTGATTCGGTCTGAACGTCGCCATAAAGCCAGGCGTCCAGATGATGGCAAACCCCATCATGTCGACTCGTCTCATTCGAGCACTGTTCTACTGTATAGATAGATGACACGGTTTGACTCACAAGTATCGTACATCGATGTCTCTATCTAGGTAGTGATCCGTGAGAAAGGGAACGAGCATCTTCCTAGAAGTATGACACTTACATTAACTACGCACAGAAATGTTCAAGCCGTCACATCTGAACGACCGCAGATGTTCCAGGAAGATATCGTCTGCGCCCACATCGAAAGTTGTCGCGTCTAGAGACCCAATATCCTCGTACGACGTCTCCGAGCCGCATTCGATTTCGGCATGCGTCAATCTAGATTCCTTCCTCTCAGGCCTAGTCCGGGAATCAATGAGCCAGATGATGGCGCGCTGCACGGGCAGACACCAGAGTAGGACGCTGAACGCATATGCTGTCCGGAATGTGAAGTGAGTCATGTTCGGCATATCGTCCGTGTTTACCATGGACATCATAAGTTCGACCGCCATCTCGTGTGTGGCGCGATTCGTACACCCGAGGATGAGGTGCTTGATGTTGAAAGACAGCGGAGCAAGGAAAGAGGGCAGATATGACATGCATATCTCCACGGTGTCAATTGTACAGGTCGACTGCAATAGGAAGGTAGACAATGCGTCATGCATTGTGTGACGAGCATTGACACTTTGTGGCGTGTCGTCGCGGTCCTTGCTCACTTTCAGATAACAGAGGGACCGGGAGACAATGTGGCGCAGCAGAGTCGGGCAAGGCAGAGAGATTTCTCGGAGCGTCGGAGTGACTACAACGTTGTTGCCATTGTAGTCGTCAGTGAAGTTTGCTGTGTTGGTCAGGGCCTGCAGGTACTTAAGATGAGAGAGAAGAGATAACAGTGTGGGGATGGAATATGTCCGAAGTATAAGACGGGTGAGCTGAGTCCACGGAAGGTAGCTCATGTCCAAGGAATGGGTCAAGTCGATTATGAACGTATCGCCCAGGGTCAGGCGCTTCAGAGACGGAGCGTTTTTGAACATGTACAACGTACCAGAGAGCGGTACATCCGTGGAGTGAGCCTGCAACTCGAGCGTCTCTAAGTGTGATAAATGATCGAATTGGAATGGCTCCATGCGGTGGGCGGATTGGGATAAGGCCGGATTGGTGAAGGACAAACTCTGCCAGCGGAACGACTGGCTCAGAAGCAGCCTATCCGCTAACCAGAATAAAGACGATTGGGGCCCATACTCTACATGTAAGAGCGCGGCTGGACCCGCATAACGCAGGATCTGTCGAAGGATCTCCTCCTGCAAACGTTCATCAGGGACCAAGTCAAAGTTGGTCTTCGTCAGCCCCACACTGAACGAGGTCCATAGAGATGGAGTCGCGTGGACAACGGATCTCCAGCGATGGCAGACTCTACCGAGAAGCCACGGGCCATGATGCGTGTCATATATGCTGTAGGGCGTTTGCAAGGCAGCGAAAAATATTGCCGTCAAGATCTCCGTCGGCATGGAGTTTATCGACAACGTATTGTAAGTCAAGATAGGGAAGAATTCGGAGTGTTTGGGAGGTAGAATAGCAGCATGCGCATCGCGGAATGACTGTGCCGCTCGTCGGCGGTCCTTCATCCTGTCGATGGCCTGATCAAGTTCGTCCAGCTCTGCATCAATGGCCGTCAGGTAGTCGAACACTTCGTTCTTGAGCCATTTCTGAGAGCTGTCAAAAAGAAGGGTGGTCCCGAAGTAGCTCTGGTAAGGAGACGGTTTATCTATCCTTCTGTAGGGTGTCACGGATCGGCGCATGCCGCAATGCGCGCAGGCTACTTGCCGGTCAGTCACAGCCCAAAGAAAAGATCAAATGAATGCTCACTGGTCATGATCAACCAGGTGCGGAATGCGAGGTAGATAGTAAGTACTTCTGGGCGTCTTGGTGGTGCGAAGGAACGTGTCCCTACTGGAGGACCGGATCAAAAAGCGAATATCGTCGAACGATCAGACAGACATGATCTCTCCCACGTACACTCGATACACTGACAGGAGACTATACTTTTGGAGAGACTTTCGTCCGAAGAGATTCTAGTATCAAAGGGATACAAACTTGGGGTTCGGAGAGGGCCCCTCATATACAGACGCTTTGCTGATGGGACGCTACAGTCCATCATGACGAAGTTGAGCTGATGATGGACCTACCAGTTGTATAACGCGCGTAGACTCTCCCCAAACAGCACGGGTCCTTGTAAGTCTTGAGAACGCTGTACGCTGGCCTTGAGAGGTATTTACACAGGAGCAGCAGCTGGATTTCCGAAGTTCGTGAGGAGGCTACCGAGGGATAGTATGGCGAAGAGTTACAGAGCTTTCGAGAGACAGAAGGGACGCTCTAGTGTCTGGATATGCTCTGGGGCTATATTCCAAGGCTACAACATGTAAGTATGCACTCGGAAACCCTGCGCTGTATACGGACAGTCGAGGCATTATCAGGCGCTTCGTGCACGAGTCCTGAAGTCGACACCCCATCCAAGAATGCTTACAATGGCGGCACCTGCAAAGCACGTTCCAGCAAAGATGATCACACCCTCGTACTTCCCACCACTGAGCGCCGAAGCTTTACGCATATCCACTGTCGAGTTGGATATCAACATTGACGAAATGGGGGTCGACAAGATGTTGCCAAGTCCCCGAGAAAGTAGAAAATAACCGAATAGAGTCGTGCTCAGACTCGGGTCACCTTCTGAGGAGCAGGAACCGTCAGCGATGGATGATCAAATTGCTTGGAATAACAACTTACTGGCAACAGGTCGTACAAAGCCAGTCCATAGGGAACTCCAGCCACCTGCTAGGGCGCCATAGGCAATGCTAAATGCTAGTAGTCCAGCTAGATTCCGCGATAAGAGGCCCTGTGACGGGAAGTAGTACTTAGGTTAGGGTTACTTCTGTATACGTAGATTACCGCGCCCTGGCTAACTTGTACAATTACTATCACATCGACTTTTGCTGCATCCATGCACCGCTGAACCACGCCGCGCCGGCTGAGCGCTCCTGAGACCGCTCCCCGACGACGGGTTACATCGTCTCTGATGCCAGAGTTACAGGCTAACATCGTCGATAGCGGCTACCTACGGACACGACGCTATCGACTACCCTACTATATCCGACTACCGCCTGGCGAGAAGTCTGCTATAACCTGGGCCGATTACAGTGGTGGGGAAACCCGGGACTTCACCAAGCCAGGTGGAAGTTGGATAGAGACCGCGGGCGAGCGCAGTGCTCGCCGCCGCGGTACCCCATCGACGGAGTGACGAAGGGAAGGCAGCTGAATGCGCCTGGGAGAGTAGAGGATTGAGGAGCGGCCGATATTTAGTGGCTGCTGAATGCGCCAGGAGTCTGGGAACCCTACTCTCTGCAGGGGCGACTGTACGCCACTTCCCCTGTCCCGATATTGGAAATTATACCGCGTTTACCCGGAAAATTTCAGTCTACGGCTCTCCCAACTACGTCCATCATCTAGTTTATGTTTGCGGCTCGAGCGTCTACACCCGACTCGCAGACGAACAAAAAATCGAAGCGACGCTCCGTTTCGGACACTACTGGTTCGAAGAAAGCCTCGAAGAAAGTCGCTGCCGACTCCCAACCGAAAGCGGTTCACGACACCTCGAAACGACAGCTGTGGTCGCCGACGTCGCCCCTTACTCCGCTTCCCCCAGCGCCACACCCTAAGACCCGACAGAACCCACTCTACGAACCGGTTGCTCCTTGGACGAACCGCAAGCCGAGTAAAAACGTTGTACCCACTGGTGAACGTCCCCCAGCCTTACTCTTCACACCGAGCGTAATAGGTATCAACGTGGCAACCCCTCGAAACTACAATCTGGCTTCTGGGATGGTAGGTCTTGGCAAGGGAGGTAAAGGAAAGGCTGCCGAAGGCGCCAAGGAAGGAACTTCGGCTGCTGAAAGCGCCACGAAAGGGGTCTCGGCCGCTGAACGCGCCAGGGAAGGAGAGGCAGACACGACGCTGGACTCCCCGTCTCGTATGAGACGTGCGTCAGCAGGGAGTCGCGTGTCGACAACGGGGTCGGGCCCCGTAGAAATGATGCCCACTGAATCGGGGGCGTCCAGTGTTGCCGACGAACTGTCGATAGTGGGCGGGCTCGCGGATATCCCGACCGCGCCGACTAAGAAGGACGCCAGGATCTTCACGTCGGTCGGGAAGTCCTACGACATCTTCAACGAGAGCATCTCGCAGTCTATCGGACGATTCTACCAATTCGACCTCACGCGGGATGACGACCCTTTAGCGAGATACGGATTAGTCGATTCCTGCTTACCCGGGCGCGGTCATCAGTCCACTATGAACATCCGCGAAGCCATCATTCGCTGGGAATGGCCCATGGAGAATATATGGGCCAACCTGGAGGAAGCTATCGAGGACCGCCTCAATTACCGGAAGACGTCTCAAGAACTTCGCAAGTACCAGATCCGCACCCTCGACGAGTCGGGTAACCACGTCGCCTACTACTCGGTTGGGCAGGGTGAAGACGATCTATGGTACTGGGGGCATGTTATAGTAGCCCTCTCGCAAGTCCTGGACGTCCTCAATCTCGAGCTGCGTCCCGACCACCATGCCCGCTTCCAACTAGACCCGGACTTCGTTCTACTCCGCCTACTCGAGGCGTCGTCCTCCCGCAACGTGGCTCTGACTACTATTTCGACACTACATCGGCGTCTTAAGAGCGCGCGTTCCCACATCAAGCAACTGATTAATGCTATGCGCGTTATCTTCCGTCCCTCGATTCCGTTGAGTAACGTCTCCTCGTATGATTCCACCGTGGAAGAAGTCCGACAGTACGAGACCCTACTCCAGGGTGAGCGTCGACTGGCCAACATGTTGATGCGGCCGGGATACCAGGAGATAGCCGAATCGCACGTACCGCAATGGTTGGCGGCCATACAGGAGGAGGCGGATAAAGACGCGCAAGTCCCAGTTCCCCGAGACGGGTTTTACAAACCCAAAGTGGGAGCGGACAACCGGCGCCTACCCACCGAGTTCCTTCCTAACCAACATGTCGCTTTCTCCGACCCTCACGCCTCGGTTACAGCGTCAATCGCTGCCATGCAACGTCGCAATACGACCGAAGTACCAGCTACCCCTGATCCCGGACTACACGCTCGCGCAGAAGTCGATCTAAACAACCCTTTCGTATCGCATTCCACTCCTAATGCCACGGGAGCTGCGGTTGCTCTTTTTGGACCCAGCTCCACGGGACATCCGATCTCCTCTGGTCCTGGTATATACCATTTGAACCCGGCATCCCACCCCGCCGTCAGTACTCATGGGGGGCCACTGAATCAGCCCACGAAACCTGCTCCCCTTCCGGGAGCCGTACCGCCCAATCCTCCTCCCGGATCCCAAGGATACTGGATAGGAGGATTCAACTATCCCCAAGGCGGAGGCGGAGGAGGGGGAGGGGGCGGGGCCGGAGGAGGAGGAGGAGGGGGGCCTACTGGAGGCGGAGGAGGGGGAGGACCTGGTCAAGGAGGAGGTGGATACCCTCCCGCAGGGGGAGTTGGACCTTTAGCGGGGGGCTTCTACGGCGGAGGAGGTGGTGGCGGTGGTGGCGGTGCAGGGGGAGGAGGCGGGGGCGGAGGTGGTGGTGGACCTATGGCTGCCGCGGGCGCCTACGGCTTAGGACCGGATGTCTGGCAGATCAACCACAAGATCAATACCAGCGCTATACCATCATGGGATAGTAAGGGGAGTTCCCTTATTCCATACTTGGTGGCGATGGCAGATCTTGTGCGACTCGGGAATGCTATACGCACAGCTGTAGGGGCGATAGCCCCCACACGCTGGACGGGTAGCGCGGCAGCCTGGTGGCAAGCGTTACCTGAGCCGGACAAAGTCTTCTTGTCGGCCGATTGGAATGTTCTGTTCCAGGCGATACGCCAGCGCTTCATGCATCAAACGTGGGTTACCGAGAGACGCCTGGAATTTGATTCCATTCGTTTCCGTCAATATCAGCACGAAGACGAGGAACCAGAATCATTCCTTATTCGACGCCTCAGCCTCAACCCGTACTTATTCCCCGGAGACTTGGACGGTCCTACGGTGGTCGCTCGCATCCTAGCGAACGCTCCCAGCGAATGGTCCCTCTACCTCAACGTTCGCAATTGTCCTACCGTTTACGAATTACTGCTCAGCGCCTCCGCGTATCGACAAGTGCTGATTGATTCATATGTCACCTCGCCGCGTCGCTTCGGGAATCGACGATCTTCGTACCGAAGGGATGCTAAGTCGGTTCGGGTGGAGGAAGTCGACGACCCCGAGGAGGAGTTCGATCCTCATCTTGACGCCGAACAGAGGCAGGTGGCAGCAGTCAATCGAAGGAAGGAGAATGAACGAAAGCGCCTCAACCCCGATGACTTCCCTCAAGGAAAGACCGTGAATGGGTACGAGTTTATCCGACGGGATGATGTACATAGTCCTCGCCCCCCAGCCAACGGTAGCTGTTATGTCTGCACCAGCCCCAAGCATTTCGCGAGAGATTGCCCGCATTACGGCAAATGGACGACGCTACGAAACGCACACCTCATCGAGACGGATAGGACGTATGACGACGAGATGGCGGAAGAACAGGAGTACATAGCTATGCTTGTGGAAACTAGGGAAGAATCCGATGCTCGCGTTGCTGCTTATGACCAGAGTGATGAGGTGAGAGAATCATTCTCGGTGCGAACGGTCGCAGAGAATCGTAATGAGAGAAGGAGGAGGAAACATGATGTAGGGTTGAAAGGGAAGAGGACGGCTGCTGAAAGCGCCGACGAGGAAGATAAGAGTGATACGGCCGCTGAAAGCGCCCTACATATTCCAAGACGAGTGAGAAGACGCCCCAAGTATGGTGACGGCGATAAGAGTCAAGCAAGACAGGTATCTTTTGAGGAGTCACAATTCTCTTCTGGCCCTTCTACTTCTACTGCAAAGTCTTCTCCTTGCATCAATGTCTTCCCCGCTCGATCGAAACCCGAGGGAATGGGAGCGTTGGGAACGAAAGCGCTACACATTCGAGTCCGATTGAACTCCCCCGAGGCAGAAGATCTGGTCGGCCGTTTGGATACTGGAGCCGACATAACTCTGATTTCAGAAGAGTATTGCCTTCAACATTCGTCGATCCCGAAACCGAAGGATGGGTTGAAAATGACGCTATACCAGTTAACGGGAGACGCAAAAGTTCTCGGCTACGTGAGAATACCCATGTTTGTCGAAACATCGGAAGGAGAGACTCTTCGCTTCCTTACTGAGGCATACGTGGTACGGGGAATGAAAGTTCCCCTTCTCATTGGCGAAGACTTCCAGTCGTCTTACGTCCTGAGCATCCTGCGTAACACCGATGGTCACCATCAGGTCCGCGTAGGGAATACGCGCTTCCACATTCATGCTTCCTCCTCGACAGATGTGGATCTCGGATTCGAAATACGTCAAGCGTTCAAGGTGCAATCCTTTGTGAGGCGACTTTCGAACAAACGAGCAAGACGCAGAGCCGCCAAGAAAGATTCGTTCGCCGAGTACCAAGACACAGAGACGGCTGACCCTAAGGAAGTCTATGTTCGAGCGGCTAGCGACTATGTCCTTCCCGCTGGTTCAGTAGTACGAATCGAGGTTCGAGGCCCGTTGCAGGCGAGGAAGGAGTGGTTGGTGGAGAAGGTGGTACTGGGGCAGGAAGACGGTACAGTGCTAACCGCCCCCACCACCTTCATCTCACCCGAAGATCCATACTTGCCGATGGCGAACCCATCAACCACGCCTAAATACATACAAGAGGGCGACATCGTGGGTCTGCTGAAAGACCCGGGCGAGTACCTGGATATCCCTGAGACCGCGGAGGAGAAGAACGCCATGGTGGAGGTGGCAGTCGCGCTGAAGAGCATCGTGGACGCCAGATTACGGGACGAGGAACGAGCGGAGGCAGCTGTACGCGCCACGAAGAAGGGTTCGAGGCAAGGAAGTCCGGCTGCTGAAAGCGCCAAGGAGAAAGAATCGAAGTCGAGAACTGATGAGCAGGCTGCTGAACGCGCCGATCGAGCAGAAGAGACGGACGAGCAGTGGGGTCCCAAGGTCACCGCTCTACCCCCCGACCCGGACGATCATCGAGTCGATGTCACCGAGCTGGTTAACTTCGGAGAGGACGTACCAGTCGAGTTCAGAGAACGACTCAAGAAGGTTATCCTGAAGAATGAGAAAGCCTTCGGAGTTAATGGCCGCTTAGGAGAGGTTGACGCAGAAGCGACTATCCCGCTGAGGGAAGGAACTCGACCGGTGTCCCTGCCCATGTATTCTGCTTCACCTGCGAAAAGGGAAGTCATCGAAAAACAGATGAACGCCTGGATAGAGGCCGACGTAATCGAACCATCAGCCAGTCCTTGGGGAGCACCCTGCGTAGTGGTGTTCCGCAACGGGAAGCCTAGGCTGGCGGTTGACTATCGAAAGCTCAATGCAGCCACCATTCCGGATGAGTTCCCGATACCGAGGCAGTCGGAGATCCTGCAAGCTTTGTCCGGCGCCCAAGTGTTGTCGTCCTTCGACGCTCTAGCTGGGTTCACTCAGCTCCGTATGTCGGACCCAGCCAAGGAACGCACGGCGTTCAGATCTCATATGGGTCTGTGGCAGTTCAAACGAATGCCCTTCGGTCTGCGCAATGGACCTTCCATCTTCCAGAGGTTCATGCAAGAAGTTTTAGCTCCCTACTTGTGGCTATTCGCTCTGGTGTACATAGACGACATCGTCGTGTTCAGCAAAACTTGGGAAGAACATCTTACGCACTTGGATGCGGTCCTAGGATCGATCGCGAAAGCAGGCGTTACGCTATCGCCTTCAAAGTGCTTCGTCGGGTTCTCGAGCATTTTGCTGCTGGGGCAGAAGGTCTCACGTTTGGGGTTATCGACGCACGAGGAGAAGGTACAGGCCATACTGGAACTCGAACGCCCGCAGAATGTGGCAACCTTACAACAGTTCCTTGGAATGGTTGTCTACTTCTCAGCATACATACCGCATTATGCATTCATCGCGGCGCCGCTGTTTCAGCTTCTACGCAAGGGCACACAGTGGAGTTGGGACGCTGAGCATGAAACTGCTTTTGAGCAGGCGAAACAGGCGTTGGCTGCGGCCCCCGTGCTGGGCCATCCCATCATGGGTAGCCCATACCGGCTCTATACCGACGCGAGTGACTACGCCATTGGCGCGAGCTTACAGCAGGTCCAGCTCATCCAGATCAAGGATTTACGTGGGACCCCCATGTATGAACGTCTGCAGAAGGCTCACGCGGCGGGTTTGGCTGTACCATCGCTAATCGCGTGCCATGACAAGGACATGATTGCAAAGGAATGTCCGGCTCCAATGGTGTGGGCTTCGCACTTCGAAGACACGGTCGTTTACGTCGAGCGCGTCATCGCTTACTGGAGCCGTTCTCTGAAAAGCGCCGAACGGAACTATAGTACAACAGAGAGGGAGGCATTAGGCGTTAAGGAAGCGTTGATCAAGTTTCAACCCTTCATCGAAGGGGAACTTATCACCTTGATTACCGACCACGCGGCGCTTCAATGGGCTAGGGCGTATGAGAACGCGAATCGTCGCTTAGCAGCATGGGGGGCTGTATTCGCCGCCTATCCCGGCCTAAGGATCATCCACCGACCTGGCCGTGTCCATTCGAATGTCGATCCTCTATCCAGACTGCCCCGCGTTCCCATCCATTCTTCCCCTCTGAGGACGGCGGACGCTACGACTCCCATTGTACCGGGAGAGAATACTTTGGAAAAGGCGAGACAGTTGGAGGAGGAGGAAGGACGGAGACCGGCGAAGAGAGCAGTCTTTACGGCGATGTGGATGGAGGACATCGCAGAAAGAGAGGTATCCGCGACGACCAGAGGAAGTAAGCGTAGAGAGGCTGCTGAAGGCGCCGAGAAGAAGGAGTTGGAGAAGTTGGCCGCTGAACGCGCCGAAGATGAGGGATTAGAAGTAGAAGAGGTTTCAGAGCTTCCCTTTGCTCGAGCAGATCCTTGGACCTACCCCTTGGGAATTCAGCAATCAGACGTCCCCGCCGCCCCCGATCTGAAGGATGAAGCGCATCTACTCATCGGGATGAGTCCGGAGTTTAAAAAGCGATTCATCGCAGGATACGCCAACGATCGTTTCTTGAAGACGAAATACTTCACGGAGGTGCCTAACCCGGACGCAGTCTTAACCCCCTCACGATTTGTCAAGGGAGAGAACGGTCTTCTATACTTCGTCGACGCGGACTGGCAATACCGCCTCTGCGTACCGCGAGTCCTGATAGCTGAGGTACTCAAACATATGCACGAGGAACCATATGAAGCTGCGCACGAAGGGGCCCACAAGTTCTACCTCCGTATGAGAGAGACGTTCTTCTGGCCGTCTATGCAGAAGGACGTAGAAGATTTCACGCGCACCTGCGACCTCTGTCAGAAAGTCAAGGTCGACAGGACTAAGAAAATGGGAGGGCTGCGCCCCGCCCATATTCCCCGTCGCCCTTTCTCTACCGTGTCTCTAGACCTAATCACAGGTTTACCTCCATCTGGAGAAGAGAGGTTTGACGCCATATTGGTGGTAGTCGACAAGTTGACCAAGTACGCTGTCGTGGTGCCAACACACGGAACTTTGAACCAGATCGGGTTCGCAAAGTTGTTCATAGAACGAGTGGTTAACGTTTTTGGTATGCCGGATCGCATCATCGCGGATAGGGATAAGCGTTGGACTTCCGTGTTCTGGCAGGCGGTGATGAACCGTTACGGAGGAGTCATGGCGGTCTCGACTGCGCACCACCCTCAGACGGACGGTCAGACGGAGATCGTGAACGCAACTATTGAACAAATGTTGCGGGCTTACGTCGCGAAAGACCGCTCAACCTGGGCTGCGTGGCTTAGCGAGATCGCGCGTGCCTACAACTCCTCTGTGCATTCGAGCACCGGCTACGAACCCAATAAGCTGATGTTCGGATACCGTCCGCAGATACTGGGCAGTCTAGCTTTACACAGACAGGATCCAGTCTCTCGCCCATTCTTGGCAGGACAGTCCGGTCGAGACTTCGCAGACGCTCTGGAGTTCCATAGGCAAGCCGCTCGTGATTCCCTTAGCCTAGCCCAAGAACGACAAGCTCGAGCGTACAATAAGGGACGTCGAGCGGTAGTCGAATTGGAAGAGGGAGATCAGGTCTTGATCAACCCCCACACCTTAGCCCTCATAGATGCGGAAGGCACCGGGCGTAAGCTCATACAGCGCACTATTGGGCCCTTCGAAGTGTTAGAAAAGGTGAACCCGATGGTGTACCGCTTGCGACTCCCGGACAACTACCCCATGCACCCTGTGTTGAATCTTGCGCATCTCAAGAAATATCACCCCTCGGACGTTCGTTTCGGGGAGCGAACTACGCTACCCCCTACTCGTGATATGAAGCTAGCCTCAACAGAATCGGAGGTGGAAGCTATATTGGGGCATAAAGACGTGGTTACCAGTCGAGGAGCTCAGAGATATTATCTCGTACGCTGGAAGGATTACGATCCGACAGAAGATGAGTACATTTCGGAATACGCTATTCGCAATGCACCCAGAATGCGGAGAGAATACCTCAACGCCATTCTGGGTGAAAAAGTAGAATAGATCTAAGACTAGATTTAGGGTTGGGTCAAGGACTCGGGGTTGATTACCCCGATCTTTTACTCTCACTCTTTCCCCATCGTCTTGGCTGCTGAACGCGCCGTGCCGACTCAACGCTCACCTCTCGACCTCAGCAACCGGAGTTGGAAATGGACGCAGGAAGAAATACGGCGAGGAGGTGGGGTGAGAGCATGGCGAGGAAGGAATCGGCTGCTGAACGCGCCTTCGGGAAGGAACGACGCGAAACAGCTGCCGCGGGCGCTGGGACGTCTAGAGGAGGAATGGCTGCTGAACGCGCCGGTGTAGAAGGAGAACGAACCTCGGCGCATGCAGGACAGTTCGACTTACGAGGTTTGGAGGACGGCGCCGATGTCGCTATATCGATGGATTTATTCCAACGCGTAACGACGAAAAGGGTTTCACCCATCAATCCTTCTCTACAACTGCGAACGCCTCCTCTAACCTTCCGCAGCGGGTTCATAATGGTACGGAACGTCGTGGCGGGGCTTAGCATGTGCCTGCCAAAATTCGAACATGTTACTGGTCGATTCAACGCAACTTGGTCTGGGGAAGCCGGCCTCTACCGATTCTGGAGCCCGAACGCGTCACGATCTCGTCTCTGGGAGACGGACATTCGTCCGTATTATCCTGGGCTAACGCCCCCCAACTATCCTATTCTACAGGATATCCGAGCTACGCACGACCAGTTCTTGGACGGATCCGTTGGTCCTTGGGACCCTACGCGAGTCCCTCAGCTCTTCCTCGACGACCACCCATACCTCGCCTGCATCGTGAGACCGCATGATGTCCGACGAAGACCGATTGAGCAGATAAGGGTAGAGCACATACCCATTTGCTTGGTCTGGCAAGGAGGGCCTTGCTTCGGAATCTGTCATCCGGATTTCATCACCGCGTTGCTCGAGCGGAACGCACGGCTGGATTACAGGATGCGGGAGTACTGGGAAACGAAGCCAGTCCTGCGCCAGTACGCCCGTCCTTCTTATCCTCGCCAAGAGGATATCGAACGCTACGCACGAGGACAGTGGATGTACGACGAGGTTCTCGGCCCCATAGCCTGCGTCCAGAGAGGGTTGAAGATCAAGTCTGCCTGGTGTTACTTCGCGCGGCATGCGCCCACACACCACTTGAAACAGCTAGTCGGCGACTTGGAGGATTCGGCGCCCGAAGAATGGCCACGGTTCAGGGACATTCCGCTCGCGGACTCTCGCTTGATTGGGCTATGGCTTCACGATTGTCCGAGGGACGTCGGGTTACTCTTGTTGAATCATGCCCGAACACCAGCCTTCGTCGTTGAACGTCTTCGAGTACCTCCTCCAGGGGAGACAGTGCATCGGGATGCGTATTCCTTAGCGGGATTTCAGACGGATGAGCACCCCGCCAACAACGCGTTCCTTGGAGAGACTCGCTACCCCATGCCGATCGACGCGGACATTCGACCAACCTTCTCGCTCCCTAGCCCTCGTACGCTGGAACACTACGGAGAGGAGTCAACGCAGGCATCCACGAGGGAGAGAGATTTGCGGGACGCGCAGCAGAAGTGGAGCGCTAGGATAGCCCTCGACCCCGCTCGTATCCCAAGTGCTATCTCCTTGGACCCGCTCCGAGTCTCTTGGATCAACCCGCCTCCAATCGCGCCGAAGTATTCTGGTACGCTCACGCACTGGAACCAGGAGAGTGACAACGAGGACTGTTTCGCGCAGCTCATGCCGAGTAGGAAGGGGCAGAAAGACTTGATTCGAGTCTTTGATAGAGCCAACGGACGCCGCATTGGGTTGCGTGAATCCATACCGATCCCGAGGGGAGTTCTGCTTCCCAAGGAGTTCGGATTTCCTGCCTCCCCCGAGTGGAAGTTCTTTCGTCTGACTCCGAGTTTCAAGCCGATCCCAGTGCAGGACCGTCCGCTAGCCGCCGCGTCGGTGTGGCTATACTTTTCGGAAGCCCCGACGAAGGAATACCCGGAAGGCACAACGATGAAAGAGCCGGCCAAGGAGAGGCTTCCCCCCAAGTATGAGACGCCCTCAACCTCGATGGAACTTGACGATGAGTACGCCGAGGAAGTAGACTGGAGCGACGGCCCCCTCATAGAATCAGCTTCTGGGTCAGGCGCTAGGGAAATCGAAGAAGAACCCATGGGGCTGATCGACTACAACCACATAGAAGAAGAGGTTGATATGCAGATGGATCTGGGCACGGGCGTTCATCGGGAAGGGGACGAACAGGCTGCTGAATGCGCCGAAGGGGAAGATGTCGTCATGACCGAAGAGGAGGGTGAAGAGAAGCTCCCCCTAAAGGAGGAATCATCCGCGGTCCCGCCAGAACCACCAGCGCTCAGTCCTATGAACCCCTCCGACCTACCTGAATCGAAGACGACCACTCTTGAAGATTCTCGTCGAGAAGTCGAGTCCGCGTACAGCTCTTCTCGCAAGCAGCGCAAAAGGCAACGAACGGTGGACATAATCACGAAACCGGTTTATGGCTACAAGCCAGAGGATAAGGCCGTCTTTTTTGACGAAGGTCCAAACTATAACCTCCCTGTGGACGCACTGTGGAATCATGATCTGGCCCGAGAGGGTCAGTCAACAGACCCCACTTCGGTGCTACGTATGTTCACCGTTCCTTCCTTGACGGCGGAAACTCGGGTTGAGGACATCTTGGCCATTCTGACGCACTGCGCGTCCATTGCGGACGTAAAGTTCTCCACCAAGAGAGTTTGCCTATCAGCGTTGCGTTCGGAAGATGGTGCTCTGCTATCCGCCCCAGTCGCTTATGTGGAAGGCGCCGGTGTAGGTAACACCACAGTATTGCGCGGTCTCCTGAGTGGTTACGTGGGGGATGGCAGTCCCGGCAGTCGGTTCGTGGTATCCGCAACCTGGATTACTCCGCAGCATTTCGAGGAAACCTGGCGGGCCTGCCCGAAAGAGTTCAGGAATGAGGAGCGCATCCGCCACCTCCCCGCGAGTGAGGCGTCCAGAGCCGCGTTGACTGCGCCCAATTCTCTGCTAGCGCAGGAGTGCAGGTTCAGAGTGAAGGAATGGAAGTCCCTTTTCGTTCCCCCAGTGATTTTGCACTACGAGGACAACCCTTCGCACAGGGGTGTCAGAGCCGGGAAGAAAGTCCGTCGAGCACAGGAGTCCGGCTTGGCTCACGCGTCTGGATCTTGGCCACGGTATTCCCAAGTTCAGAGCTCTCCACATCCTCCCTCCGTTCGAGCCCTGGAGCATCGCATTGGGCCTTCCCCTTCCTTAGCCGATCGCTTGGGGGAACCCCCCTCGTCCGCTTCGTCGCAGCCCTCTGCCTTTCCACGCCCACCGCCTACGGGACCGCGTGCTATGCGAAAGTAATCTAACCTGGGGGGCTCTGTGACGGGAAGTAGTACTTAGGTTAGGGTTACTTCCGTATACGTAGATTACCGCGCCCTGGCTAACTTGTACAATTACTATCACATCGACTTTTGCTGCATCCATGCACCGCTGAACCACGCCGCGCCGGCTGAGCGCTCCTGAGACCGCTCCCCGACGACGGGTTACATCGTCTCTGATGCCAGAGTTACAGGCTAACATCGTCGATAGCGGCTACCTACGGACACGACGCTATCGACTACCCTACTATATCCGACTACCGCCTGGCGAGAAGTCTGCTATAACCTGGGCCGATTACAGGCCCCATACGATGAACGTCACTAAAGAGGTCGAAGTCAATGTCGATATGGCCAAGGAGAAGGGATTCATCTTGTCAGCAAGATATCCCAGTAGCACTCGTCCTATCACAGAGGCGCCTACAAGAAGTCAGCAGGAGTAGAGTCATGGATCTTGGAACCACGGACCATTGAGCATTGCGACCGTAAGTGCGGACTGGTCTGGGCTAATCTTGACTTCGCGAGCGAAAGCTGATCAGAAATCAATCAGACTATCTTCGAAGGAAATATGGCAGTCAGCATACTGGGAAGCCATACGATGGGCACGAAGTATGCGAAGCCTTGCAGAGTATTCGCAGCCAAACCGATCCAAAGCGCAGGGCTCTTCATCCACTCCTTGCTTTGCGGTGCAGATCTTTGTTGCCGGGTCTTAGAGTGGGGTATGCGGGGTCGTACAAACGGAATGAGGGGAATCAAAATGACGAGAATGACGATCGAGAAGATGCGAAGTGTCTTGGGGACCCCATGAGCGTCAATGAGATGAGGGACCGTCAATGGGATGATCACGCCCCCAACGGCCGTTCCTGCATATCCGTTATCCCCATAGCTTGTTGAAAAAGCACATCGAACTTGCCTGCAAAAACAACGCCGTTTGCCATTCCGCGTCGATGGACGAACCACTCGGAAAGATACGAGATGGTTGGCGCGTAGACGAGAGAGCCAGCGACGCCGTACAACATTCCTTCCAACATCATGATGCCTCTGACCTGTTCTGAAAGTAAGTTACTACGGACATACGTCGTGCAAGACGGACTTACGTCGATAACATAACTTGCACCAAAGAGGCTGACCCAAGTGAGTGCCACGCCGACGCACATCGCCGTGCGCCTGTGATGAGGGTATCTCGCAAGCATGGGATATATAAGACATCCTATAAATGACAGTTAGGTAATGCTGGGACGAATGTAGACCCCAGAGTGTACCCGAACAATAGATGATCCCAGTGCTGAGAGGTCCTATGACCGGTAGTATCGTCCGGGCATGCGGCTGCGTGTTGTAGATTGCGTTCGTCAGGTAGCCTACATAACGACGCGTCAATCCAGGCCGTCACACTGGATACAGAAAGAACTTACGATCGAGAAAGATACCATTCGCAGACGGGAACCCCCACACCAAAGCCTCAACGAAGAACGCTGCCGCCAGCTACAAAGCAAATGTAAGTCATGAAGGATATGGATATCAATGGCTTCCGAAGAAAGCCATGGTATTTACGAAGGACCAGGCGCCAACGCCTCGGTCGACAGGTGCCAAAGATGATTCGTTGAGCTTGACTTGCGAATCAGCTTCCTCCTGCGAATTTGCCAAGGTGGCGAGGTTCAGCGTCAACGAGGTTCGCGAAGGAGGCAAGGGAGTACGCTGCGCAAGCTCTATTTCTTCAGCTTGCATGGTAGTCATGGTATGAGTCAGAGTCCTTGTTTCGGTGAGTCAACGGTGACTTTATTATTCAAATTCAGCAACCACATCCCATGAGCCATAGAGTTTGATCAAAGTTTGATAGATGAAGTGACCATGTTCACAGTTCTATGGTCCACCTCACCTACCGTACACATAAGACTATATCTATGCATACACCACGTCGCCGATTCACAAATGAAATGTCTGCCCCATATACTACCCCAATAACCGGCACTAGCCTTGCATCGGTAGGAGTCCCCACAGAGGCCGTAAGCACAATATAAAACCACTCTTACTACATCTATCTAGCCCACATCTCTCTCGTGCAAGACAGTCAGGATAACCCGTAGCGGAGTAATCCATCATCCCATCTCGCGCGCCCCGCGCCCACACAGAGGGTGAGCTTCTCTCTGCATGGAGGGGGAAGGGGCAAAAGTCAAAATCACACACGCACGTTCGTGAGATGGAGCAAAGGATCAAGCAATGCATACCAATTTACAACTATGAATAAAGATAATTCATCAAGCCTCTGGTGGTCGCGGTGCCGCATACTGTGGGTTCTCTGTTGCGTAGCGCAAGAGATCCGCAAAGAGATGATCCGCCCGCAGTATCATGTCTGGCTCGGCTACAGTTGGGGACAGCGAAGGCGGTGGTGGAGTCGAGCCACGTTGTGGCGGCGGCGTCGCTTGCTGTTGGCCAGGATGTCGCCCTGAGGCTTGCGCCATGATATGCGGTGGATAGTGACTCCGCACTGGTTCACCCGAAGCCGCACGCTCTTCTGCACGCTCCTTTTGCAGCTTGTCGCGTTCTGTGGGGTAGAAGGCGCCGATGGGCGTGCTTGAGTCGTACTCTTCAGGTAAAGCTGGGATGACGGCTGCATGTCGACCACCCAGGGGTCTACACGGACATCAGAGGACGACAAACCAAAGTAGAGACATCACGTACCCTCCTTCGAGAAAATTCTGCCACACGTAGTCACGAAGTTTGTCAGCTCCAGGAAGCTGCTGGATGAGATGCTTGATGGTGTTCTGCCCCAATCCGAAGAAGTCTGGCCCAGAGACCGAATTCGAGTGCTGCCGATTTCTTATGGCGTTAGCCTGCTTCACAATCGTCGACCAAGCGCCAGTGGCCGTTCCAGCAATGACAGTCTTGTCCGGGACGTCGTTGGGCACAATCTGAAATTTTGGGCCATCCCCTCCGTCAAGGATAGTACAGTGGTATACAACGTCGCTGTTAGGGTCAATGGTTGACATATATCGTCTGGAAACACAACGTTGGAAGATGGTATCTGGGAAGAAAGGACGACTTACCTCGTAACTTCGTACCCAACAGGAAAGATATACCGCTCAGTGTGAAAGTGCTCCCGCATACACACTTCTCCCAGTGAAATAACAGTCATGATGCCCACATTGAGAGGAAGCATAGGTACACCCCGCTTATCGCGTGGCACTACAGGTATGCTGTAACTCTTGCTCTCGACGGTATGCGCCTTGAGACGTTTTGGTTTAGTGCCCTGTCGGGGCGGAGCATCTGGCCTCGGTGGCGGCGGTGATTGTTGCTGCTGCTGCTGCTGAGGAGGAGGCAGGGTTGGGGGTGGAGGGCGGGCCGTCTGCAAATGCTGCGGAGGAGCTGGCATTGGTGGCGGGGCATAGGGCATCATACCGGCCATGTAGTAGTAATAATGGTAAGGATACGGCGTAGGGTTCGTCTGGCCGGGCGTAGGGTAGTATATAGAGTACGGATTGAATGAGGATTGCGAGACGCCTGCTGGGCCGGCAGGGGAAGATGAGGATGAGGCCGCTGCGTTTGGCGGCGCTATCATGACTGGCGCCGGCGGGACAGTGGCGTGTGGGGGCGCGCTGGTATGCGCTACTTGCGCGGGGGATGGGTCGACGACTCTGCCTTTCGCTTTGCGAGGTGCGGGCTTGTCTGCTTTGGGCGAAGGTGGGTCGTCGTTGTCGACATTGTAGTTGACTGTCTTCCGCGACCGGGTGCTGCGGCGCGTAGGGGCGGGCGATTTGGATGCCGGCGGTGGTGGCGGCGGGCCCGGCGCGGGTTTCACAGTGCGAGTCGCGCTCAAAGCAGGATCTATCACGGAAAACGGAGGAAAGGAATCTCCTTGAACGTCGAACGAGACCTGAAACGCGTCGGCGGGACCCGCACTTGTCGTCGCTGCGGCTGAAGGGCTGTCTGCCTCGTTGCGTGCTCTCTTCGCGGGCGGCTCGCCATCGTTGTCGGCAGTGGCGGGCTCGCCAGCGGCGGCGTTGGCGGCAGCGACGGCCTGGTCCTGCTGGAAGTGGGGCTGGGCCTCCTCGATGGCAGTGATGCGCTGCAACAGGGTGCTGCCGAGCCGTGAGAGGGTGTAGACAAACAGACGGCTCCTGCTCACTTTCTTTCATGCCGGTTCTGCTCGTTGTTCTCGCCAGTCCTCTCGAGATCGCTGCCCGTTTCCGTGGGCTTCTAGCAGACGTCAGCGGCTGCCCTCCGCAACGCAAGTAATTGCTGACCTCCTCGAGCTCGTCGAACCGCCGCTTCAATGTCTGGTAGTTTCCAAAAATGTCATCGGCGTCGGGGCCGCCGAGCGATGGCGACGACGGTGTCGGGCCCGCGGCGGGCGAGACGGGCTCTGCTGTCAGTGCATTGGGTACATGGTCGCTGGTGTCGCTCATGGCAGCGCGGCGCGGTCTGTTCTTGTTGTTTCGAGAGGGCGACGGGAGGAAGACGACTGATCCAAATAACTGTCAACAATGTCGTGCCGCAAAAGCCGTTATTGACGCCACACATGTCGCGAGCTGCAACAAACGAATTTATTTTACATAAACTTCTGCATTGGTTGCGGTTACAATGCGCTCTCCCAACAAATAACATTGATCATCAGAATTTGCTGAACACTCGGGTACAAATCTTCAAAGTCAAGATGGAAATGATTGTCTAAATTCATTCTATAGGGATGCATAAGCGATACATGGGTGTTTGTTCCAGTGCAGTAGTATACTGACTGTACGACCTAATACCACTGCCTACGGGGGACGGGAGCGCCATCCAGAAGCGGCGAAACGCGGCCTGAGCGCAATGGGAGTGCTCTTAAAACCTGAAGAGTCAATTCGTGTCTGGTCAGGCTGCAGATGCGGAGACACACACGCGCCTGTCAGGCATATAAAGCTGTGAGTCGTGCTTAGCTATATGCCGCATCTGCGCATACACACTAGTACCTAGCGAGTACAAGTACAGCTTTTCCCCCGGGTAGTAACTTGCATCCTGCCGTCACTGGCATGACAATAACATTGGCGGCGCCTTCCACTTCGAATGCAGATCAGATAACGTTTGCTATTGGCTCGCTGAACAGCCTTTGCGCTTCTAGCGTGCTTCTGCGCTACTACTAACGTGCTTCTTCAGATGCTGTAGTCTACCGAGCTCTGCTCTCAACATCCATCCTGTATTGACCCCTGAGCATTCCGCCGTCTCCATTATTGCCATTCAGCTTGGATGATCTACTCAATTGCACTCAGCATACTCCACTCGACTCTCGTACTTGCCTTGCCCACAAATACAAGTTCGGTGCAGCCGAGCTCAGACGAGAGCAGTACAACAGACTCGGACACACGCTCCTTGTACTCCATAGTTTGGGGCTGCATGGCGACCATCTTCGCATGTACATGGCTTGCTGTTCATCCCAATGTGCCGTCGAAGAGCGTGCGAGACAAGGGTTCTGTTTGCATGTTTTTACAGCGTCTCAAATTGGCCGGCGTCGCACTCATTGCTCCAGAACTGATTCTAATTTGGGCATTGAGGCAACGTAGAGTTGCGCTGAGGGTCGTAGAAGGTAAGTGGTTCCTTTTTATGCTTCATGTAAGCCATTCGAGACCTCTCAATAGAACATCCAAACCTCACCATGACCCATGGCTTTGTGTTCGCTATGGGTGGCTTTGTGGATGAGGCGGGCAATGTCATTCAACATATGAGCGACCTTCGCTCGCCGAACATTCCGGTAGCAATGGAACTCCAGGATCGCAGCAAGAGCGACGTGGTAGCCAAGTCATTAGTAGCGTTGCATGTTCTTTGGTTCATCTTGGGATGCATATTACGACGAGCCCGCGCCCTTCATGTCACACAACTCGAGGTCCTCACTTTGGCGTTCGCGTCTCTCAATGCCGTGAACTACGCCGTCTGGTGGCACAAGCCCATGGACGTTACATTTCCCATTCACATCACGCCTTCTCTACTTCGTTCCCCAGATGGTCACGACGAATCTGTGCTTGTGTTTTCTGCAAACTCCAAGCTCGAAGGGCGAGACGCCAGACCATCATTGTCCTTGTCCATCGACACTACTATCCAGACCCCTCCAATGATCTACTCTCCGTCCCGTCCATTGCCTCCCCTGGATTCTGCATCGTTCTTGTCCCCCAATGACCACGGCAGTGGCTCATTCCCCTCTTCAACATCCACCTCTCCAACATCTACAGTGAATTTGATCCCCAAACCCGGCGGTCATTCTTCACCAACTCGCATCTCGGGACCTCCCTCGGCTCTCCGTCGTCCTCAGGTCCTTTCGCATTGTGATGATTTACGACGCCGTTGTTCCAGATATCGATACAGATACAATATGCTGCTCGAGTCCACAGCAGACTTGCTGCGTCCTGCGTGGACATGCATGTCGCGATTTGGCCGTTATCTCAGTCTCAGCCTAGTCATGGGCTTCTCGCTGCCAGGAAGCAATTCTGTTTCTCGATGGAACGGTCCCCTGCTCTGGAGTCCAAGGATCCACGCCAATGGAGAGCCAGAATCCCAAATGAGCGGAGTGACGGTCGCCTACATCGGATGTGCGTTCGGAGTCATTTTCGGGGGCATTCACTGTATCCCATGGCAAAGCATGTTTCCGTCGGACGAGGAATGCACTTTGTGGCGTGTGGCTGCGGTGTTGGTCACAGTCCTCCCGGCCATGTATCCATGTATCTACATTCCAATCCAAAGACAGTTTCGCCGAAAGGACGGCGAGCTAGGCTGGGCTGCCAAGGTTGTGCTGACAATCGCGAGTGTGATACGACCGACGGTTTTCATTCCGTTTCTGTACATCTTCGCGAGGATCATTCTTATTGTACTGTCCTTTACTTCACTTCGTCGACTTCCTGACTCGGCTTTTGACACTGTTGGGTGGACGTCTTTCTTACCTCATATCTCTATGTAGCTCATTTGCTTCACGTTTGGGTTGGTTTTGACAAGCATTGTCTAGACATTGTGAACATTGTTATGGGGTATGGAGGGGCCGCTCTCCTGGAGCGATCTCCACTTTTCACAAGCAAAGAAAATAGTGGAGGGTCGACGTCCACCGGATATATGGCGCAGCCAACGCGCAATGTCAGCGCGAAATTTTCAAGAAGAGAACTGGGAAGTTCCAGTGATGATGGAACCGTCGCTCACAGTCAGGCCCTTCTGGACAATGACCTGCAAGAAGAGAGATATGAGTTCGAGGAAGCGGTACAGGACAAAAGGCCATTCGACATACTTCACCGGTAACAGCAGTCACCTTGACGTCAATGGGGGCCGAGCCGAAGCCGCTGGTGTAAGTAAAAAAGTTGTAGCTCTCGCGCTCAACGTTGGTCCACGTAGAGCCGCCGTCAGTTGAGACCGCGAGGGAGTCGATAGGTTGGACAGAGTTACGGACTTGGAGAGCAAAGTAGTACGCGCTGGTACCTAGAATAGGTGGTCTCGGTGAAATTAGAACACAGAGGGCCAGGAAACAACGTACCCTCTTTGTTCTTGAATTCCAAGTTGCCAGAGACGGCGCACGGAATTTCTTCCCATGTGATGGCAAAGTTTCCGTCAGTCGCGGCGTTGGCATCAACAGAAGTAGAGATATCTTCGAACAGATCGAGGTGCTCTGCCTCACATTCGGGGCACTGTCGTACAACATCTTGAGATTGAGGGAGGTCGTGTGGACTACGAGACGTACCTCATCGACAACCATCACGTCCACAGAGCCGCTGGATCCGGTGACGCGTAGGCAAGTTCCGCAGGCGGCTGAGCCGAACCACTGCGTTGCACCCATAGCAGTGCCGTGCAAGCTACCTTGGGAATAATCAGAAAACGAACAGGCCCCACCGGACCAGTTGCCTCCGTCTAAGCCAAACAGTAAGACAATCAGTTTGGGACGAAGAGAATACTCTTACAGAAAGTGGCGCGTCCACTGTGGGAGCCGAGAAGTCCAGCAACACCAGACGTGTTGGCGGCGGAGGTAGCCTTCGAGGCGGATGCAGATGAGGTACTGTATTCATCACCATGAGAGCTTTGACGGGAGATACATGGAAGGAAACGTACGCGGTAGTCTGTATAGCAGCAACCCCACTGGGAGTAGCGGCCTCGGTGGTCACAGCAGTCTGCTTGGGTGTAGTCGCGGCTTCCGTGCTTGTCTTGGTCTTCACAGTGACCATTCCCGAAGGAGAATATGCCGTAGAAGAGGCAAAGACCGCGGTGGGGGGCTGATGCACAAGCCAGTCAATACTATCAGGCGCACAAAGATGAAGACTCGACACGCACAGAAACGGCAACAGCGCTGGCGGTGGCCGAAGAGGACGCGCCGGAAGAGCGAGTACGCCTAGGTCCGCAGGTTTTGTCTCGGTGACTACCTCCCTGCTGGAAATCATGGAGACCGTGTGGTGTGGCAGACACGGCTGCCACAATGGCGACGAGGAATGCGGCAGTGAAACGCATCGTAATGAACAGAAGCGAAGGAAGCGAACGGAAAAAAGAATGTGGGAGGTTTTGCTGAGGACAAGATGATGAAGGAAGGGAGAAACGAGACTGTTTCGAAAGAGACAGGCTCGGGAGTATTTATCTGAAGCCGATCTGAAGCCAGACGCGTTGCAGCGAGGTACGCCCAGGTACGTCGACGGCAGAACCGAGATCTTCAGATGTCGCCTGGGCAACTGCCACACAGGAAAATTAACGGCGAAATACTGTACAGTAATGCTCGATGTCCGTGTGTTTTCAGGCAGGGAAGGATTACACCGCCGACATTCCCAAGCCGGGAAATATGCAAGCCGGGAAAGAATGCCTCGCGTGTCAGGATGTAGCAAGGGGAGGATGTAATCGCAAGTGAAGTCAACGCGAATCGACGCGTCGAGGCTGAACAAGTCCTGAAAGAGCTTTACTCGGAAGGCCAGGCACCAGGACCAGATACATGTGGCGAGGCAGTGGCGGCAAAAAGATGACAGACAAAACTTGAGTTTTCCCGGTCGTGACCGGAATGAGTCGAGTTTTAACTCGAACTCGAAAATTCCTTTGCTATGTAGGAAAAGATCAACAATTCATTGCACTACACTAAATGAAACAGAGGACTCGGACTACAAGCTGAACTCAAACTCGGCATGCGCAACAAACCCGACACTCGGGACGCCCCCGACTCAAATTCCGCCCAACTCGAACTCGACTCAAATCCACCCAACTCGAACTCAACTCAAATCCACCCAACTCGAGCTCGACCCGACTCAAATCCACCCGACTCAGATACGATTCAGATATTCGAGTCTGATTCGACTCCCCCTTGACTCGAGTCCATCCAACAATCCCACTAGCGGGTCCTGACCACGCCGCAAGTCTCCGAGGTCAGGTTGGTTGAACAGTATTGAGGAGGAGAGATGGTCGTCATCCAATCTGAGTGTCAAGAACTGCGAGAACATTAAACAGCAGGGGGTCTGTGGTGGATGATATGAGAACAGAAACGACTAACGAAATCACCGTGTGGTCGTCAGCCCATTTCCGTGATCCCTGCTGCAGCCTTTGTTTTGGTCGTCGTGCTTGCCGCTGATGCGTGTGTCAGTGCAGATGACCGTGGTTGATGTCCTCGTCGTCGCCCCGCTGCCGTCCGCGTTGTTGCCGTGACTGCAGCCGTCATCGTCGTGCTTGTCATTGATGGACTTGTGGCTAACACCGGTATACGCGTCCGTGCGTGAGGCGGCGACTACCTGCGGCTACGTCGTACACTGGTCGTGCACCAGGGTGTTGTTGCGGTTGATGGTGATGGTTGGAAAAAAAGACGAAATGCTGAGTCAGCCGTCAGACACGGCAACGTGTCCAGGCTCGATTGATGTGCAAAGTGCATAGGCACTGTCCGACTGTCGCACAGCCGTAGGAAGTCGAACAGAATGCTGATATAACGCCAAGCGATACAATGCAATATGCCACACTCAATACTGTTTATCTCTCTCGATGATTCACCCAAGGACCAACCTCCACCGACTTGCTGCTATCTTCTTTTCTGCTGCTCTGCGTGCCTGATGCACTTTGCACATCAAGCGGGCCTGAACACGTTGCGCTCGTTGCCATATGACTAATCAATTGCCTCTTTTCTCTCGACAACAACAACAGATGGGCAACGACGGTGACAACGTGCGCATCGACAAGGGCGGGTGCTCTTCGCCAATGGGTGCGTTCTCTCACTCAACAGTATAGGTCTTAGACTTGACGAGGACCACCGCAGCAGACCTACGCAGGCTACCCTAGGTCCCTAGCCGCTGCTGGCATTGGGGTTCCAGATGCATGCGCTTCCAAGTTCCCGCAGTCACAGTGACACGCAACGTACCTTGTCCAACAGACAGACGCATCGACGGCGATGACGACCAATTCACGATGATGATGGGCTCACGACGATGCTGCTGACAACAACGCGGCCGACTACATGCTGACGACACAGGTGGCGCCATGGCAGGTGCATGAACATGCTGCACGGTGTAGGTATGTTCCTGAGCCAGTTGTCTTTCCTGGGACCTTGTAAATTACAGGTTTATGTCGCACTCGAGTCAAATGGTAGTTGTTGACTCAAGCAAGCACTCAAAACTGCAGTGGGGGATTGAGTCAAGTTGTGTTCGAGTTGGCATATGAATTGGAGTCATGCTTGAGTCGGAACTCGAGTCAAGTTCAAGTCAGATTTGAGTTGAGTTCGAGTTCGAGTTCGAGGCAAGTAAGTACAAATTGTGATGAGTAGGCTGTGGGGTGGTCATACAGTGAGGGAGGTTTGAGTTTGAGTCAAAACTCAACTCATTCCGGTCACGACCAGGAAAACTTGAGTTTTCTTGGTCTCCTTTCATGTGGCGGCAGAATAGGGCAGAATGCGCAAAGTGCGTCGGAAAATCGGGCCGACTGCTCGAGCCGATCAATCATCACACCCTCCGCCAGGCCTCTTCCCTTGAATTCATTATTCCGCCCACAGACATCTGTCGTCATGAAAAGTCTGTATGAATCATGCCTAGTCGTCATCCTTCTATTCCCTGACTTGGATGAGCAAAAACGGTTCGTTCACCTCCTCTGGCGTTGAGTCAAAGGCCTACGATGTAAGTATGAGTAGCAAACTCCTCGAACAATCGGCGTGTACTAACCGTCACCACGGTCGAGAGATGCATGATGTCCATGCCATCGTTTCTAGCACCACTTCTTTCTGTTATCACGCATTTCATCCTTGGATGTACGAATCGCATCGCTGCGCGTGACGCAGCCGTCGGAGTCCTGCAGTACATGACACGGTCAGACACAAACACGATGCCGAACATGACCCACTTCACCTTGAAGACGGTGTACACGTATGACGTCCTGCTCTGGAGGTTTCGCTCATCGAGGAGAAATTACCTCAATCGAGCCGTGTCAAAATTGAGTGCGGGGCGGGGGCCTTGTGCGACGATCTTGCATCCTTGGATCCGGCTACCTTCCAGAGGCTGATGTATTCTTGGAGCGCCTGCGGTCGTTAAGACATGATGGTCTCAACTGGGTCTCAATATGATTGTTCGCGGCAGTTGTGAATGTTCCGCCGTGTGTTTCAAGCTTCATTGTTACTCCCTTCTGTAGACAAAGACATCGATATTCGGCACCTGTAACGTGCTTGCATCAAGCGTTCTAAGTCCAAGTTGCACTCGCACCTCACCTGAACAGTCCGAATGAGGTTGGCATAGCCGACATGCGGGTATCGGAGAGTCCCAAAGTGCGACATTGTGGGAAGTAAGTCGTAGATATTTTGGGGGTCGTCGTGACCTTGCGCTGAGGCGTCCTTGCCGATGAGTACAAGGTGGTGGACAATCAAACGACCTAAGGATGAGACAAAAATCCGGATAGTTGTAGCATAATTTACAGGTCCTCTAGACGTTACAATTCGTGAGATAATATACATAAGATAGAACGTACAGGACACCGGAGGGTGGATTAATGGGCTCGTCCGTATGATGAAGAGATGAGGTGAGTATCACAGTCGATTGACCGTAAGAACAGCGACGCGGCCATCCTGTTCGATGCCATGGTTGACACCGTCGGATCCGGCATCAAGAAGATCGTCCCTCCATGTGAGGTCTGCCTTCCACCACATTCCCTTCCAGCGACTTCCGGAGGTAGCGCGGTCGACGAGCCAATCGCGACCTAGGTTGTAGCCGTTCGGCACAATCTTGTGGTTCTTGCTAGAATCCTCCTCGCGCGAGACGCCAAGGAACCAGGCGCCGGTGTTGGCGTCGGAGCCGTTTTGCTTCCATGCGCGGAAGTGGTTTCCACCTTTAGCGGCGATCAGTACTGAGCGGTGCCGAGATAGGTTCTTGGTAGCGGGCTTACCAGCCAAAGACTCCCAGCATGTGCCCCATACTGGAAAGTAGTACTGACGTGCGAGGAACATCTCGTCCTTGCGGCCGTCGCCGTCGCCGAGGTCCGCCTCGTGGATGTGTCCGTAGTGCAATCCCAAGCATTCCTCTGAGAACCCAATAGACCTGAGTGGGTTAGAGGAGGGAAAAGTCGCAGGGGAGCGGGACTGACTTTGCATAGTAATGGAAGCCAGCGTCAGTGAGAATGAAGGGGTCGGACATGCCAGAAATGATGACGTTCAAGGGCTCGCCTAAGTTTGGGCTGGTGTACTGCGGCGAGGATTAGTGGGGGCCGACGAAGACAATGGACAAGGCAGGCGCACGTCGAGGAACCGTCCGCCGTTGATGCGCGGATCAAACCAGCCCCGCATTCCACTGCTATCATCATCGCCGTTTGCGCTCAATACGGTCTGTTGTCTTGCGGAAGGAGCCGCTGCCGCGGCCGTAGCGAAAAAGACAAGAACAAGAGAAAGAGCGGCGGAAAGGTCGAGCATCGCGGCGGGATACTCGACCAGATGATGGAGGTAGGAGGACAAGAGCGATCGTCCCCACGTGGGCAGTCGCGCTTGGTGAATTGATGGCGACAACCTTCCCTTCTTACTACCACCATGTCGGACCCACAAAGCCTGCGCAGCCAGCTCCACACCGACGACGACGACGGCGACACTGCCTCGCAGCGCTCTATATCCCTCTCGTCGCCGGCGACGTCCCACATAGACCTCGACAGCCATGACGCCTATGCCCAGGACACTATGCTGCCAGCCGACTCGAGGCGCGCATCTAAACCGTACACGCTCGACACCGACATCAGCTCTGAGCCCGAGCCCGAGCCCGACGATATCAGCTTCGAGCACCGCGACAACCACGAGAGTCCCAACACGTCTGCAGCGCCTTCCGTCTTTGAGGAGCCCAAGGCCGTCACATCCTACCCGCCGCCCGCACCAGCGGGCATGGATAACGAGAGTCTGGCCGAATCTTTTGCATCAGGCTCATCCCGAAAAGCCCGACCCGAATCGATGTTAGTCCTTCCCCAGAGCGGGCCTCTGGTACTCGGTATTGCTCTCATCGACTTCAATCATTTAGTGCGCCCGCCACTTTCCAGCCAATTTGAGCTTACCATCTTTCTAGGTCGGGCCGAGGATTGAATGGTCCAAAGGCGATATATTCGACGACGAGGAGGTGGCCAAAATCATCCCTTTCCTCGCCCTTCCGGACGGCGCCCATCTGGTATGCGACGCGCTTCTTTTTCCCGTCCTCAATCTCACCGTTCTGCAGAGTGCCGAAGATTACTCTTATTTCCATTTGGTACCGTCCGGCCCAAACCCCACAACTATATTCGGGATATCGTGAGCGGGACACTGCATCTTCCCGCGCTGTCTTTCCTGATGCTGTTGCAGATGCAACCAGCAAATAGCGTCTTCCGCGCTTTTGGTAAGGTTGCCGGATGTTACGCGTTCCACTGTCCAAAAGGCAGTGGTTGTACTGGCCTCCAAGCCCGTATTTGGTCCAATACGCGATAAGCTCGGCGTCGTTACAACGGCTCTGTTCAATCAGAGGTAATCAGACTTCCAGGCGCCGAATGCAGTACTCACAATTATGCAGAGACTTCACCGAAACTCAAATATTGGATGACTTCGAGGCAACTCTCGAGCCAGCATTACGAGGGCAGCTGACCGAGAGCGGGCTTTATATGGGTTAGTCTTCTCCATTCCTTTGACGCCGTTCATTGACTCAGTATGCGCTAGGAACCAATCTGTAGGTTTCTATTCCATCGCGTTCATCCATCGTCCTGACTTTGTGTGACAGCCGAGAGCTAGTACACACCTTCCGCCAGCGAACACTAATCTTAGTGAAAGCTCTGATACTTCAGAAGCGGGTATGCTCTCCAGTGTAATTCCTTCGCCTCCTCGTTCTAACGCCGTCCTCAGATAATGTTCTACGGTCACCCGGTGGAACGCCTCTGCACGTATCAGTATTCTTTGGTATCATTACTCCCTGGTCAGTTATCACCTTGTGCGCTCTAGGCCGGAAAATCCATTATCTTCCAGGTTTATTACAGACGCTCGACGACTGCGGCTCCCCACCCTTAGCCAACCGTGCGCCCTCTTTGACGCGGCCGACTTCATTACGGACGTCTGACCAAAAGAGCATGATGGCGTATACTGGTTTACCGCTCGATATCTTTGGAAAAGACGCGTTTTTCCAACCCTACCTACCGCTACAACAAATGGACATGCTGAAGGAAACCAAGAGCTGGCTCTGTGGGAGTACAAACTCGATTGTGACCCAGCAGGGCGATATAGATCTTCTTGTCAATGTCAGTTTCATTCGACGTGCACTGATGATGGCTACTGACAGTATGCCGACAGACGGAGACTGGACTCTTCGAGTTTCGGAATCCTAAGCTGGAGCGAGCAGCAGGGCTGACGGCAGCCGATAGGAAGTGGATGGATGATATTGTTACCGATGTCAACGATGGTTGGGACGAGGAGAACCCTCTACGGCCGACAGGAATACAGTTTGTTTTTCATCCGATCTGTCTCATCCAAGCTGATCCTTATGTCCAGATTCAAGGGCAGTGATGATTACCTTCGTACAAAGGTGAGTTTTTCATTTACCCTATCCTGTCAAGATCTGAAGTGTGTGCCAGTTCGAGGAGTATATCTCTGCTGCGTTAGCGTCTGTTCGCTATCGTGACTTTATCGCCAAGGGTGAAGGGAATGGAGTTATAATAACCGGCGGCACCGGTTCGTTGTTCCCTTGGGAAGGTATTTCTCCTTTGCTCATGCGGCTCGCTCATAGGCGGTGACGCCACTTCTACGGAAGACTTCAATCCCCTTTGGATATCCGAGTTCAAGAACACGAATGCGTACGAGGTCTGGGAGCGGACGACGGACCCACTATTGTTTGATATCGTTGAGCCACGGTTGTTACTTTCCTGTTCTTAGAATTAGGATTGTGCTCATTTTTGCTCAGGCATCCGTGTAACGAGAAAGTGTCGGTCGTGACGGATATCGGTCTTCGGTTGCAAGAGGGCATCCAAGAATTGAAGCTGGAGCAGCAGCTCGCTCCTGCTCGTGAAGCTGTAGCACGGACGGTTGCCGCTGGATCGGCCAACTTTTTCAAAGCCGTGGAAGGCGTGAAGGGGAGATGGCTGCAGCGGACCGCGTCAGGAAACTCTTCGACAGCTAGCGAGGGAACAAAGAGCGGACCGAGCACACCTCCAATCGATATCACCAAGGCCGACTTGGAGCCGGATCCTTCAGTGGTTACTGCCAGACCAAACATATCGACAAAACACACCTCGATGGAATCTACGCATTCGCAGACGTCTTCACCGAGACAAGCGTTTGCGTCGTGGGGCTCGGGAATAGGGGCATTTGCTACGAGGTTCTCGCTGTCGAGAGGAAACACTCAGCCGGCGGATCCTGCAATTACTACTACACCGCCGACGCCACCGACGACTGCTTTCACTCCTTCGACTCCGCCGTTTACTTCTTCGCCGTCGCAGATGTCCCAGATGTCAACGCCTGAGATATTGAACGCTGTTCCCGAGCATCGGGAGACCACTGGTATGGCTCTCTGAGTTGTTTCTTTCCACTTACAGTACTCTTCTTGTATACGATCATGGAATCGACATTCACTGTCACAAGGACGACCGACATCTCTGCATACGATACATACGATACGCGTACTAATTATGTTAGGCGGCATAAGAATGACATACAGTAGTCAGATACCCTTCATTCAACTCGACGGTACAGTATATAACATACGATCGTTTCGCGACAAGAGATTTGGTGCGCCATACTGGCACGTGTTCGCGGTTTCGGCAGTCAAACTTACACTTTCAGTTAAGTTCCAGGATGAATAAGTTCCACGACGACCACGCCAACGGGTCTTGCTTGAGCTCTGCGCTACATCGACCGACACAACCTGATACTTACGATGGTTGCGCTGGAGAAAGACACACTCCACTGGCATCACCACAAATTCGGACCGTAAGGGTCCTCAAGGGGGCTTCCTCTTCTCACAATGCTTTATCATGAGGATGATTGTCGGCAATGACTTCATCGGGGTCCTTATTTCTGTCCTTCCTTCGCTATGGCTTGGACTGGACTCGGTCTCTTTGCATCATTGATTCTCACCCCGCCAGTCTCAACCACACCGGTTAGTATCATCACTGCGGCGGCAAACATTACACTCCCTCCCAGCATTTCGGACCATGGAGAGTCGAATCTAATCTGTAAACCCGCCACTGGGTACACGGTCTTCTCGTTCATGCTCGCCAACTATTTCACACACGCCGCGACTACGCAAACGTTACCCGGAGAGCCGTTGTATCATCAAGTGCTGAACTTCGTGACGGCGTTTCTGTTTCCTGCGGCGGGCGTATCGCGTGGTTTAAACAGTATTGCTAGAGGGATCCTAGTAACGAGGAACTACAATGAGGGAGATCTCGAGAAGGCTGCAGCTGCGGGCGCGTTGTGCATGGTCGTGCGTACGGATGAATGGAGGCCTGTGGGTGGGCAGCCGATCTTTGGCGTCCAGGCTAACAGGTAAGCTCCCACACTTGACTAGAAACATTCACTGGATATCTTGTAGATCCCTTAGTACCGGCAAAGCGAAATGGAAACTCCAGCGATCGAAGTTACTGCGTGCCCCTCGACTTCTCCCTCGCACGAACTTTAATGACACTATCTCGCTTCGACACCACTTGGAAACAGCCCGCCGCATACATGGGGGTACGCAGTCTCTCCCTCGAGGATACGCATACACTCTAGTTCCTCCAAATGCCGTGGTCTCTTGCGATATTGCCACGCCCACTATCCGCATCGCGGCCTCCCTGGACAGTGCAAAGATCGTTGTTGCCATCTTCCAAACCATATATGCTTCGTATACACTCTACGAAGCGCGAGGAGATCAGATGACGCGGTACGGTTACGCCGCATTTTCCTTGACTGTGGCTCCGTACGTGGTGATGTCGGTCGTCAACCTGCTTGCCAGTCTTCTCATGCCGGCGTATCCATCGGTCTTTATTGTTCGCTCGGATGTGATGGACGAGGTCGAGCGCGTGCATGGGAAGAGCTTTGACGGAACGATGGGGACGCTCGTTCCCCTCGACGAGGGTCAGACCGTGAATCTGTGCGTCGATGGGGATGAGGGTAAAGCCAGCATTAGTACTCAGTTTGGCCGGACGATCAACGTGCACTCCGACCCATGCCTTCATGACCTTGACACCGACATCATAGTCCCGGCATGTGCGCCCTTCCAGTGCAGGCCCGTCCCACACCTTCCTCCTTGGCTCAAGAGGCTGAGCCGTTCATTCATTGGTTTGCCTTGGCTTCGTCCGTATGACCGCTCTGTCACCGTGCATCTAGTGCTCGCTCTGATTCTCGCTGTTGGGGTTCCACTCGCCATTATAGGCAGCCTTAGCCACTTCGATGCTGGTGACAGTACGGTGGCCCAGCGCGTCTGGACCATGGCCTGGCTGGCGTTCGGAAGCGTATACGGGCTGAGCTTTGGGCTTCGCGTGGACGTGGACTTCTTGAATAGGACAAGAGGAACGAGATCCGTGCTCACTGTATGCGCGGACATCTGTGTCAGACTGTTGTTTGCAACACCAGCCATCGGAGGGTTCGTTGTCGTTGCACAAATGATTCTGGACTATGGAGATTGTATAATGTACTGATGTGTATTACTACCGATGAATGAGAGGTTTGAGCAAGGTTTATGGCAAGGGAACGCTCCCTGAGTACTTGACAACGCTTTTTCAAACTGAAGGACACCGGTGGTTTGTCACTTCGCACAGACCGCCGTCCCCTCTGGCGTAGATAAGATCACAATCGGCCCCCAGGATCACCAGCTAGACGTAGGACCTTCATCGCGTGCTGCATCAGTGCACGCATTCCGTCTGCAACTTCATTCTAACACAAAAGCATTCAAGAAAAGCAATCGGTACAACATTGCACTACAAATGATAATACAGTCAGTATGTACAAAGGCGAACCAAGCCCAGTAGAATTGAAAGTAACCCCGATGATAAATGCCCAAGACTAGAGTTCAAGATCGACAGAAAATACTTCAGGAAGTTTCTTCTCTACCGACTTGATGAATTCAACCACCTTCTGCTTCACAGCAGAAAAGCATGGAGTATGTGTGTGCGTGCCCGGGCCCCATCCGGAGTGACCAAACCCTGAACCTCCACCTCCAAAGGTATACGAACCGGTCCCATATCGCTCAAAGGAGGCCTGTACGGCCTTCAGCCTCCCCAGGATCTCCCCCGGCTCGATGGACGACACGTTCGTCTCCCTACATGTCGTATCCCAATTGTGCTTCCACCGCGACGCACAGTTGTCCGGCGAGTTTGCCAAGCACTGATGGCTGAAGTCCGGGCCCTGGGTGGTCTGGATCTCGGACCACATGCGCGAGAGCGTGCGGTACCCGGCGAGGATGCGGTAGTGCTGCGCGGTGCTGATGACGAGCCGCCCCTCGGGATCGACGTCGCCCTCGCGCAGGTCGACGTTGCGCTTGACGACGACGAAGGGCTTTTTCATCATCTCGTAGTAGACATCGCCGCGGAGGCGGGGGATGGCGAGCTCGTCGGCGAGGGTCATGGCGCAGTGGATGTAGCGCGGGGAGAGCGACCAGCTCTGGCGGAGGATGTTGGTGGTGAAGGACATGAGGCGGGGGCGGCGGCAGCGGTGTGCCACGCGGGCGAGACGTTCGAGGAGAGCTATGTTCTCCCTGTCTGTACGACCAAGGATCTGATCCCTGTGCGGCGTTCTCGTGGAGTCGAGCTGCTGGGGGGAGGAGCGGAAGGACAGGTAATCTTGGATGACATCCAGCGCCCAAGACTCGGTGGATTTGAACGCGTATTTGTTGGCAATGTGGGTGATGTCGAGAAGCTTGACTATGTCGGTGTTGGTGGGTTTGCTGATCTTGAATATGTCGGATGGACTGCTCTTCGTTGAGTATGTCTTCCGATGGGAGAAGGGAGGACCTACAGCGCGTACAGAGCCCACAGAAAATTCCTGAACTCGGCGACAGTGTCCCCAGTGAGATGTATGGGATGCTCGTCCGACGAGCCTTCCGCAGGCAGGTCGGCCTGCGGCAGACAGAAAAGTCCTTCGAACGTAGAGTTATCCTTGCACAGAACGCTTCGGTGGACCTGCACGGAACAGCTTCGGTCAGTCTGTTGACAGCTGATGGGCGAGCCTTACATTGAATAGAGTGTCTTCAATCAAAAGCACACAGCTTCCATCATCGAAATAAAATGCCTCGTCCCGCTTCCGCTGCAAGTCGTCAGAGCCGTCCGCGAGCCTCGGCTTTTTCTGCGCCGCATCCTCGGCTATGCCGCTGACAGAGAGCTTTCTCTTGCTCGAGCTGGCCTCGGCGACGTTGGCGTCCATGGATGGTGATGAGTGGCTATGGCAAGCCGTTGCTGTCACGGTCATCATATGCGGACGGAAATTTGGCCGTCGGCATGCGGCCCTGTGATCGCCCATTACGTGCCTTACAATTCAACAGTTGGCTCTCTTTTGAACACCTATCACCAAGCTTCCCTTCAAATGTAAAGCTATGTCTTGGACTGCGACGTGGCGCACTTGAACAGCATGTGTACTGATCTTGCGGACGGTCGACCCTTGAAGCAGCTTGATTAGCCGTCGGGCCGGCGCTTATTGCAACTCGCGATAGTCGATAACGCGCCTGTCTCTTTCCTACCCCGACCATCATGAAGACCTTTTCATTGAACGACGGAAACAAGGTGCGCATCGTCTTTATGCAGCTTCGCCGCTAAATCTTTGTGCGTAGATCCCAGTGATTGCATACGGGACGGGATCCAAATGGAAACGGACGGATGTCACTCCGTTCGTCGAGCAGGCTCTCGAGGCTGGCTTTGACCACTTGGACACCGCTGCATGTGAGAATACACCGCCTTCCGTTTATTCGACCGACCAACCGATTTGTGTACCGCAGTTTACCAGACCGAAGAAGGCGTTGCTGCGGGTATCAAGGAGAGCGGACTCACTCGCGATGACCTCTACCTCACCACCAAGTTTGGTGGGCGTGGCGCAGATGTGACTCAAGAGATTCAGACCAGTCTGGGTAACGTGCGGCTTTCTTGTTCTCCATATACGCCCGCGCGGAATGCTAATACAACGCCAGCTTGGGGTCAGTTACGTCGACCTTTACTTGATACATTTCCCCGGAGTCATGGGAGGCGATAGAATTGGCACCTGGAGGAAAATGGAACAGGCCAAGTTGGACGGATATGCCAAGTAAGTAAGGACTTCTGTCATATTTAGGCTACGCGTTGCTGAATTGGCTATAGGAGCATCGGTGTTAGTAACTTCTACGTTGAGGATCTGCAGCACATCATGGAGGTCGCAAAGATACCTCCTGCTGTCAATCAGGTCTATTTCTTCATACCGCGTCTGCACGTCAGCATCTGAGGATTCTCGTGCAGATTGAACTGAACCCATACTCGTACAAAGAGAGGCTGCCTACGATCGACTTCTGCAAGAAGCATCATATCGTCGTGGAAGCTTATAGCAGCCTGGCGTGAGTCCAACTTTGCATCTCCATTCCCGATATTCCAACCGCGTACATACAGACCGATAACAAGACTACCCGGAGGACCCGTAGACCCCGTCCTGGACTCGATAGCCAAGAGGCGCAATGCCACACCTGCCCAGATCATCCAACTGTGGGTTCTCAGCAAGGACATCGTGGTCGTCACGTAGGTCTGACCGCTGTCTATGTGATACACACACTAAGCTGTCTCTTCAGCACCAGCTCGAAGAGGGAACGTCTACTGGAGTACTTGGCCGTTGCAGAGTTAGAGCCCTTAACGGAAGAGGAGATACTCGCTATCGAAGAGGCTGGTGCGAAGGGCCCAAACACGTTCGCATCTATGGCTAGGCGTGTCAAGAGAAATGCATCCTCTCCGTATGGCATGCTAATGATGTTGTTGATGGTTGCGTTAATCGTATGGGCGCAATTGAGGTAGGATTAGAATGTGCGAGGTAGGTATATATGTATATGTAGGGAAGCCCTTCGACTGGGCGGATTACATGCCCATGGAGTTGGAGTCAAGTCCATAATTCCGTCGTTCGTCGACCGAGGAGAATGTAGCATCGAATGTGGTGTGACTAGAAACATGATAGGTGCTCAAGAGTCAAGTACTGTCATCCAGTGCGTTGTTGGTCAAGGTGTACTGTTTGGCCTTTGGGTGGCGCGAGAATCAGGTACTGCTGGTATACATGCTCCTTTGAGAGATGGTCTTTCGTACATCCAACCAGCTCGCTGTGACTCGATACAGTAGAGCGACAATCTTAAGCTAAATCCAGTCGAATTGGGCGTGATGGCAGCCGATCATAGCCCGATCAGGAACGCCCGGAGTCCCGCCACGACAGTTTTGACAGATACTAATAGATCATTCCACCATTCCACCATCGGCCTGACTTATTGCGCTCACTGGGCAAGCATGATCACGCCATCGGAATGCTCGCCTGGTGCTTACCAATGCGCGCACTAGGACCTCTGCTCGGTACCCTCAACAATCCGTGAACATGCCATTCGGAAAGCTCACGTTGAACGACGGGAATAAGGTGAGAGGCGGGTTTTGCGGGCGAATGTTCGTTTTCCTCACTTATTAGCATGACAGATTCCAGCCATTGCGTATGGGACAGGCTCGGTCTGGAAGTTCACTGATGTCGCACCGTATGTCGAACAGGCGCTCGAGGCAGGATTCGATAGTCTGGATACTGCCGCCTGTGAGGTGTTGTTCATGGAGACTAATGTTGACATTGCTGAACGCCACATGCGCAGATTACCAAACCGAAGAAGGCGTCGGTCAGGGCATCAAAGAGAGCGGCCTGGACCGCAAGGACTTGTATATCACTACCAAATTCGGCGGTCGTGGCCCAGACGTGCAGAAGGAGATTCAAGTCAGCCTACAAAATGTTCGATCCTCGCGCGTGTATGTGTGAATGCGGAATTGACCTGTGTGCAGCTAGGTGTCGAATATGTCGACCTGTACCTCATACACCACCCCGCGACGATCCCGAATGGCGATGTAGAGGGCACTTGGAAGGGGCTGGAGCAGGTGAAGGAACAAGGATATGCCAAGTGAGCAAGAGTGTCCTACGCAACGCTCCGTGTTCCTCACTTCACGCGTCCAGGAGCATTGGCGTCAGTAATTTCGATGTTGGACTCCTCCAAAGGCTCATGAAGGTCGCCAAAATCACTCCTGCCGTCAACCAAGTGCGGTCGTCTGTTTCCTGGCCTGCCACACTCTAACGTTGCCCAGATCTCACTCCACCCCTACAACTACAAGGGCACGATTCCAACCCTTGAGTACTGCAAGAAGCACGGTATTACTGTTGAGGCATACAGCAGTCTGGCGTGGGTTCGTCTGTGCTGGTAAAAATACGCTACTGACCTTGTGATCGTAGACCGATAACGACCTTGCCTGGGGGGCCAGTCGATGCTGTCGTGGAGAAGATTGCATCAGCCCGCAATGCGACCGCTGCACAAGTCATCCAGCTATGGGTTGCCAGCAAGAACATCGTCATAGTCACGTATGCTCCCTCCCCTTCTTCTCTAAACATCGTTGTGCAACTTACCTTTCGCATGTCCTTAGGACCAGTTCAAAGAAAGAACGTCTCCAAGAATACCTCGCCGTCGCGGATCTAGGTCAGCAATCTCTATCTTCTCACCATGCACCGGCTAATATCTCGTGTCAGAACCCTTGAGTGAGGATGAAGTCCACGCAATTGAAGAAGCAGGGGCCAAGGGCCCACCAGGGAAGGCGCTTGTGGGAAGTCGGCAACGCGTCGTAATGAAAGCGGGCCCTTTTGACGCGATCGTGATACTCCTCATGATCATCCTATTCTTCTTTGCTTATCGCAGCTTCGATGCTAGTAGGTTGTTCTAGCTACAGCCTGCAACAGCCGGGGGCGGCTTTCGCTCGAATGTTACTTTCTTTTTCGCCGAGGATCGCATGTGATGGTGCCACATGATAGCGCTGCTTCCATCTCACCGAAGCCTTGCCGTTCGTAGACTCGATGCGAAAGCCAGCATGGACTGCTAAACTCTGCTGAGTTCGCGATGACGGCGGTGAGGTCCACCAACGCTCACAAGCAACCGCTTTCTGGTCTTGTCCGAGGACATGCTCATTGCTCAATCTAGGGCGAGGAATTAGCATCAAACCATCTGATGATAAAGGCGCCATGTAGTCCAAAGATGCCGATTGCTGCACACAGGGAGATAACCGGAAGCTCTAGATCTCTGACAGTATAAATTGCCGCCTGTCTTGGGCTCCCACCTCAGAGGAGCCCATAATCGTCATCATGCGCTTCAGCACTCTCTTGGCTGTAGCTTACGCCTTCGTCGCCGCTTCTGCCGCGGTATGTCGCCGACTTGGTTCCTCTTCTCTGTCCTGATTTGCTCATGATTCAAGTAGCCGATGCAACCATATCCTGCCTTATTGCAACGCGACGCGGGGATTGAAGTGGTGCGTAGTCAGATTCATCTTGTCTTCCGTCTGAGCGATCGTGTGTACCAGGCCCGTGCTCAGCCGGTCTTGGAGCGGGACCCTCAGAGCGGAATACCCGGCCGGCCTTGGAAGAAAGACCCGCAAAGTGGGATCCCTGGTCGGCCTTGGAAGCGGGACCCTCAGAGCGGAATCCCTGGTCGACCCTGGAAGCGGGAGCCACAGAGTGGGATACCCGGCAGACCATGGAAAGGGAAGCGCGACGAGTGAATCTTAGGGACACTTGTACTCTATATACCCAGCAGGGAGATATCTCTTGTAACACTCTCCTACCACCATCGTTAACGCTGATTGAATTGGAGGCAGCGCCATACACAGTAAACATCGGATATGGTGTAACGGCTAACATTAGCGCCTCTCATTTGAGTTCTACTTGTAAGTCGCGCTAGCTCGGGGTTCGATTCCCCGTATCCGAAGTTTTACCTGTTTTTCGGTCGGTAACGTTACATACTTAACACTAGGGCCGTGGGTAGGGTGGCGAAGTAAACCCACCCGGTAGGTTTTTTTTTTTTTTTTTTTTTTTTTTTTTAGTGGTGCTCTAAATAGCCTGTTAACAAAGTTAATCTACTAGATAGGGAAAGCGTTGGAGCAGGGAGTTTCACCCCACGTTGAAAGAAGAAGCCACTCCGAGGAAATGCTTTATGCACACTTCTCAGTAGTGTGGGACTCAGGCCACTACCCATTTGGCCCGTTACCCACTAAAACCCCGGCTGTTGTAATCCAATTCTTAGGAATTAGTGCTCCAGTCTTAGAGTAGATCAGGTCTTTCCAAGTGTCTAGCACTACCTTTGCCTTCAAAGCTCTTTTACCATAACGCTTTGTATTCGTGAGGATGCGGTCAGTGCGGAATCTACTCTCAATCATTGTATTCCATCGGTTTGTCACCTCCGCTTCAGTGAAAGGTTGGCGTGGGTCATTTCCTTTTTCAATAACTCTATTGCAGCGAAGAACCCAAATCAGATATAGAGCTTCGGTTATAATTATGCGATATGCGCGGTTATGCCCTTTGGATAGCTTGTGCTTGCTTTCAATATCAACGGAAGCTGCTGTTAGGGCTGTTTTATAATTATCATAGAAGGGAACTTTGCATTTGCGTTCCCAAAGATTCTGTGCTAGTTTCCAAATTATTTCGCGTTCTGGAGCTATACATTCATTTAAGATATGTTCCATACTGTCCAACGCATTACATAGTGAGCATGTTCCACGTATTTCATAATTAGGAATGTTATTCCAGAAGGGACCGACACGATGAGCTCCGTGCATTAATTTCCAAAGGAAGGCCTGTATTGGTTTACGTATTTCTTTTTTGTTTAAGGCCAGCCATACGTCTTTTTCATTGGGGAATATTCCGGAGTTCTCTAAGATAGCCCACGAGGTTATTGCAATACTTGCATTGGTCCTTTTTCTTTTTGGTGGAGCTTTGATTGCTCGAATTAAGTTATATGTGTCTGCTTGGGAGAGTGTACACAAACGTGCACCTGTTAAGATGTATGAACGTCCCTCCAAGATTGACTCGTCAAATTGAACAATGTTATCTGCTTCCATTGCATTTTCTATGAGTTGTGTTATTTCTTCAGAGTGCGGAAGATTCTTTGTTATATGATATTGTACTAAGCCATTACGTTCGCTTACAGTTGATAGAAGTGGCTGGATCCACTCCTTATCTTTATAGTGTAGCCAAGCCTTGTCTTCGAGATCCTTTCGATATTTAGTAAGTGTTCTGGAGAGGGCTTTATTGTTTAAGCTTAAAGTTATATTAGCATTTTGAGGAGTGACGTCTATAGCGTATAATGAGGCAAAAATCTCCGCTGTTGTTTGTGTTCCTTCTATGCGAAAACTATAGTTGTTGGGGTGTTCTGACCCAAAGTATACACAACCTGCTGCTGTCGGCTCGTCGTCTGATCGTCTTAAGATATTTTTTGTCATAATAAAGGCTTCTACATCTTCTTCCTCGTTATTAGAAGTATTAGTTTTGATATTATCAGCATGATTAATCGGATGATCGAATATACGTAATGCTTCATGTAGATTTTTATCTGATGTGACTTTTGGCACTCTAGTGATAGAGTTTTCCTCTTCTGTTTCTGAAGAAGGATTATCGTCAATATGTTCAGTGTTATATCGTGTTGTGATCTCGTTCAGCTTTTTAAGGGTATATGATAAACACAGACTTGGATTGGCACAGTTATTTTCTTTGCATGTTTTACATGCGACACATTTACAAGTCTTAATCTGTTTGTGACGAGGAGTGCCTAAGTGTCTGTGGGCAAAGGTTCTAGCTTCACCCGTTGTAATAATTGAGTGATTGTGTCTGAGACAGTTCTCAGTGTGGAAGTTCCTCCGAGTCTTTTTATCTTTGGTATGAGGATGTCCCCAGAAGGGTATTTCCGCACTCAAGTCGTAGGATGGATGTGTAGATTCAAGGCGTACATTATATTTTTTTGCTGTTTGAACAAGATCTTTATTTGCTTGAGAGAGTTTTGGATGTCTTGAATTGACTTTCCAAGTCTGATGTAAAAGATTGACCCGGTTTTCTGGAGCTACCAGACCATTACTTGTTGTGGCACAATGGCTCAAAGTAGCATCAAGAGCATATGCCCATTTGGCTCTCTCTTTATTAGGTTTTGTGTATGCGACTAAGTCTGACACCCGTATTGCTTCATTTCGTGCTTCTAAGTCAAGTAATTTAATGCCACCTTTCTCGAAAGGTTGATATAGAATCTCCATGCTAATCGGAGGTGATCTTGGACTGTTCCAAATAAATTTCCGAATTACTTTAATCAAATGTTTTTCAATATGTTTGGGCATTCCTTGTGCTTTTGTTAAGAATTGTGTACGTCCCGCTACTTCCATTTGAATGATGAGTCTCTTTCCTTTAATGGTAGGATGCGATTTGGACCATATTTCTAGTTGCGCCTCAATTTTCTCAATGATAGGAGTCCATGGTTCAGCATTGTTAATGTTGTTTCCTATGAAGGTTCCAATGATTCTGATAGTATCGCCTTCAGCCGCAATATGTATATTATCTGGAATTTGAATGTCCTCATTATTCAATTGACGTGTCTCCAAGAATTTAAGTCGGAAATCTTTCTGGCCAATTGGTATGATTTCTGTTTTTGGAATATTAAATTTTGCTTTGGATGCTTTACACCAAGTATTGAGAATGGTTTCTAAGTCAGAGAATTTATCCTTCTCACTCAAATATACCGTAGTATCGTCGGCAAATAATGATGTTATAAGTCTTTCTGTTAAGTTAGGAATTTGAATTCCTTTAAGCTGCGAGTTACGAAGCATAGCTGCAAGCGGCTCGATAGCTAAGTTGAAAAGTAGGCATGACAATGGGTCTCCTTGTCGTACACCTCTTGTTACTTGATAAGGTGAACTCATTTCACCATTCACTATTACAATAGTCGAAGCGTCTTCATACAGTGCTTTCATATTTTGTATAAACGCTTCTGGAAACTGGAATGCAGCCAAGACTTTCCATAAGTAATCATGTGATAAACGGTCGTATGCTTTTTCCTGGTCAAGTGCAATTATAAGTCCGTTGTCTTCAGTGATTTCTGCTAATTGAATGATTTGGTTTAAGAGTTGAGTCTGATCGTGAATAGACCTTCCTCTCATAAAGCCCGCTTGATCTGTATGTATTATGTTCCCGATAAAAGTGGCGAGTCTTTCTGTTATGTTCTTTGTATATAGTTTATAGTCTGTGTTGAGACACGTTATAGGACGATAATTTTCAATCAAGTCTCTTTCTTTTTTCTTATAGATTGGACACATCCAGCCATCAGTGAATCCTGTTCCTTTTACTACTCCGGACTCTTGAATATCTTGGAATACTTTAGTCATTGTCCCTATGACATCAAAAGTGGCCTTATCCGTTTCCTTAGAGTGCATGTACTTGTCGTGTAGTAGTTTCCATAGTTCATAAGGTATTCCGTCTAAGCCTGGAGCCTGTCCGTTCTTTGTTTTCTTCAGGGTTTCAATTATCTCATCTTCAATTATCTTTGCTAGCATTGTGGCCTGGTTTTCAGCTGTTAGATGAACTTTGATGTTATTTAGGACCTCCTTGTATGCATTCTCTTCCTCCGCTTCATCCATTGGGTCAATTGTTTGAGTTCCAGCATGGTAGTCTCGACTATATTCTGCCATTTCATTTGATTTCACTATATAAGTCGTAGCTCCATCCTTTGTTGACCTCAGTGGAGGTATGAGGTCTCTAGTTTTCTTAGATTTTCCCAGTCTTGTCCATTCCTTAGTCATTGTTTCTTGTGTGAGTTGTTGTGTGGCAATTCGTACTGAACGTTGCCGTTGTTGTCTTATTCTTTTCTTTTCAGACAGTTGTTCATCTAGGTCCTTTGTTGCGGACATTTTTTCCGCATCTGGTAGCAGTTGGTCATTAAGTATAATCGTTCTTTTTTCCAATAATTCTCGCTCTTCCTTTTGAAGAAGTGAGCCCAGCATCTTACATCTTTCACGTGCTAGCTTAATAATGTCCTTTTTGAAGGCAGCCCAGAGAAGTTGAATATTTGTTTCGTCTGAGCGATTTTCCAGTAGTGCAATATCATTCACAAGTCTTTTACCTCGTTCATCGACGGCTATTAAGAACATCTCATCTTGGAGAATATATAGAGGCATTGACCACCGCCCACGCCCAATATGTGGTGCATTATGTATACGATACTCTACAGTTACCAAAGTATGGTCAGATTCAATATCACAATCTTGAATTCTCCAATGGTATGTTTGGTCTGCAGCTTCGGGGCCGACATATATACGATCTATTCGGGATCTGTGCCCAGAGCCTTTCTGCAAGAAAGTATACTCTTTATTGCTGGGATATGTTTTACGCCAGCCATCGCTTAATTGTAATAAGGATTTAAAGTCGAGAAAACTATTGATGGCATTGTCAGGTTTGTCTGGAATAGGTAGTCTATCAATGAGCTCTTCGGTAATATTCATATCGCCCAGCATAAAGTCGGGAATGGGCAAATTGTTGTCAATCCATAGTTTTCGTAATTTTTTCCAAAAAGCTTTTTTATCTGTTGAATCTCCAGCAGGTGCATATATACCAAGAATTGTTATAACATACTTATTGTGCCAGGGGATTTGTAGGAGAATTGCCCTTCCGGGAATAAGGTAGTTCACTTTAATATTTTCTGTGTTCATAGTTTTCTTATTAATCACGAAAGCAACACCTGCTGTTGAGTTAGCATTCTGAGCTACTGGATGTGAAGAGTTGATTATCTTGATGTTGTCTCTATATCTTTCGTTCAAGTCGTCGGTATCAGTTTGGGTGAGATGTGCTTCCCCGACTAGCAGGATACCTAGTTTCTTTGAGGTCATCAACCATGGAATTTGGTTCCAACGATTATTGGGGTGTCTTAGTGAGGCGTGGCCTTGGCCATTGATGTTCAAAGCACCTAGGGTCATATTTGCTCTTGTGGTTTTCTTGATTGGTGTTTGTAAGTTCTTGTTGAAGCGCTCTCGACGTTTAGTTCTCCATGACTGGATGTTATCAGGTTCTATACCTAAGAGAGTATTTGTTCCATTGTTCTGGACACGTGTGTATGAGCGTGATGGCTGTATAGAGGAGCACGAGGGCTGTATAGAGGAGCACGAGGGCTGTGTAGAGGAGCGCGAGGGCTGTGTAGAGGAGCGCGAGGGCTGTGTAGAGGAGCGCGAGGGCTGTATAGAGGAGCGCGAGGGCTGTGTAGAGGAGCGCGAGGGCTGTGTAGAGGAGCGCGAGGGCTGCATAGGTGAGCGCGAGGGCTGCATAGGTGAGCGCGAGGGCTGCATAGTTGAGCGCGAGGGCTCATTGAATGATGAAACGAAGGGTCCAGCCGTATTGCTACGTTCCAGACCCTCTGAGTCATCGGTGGACATCTGACTCAACACTCCCAATATCCCGCCCAAACCTGATGGCTCAGACTGGATCTCGGTAGTGTGATTCCGATGTGATGAAGAGGGCCTGCCGCTCCAATCTCTAGCTCTGTCCTCGGAACTGGTGGTGACAGGCGGAACACCAGCTCCTCCTGAGCTAGAGATCCACGAACCATTACCAGCATAATGCACCGAAGAGGAAGAAGAAGAGGAAGAGAAAGAAGCAGGGGTTGTAGTTACAGACGACCAGATGCTCAACCGCACATCTGGGAAGGGCTAGTCCTTTGGGCTAGCACAAGGGAATATGTCAAAGACTTTGCTGGGCTGCAGCACGGCACTTCCCGTGACCTAAATAGGTCGCCGTTTTCTGGACTTGTGTCTCCGGCTTTCCTGTCCTCTTGCGAGTCAGTATATTTGGGCCATTGACTGATATATACTCAATAGACACAAGTCCAAAAGTCTATTGAGTAGTGAGATGAGTGGGGTTGGTTTAATTAAACTGTGAGTGGTTCTAGCTAAGCGATGTGTGTTTTGAAAAGTAGGTGATTAGGCTGGTTTTTGATAAGGTGAAGTACGGCTGCGGCTTCGCACACCTTTGGAACCACGTCCTCCTCGGCCACGACCCCTGGTTGATGAAGCACCTCGGGTGGGAGGGGAACAATAGATGTCAAGTACAGTAGAATTGTCAATGGTGGCGGACGGACTAGCTCGTTTGTCCATACCCTTCCAGGCAGGAATGACGGGAAGAGGGCAGAGAGTGGGCGCATCATTTGCACACGTCGTAGATAGATGGGCCGGGCGGGCCAAAGGGAGTGTTGTCTGGAATGACAGGGCTTTGGACTGGCTGATGCTGAGGCCGAGAACTGTAGCGACGACAGCCAGTTCGGTTGCGCAGTCTGTCGCTAGTCGTGGTAGTCATGGGTGTTGGTGGTTGAGATAGTTCGGGTACGGGCGGGTGTGAATCAGAAATAGTCCATCAGCTCATCGAAGAAGGCCAGCTTCCGCTCCAAGTCCGAGTTATGCAATCGGGATATCCATTCACCTGCCGTCGTCATGGGTGGAAACTCCGAAGACGTGTCCGGATTGGACAGCCAGAGGCCAGGCTCGGTCGTTCATGTGATGGCAAGAGGACTCCGAAAAGAGCCGGTGCAACGTGTTGTTAGGTGGCAACGTGGTTTGACACGTGTCGATTGCGTGTCCCGTTGTTGTGCGGCGACTGGCCTCGGTAGTCGTAGTGCCGTCTGGACGCTTTGTCGTCGTTGTGGGCGCGAGGGCTCCGAGCGGGCACGAGGGCTCCGAGAGAGCTCGAGGGCTCAAGGTGTGTGGAAACACCGGGGTGCACGAGGGCGACGGCATTTAGAGCCTGTAGCACGATGGCTACATCAACTGCCTGTAAGGGCGTGTTGCCCGCAAGGGGGCGGAAAGGTCTTACAACCGTCTGAGATTCCACCCGGTAGGTTTGAAACCGTTACTTACTGACCCTCCTTCTAGGGCAGGTTTCAATACTGTTACTAACAGTTTTGATCCCAGCATGTGATCATTTCACGTGGTTCTGTGGCGCAATTCCTCTAATTCCAAGACCAGAAAGAGCGGAGTGTGCTGTACTTGGGGTGAGGGAGTCAGAAAGGTTGTGTAGAAGGTGGACATGCTGGGAGTGATGAGAGGGCGAGTATGGATATGGGGAACTTTGAAAGCCAAGAGCTGATTATCGCGTGCTGTGCCAAAGAGGATTAGGGACTTGGAGTACTCCTAAAAGGAATGGGACAGATTTTTTCAAGTGCAATCTTTGTTTTGAGATCCAGTTTAATGGGAGCCACATTGTCAATCATCGTGACTTGTGAAGAGAAGAAAAGATTGGGCTGGCTACGACTGTCTTCTCTCGTTCTAGAGTCGGGTTAACCAGGCTATGGGCTGGCGCAATTTCGCCAGCCGCATCCCGTGAAACGATCACGTGCTGGTATCGAAACCCTCTAACCTACTTGCCGACCTTTTGAAACCGTATTGATACCGTTAATAACTGTCGCAAACCCTAGGTGTATCGAAACCTAGGGTTTACTTCACCACCCTAGCCGTGGGGTAAACCTTCCGAGGCGGTACCATACCTGTTTGGTACCGACCCCGCCGCCCGGCCAGGTTTGGAACCTAGGGTGGCGGAAAAAAGGCCTTGTTCTTTACAAAAATCTTTTTTACATGTAATTTACGCATCACGTGATGTAAGTTACCACGTAAATTACCGACCCAAATTGGGGGTCCGTAAATTACCAAAACAGGTCACATGTCAATCCCGCCGTTGCATGTCGGAGCAACGACAATGACACCCTTACCTCTGAGTCTGTAATGTGTATTGCTATGATTCCTGAACTCACGACATGAATTGTCTGCACTCACATCATAGCTGATCAATAATCAATAGGCTACTCTAACATGTTGCCCTATTGTTGCATGCCATCAGTCGCATCACAGATGGCGGCAACAGCGGGAGTCTTTCAAGAGGGCTTCTTCCAACTTTTCAAGTTCCGTGTTGCAACTGGCAAGTTACAACCAATGTCACTGTGCAAATTATTCTCAGTGTAAATGCTGTAGAATCTCAAGTGTGAAAAGATGCATGCAAATCTACTGCATTGCTGCAGCGGCTACACCACCCGGAGGGAGCGAAAAATTTGGTGTTTTTGGCGGGCGCGCTCAAATCACATGACAGTCACGTGCTGTAATTTACATGTAAATTACCGTGTAAAAAACCGGGCCCTGCGGGCGGTCCATGTAAATTACAGTAAAAAAGTCGCCAGGGACTTTTTTCCGCCAGCCTATTGGAACCGGTTTGGAACATGTTTGGAACCGGCACGTGCCAAATCCACGTGATGCCGCCGCGCGCCTCCCGCTGCCAGTCCCGCCATGGTTTAGAGGCCACAATTTAGTCTCAAACCTGATTTTCCCCTCTTTTCATGCTTTTGGAATGCCAATGCGAGCCTTCACAGGAAAATTTCAAACATTTCCATACTCTATTCTACCTTATACTTGATATTTGCGCCACATAGACCTCCTTCACCTCCCGCAGCCGCATCACGTGAAAATATCATGTGATGGGTTTCGAACCTACCCTCCCAGCCCTCCGAGGTTTGGAACCGGTTCCAAACCGGTTAGTTACCGAGTCAAAGTGTTTTCGGGGGGAAACCTAGGTTTCCCCCACGACCCTCCTACACCTTACGCAAGTGTCAAGACTCAAGGTAATTCTCTAGTCGAATGCACATTGTCAATTTTGTGAATGGCATCAAATGAAGCAATGTACGACAGACGACATGCAGACTAAATACCGCTCTTATTGTACATGGCTGTGGTCTCTTTCGCACGTCGGATATTCACAGTAGCTGACTGTCTGCACAGTGCACTACTTGCAAGCAGACTTGGGAGACATGTATGCCCTGTCAATGTCAATCGATTGACGAGCCTTGGACAATTGATGTCATGTTGCGCCTACACTGACACAGCACTGACAGGTTGAAGGATGCGAATCTATGCGTCATACTTTTGCCTAAGGCTATTGTCTGTTGAAGGGGGCCGCCGGCCGAATGCTTGGAACAATCCGTGGAATGGAGATCGCCGACAACTCCGACAACATTGAACACACCCTGCTTTTGACACCCATCATGATGTTGGGGTTACTCCCGGGCTACTCTGGGGTCACCTTTCGACGTGTATTTTTACCCTGCTGATCCTGGCAGTGGTTCATACGTCACTTTGACCGAGACTTGAAGATGAAGCCCTGAATGGAAAACCCATCTCCCACTGGCGTGGCCACGCATTTCTGATATGGTCGTTCCGGGGTTGCAGCGTGCGTATCGATGATGAATGCGCAGTTAGATGCACCACCCATTACGCCCAGGGACTACCCTGCGATTCCTCTGCAGCTATATTTGTCCCTTTTGCTTTTAAGCAGTTGGCCACACTTCCGACCGACGGACCTCATCATCGATGCATGCACGTGGCCCCCAGCGTATAAAGACGGCTTTCTTGCGACTTACGACCCCCATCCTTTCCCGTTTCCAACACTCAAACATGCCCGCACACGCTGTCCTCAACTCATTCCCCACCCTCGCGCGCTTGCATCCCGACTGCAAGCACGCGAAGGACATCCTTGCTCGCGACTTGGCGCGTGCCAAGAAGGTCGCTGCCGGCGTCCAGCCCCATGGGCCGCGCGCCTTCCACGAAGCCGCCCGCAAGCGCCACCACCACCACCACCACACCACTGCGCCATCCGCCCCTAGTCAACCCTCTGGTGGGTCTGGAGGCTCTGGCGACCCGCTCTCCATTGACGTCACCGACTCTGGTACGCCGCTTGTGTGCACACATGCATGTTCTCCTGACGACCGTGGCTTATAGGCGTCACCTACACCCTGCCCGTCACAATCGGCTCACAGAGCTACACCCTTCTCATCGACACCGGCAAGTATCACATTGAGGTGACATCCGACTTGTTCTCATCGACACTTCAGGTAGCTCTAACACCTGGATCGGAGCTGATAAGAAGTACACTCCGTCGCCCGCCTCGCAAGAGTATGTCGTCTCGACCAATGTAGTTTTCCTCAAGCTGACCATGTTTACAGCACGCGTAACAAAGTGGTTAGTACAGGCATTGCAGCATACACTTTCTTGGCTTACGATTCGCTCAGAACGTCAGCTACGGCTCTGGCAGCTTCACCGGAACTGAATGTTCGTACCTTGTCCTATTTCCATCCTGTACTCATGTGCCATTCCAGACATCGAGACCTGCCAACTCGGCCCCAACCTCGTCATTGAGAAGCAGTCTATTGGCGTCGCCTCCTCTGCGACAGGTTTCAGCGATGTCGATGGCATTCTCGGGTATGGCTGTGATCTCTTCATCTACGAGATCTCCGCTCATCATTCGCTAGCATTGGCCCCGTTGATCTGACTTCTGGTGAGAACTGGACAATGACTGTAAGCATTGTGGCGATTCGTTCTTACACACTCTGTAGGCACCGTCGCAAACACCAGCTCGGTTCCAACCGTCACCGATAACCTCCTCAGCCAGGGAACCATTTCCGTCGAGACCATCGGTTGCTACTACGATCCTACCACCGATGACGCCATGGGCCAGGGCGAACTCTCCTTCGGGGGCTCTGACTCGTCCAAGTAGGTTTTCGTCCTCTGACCTGCGTAGCTCACATGCCAACGTGAATGCCCTAGGTACACAGGCACCATGACCTACGTTCCCATCACAAAGACCAGCCCCGCGTCGAACTACTGGGGTGTCGACCAGACCATATCCTACGGATCCTCCACCATTATGTCCGAGGCTGCCGGCATCGTCGACACCGGTACCACCCTCTGCCTCCTTCCCCCCGACGCCTTCTCTGCCTACCAGAAGGCGACCGGAGCCGTGATGGACAAGTCAGTCACAATCTCTCGCCTTCGTGTTCTTCACCTTGCTCACATTCTCCCTCTCCACCTCGCAGCACGACCGGTCTGCTCAAGCTCACCCAGGACCAGTACGACAACCTGCAAAGCATGAACTTCACGATTGGCGATGTACGTTCCCCTGTGATCCTATAAATAATTTCATTAACGGTTGTCATAGATGACATGCGAAATGGTCCCCAACGCCCAGATCTGGCCCAGGAGCATGAACACGACCCTCGGCGGAGACGCTGATAGCATCTACTGCGTCTTTGCTGACATCGGCGACATCGGCGACGGTGGCCTCTCCTTCATCAGTGCGTGTTCTCCTTCTTGGCTGTAATACGATGTGACTGATGTTTGGCTTTAGACGGCTTCGCGTTCCTCCAGAGGTTCTACTGCGAGTATGACACGACCAACTCTCGTGTTGGCTTTGCTCAGACCGCGCACACCATGGACACATCCAACTGACTGGCTGAATGAATGGACGGACCTATGAAATTGCTGAACGGACAAGCGAAACTTTGAAGTCGAACAGAACTGTACTGAATTGGAATCTGGAATGGACTCTTTGTATCATCATGTACCTTGGAAAATGGACTATTGATTGCGTTTTCTTTTGCACGCAAGGAATCGCACAGAGATGTAGTCTGTGACTCCCCAACAACGTCTGTCGTCTTCGGCGTCACAACACCCTCGACCTATCGTCCAACTCAAAGTTCAAGGAGCCTCACCATGGTCGATCTTTTTCTGCACTCTGTTCTGACCAAGTGTCATTCGATCTCCTTCAGACGACTGAGTGCTTGGGCAAATAATGGTCTTCTTACCATGCGCCAAATTCAGTGTATCGTTCAGACCGATTGGCAACACAGCCACACCATGAAACATCGATTTCGGCTCTGGCTCACTCAATAAATCCGACTTGTCAGAACGCCACTTTCTAGTCAACAACCCTCCTTGTCCCTTGCCTAACTTGACCGAAAGGAACGAAAAATGAGGCTGCCCTGGATTCAGATGCCGGGCGTGCAAAGCTACCAAGTCCCCCTACTCGAATACAGGATGTATACATGTATGCTCGTAAACCTACTGAATGCCACTGGAAAAATATAAGGCATGGTGATACATGACCATAACTAAAGCAGTTCTACAATGAACAAGTGGGTCCATCATACGTTGTTGATAACGGCGAATCAGAATCATGTCATGCGCATGCAAACGCGCCGGTGCTCCTCCCAATCATTGCGCTGATGCTCCGGCGAGCAGTACCTGACGAGCTTGCACTTGCTGCACGTCTGGCCCACGACGCGATTGGACTCCATGCTGTTCTCCGAGCCCTCGCTGCCCGTGCCCTCCTCGTCAAAGCACGCCTGGCACTCGATCCAGTTGCACATCTGCCGCGGGCGTATGCGCCGGCCGAACTTGCCGCCGCGCTTGATGTCGAGCACGGACGCGGTCTCGAGGCCGCGCCGCGGGAAGCGGATCATCTCGCAGTCTTCGGTGCAGCAGGGATTGGGGCAGCCGGTGGGGTAGTCGTAGAAGATGTCTTCGTCGGGGACGAAGGACGGGTGCGTGAAGAGGATCTGGGAGTAGGAGGTGGTCTGGTGGGAGAACAAGACGATGAACCGCGGCCGCTTTTCGTAGAGTATGGCGCGTAGGGTGAGGTCGATCTGGGGAAAGCATGGATTGCGGCGTTGTCGGACCAGCATGTGGGATATGCGCATATCTGATGGCTGTTAGGCACAGCCGGGGAGGTGAAAGAAATTGGGCATGTACGTTCGTATTGTATCTTGCGTTCCATGGACGGCTTGCACGTCCGGCCAAACGTCTGCCTGCACACGAGCTTGAAGTACTCCGTAACGTCGTCCATTTCCTGCCGCTTGAGATCGGTGACGATGATGAAGATCTCGTCGCAGCCGGCGTCGTGCATGCCGCGCAGGATCATGAGTTCGGGGAGCTGCAGGGCGGGAGTCAGGCGGGATACGCGCGCGCAGCAAACGGACACGGACCATGGTGAAGACGACGGGGACCATGGGCAGCTTGCGCTCCTGGATGGAGCGGTGGTGGTAGACGTGGGTGGTCCATGTCCGGTCGAGGGGTATGAGGCGGCCCGTGTCGACGGTGCGGCAGAAGATGTTTTCGGGCACGAACTCGCCCTTGTTCCAGATGATGACCTGCTTGTCGTGGTTGTGGGCGTGTTTGCGCTCGCGGACGTCGCGGAACCACTCGTGATAGGCGTCGTGCGTCGAGCCGCGGTGCTCGAGCCACTTATCGATCAGCATGTCGGTCGAGTCGTGGTCGAGCGTCGTCTTGACGAGCTCCGTCATCGCCAGGCTCGGCGGCGAGAAAAGGGAATAATATTGCGGGCGCGGCATGATGGTACGAAGCAGAGATGGAAAACGCTTGCTCAGGGACCAAACAATGAAACACACGACATGACGCATCATCTGCCGTTCTTTCACTCTTCATCCAGTCAAAGGGCAGAGCCATCTTGATACTCGACCAGAACATCAACCATCTGTCGAATCCGAGAGCACAAACAGTTGCACTGTCCACTCTCGGCCCTGGCACGCGAATCATTGATCTGGCTCAGCCCCTGATACAACTCGAACTCAACGTCAACCTTCCTTGCGAGATCGTTCGAGCGTTTACCAGGATGCGAGTACTTTCTGCGAAATTTGGTAGCCCAGCCACGCGCAATAACATGGTGAGATGGCCGAGCGGTCTAAGGCGCCAGACTAAGGATCAGCTTGATTTTCAAGCAGTATATCTGGTCCGAAAGGGCGTGGGTTCGAATCCCACTCTCATCAGTTTTGGCCTGGCTGTCCAGCAGGACCAGCACTGCATTGTGGCGTAATTCATTTTTGCTGTAACTTTGTCATTTGTATTTGATTCTGACTCAAGGTTGAATGCTGCAGCTCTCAAACGTTACCATCTCCAGGCCTCCCGCCCGAGCGGCGAGCCTCGGAGTCTGCAATGGCTCGCAACTCATTGGCACATTCCTAGATTTTGGTGGGTGACCCCGTTCTTGGTTTTTGACCTACCGACTCTTGACCCAGACTCAGAGGCTATGAAACCGCAGTACTCGTAGTGAAACCATGGTCCATTCCGGTAGGTTTGTCACTCTTTCTAATGGTAGGCTCTACCTTAGAGAAGATGGCATTGAGGATAGTCACTTAATCCTTTCGATTGCGCCGAGGAACTGTGATCGACACCATATTGAGGCTCCTCCGCGTTGAAACATGCCGATGTCCGTCGCATGTTTTAGTTTGCCAAGTGCCCACGCGTTTTCTACCGCCATGGCTGTTACCACAGTAGGGGCGAGTGTAACGTCCTCATCGTCTCGCATTATCAGGGACGCGACGAGAGGCCGCCGCGGCCCAAGCAATCGTTCGCGTCCATCACCTGCGGCAGCAAATGACATCACCAACTTACACTTCCTCTCTTGCGATCATCATCATGTCACTCCGATACCTAACTGCGAAGCTTGCCCAACAAGTCCGTCGATCTCTTACACCACCACCCCCAACCTAGCTGACTCTGGGTATACGCCAGATCGACGAAGAGCTCATGGGCGCAGCTGGGGCGTTTAGTCTTGATCAGGTACTACTAAATCGCCTCCGAGTCCGCGGGGTTGTTTCTCATTGACATGCGTGTAGCTCATGGAACTCGCGGGGTTAGCGTGCGCGCAGACTCTTGCGAAAGTGTATGACAAGGACAAGTACAATCGTGTTCTTGTATGCTGTGGGCCAGGCAATCAGGGTGAGAAATGGTTTACCTATGGTGGTACTTTGACCCATGATCCTTGAGGTGGGGATGGCCTTGTTGCCGCTCGACATCTTAGTAAGTGGTTCGGTGCCTTGCTATCGCATGGGTTGACGGACGATAGGCATGTTTGGCTACCGACCTACGATCTATATGCCCAAGGTGACCGTGACCGTGAACGGTGTATTCCTGAACGTTATATTGATCGATGAACTCAGCCCGGCTCCAAGGATATCTATCAGGTCAGCTCACAGTATGTGTCTTCAACGCGACTGACACCCTTCTCAGCGGCTCAAGCAGCAATGCGACAACATGAAGATCGACACCCTTCCGCCCTCCCTAGAAACCGACAGCCTCCAAGCGGCGCTCTCCTCCTCCGATGTCATCCTCGACGCAATCTTCGGCTTCTCATTCAAAGGCCCCGTCCGCGCTCCCTTCGACGCCGTCCTTCCACTTCTCTCAGATTCCCGTCTGCCCATCGTCTCTGTCGATATCCCCTCGGGCTGGGACGTGGAACTCGGGAACGAGGCCGGGGTGGGTCTGAATCCTGACGTTCTCATTAGCTTGACGGCGCCGAAGGAAGGCGTCCGTTCGTTCACGGGAACTCACTTCCTCGGAGGACGTTTCGTGCCAAAGTATCTGCCTCGTTGCCATCGGTTTATCTTGCATCTGATCTCATGCCTCTCCTGCCAGAACAATGGAGGAGAAGTATTCGTTGAATCTTCCTCCGTATCCGGGTTTCGACCAAATTGTCGAACTGGGACCCACTTCTTCTCAGAAGCTCTGAAGACATCGGCTCATCGATGCCTTGCATCACAAGTGCTCAAAGTACGATCCATGTTCAGTTTGAGTTTACGATGTCCTTTACAGTGCGATACAGTCGGTACAATTACAAAAAGTCCATTCATGCAATCAATCAATCAGTTGGAAGTGTCATTGGTGTGCGCGGTCTGAGCAAAGCCAATACGAGAGTTGGTCGTGTCGTACTCGCAATAGAACCTCTGGAGGAACGCGAAGCCGTCTAAGGCCAAACATCAGCCACAGCGCACAGCCAAGAAGGAGAACACGCACTGATGAAGGAGAGGCCACCGTCGCCGATGTCGCCAATATCAGCAAAGACGCAGTAGATGCTATCAGCGTCGCCGCCTAGCATTGTATTCATGCTCCTGGGCCAGATCTGGGCGTTGGGAACCATCGCAAAAGTAGCCTACGAGCTCCATCAGCGATTATACAGAGTAGGAATCGAGACAAGCGTACGTCGCCGATCTTGAAGTCCAAGCTTTTCAGTTTGTCGTACTGAGCCTTGGTGAGCTTGAGTAAACCGGTAGTGCTGGAAAGTCGGGTTAGATATTGCTTGACAATAGAAGAACGTAATCGACCTGTCCATCACGGCTCCAGTCGCCTTCTGGTAGGCAGAGAAGGCGCCGGGAGGGAGAAGGCAGAGAGTAGTACCGGTGTCGACGATGCCAGCCGCCTTGGACATGATGGTAGTGGATCCGTAGGAGATTGTCTGGTCGACACCCCAATAGTTCGATGCAGGGCTCGTCTTGGTGATAGGAACATAGGTCATGGTTCCGGTGTACCTAAGGCGTTCGCATTATTATTGGACTATGTAAGTCCGAGAAACAGGCATCTTACTTGGACGAGTCAGAGCCACCGAAGGTGAGTTCGCCCTTGCCCATGGTGTCGTCGGTAGTGGGATCATAGTAGCAACCGATGGATTCGACGGCGATGGTGCCCTGGGCGAGGAGGTTATCGGTGACGGTCGGAACCGTGCTGGTCCCGGAGACGGTGCCTTCAAAGTTGTAAGAACGAATCCCTACGATGCTACATTGGTATTCTTACCATTAGTCAGATCAACGGGGCCAATACTACAAAGCAGATGATGAGTAAAAAATCGAAAGAAAACCGGTAGCCATACCCAAGGATGCCATCGACATCGCTGAAACCTTGCGCAGACGAGGCAACGCCGATAGACTGCTTCTCGATGACGAGGTTGGGGCCGAGTTGGCACGTCTCGATATCTAGAAATGCACATGAGAGAACGCCGCGACCTGGACAGAGAAGAAACGCACACTCTGTCCCGGTGAAGCTGCCTGAGCCATAGCTAACGTTCTAGCCAGATTGTGAGCCACGAGAGAGATGGTGCAGAGTCAGTACTGACCACTTTGTTACGCGTACTGTGGCGACTAGTCAGTGGAGACGAAGTACTAAAGGCGGGACGACGTACTCTTGCGCGGCAGGCGACGGAGTGTACTTCTTGTCAGCACCGACCCAGGTGTTGGAGCTACCTGGACTACGAGTGAGCATCTGCAGGGAGAGCTAGCACGCAAAACCTACCAGTGTCGATGAGAAGAGTGAAACTCTGCTTGTTCATTGTGACCGGAAGGGTGTAGGTGACACCTACAGGTCATGAATCGTCAGAAATCACGCATATATGCGCCACACAGACAACGTACCAGCGTCGGTGACGTCGATGGACAGCTTGCCGTCCGAGCCTCCAGATCCACCGCTGGGGTGAGTCGGGTCGGATGGCTTGGTGGGCTCACCGCCGTGGTGGTGGCGCCTGAGGGCGGCTTCGTGAAAAGCGCGTGGTCCATGGGGCTGAACGCCGGCAGCGACCTTCTTGGCGCGCGCTATGTCGCGAGCGAGGATGTCCTTGGCGTGCTTGACGCCAGGATGCAAGCGCGCGACGGCCGGGAACGAGCTGACGACGGCGTGGGCGGGCATGTTTGTGTGATGGGAGCGGGAGAAGATGGTGGTCTTGAGGAGAGAAGGAATCCGCGCGAACGCCCTCCTTATACGCCGGAGGCCACGTGCGGACATCGATCGAGAGCTGAGAGTGGCGCAAATGTGGCTGAGAGCAAGAGTCTTATATGCTGGACTGAGTCGCCGCCGCTGCAGAGAAAGCACCAGACTGGGCCCTGCGCGTGATAGTGGCTTATCTAGCTGCGCATGTATCATAGCAGCCCGTTCCGAGGTATCACATTCGCTGCATCAGAAGTATGCAGGCGAGAGACAGGTGTCCATACACGGCTCGTCCAGCGTGACGTACAGATCTCGCGGATAAAAATACGCGTCGATATTTCCAGCGAACTGCCATGATGGATGTCCAGAGGTGACCGCAGTCAGGATGAAAAAGCGGTGCGGTCCGTGCGGAGAACGTCGTCGGCGGTCGCCGAGCAGTCGCTATCGACCCAAACTTCCGGCTTGCTCCTTAACGACGATTGACTTGGCCACCAGGAATCCAGGACATTACTGTACTGGTAAGTACTCACTTGTTCCGCCTTCCACTACGATTGTCTTGGTCTAAATGTCTCTTTGATGAAGATCGTTGATCGCACCTCTGAGAGCCCTCTGAGCTGACATCAATGTGACAGCTGGAAGCATTCTTGCTGACACTACGTGGGCCCCAATGTTTTACCTAGGGTAAAAGAAAAGGCCAAAGATTGGGTAAAAGCAAATCTTTGTCCCAATATTTGTCCAAAGTAAAATATAATCTTTTGATTCTGCAAAATAATAGTCCAAAGTATACCTTTTGCGGGAGTAAATGATCAAGAATAGGACAGAAGAATGACTGACTTTAGCCAGAGACAAAGGGTGTGAATTACCTAAGAGAAATAGATACAATTTCCCCACACAAAGAAATACATTTACAGCGCACAAAGACGTACTTTGTCCTCGGCAAAAGATTATCTTTTACCCGGCACAAAGGCCCAGAGAAAGATAATCTTTTGCATCAGCAAAAGACTATCTTTTGCCGAGGTAAAAGAAAACGCTCGATGAGGGGCAGATGAGTGCCCGACGACCGGGTTCTCGGCAGTCAATACTCGGCCACACGGCGGCTTGTGCTCGCCAGATGAGTGGGATCTCATAGCCGGAGATCGGCAGATCAGACGGATGCCGCGGGTGCCGAACTGGACCAATCGTCAAACAGCCGGATATAATGCATTTCACGGTCGTTCGGCACCAGCCAAGTTCTCGAACGGTAAACGATAGACAGCGCGGCATCCGTCTGATCTGCCGATTTCCGGCTCTGGGATCCCACTCATCTGGCGAGCACAAGCCGCTGTGTGGCCGAGCAGTGACTGCCGAGAACCCGGTCGTCGGGCACTCATCTGCCCCTCATCGGGCGTTTTCTTTTACCTCGGCAAAAGATAGTCTTTTGCTGACGCAAAAGATTATCTTTCTCTGGGCCTTTGTGCCGGGTAAAAGATAATCTTTTGCCGAGGACAAAGTACGTCTTTGTGCGCTGTAAATGTATTTCTTTGTGTGGGGAAATTGTGTCTATTTCTCTTAGGTAATTCACACCCTTTGTCTCTGGCTAAAGTCAGTCATTCTTCTGTCCTATTCTTGATCATTTACTCCCGCAAAAGGTATACTTTGGACTATTATTTTGCAGAATCAAAAGATTATATTTTACTTTGGACAAATATTGGGACAAAGATTTGCTTTTACCCAATCTTTGGCCTTTTCTTTTACCCTAGGTAAAACATTGGGGCCCACGTAGTGTGACGAAACATCCTGGCTTTGTGGCTGGAAGTCGCTGCTATCTATCATGGATTGGCTTCTTGGGTACTTCTCCACGCACGCTAAACGAAGCACCCTCTTTTCTGCAGTGGCCGAGGCTGCCCAAACCTAAATCTCTATTCAGAATCACCCGCACGTCCGTCGCCTCAGCTGCTGATACGTCTGACCACGGTTGCCACTCTGCGTCCAGACAACATACAGGGTCACACATATGACGAGCTTATTCTATAACACTGGCCTCCACTAGCAGTGGCAGTCGACATTGACACAGGCACCGTGCTTCCCGTTCCCGTTCGCGGTTGCTTTCTTTGCTCTTTCAGCAATTCCACCCCCAAAGTATTTCTCTTTCACGAAATACGACCACCTTTGTTCTCTTTGTCCAGTCATGACATGAACTCGCTCATTGTTATCGGCCCTGGCTCTTTGACCCGGCCCCTTGTCCCCTTCTTAAGCATGTCCTTCCCGACCAGAGTGCTCCATGATTCAACCTCTTTGAGCTTCTCAAAGAAGAGCTCAAGCTCTATTGCTCTGCGCCGAAGCTCCCCACATGGCTACCGCCTCTACATCCGACGCGTCCCAGACCGGTGCCTCTCAGCCTTTACGCCGCGACGACAAATACTATTTCGAAGACGGAAACTGCCTCATCCAAGTCGAGGACACACTTTTCAAGGTGAGCTAGCGCCTCTGGTCTCATTTCGGAAAGTTCCTGACGAAATCAAATGCTGCAGATCCACTCGTTCGCGTTTCTCCGGGAGAATCCTTCCTTCCTGGAAGTGCCACAGGACGCTACTTCCCAATCTAGCCCATCCGACCATATCATCCTCCATGGCAAATCAGCCCCAAGCTTTCGGATCCTGTGTTCGACGCTCCATGCGCCGTAAGCTCCTCTCTATGTATCGGCGTTCACGGCTCAATCGCACACAGTCTTGCAGAACTAGCAGCGATTGCCAATCCCGCATGTGCCGACGTTCGCAAGCTATTGGACATCGCGGACGCTGCCAACCAATACGACTTTGTGACTACTGTGCAATGGGCCCTCAACATGATCGAGCAGCGTCTCATCTGGCTTGACGCTCAGCCCGTCGGTTATGCGCGAAGCTCAGACGCTGACGACACCACTCCCCCCTGTAACAGAGCCGGTATTTTGCGCTGGTCGACCGAGGAGAACGTTTCGTTCTTGCTCAGACTGGGGAAACTGTCGCGCGACTTTCGTCAAACCATCAATGTCTGGGATATGTTGTACGAGATCGCTCATATACACTGGGCCACCGCAACGCAATGGAGGGCAAGCAGCACCTCGTTGCAGTACGCCTTTTGCGCTCTTGAGATGTACCCCTTCTGGAACTGTCACCGGGCAGCCGCTGCATGTTACATGTTGGCGAGACAGAAAACCACCTGGACGAATGACTGCCAGCTTGAAGGCAGCGTTGACGCTGGCGGTCGCCTCCTTTTGAGCTTCAGATATCAGATGTTCCTGGAGAGAGGAGTCCGTCGGCTGAACAGGATGTCCATAGAACTCGAAGACCTTCCGCTTGCTTTTGCATCTGCATGTAAATGCCAGGGAGAGTGTTCTCCATTCGTGTGGTCCCAATTATGGGCCACAAACTCTGACGGCACGGGCAGAGACGCCTCTCGCAACCATTACCATCTTGATCAGGCAGATGTGCTGGGCAGGATCGCCACCATCCGCTCAGGGCTCGAAATGGCGTTGTATTTGGAGGTTCTTGGATCCAACTGTCTCCGCACTGCACTCGGGGTGTTGGACGCTCGTAGCGAAGACATTAAGGAGAAGTTATACAGCATATTCTTTGATTCGAGCAGGGACTATGATTAGTCCGCGAAATTACTAGGCCATGTTTTAGCGATGTCTTGTAGTAGTGACTACCTTACGCAGTGATCTTCTAGCAATAATCTAGAGGTAGTGTGTGATTGGTTCGTGAAGCCACGACTGTGGCGCAATATCCTCGTAATATAACTCCTTACGATGCAGAGTCGCCAAGCCTCTTGCCATACAGTACATATTCGCCTAAACGCCCTCGGCCATAGTCTGCTCCAACTCTCACCCCGCATAACGTACCTGCGAATATACCTCAATGCACGAGACTGGCGCTGAAAGCTCTTGGCATGACGCCAGCGTCGTGATGTCATTCTGAGCGTGGCGTATAAGTAGGCGACATGCGGCTCTAAGCATGGTAACCCACCCACATACCCAGACAATGGATTTCTTGAACCAGCAGATGAACAAGTCAAACAATCAGACGACCGGTACCACGACGACAGGTACTGGAAGTAAGCGGAGGAGGAGGCATCATGGGGAAACTCAACAACGCGATGGGCGGAGGGCAGAGCGGAGAGAGGAAAGAGGGTAAGTTGTCGTTGGTCATGCCAGTTTGAGTAGAGACTGATGATCCTCGCAGATGGACTCGACAAGGGCGTCGACTGGGTTCAAGAGCATGTCTTTCACCAAGGACCGCAGAACAACGAGTCCGCGCTCGAGCAGGCGAAGGATGAACGAATTTCCGATGGGATTCGGAGCGCGTATAAGAGTGCGACGGGGAAGGAGTTTCCGATCAAGGACAAGTCGTGAGCCGCTAGCTAGGCGGCTGGAAGATGAGGACGAAGCAATGGACATGTATGATACTACAATGTAAACGGTGTAACTCTAGGAAAGACTGGTATGACTATCGACACGAGGGAGTTGATCTGCTGCGATCGAGAGCGCTGTCGCAAGGTCCGGTCCAGGTTCAAACTTCACTGTCGCTTGGAGGACGGGTGGATGGACCTCGAAGCTGCTGGTCAGTGGTCAGGACTTGAAAGCCAGGACTCAGGTCTCAGGACTCAGCGCTGAGTGTCGAGTCTCGACTCTCGACTCGCGAGCGCCGAGCGCCACACTGCCAATCGGAATGCCTGGAAAGGAAAGCAAAAAAGGGCCTCACTGGGAATTGAACCCAGGACCACCTCTATCAGTCGTATATGCCCAAAAGAGGTATCATGCTACTAGACCATAAGGCCACGAGAGGTTTGGCGGGGTACACCCTGACTCCTGCATTTGACCGCACCAAGCGTTCAGCGCGTTTCTCACAACTCGACCCCGACTTCCATGTTGCCAGCTCTAGCTGCCCTAGCCATAGCGCTGCTCGACGCCAGCGGCGCCGTCGCGTCGGCCGCCGACAAAATACGCGCTCTCGGTCCGCAGGGCGTCAATCTCTGGAGACTCGAACAGAAAGCGCGACAATCCACGCCTGTCATCGTCGCTCAGGAGGAGGCCAACCAATTCGCGATCACGAACAAGGCCGAGTTCCCGCCGCAGTGGTTCGAGCAGCCGCTGGACCACTTTGATGCCAGCGTCGGGGACACGTTCAAACAGCGGTACTGGGTGAATACCAGGCATTACAAGCCAGGCGTGGGAGGTCCGGTCATCGTGCTGGACGGCGGCGAAACGAGCGGTGAGGTGTGGTCTGATTCAGCTGCTTGTAGTGGCGGCATGCTCATTCCACGTCAGAATCGTATACCCTTCCTGGACACTGGCATCGTCGAGATTCTGGCGCGTGCAACTGGCGGCGTTGGTGTCGTTCTCGAACATCGCTACTACGGTGCGTTCCCTTTCTCAGTCATCTTCTCTACTTACCAGGTACATTCCAGGCGAATCTATCGGCGTTCAAAATCTGACAACGGATTCGCTGAGGTATTAATCTCCCTCCCTTCCCATGGCTTCCCACTCAAACTTCGAAGATTCTTGACGAATGAACAGGCTGCTGCAGACAGCGCCAACTTCATGGCTAACGTCAAATTTGCTGGAATTGACGAGGACTTGACAGCGCCCAATACGCCTTGGATCTATTACGGCGGTTCATATGCTGGCGCACGAGCTGCTCACATGAAGATTCTCTACCCCGACCTTGTCTATGGCGCCATCTCCTCCAGTGGTGCGACTTTACCCAGCAAAATATTTCATCCTCTCACACTATCCAGGTGTAACGCACGCGACCATAGTATACTGGGAGTACTTCGACCTTATCAGGCAGGCAGCCGAGGAGAGATGTTCTTATCATATTCAAAAGACCATCGCGACAGTGGACAAGCTGTTGTCCAATCGCCTTTCAGCGCGTCCGCTCAAGGCCCTCTTCGGACTCAGCGATTTGGAACACAATGATGACTTCGCCTCTTTGCTTGAGGTGTGTCTTTGGGTTACAGTCAGAGTTGTATCTAAACTATGTTCAGGGCCCCCTTGGATACTGGCAAGCCAAGTGCTGGGATCCCAAGTATGGAAGCACAGGCTTTGACGACTTTTGTGCGACTTTGAACAAACCTCCTTTTGGCTCTGAGTTCGTGGACGGCGTTGAGGCGCTAGAATACGAGCATCCCTCACGTCTCATGTCTTTCTCTGGTGGCCTCACCGTCGACTTTACCGTTGTGAACTACGCGACTTGGATTAAGGAGGTATCGTCATTCGTTTGCCCCTAAGCCGTTCGTTCCCTAGCTCACGGTCAATCAGAACGTTGTTGCATCATGCCCCGACGATATGACACACGAAGATGTGGGCACCATTCTCCTTTGTTTTCCTCACATTAAGTGTGTATAGTGCTTCGGGACCCACGACGACAGCAAATATGCCGATACCTCTCTGGACCAGGAATGGCGTCTCTGGTTGTTCCAAGTCTGCACGCAGTGGGGTTATTTCATGACTGCACCCCCGGATCCGAAATACCCTTCGATTGTGTCCAAGTTCATCACGTTGGATTACGAGTCCAAGATATGTAAACAGGCCTACCCACCTGGTCAATACTTCACGCTCCCCGCCCTTCCCAACGTGACCGCCGTGAATGCACTTGGCGACTATGATATCGCCGCGGATAGGCTCGCGATTATAGACGGAGAGGGTGCGATTTCCGTTGTCGTCTGTTGACCGAATCTCACACACTCGTCAGTGGATCCATGGCGTCCGACTACTCCGCATAGCGACTATGCGAAAGACCGCGAGGATACCATGTTGCGTCCCTTCAAAGTTATACCCAATGCGGTACACCACTACGATGAGTGGGGGTACTTGCAACTAGCAGATGAACCCGAGGAGATCAGGAAGATTCATGGAGAGATGATCCTGTTCGTGATGGAGTGGCTGACGGATTGGATGCCGCCTAGTAATGCAAAGAACTAACTGAGTATGTACTACGACTACTACGGAATATTAACATCTTGAAATATAGAGAACGGGAGGCGCTATGGATACAAGGTGCAAGTCAAATACAAAGAGGACCGAAACCAGTGTCTGTCTGCCAGCAGTCGAGGAATTACATGCGTGAATGCGCCAAAATTATCAGGTCTAAACCATACTTGTCGTAGAAGAGAAGCGGGAAGTGGGCTCAGGCGGGGTTACAGTTACTGTGACCGGTGGAGGCTGCGATGGGGAAAGACTCTGACGCTCCATATCAATGACCTGTGAGACTGGACGGCTGTCGTCGGTGTACGACTCTGATATCGAGATCGTGTCGAACGAAATCTTCCGCTCATGCGTCATGTACACAGGAAGCGTCCCGCCAAACCGGGATGCAGCGCTATGGTAGAGTCAGCTTCCTTTCGACTTGAATGAGTGTTGACACATACTTTAGGTTCGCATTACTCCTCATCCGAATCATGCCCTTCCTCATACCCCGCCTGCTCATGGTTTTGCTTGTCCACGCCCACGCGCTCCGATACCTCTTTCTCGCCTCCCCCGTCAGCCCAAACAGCGAGAAGAAGACGACAGCGGCGAAAGGCATCAGCCACCTGTTGAGCTCGATGAGTCCGCCGTAAACTCCCGACGCGCGCCACACGGATGCAGGGAGGACGCCGACGGCGCCAAAGTTGAAATGAGTATCATCCCAGGATATCCACGGGTGGATGTTTCCTGGTTGAGCGCCGAGGATGGTGAGATAGACGGAAATTGGGACGGTAAGTAGGATGTCGGCTGCGGCGATGGCCATGAGGCGGAAGTAGCGGTGTGGGTTCAGGCTTCGGGAGACGGTCGAGGCGAGGATGGCGCTGAATTCGGCTTCGCGCTGTTTGAAAGCATGGATGCTCATGGCTAACAGAGGAAGAGGACACCATGAGACTTTCAAACATTGTTGTTAACTTAAGATGGAACGCACCACAGTAGACGGAAGAGATGAGGCCGATGATTATGGGGGGCATGTTGTACAAAACGATGGCTACCCATGTGCCGTATAGGGACACAGTGCAGCCGTATTCCTCGAGGATATTGAAGCGGTTGCCTTGTGGTATGTATGCTAGAGAATCTGGTTAACAAACAGAGGTATGAACGCCACAAATGCGGACCCACCAATCACCATTAGCGCTATCGGCACGCCGAGGCAGATGAAGAGATCGACAATGATTTCTCGACGACGCTGCCCGGCAGAAGAGTAAGTCATCAGAATTCTACTAGTAGTGGAGCAGCGCCAACTCACGTTCGTGTTCATGGTAGAAGCAGTAGCAATATGATACAGCCGCCTGTTGATGCAAAGCGAGCTTGCAGGTATAGCGGCGCCTAGTGCAAGAATGTAATGAGTGGCTGGAAAGGTCTTTAGCACGAGCTTGTCCCTGTACTATATCGTTGACTCACAGATATCACACCAGACCGGTGCAAAGTTGTCGAAACGACTATTCCAAAGAATGGAGTTTATGAAGAAATTCAAGCAGGCAAAGCCTGTCCACAGCATGAATGCGCATGTTCCTATGTTCCAGGCTACTGAAGTGTGAAACTCAGAAAAGAAATGGGAACGGATCTGTGCCCACCTTGAAGATGCCACGCCAGAGGGATCATACATAATACGAAACCGATGAAAGAGCAAGTAGAAAACAACCAGTTGGGCGGAAACGCCATGAAACAGAGAAAAGAGAAAGCGTCTTGTTCTTCATGATCATCGTCCTGCTGGCATACATATAAGCGCGCCTTGTCTGTATGTCGAACAAGACCCTGCCAAAAATGGAAGTCGTTCATGAAACACCGCCTCACTACCGCCTCCCGTCTGGATGCCAGATTGAGCTGCGTGCTTGTACAGTTCCAAATAGAGATCAAAGCAAAGATCGAAGCATATATTAGCTGTTAAGATGAACAGTTGTCATGGAGAATGACGAAATTGAAAGGCGGGACACACTACGTGGGGCGGACAGCGCGGCCTAAGTATAAGCGGCCAAGAGCGGTACAAGACTTAGACTCGACACCAGTCACTTCGCCAGTCCGGTCCGATCGACCCTCTGGCGAACAGGTACTCGATCGACTGTCATCGAGTATCTTGTTGGCGAACGTCTGGCCTCGAGACTATACAAGACTTGCCATAAGTAGACACTGAGCGTATTGTCATGATCATGCAGCCCAGCTACGTAGGAACAGGCGTTGGAGGTCAGCTAACCACCTTTACTTGTGCAGTGGTAGGGCAGACCAGTCCAGGTGATGAGTGGAACGGCTCAGACTCCGAACGATTCGATGTGAGTCCGAGTCCGGACTCCATTGCTACAGGAAGCCAGCATCCTCAGGTTGGTTGGCCTCTGTTTGATAAGCGATCGCTCCCAGCCCTTTGCAGGTGCCTTCCAGTCAAATCAGGATGCCACAGGATTCCCTTATAGTCTGAGAACATATTCTCTCATGGTTCCGGGAGTCATGGATCGGAACCTACTGTATCGCCGCCGCGTGATCTCGTTTACGGAGCCGTAGACAACGAGCTAGTCGCATTCATGGAGTCCAGACGAGCCTCTCCGGGGCACCGTAATAGGCCTCACAAGTTCATCGTCGAAGGCAACTCTGAGTTTAACCCGGGAAAGTGTCACGCGATCAGGCTTGCTTTCCTTCCCGCCACCATGTCGCGCCCGCGAATTCACCAATCGCCACCGTCCTCAAAGCACAGCCACAAGGTGCTCAGCGAAAACACTCTGCACGGTGTTGCGGAGTATATAAAGTCTAGCAAATGTAGGAATATCACTCTCATGGTAAGGGTACACACTCGTTATCAATGATCGATAGGCTGAATGGGCGTGGAATGACCCTCAGTTAGGCGCTGGTCTGTTTACTCCAATACTGTATTTGGATCGGATACTCAGACCTCCTAGGCGTCAGTACGTCCGCTGGTATACCCGACTTTCGGTCCCCCGAAACCGGTGAGCCATGTCAGCTAGCTGAATGTACTCTCGCTGAGGAGGCAGCGACTAGGACTCTACGTATGCCCCGTCTTCGACATGGAGAAACATGCTGACTATCGACAGGCTAATTTGGAGCGACTAAACCTACCTTACGCGGAGGCCGTCTTCGACATCAATTACTTTCGTGAAGACCCCGTCCCATGTCAGTCTCTCTACAGCACCCCGATTTCATAACTAATGGATGATCCTCAGTCTACACTCTCGCTCATGAACTCTATCCTGGCAAATTTCGCCCCACCCCGACCCACTCGTTCTTAAGATTGCTGTATAAACACAATCTTTTGCATAGATGCTTCACACAGAACATCGACACCCTGGAGCTACGTGCCGGGGTACCGGCTCACAAAGTTATCCATGCTCACGGGAGCTTCGCGACGCAGAGATGCATTGATTGTAAAGCGCCGTACGACGACGAGAGGATGAAGGAGCACATTATGAAGCAGGAGATTGCAAGATGCGATGTGTGTTCCGGTCTCGTGAAACCGGATATTGTATTCTTCGGTGAAAGCGTAAGTCACTTTTTCCTGGACCCGAAGCAATGATCGTTCTGCTGATGATTCAACAGTTGCCCGACGACTTCATCCATGGCGTCCGCAACGTGGGACTGGCCGATCTCTTGATAGTGATGGGTACGTCGCTAACAGTACATCCATTCGCAAGTGTTGCGGGCATGGCCAATCCGTCCTGTCCCCGCGTACTCATAAATATGGAGAGAGTGGGTGACTTTGGACGTCGACGTGACGATGTCATTCTGTTGGGGAAGTGTGACGACGTAGTAAGGGAACTGGCGAAGGAGTTGGGATGGTCTAACGAACTTGAAGAGCTCTGGGCGGAGACGCAAGCTGAGCACGAAGAAGAGGGTAAGAGTGATGATACACTGGAGGAGAAGACGACGCTTGGAACCGTCGAGGAGTTGGCGGCGAGCGTTGCTGCCAGTCTTTCCCTGACAGACAACGCGGACCAAGAAGCGGTGGAAAATGAAGCGAATGCCGACTCCAAGCCCCAGTCGACACATGGCACGCCGAAGGTAGTTCAAGGCGAAAAACTACCGGAGCCACTCGTAGAAGCTACAACGAAGGACAACATTTCTGCACCGGACGCGGACTCGGACGTCTTTGTCAGTGCGGCGGTCGAAGGTGACCCATTGACACCGTCTGACAAAACCGGTCAGAAGGTATAAGGGCTCAATTATTTGATTCTCTCCCCCATTCCTGGGGGCCGTCCTCATCGAGCGTTAGTTTTCTACTGCGCCAGACACTTCCTAGATTCAACATGCTTTTTGGGACAGTCAGTATATACCAATAGCTTCATTTTGTGTCCGTCCACACCCAACTTCAGTGCATCGTTCCCTAATTCCTTGTCAGCTGCAAAAGCAAGCTCTCAAGCTTTTCCATTTTGAGTCGCATATCTTTGGCGAACGCCTCAAATTGCTCTTCCGCCCTGTGTTGTTGAGTTTGTTGCTGGTCCAATTTCGCCTGCAAAGTGGCTAGCGTTAGCGGCTCGCCCGCGTCTGTCTTCTGTCGAGGTAGAAGACTCAAGACGTGAGACCAATTGTGAACCGAATCTTGACTGGGTGCGCAGCGCTCAAAAAGCCATGGACGGTCACTTTCCACACGACGATTACAATCCCAGCATACGAAACCGTGATCTAGCAAGTCAAGGTTTATCGCGGTACTCTGTCTTCGAGTTGAGGGCTCACCGCCGCAGGTCATACAGCACCAAAACGGTCGAGAGACTTCCTGCTGACAGATCTTGCATGCCAGCCCGGGTGCCTCAACACTTGAGTCTGGAGAGGATGATGCAGGTATCATTGTGTTGGACTGGACCCAGTCCAAGACGCTTTGAGCTTCCGTGATGAGCGACGGGCGGTAGGCGCGCAAGTAGATAGAGCGAAGCTGTACAACGCTGTGATCTGTCAAATGCACCTTGTTGTCTGGGCTGATACGTTGTACAGTCTTTTCAGCGCCACAACGTGAGCAGAAATCGATGGTCCAGTCGACCTCGCCATTTGAACACTTCAGACATATCAGTCGTGTGTCCACCAAATCTTCATGGCAGCCGTCGCACTCCACGGACCCGCTGCACGGAATCATTCAGTGATCGATGATGAATGACGGAGAGAACAAGCTTGCCCGTAACAAATCTCTCTTCGCCGCTGATAGATCCTGATAGCATGCCATAATTGGAGATCGTCGGGGTGTGTACTGCAGTTTATGCGCCCTATCTCCTCGGATTCAGCAACAGACCAAAACTTTCCTCCGAACAGCCATCTCTCTTCAATCCGCATAAGGTCCATCCAGCGCTTTCGGGATTCTCGCGCCCTCTTTAGATGCTTCCATCTCAGTGTGTGTGTATTGTTCGAGAGCAGGACATAATTGATAGCCAGCCGCCACAGTGCGCGAGCCTTGTTGGCTTTGAAGTCATCGTCCGATGGCCGACAGAGAACATTCTCGATTGACTTTTTTCGAAGAAAGAATGTTCCTAGCCGTCCTGTTGTCGCTCCAGACTTTGGGGCGCTGCTCGCGAGATCATTAGAGTCTTCGCCGCCGTTAGTAGAGACCGTCGAGTCAGAAGTCCCATCCTTGTAATCGTGCGCGGGTCTTTTGGGAGGACCCCATGTCCCTGTGATCTCGTCCCTTGACTGGTTGAAAATGCCTTGATACAGCCAAGCGACTTTGCGGCCATTTTGTAGTGTCTCGTATTCCTTGATGAAGACAACGTGACGTCCACCATCCTTCATTGTCCCTCGAACGGAGAATGCTCCCCATATGTCTTTTCCAGACCCAAGCAAGACATCCGAGGCCTCGGAAATGTGGAAGTTGACGAATCCATCTGAATGGCCTGGTCTGGCTCCATAGGTGTACGCGCCGTACCAATGACCTAGAAGGGACCCCGTGTCGCCTTGATTAGGTGTTTCTTGAGTTACAATTGCCGCCAGCCGGTCGAGCTCCTCTATCTGAGGTTTGTAGGAGAGTTCATACGTGATCTCATTGGCCTCGGGCATAACATTGTCGGAGAGGAGGGCATCGGTCGTCACAGTACGCATCCGTGTAGCATTCATAGTAGCCCATCCACGAACGTGAGTGTACTGCCTAAGTTTCAGTCCGGCATCCTCACCATGAGACTCGGAGTCGACGACATACCATTCCATAGAAGCACCTCTGCAGACTTTCCTTGGTATTTGATGTCTGCAAGCTGATGAGGGCTGAAAACGGCGCGTGAGAGGACGCGACGGTGATAGCTGAAAGCCACCCACATTCCAACGCGCTGACGCGGTCCCAGACTGCAGTCCTGACCACTTCCAAAGAACGAGACACGATGGCGAGCTCGTGTTCATGCAGGACCACGGATTCTGCCTGCTGCATAATCCACAACGCCCGACGAAGCATAAGATACAGAACTGGGAATAGATACTACAAAAAGATGACACTTAAAACTCGAGTTTCCCCGGTCGTGACCAGGGTGAGTCGAGTTTTGACTCGAACTCAAATTTACAATACAGTGATAATAGTAGTAAAAATCATTATATTGTGCTCTATTGAAACAGTCTACAAATTGTAACTCGAAAATAGAGCGGACTCGGACAGCAACTCGAGTTGGAGGATCAAACGCGACTCCGACTCCAACTCGAGCACTAGCTCCAACTCCAACTCCCACTCCGACTCGACTCGAGTTCGCCATACCCACTCAAACTCCGACTCGACTCGACTCGAGTTATGAGTTGCAAACTCCACTCGAACTCCGTCGGAACACGAACTCGAACACAACTCGAGTTCGACATACCTACTTGAACTCCACATTGAACTCGAGCTCGACTCGGATTTAGAAGGTTTGGATACGAGTCGCAACTCGATGCACGGACCAGCAGTGTCATCGGAATGAGAAAGCACTGCGAGAGAAGCAGTATGAATTAGGAGAACAGAGTACGACTGACTCACAAAATGGAAGAAAAAAGGGCCCCACTTGGGCATGGCGCGCCGACGTCGTCGAAGAGGAACTCCGCGTTCTTTGAGCGAATGCCGATGCAAGTGACCGCAGTCCTGAGGCGTGGTCGTCGTCGTGCTTGCAGTTGAACTGTATCCCAATGCAAAGGAAACGAGCCGTGAGCCGTGGTCCATGGTCGTCGTGATGGCTGTCGTCATCGTCGTGGCTGTCGTCGTAGTGGTCGCCCTCGCCCTCGCCGCTGACGTCGTCGTGGCTGATCTCGTCGTCGTGGTCGCCCTCGCCCCTCGTCGCCCTCGCCCCTCGCCGCTGACGCGTCTCGTCGTCGTCGTCGTCGCTGCCGTCGTCGCCGTCGTCGTCGTCGTGGCTGCCGTCGCTGACGCGTCTCGTCGCCGCTGCCGTCGTCGACGCGTCTCGTCGTCGTCGTCGTCGTCGCTGCCGCTGAGTCGTCGTCGTGGCTGCCGTCGCTGCCGTCGTGGCTGCCGTCGCTGACGCGTCTCGTCGCCGCTGCCGTCGTCGTCGTCGTGGCTGCCGTCGTCGTCGTCGTCGTCGTGGCTGCCGTCGTCGTCGTGGCTGCCGTCGTCGTCGTCGTGGCTGCCGTCGTCGTCGTCGTGGCTGCCGTCGTCGTCGTCGTCCTCGCCGTTGGTCCTGTGGTGGTCAGAAGAGAAGACGAAAAGCTTAGTAAGCGGCCAGCCATGGCAACGTCTGCATGCTCAGTTGATGTGCAAAGTGCATAGGCACCAGGCACAGTGCGTCATCAGAGAGAGTAGACTACAGCTGGCGCCGGAGGCGCGCCAGGCTGTACGCTGCCTGATGATTAAGATAAGACAAAGATATGTGATGTACGCTCGCTCGCCCGCCCGCCCGCCCGCCAGGAACGAATACGAATATGATGTTAGAATGTATGTAATCTAAGTCCTGCTTGGCTGAGGCTGCCAAGTGGCGTTCTAGCGAAATTTTTGCCCCGACGCTGCGCTGCTGCATTGTCGGGGTGGCGTCGGTCGTTTCCATTTCGAGACAACTATTCCAAATCCGGGTACTCGTCCTACGGAGTACCCTAATCGAATCTGGGCCAGTCATAGCACTGACCGTTGTCTCTCGCGGTTCCATCAAGCTACACTTCGTCTCCCACCGCTTCAAGCGCCGATCGCCACACCGCGGCCATGTTTCTGCGCTTTCTGCGCGCTGTCTTCGCCATCCTTCACCACGTCGTCGACATTTTGCGCCCGCTTCGTCGTCCCCGTTCCATCCGTCTCTTTATTCCACGGAACGCGCCACGTTCGTTCCACTCTCCTTTCCTCGGCAACGCAGCTTCGGGTAGTCTGGCCGCAGTCGCCCTCAATGACGCCTGCAGGAAGTATGCACATCAATTCCACGCGGGCGGAGACGTGAAAATGGTTTTGACGTAGGTCTTTTCAACCATTTCCGAGGGAAGTCCTAATCGACGGTTCAGCGCTACGGGCTTCCACAATTCGCAGCCGCGGAACATCGCCGACTCCAGCCTCAGCGAGAAGCATCTGACCATTCGGGTCTACAACTCGCAGAACTGGTGCATCGGCACAGTCGAGTGGGTGGACGCCACACTGTCCAAGTCGTTCGTCCACGACGCGATTCGCCCGGGCACTACGGCCGCCCAAATCGTCCGGCATAGCCAAACGCCGGAGGCCAGGAGGAAGGTTGCTGTCTGGTTCGATGTGTCGAAGGTTATCGAGGTATGAGCGTCTTTTTTTCGGTTATATTAGACTGGCGTACTCACCGCGACATAAGATTCCCATTCTTCGTTCTTGAGAGTCGCCTTGTGGTGTAGATCTTGACTTGTAGTACCATACTATATATTATCACTTATCTTGCACATGTATCCTAGTACCATCTTGCACCTATACCTACCGTCTTGCTACCTATATATCAATTAGAGTTTACACTCCATCTTCCGGATCTTCGAGTGCCATTTGAGGAAGATCCAAATCGAAACTGTGGCGATGTATGAGTGCACAGTGCCAGAAAGGAGGAGGATGGACGTTACATAGCTTCTCCAGTGGCCGACATGAACATGGGCGATTTCCCTGCGCGAACTCTTTCGCAATGCTTGAAGAACAATTCGTCTTTAGGCAGTTCCAATATGTGGCCGTACCCGCAAGCTCGCACTCGCATACGCGCTCGTTCAATCATACGACCGAACATTGCTGCATGCTCACGGGCGTATGCGGTGTAACCGGGTTTTGGTGAAGTCGTCCGGCAGTAAGCTTCCGCACATTTAGTCCAAGTCTCTTGCTCTCTTTCAAACATGCGAATGACGTTGAGGAATTCGGCTTGCATTCGTTCATGCTGCTCCCGCCACCTGCGCATCTCAGCTTCTGTCCGGAAATAGCGCACACGTTCACCTAGAAATGCGAGGTTCAAAAAGGATACTGACATATAGGCAGCCATACCGTCTGTCTCCCATGCCTCAACTTCCGCATCGTCGAGCTTACCACGAACCAAGATTTTATATGGCCACCCGTCCCCTTTGGGAGGGTTCTTTTCTGTAAGAAAAACGTTGGTGTGCTGGGGGAATCCGCTATGTTTAGCACTCACTTCGAGGGTTTGCGGCTGTTCCTTTCGATCTCTTGACAGGTTGAGAAGGGCCTAGTCCCAAATCAGATCAGTGCAAGTAGATTCGTACATGTTCAAGGCGTACCGGGAGCTGCCTGTTCAAAAGTTCGTTTGTTTGCGCGCTCTGTGAAACCGTCGCCCATCATGGCTGTTTGGTGCTGATGATAAAATAGGTGAGCCTGGCCATCTTGTCGACTCGAATCTAATGGCTGACGCAGGCCATCCATTGACTTGGCGACATATGTGTCTGCAATCGACATCTCCGCCTCCACGCCGGCCAACGGCGTACCCTCGACCCCACCAAGGTTCCGTAAGGCGATGAAATGGTCATTGAAAGTAACGATAGCTTCATCTCGTCGAAACTTGGCGCGAGAGATGCGTGCTCGGCTCTTCGTGATGGGACCTTGGAACTTGCTCTGTCTTTTGTCGTAGCCCAGAGCCAGAAGTTCGCGCGCGACCAGTATCACCAGTCGGATGGCTTGAAAGGCGAGCGCGAGACGCATGGCTTTCTCCTGATCCGTCGCTTCTTGCAGGAAGATCTGTACCTCAGGCGCCAGGTGCGAAGGCAAACACAGCGTCCAATCCTCCACGTTCCCTGATCTGATGTACCGGCGCTCTTGACGCATCGGTTTACGCGTCTGCCGTTGTTCGTACGGTGCCAGCTCTCCGAAGAATTTCTTCCGTAGGACCAACCAAGGCTCAAGCTCTTCATGCAGAGTCGTCCTCTCGCGCACGACTCGTTCGTCGTCCGTAGCAGACTGGTATTTCTTGAGCCGAGTACGAAGAGCACGGACATGGCGCCTACAGTCATCAAGATCAATCAATAACCGTTTTCTGAAGAATGAACAGCCCTCACTGTCTAGCTTCGATAGTGAGACCATCGTGCATCCATTTGGCCAGAGTATCGGACGCGACGTTGCCGATACAAGCAAGACTCTGTGGATTCTCCAATAGCGTCTCGAGCACAGAGTCCATGCACGGAACTGGACAACGAAAGTCAGCTTCCCCCGGTTCAAGGGAGCGACTCGTAAATACCTTTCATCTCTCGCTCCTTGTATGGACTCAGGATGACCTTGCTCTTGCCGCTGCCCCGCATTTCAAAGTGTTGACCGCGCTTGTGTCGATTGGGGTAGGCTGCAATCCACTCATCGATGAAGTCCGCGTTCTGTAGCGTCACCAGTTTGAACTCGTGCTTGTAGCGCAAGTACATCTTCCGTGCGTATATGGTGTTCTTGTATAGTTCGTTGACTGACGGGTATCCCTTAGCCGGTACGTCCAACGACTGAGAGAGAAACTCACCAGCATTCACAGTCTTCTTCCAATTCCAATCCATAGCCACTGCGAAGTAGACCTGATGACCGTAATGTCGGTTCATGTGGAAAATCATGGGCGCGTAGGCGTTCGACTTTGGCCAGAAATGCTCGCACGTCTCGCCATGAAAGTGACACTGATTTTCGACATAGAAGGACCCAAACCTGTATATACAACCACATGCGTGGGTGTAAACGTGAGCGGCATTGATGAGTGGTGTTGCGTTCTGGATGTGCTGCTTCATCGGACGCAAAAACGGATGTTCGAAACGATCGAGAATGTACACGCCGTATTGACAATGCGAGTCGTATGACAGCGAGCTCGGTTGCAGCCTGTCACTGGCCGTTGGGTTCTCGGGAAATCCAGACCGCAGATAGAGCAGTTTCGTGACTAGGTCCATGGTGATTTGGCTGAAAGGACTGCACGTCAGTGTTGTGCAGAGACAAACGAATCTGAACATACTCTTCTCCTTTGGGGAAATCGGCGGTAGATTTGACGAACACGTGGGAGCATTGTCCTTGCCCGATACCATTGTATACGCAGTCGGCATTGCGAACGTGCTGCTGCGTTGACTTGAGGTTGTTACAAGGAATTTTCTAGAAACGTCAACAGTCAGAATGAACGTAACTGCATGCGAGAGCTTAGCTCACTTCGCGCTTGTTCGTTGGCGATGGGAAGGCTGTCTTCCGGTACTCCTCGAATTCACCGAGAAGCGGCTGAAGTCCACGACCGCGCAAGAAGTCGAGGTCATCGTTGTTCATATTCATGCTTCCCATGCATGTCTTGAAATTGCCGTCAAGCGTGTTGAAAGCCGCAATGAGATGTCTGCCCCATTATCAGTCATTTCGTTGTGCAACACATGCCGCAACTCACGAATACTCTTCGGGAGTTAACCACCATTCCTTTTCCATGTTGGCCCCATTTTCCGGACACGAGGGGCAGTAAACGAGTAACGAGTCGGCTTGACGATTGGGGAAGCCTAAGTGATGCTTATTGTAGATGAAGCCGCTTCGACGTTCGGCCAGGAGTAGGCTCCATATGCGTAGAACCCTCCGCAGCTGCTTGCTAAGTTGCTAGTACCGCAATCAGCTGCTGGCTTCCGAGATGAAAGAACGAAACTCACAGCGACCAACCAGGGATACTCGTTGTTCGTGAGCCTCTGTAGGTAGGCTGAAAGGTCGTAGATGTTCGCTGTACACTCCAGGTGCTGGAGTTGGAGCTTCCGAAGTAAACTAAAGCTGAAGACAACCTCTGGGCGGGCCACAGTGGCCGGGAACAGGCGCGCGCGCATGAGTTGGGCAATCCGATCAACGCCGCCAATCTTGCACCCACAAAATCGCAGCAACGTGTCGTGAACGCCATCATCGTCCACCACGATGAACTGAACGGCCTTGTGAGGAGAGGCGCAGTCTTTACCGGCGTGACCGAGTTGAGGAGAGAAACCCAACGCGCTGATATCGCAACGAGCAAAGCACTCATCCCGCTCTTGCCACACCTCGGGGAAGTGAGTCCACATGTTTCGGTGTCGGTCAACAAAGCAGTTCGAGCACCATACGCCGTACTCAATGCAAGCTGTACACCGCACGGTACGAGGAAGGTTTCGGCCGCAGGGACAGGTTTCGGATGTGTTCGTTTCCACCTCGGTCTCCATCATTAAATCATGAAAACGAGGAGACGCGTCAAGGAGAGACTGAAGACATTTACGTGTCTGCGGACGCCAGTCAAGAAAGAACGGCTTGCATACGACGAGGTACTTGCCTGGGTGTACCCGCCGATTTTGATCTCTTCCGTTTCGTCGTCCTCCTCGTCGGGGGAAGATTCTTTGTGTGGTGCTTCGGCTTTGAGCTGAGGTTGGGGAGGAGCGTACAGCTTGAGTGGCGCAGGCATGATGGTATGGTTTTCGAGGACCATCTTTCCATCGTTGTCGAAATGAGTGAGTTTGGCAATGATGGTCTTGGGTCGTTCGGTCGCCAGGGTTCGAATGGATCCGATCTTTTCTAGGTGGCGAATCTCAGCGAGCTCGTCGGCGTCCTTCTGCGCCTTAGTTCTCGTGTCAGGTTTCGTTGGCATGGCGGGAAGGAAGGAAGATACTCACCTGTCGTCATCCAGTCATTTGTCTTCGCCAGCACAAAGCAAGGATAATATCCTTAATGGGGCACACGGGCCTACGGCACAAGCACCTAATCATTCTCGGTACAACATACGGACATGACCAGGTGTCTCTATCTATAGAGAGGCATTCAGGGCTACAATAGCTACATATGAGCAACTTCAGCTTTGTCGTCGTTCTCGACTGGAAAGACGATCTCGTCATGTCTCTCCGTCTAGAATGCATAATCAGCTCCGATAGTGTGAAGCAGGACTGAAAGCCATACCATACGTCTCTCTGGCCAGAACATTTCAGAGCTTTCCCCAGGTACAATCCTGATCGTAATTTGTCGGCTGGGACATGTGCATTGGTATTCGTGCACTAAAGCGTGGACGGTCTTCGTCTTCTGGTCCAGGCTACTACGAATGCTGAGTCGTCATCCGGACATCAATGCGATCACAAACCCTTCGTCGGTTCGACCCCACTGAGCTTTGTCGGGATTCGGAGACCTGGAACTAGATTGCATCTGTGGTTTGATAAGACGAGGAAGAACGTCAGAGAGTCCTGCTCACCGGTGATAAGGAATAGTCAACAACAAGAAAAGACGTACATACCAAAGCGAAACAGCCGGCTTTTAGGCGTTTCGTCACAAAGCAAGACCGCTTTCCCGACTTGGGCACACGGGCCTAAGGCAGAACACATGATGATTCGAGCTCGGTAGATATACACAAGAGGAAGACGCCCTACGCCCGACGAGGATAGATCCGCTCAAGATGTTCATCCCAGCCCTTCAAACGCTCAACTCCAACAGCCTTCAGAGCCAATATGCTGTCGGGACGGCCTATAACGGCCTTGTCGTCCCACGGAGAACGCCAAATGGCCCTGCGCGCATCGAAGTAGATGAGTCGTTCCTCCGCGAATCCCGCCTCTCGGAGGAGAGCGAGGTTGGAAGGAGAAGTCAGTTCAACGTCTGTTTCGTTGGAGACGTTCAACGAAACAGATGTCGGCAGTCGATTATCCTGCGAGGGTGTGTGTGAACATGGTACAGCGCCTCCTCGAAACTCACTTTCAGCCAGAGAAGCACCTCGACTGTCGCATCAGCCGCTCGTTTCCGCTTGGAGAGTGCAGCAGACTTGATTCGCTCCTCTTGAGCATAGTCTCTGGCCTGCCGACGAAGCCGCAATCCATCTACGAGCATGCTTGAGTTGCGCAGTATCTCCTCGGAAAGACGTGGCGTAAGCCAGTGACATTCATTGTGACGGAGACACTGTAGACAGGTTCAGCTTGCGTCGAGAAGCTACAGAATGTAACACCCACCGTTTGAGAGTACCGTCCTATGTCTGCAGCGCCTATATCATTCAGACTCAATGGTGCATGATATCCTTTGTCTCCGAAGCAGACTTTGACTGTGACCCCTGTGCAAGGCTCGACCTTTCCGCTACAGGGCTGAGGCTCGGGTTTGGGTCCAGCGATGGCTGTGGCTCCCGCGCGAATGAGAAGGTCAATGTCCTCCTGGGAGACATTGCAGTCTCCGAGGAGCGCAGAGTTGGATGTGGACATGGGAAGAGACCGAATGTATGGCACGAGTTTTATACAGAGGAGCGAACCTAGTGACACGATAGTCGTGAACATCTTCTCACAAAGACGGAAGGAATTACGCACAATAAGTATTGTTTCTCCTGAGCCACCCTGTCGATGTGACCGATGGGCGGCGGACAAAGAGATAACAGGACCAGCGTGTCAAGAGACTGCTCCTGCAGGGAGGAACGAGCGAAGAGGCGGTATCCGAAAGAGAGCAGGAAGTGTAAATGAGTAGTATGTGAAATGAAAGTCATTCGAGTATTCAATCGAGCAGCAAGAAGAAACAGTTGTAAATAGTGTGAGAAGGGTTGATAGGTAAGGTAACATCGATAACAAGATTCGAAGCTTTGGGACGGTAACTACAGAGCTCTTATTCATCACAGAGTTCGCCTAAGCGAGCTTGAATGCCGTTCAGACTCTTAAGACCCTCTAGTTTCAAACCCAAAGTGACCCTCGGATTGACCGTGAAAGGCGCGTCGAACGTCGTCGGCTCCCATGTCATCCCAGCTGGGTAGAAGCGAAACAGCTTCCCTCCATCGTAGCCAGCCTTGCCCAACAAGATGCGGTTTTCCTGCAGAACGAGCTCATAGCGAGCGTTTACGTCGAATACGAGCAGAGCCGGCTCGTCTGTTGACTATATGGTTGGGTAATCAGCAATAGCATCAAACGACGAAGGACTGGGAGCACGTACGTTCAACCATAGCAGCACTTCGACGGAGCTGAACTGGTCTTTGTTCAACTTTCGCCTCACTTGAGCAAGCTCGACGGGCGCTGGGGCAACGCGCTGAGGCGGTGTCGGCGATGACCTGGCCGAAGGAGTAGGGGAGGAGGAGGGAGGTAAACGATATGACCCCTTGCGCGTCGATTGGCGGGTGGGCGTTGTGGTCTGGGGCGTAACTCCGCGCCGCTTCGTTGTGACCCGCAAGAAGTCCCTCGTGTTGAACCCGTCCATGATATTTTTGTTGCCTCGCAGGGCTTGGTGGGTTCGCTCCTTCGTGGCAAAAGCGTGCCAATGATGGTTGATACACTGCTCACAGTATAAGTAGGGTCTTGCACAGAAGAAGAAAGTAACTTACTTGGAGCTGATGGCGGCCTATGTCGGTGACACGGTCGGCGTGGTTGTTGAACGTCACGTCGTCCAGGTAGCCAATCACACCATAGTAGATAGTTAAGGTGACGCGACAGCCTTGGCCGTGTGGGCAAGCCTGTCGCTTGATGTAACCCTTGTCGGCAATCTGGCCAGCGCCAAGTTTCACAAGTGCTTCACAGTCGGCTCTGAGCATAGCTCGAGTTTTGGATGGGGTAGAAGGTCGTTTTGTTTGCTTCTTCCTAGGCGTAGGGGGAGGTGAAGGTAGCGATGATGAGCGAGACGGTGAGGCGACTCTAGTTCTGCGGGTGTATTGCCTCATGGCGTTTTGAGAGACATGTAGCAGGATTCGAGGGCTTTTAAGTCGAGGAGATTCCTGCGCGCCATTGTTCGACCGATGCGGTAAATCCAGTCGCGAATGCCGCTCGCTGCGGGAAGAGGAACCGCTACCGATGTGCAAGAATCAGTAAAATATTGGAAGATTTGACGAAAGGGGAACGTACAGATGCGCAAATTTCGCGCCCATTGTCCTATGTGAGTCCATGCGGCGGTATCTGGGCCGTTGCAGAGCGCTGCAGGGATGTACTGCATCGTGGACGCGGAAATGTCCGTCTTCTGCCTGAGAGTGGCGGCAGATGCGATTGTGAGGATATTCGATGGTGGAGAATCACTACACGGGCCTAGATGCAAGAATGTACCCGTAGGTAGCGACCAGGGCTGCCGTTCTGGTGCCATACTGTTTCGAGATGAACGCCGAAAGACAAAGCAAGGATTTCAAACGTACCTGGCATGCGCCACAGTGACGTGACGACTACCACCAAGTCGCTCGGCTCCCTGGACACAAGCAGGGTCTCTAGAGAGGAATGTTATTCGCTGAGCGAGCGGTCGCATGGGAGACCCGCCAAGCCGGCCGTCCGGGTTTCTCGACAAGAATGGAGGGTCCCGACATGGACTCTCCCTGCATTTCACTACCGCCGGAGGTACGCATTCACTAGAAGATATTGTACTGGTACTGGAGCAGTTCGAGTATTGTGAGGAATCAAGTCATTACGAGTAAGTAGACCGAAATCGCCTATTGTCTATCGTAGATAATTGCACGAGAATGAATATTCCAAACGGATTGTACGATTGAACTGATATGCTCGCCACGAAGAGCAAGATGACGATTCGGGTTGACGGGAAAGGGGACGACGAATGGGCAGGGCACCCAGGTTTGAGAAGCCACCTCATATCGCATGAGTGCACAACCAATGCTCATAGGTAGTGCTCGGAGACGGTCGATGTTGTTGAACAGGCTAAGACGACCTGTTCCGTCCGGCAACAGATGGGCGAGCAGGACCACAACGCTGGGATCTTCACCCCACTGGAGAGGAGCAATTAGTTAGAATTGCGTGCCAAGCGAGAACACAAACCTGATACCAGACAACGGTCGTGATCTTGATTATGTCCATACTGCCATGGATGGAGAGATAGCGTTCGCAAGGAGGGTCATCCTCATCCAGCTCATCGATTTCTTCATCGGAGCGCGAGTCAGAAAAGGGAGAGGAGTGCATGAAAGTGACGTCTGGATCCAATTGAGGCATCATGGATCGCGAGGTGACGTTCGGTTCAGCGGCGTATATGAGCATGAGACGGACTCAAAGCGGCATTGGACACAGAGACGGAAGCCCGGGAGGGAAGCCTGCAGCGATACCGGAGTTAGATGCAGAAGACAAAGGAATATCTCGGCCGTACCTAGCATGCGCCACAGCGACGCGATGACCACGCCCCTCCCCGTCCCTGTTCGTAGCACGTTGAAATCAAAGGGCTGTGACGGAGAAAGTAAGAAGCTGTTCCATATTGCATGAAATACCCGCCAAGGCGGAGCACGTACCTTTCGACAGCATCACGTCGTCCCGACATGGACTCTCCCTGCAATTTTTCTTATCAGGGCAGGCATTTGCATAATTCCCGCTGGTACTCACGGACGACGACTTAATATAATGTTTGCTAATACTGGGTGCGCCCCAGTCGGCATGACTGGCGCACTGCTCCGCCTCTCGCCATAACTACGTTGTGGTGCGCTGGCAAGATGGGAAAAGTTACCTAAGCGCAAAGCTCGGCAGGATACAGGCCGCCGATTGATGTGCAAAGTGCACCGGGCATTTGCGAGAGGCCGAGCACAGCCCATGCACTTTGCACATCAAACGGCGGCCTGTATCCTGCCGAGCTTTGCAGTTAGGTAAGCTTTCCACTTTCTCTTTCGACCAGCAAGAAGGTCCCGGCGCAGGCGCTGCTGGCACCCGTCCTTCTCATGTAAGTCTCATAGAATACTTAGTATAATACAGTACAGTACGCGATAGCTGGTCTCCCGCCTCTGTTGGCACGAAAAGAACTTTATAATCTCTCGAAAATATAAGACACGACGCGCTAAATAGTAAATTAGTAGGATAGGTCATGCCCGACGCGGCAGCGGTAGAGCAGTTCCTGTCACTGGAAGCCGACGACGCCGACGACGACGAAATCCTGGACGAGGATGAGGAAGATCCAACGCTTGAAGGTGCGTAGCAATTACCGACTGATACTGCTCATGATCTAACGCTATCTGCTGCTCAGATCTTGAAATATACAGCAACTCCCCCAGCTCTCACAGGCTTACGCCGAAGGAAATCTCCGCCTTGGAACGGACATCGGGAACTGCTTTTCATGCCTGGCTGGATTCCCTAGTCCCGGCTTCTGATGTACGCGACGACGGCAATGGACATAACGAATCTGCGCGCCCTACCGCAGGCCAGGTGCACGGCGATGACGACGATGACGACGAAGACGAATTTGCTCTCCATTCTCGTGTTCAGGATGCGGCCGACGAGGATATAACGATCTGGCGGATTAAATGTCGGGTACGTCTGAATCACAATTACCTCCCCATACAGGAACAGCAGCATTGACTACATTGACAGTATCGAACCTCCGTTGAGGTCTCCAAATTAATCAAGGACAACATGGAATTCGAACGCCATCCTCCACGTTTTCGACGACGAGATCTTGATTGGCAGCATGCGGCTCGTTTGGCCTACCAACACGAAGAGGATTTTAGCGGACCAATAGAAGATTCGACAGATGGGCAAGAGAATCGCGACCTTCTTCCTCAGACCATCGCCACTCGCCTTCATCACGATGCACGTCCCGAAGACGACATAATTGATATATGGCCCAGCCCGAAAACCCCCTCCCAGCCATCCATCTACATTGCCACCAGGGGTACGATGAACTCGTTGATCCAACTACTCGTCGACGATCTTGGTCATGCTAAATACGGCCTTTCTATCCGAACCATGCAGCCCCTTCGTTCTCCCGCTGAGCGTTTACGCGCATGGCGCAGTGGCCGAGGTATACGAGAGAAGTTCACCAGATGCTGGGTCACTATCCGAGGAGGCAAGTACAATGGAGATATCGGCTGGGTCCAGAAGGACTCGAAGAACGTTTGGTGCGCGGTCAAGGTCGTACCGCGAATCACTTTCCGCTGGCAGCGAGAATACGTGGGGGAGGGCGACCCTTCTGAGGAAGAGGTACAGCAAGCTCAGTCCGGTAAACGCCCCACCGACCTGAACTGGACGTCTTTGCCTCGTCCAATACCACCTGCACCCGGTACTCGACATCCTCCTCGCCTTCTCCACATAGACATTCGCTCCAAGCTGACTCTCAGCGAGGAGAAACACGGTTTTGTTCGTTACGAGGAGATGGGAAGCACAGTCTTCGTCAACGATCTCGCCTCGATTCAGGTCCGGCGTACGCACATCTCGATCGCCATCTCCTCACCTCCACACATTCATGATCAACTCATACGCTGCGAAGATCCTCAAGTCAGATCTGCCCTGTCCTTGCTACCTCCGGCCGAGAACGGAAATTTTGAAGCTGGCGAAATAGTAGAGGATGTCCGAAACGGCTTCAAGGGAAAAGTTTTGTCCTCTCAACACGCGTTGCACGAAGTAGAGGGGAAGACTACCCTATCGCACACCGTCACGGTGCAGCCCATTGAAGAGGGGATGAACGCCGTGGAGATCGAGAGAGGGCATCTGGTCCGTGTGTTCGAGGTTGGGCAGGAGGTTGGCATTTGGAATGGCAGTACGAAGATGTCACATGGGTGGGTGATACCAGGGAATTCGACGCCTCAAGGAGAACATTCGGCTAGGCGACGTCGCCAGGAACGACATATAACGGTCCTCATCTATTGGACTGGCGAGAATCCTAAGGAGATCTCACCGCAAGTACGTGCACAATGCTCGTCCGTTTTCAACGTAATCTTATATTCCGATAGGTGGTTAGAGTTCACAAGAACAACTGCATTCATATCTCCAGCAACACCCAACCGCCAGAGCGTCTGACTGGGCGCCCAGTATACACTCTCGCACCGCTGCCTCCTCTTCCAGGGCCTAGCCGTCCCTACAATCGTCTCCATGACGAGCTAGAGTACGATCCGGCGAAGGGCCTTTTCACCAGCAAAGTCACCTTTCGTCCAGAAATGCTGTACAGTGGCACCATCCCCTGGTTCCGCCGCCCCGTCATCATAATCAAGGGCGAGTACAAAGGACGACAAGGGACAGTGGAAGATGTCATTCGAGACGACAAGACCGACAGCGGTTTGAAGATACTTGTTCGCTTCGAGATCCTGCGAGCTCAGGAAGGGCTTCTGGAAAAGTGGTATTGTTATAGTTCTGTCCGAGATCCTGAGTGAGGACTGTTTCTCTATCAACTAGACTAACACGAACTGATAGTCGTATACAGGACACTCTGGCCTCTTCGAATCGTTCAACCTCTCACCGCTCTCAACCACAAAAGTGGATTCCGCGGCAAGCAAGCCTATTACGATGCGGAGCTTAAGCTGCCTTACTCTGTGGTGCTCGGTGCACCCAGCCAGCCAAAAGATCGGGACAACCATTTCGTGCACGATCCAGCTTCCTACAAGGCACGCTTAGAGCCGAACGAGGGAGGTCCCTGGACTATCGACAATCAAGACCGCTACGAGCTAGGCATCGGACCGCGTCCCGTTATCCTTTACAACGACAAAGTCGCCTGGTGCATGCAGCCCTTCCTGCAGGATCTGAAGATCGTCGTCTACACGACAGGAGTTGAGGTGAAGAAGAAAGTTGCTTCTTCCAAGAATCCGCGGTCGGCAGAGCATTTGACAACGATTCAGCAAATACGTCTTGACAGCGGTGCAGTCGGGGTATATCGAATAGTCGGGGGCAAACGGCAAGCCCAAGCTCTCATTCCCAGTCAAGTCCAACTGAAACATCCCGGACGAAAGCCCGCCGACGGCCATTGTTGGCTCGTCTTCCGAGGTATTCATATTGGGAAGTATGTCCGCCCCATTCGCTGGGTTGATATGATCGTGTCTGGGGTGAAGACGCCAGCTTGGATGGTTGTTGTGGTTCGACGTGAAGGACGTGGAAAGCCTGACACAATCACCGACGAACATATCACTGTACCCGACGAGTATCTCCTCATCCTAGAACGCGCTCAGGATTGGCACGAGACTGACCAGGCCGTCATTGCATTACGGGAAAAGAGTCGACAGGGCAGCGCCAAGAAGAGCGTTGATACTTCGTAAACATACCGCCCGCCTACTGTAGCATATCTATCTCTTTACATGTTGTACCTTTAGCACTTATACACAGATTTTCAACATTCGCCCCACTTTGTGCTGGCAACCGAACGCCTGGAGCATCGGAAATGTCCAGGTGAGTTCCCCGTCGTGCAAATTGAAGTCGGACTCATCATTTCAGGGAACTTAGACAAAGACGCGAGCCTTGTGCTCCCATTCTTGCCGCGAAAGGAGGACAATGGGAAGACAAAGCAGGCAGGATTCCCTTATTCTGCCTATTGGTGCCTAGTAACGAGGAAGCCTGAGCGGTAGTTCCGTCTTGGTTGCCCGTGTCCTTTCCTCCCTCGCTCATGATGCTTCGTCCGGTGAGTGAAGCTCCCGGAAACCTTCACTCTTGTTGACACCCCATAGACCGACCGCTTCCAGAGCAAGATACCTCAGTACTTCCGCCTGCATCGCGCACGATTGATCAAGCGCCGGAAAAAGGGAAGGCGCACCGCAATATTCATCTTCTATCGTCCAGTATGTTAGCGATACAGCTCGTCGTTGTATATTCACACCGGGATTATCAGGGAGGCCGAAAAGTAGGAACTATCGTGGAGCTTTACAGCACTCGCACTCGACTTGCAGATCATGCTAACGCATTGGAGGCGATAGGCGTCACCGAACAGCCATATCTCAAGCGCCTGGTCATGGATGGCAGCTCATGCGAATGGGTCACAATTGGGTGGAGGACGTTCTTCGACATCGAGGATCCAATGACGCCCAAGTTCTTCAAAGCAACGGAGGAACCTCTCCCTGCCGACTGGACTCTCGACGTCGGTAGTTTTCTGTCGGCCTTGTGATCGTGAGCTGATCTCGTTGCGCATGCTCTATACTTGACTGACGTTATAGGACAGGGGAGGCGTGTTAGCACTCTGGGCGTTAGGGGAAGCTTAATTTGATCTGAATATATTGAACCTGATAAGCAATATGATTAGGACAAAGATCGAAGCGGAAAGCACCGTGGCGTCAGGATCGATGTGCTCGCGGAAATCTGCGGTTGCAGGATCGATGTGCATCGTGGCTCCTGCGAGGCGTCAGGCTCGACCTGCTCAATGGTATGTTTGGCAGACAATGGTAACCAGCGAAATCCTGACACGAACAATAGGCTTCGACGTGGAAGTCCGGCTGATTCACGATAGAGGTACAGTCAAATACATCTTGTCTGTCGCACGTTCGCGTTGACGTTTATTCGACCTCCCCCCCCCTCACAGGTCTACTCCAGCCATGAAGAAGCCCTACGATATGGACGCAGATAATCCTTGGGCTGCGAGCGGGTTCGACCCGTCGAAGCTACCACCAGCGGATCTTCGCAGGCCGCGGAAAACAGCCGACGGTTCTGGGTTCAGCGCTCAGGAGAACACGCTGCTCTACCAGCTACTGCCGGAATGGATGGAGCTTTGTCAGAACAAGAACGGCCAGGCGTTGACGCAGTGGAAGAAGAAGGCGGCGCAGGTTGTTCTAAAGCACCCCATCTTTGCATCCAAGAATGATACGCAGACAGAGAAAGTGCGTAGTTCAAACGCCTCGACGTGAAAGGAGTCTAACATGATCCGCAGAAAATCATGGATTGGTTTCGCAACAAGAAGAATCACATCTTTGACAAGAACAAAACCGCGAAAGATATGCCCGTATTCGAGAAGGACGACAGCAGCGAGGAAGAAGAGGATGTACCGCAGGCCTCGGATGATGAGAAGGGGCCCGTCCCAGGCAGACGCGGCCTCCTTCGGTTCTCGAACTCGGTCAGCGGTCAGCGTCTCTTCATCGAGGAGAACATGGCTTCCGTGCGGCAACGCGCGCAGGAGTTGAAACCAGAGGTCAAGGGCGGCAACAATGGTGGCGCAAATCGTAAAGCTGGTCACCAACTTTGGACAGAGTTAGCAAAGTCGAGGCAAGAGGATTATGAGCGACAAGCTCAGGAAATGTGCACTCGAGAAGGGTACGTTTCTTCTCTTGCTGTGGACCCATTGACTGACGCTGTTGCAAGCATGGTCCAACGTTTACCCTTAGCCATCCGTAACTTGTCGAGGAAGATTGCGGCAGAGATTGAGGACATTGCTGGGCCTGCCGCAGTCACCATTCTCTTCTGTTATCGTGATAAGGAGACAGGCGAAGTAAGAGGCGCCGCGTACGTCTTCACTTGTCTACTCACCACATGGACAAACTGATAGATGAGACCTGCAGCGGAGATTCTCTTGTTCTGAGAGAAGCCAAGGGCGGGCTGTCTGAGATTCTTCCCCCGAACATCGTTCACAGCGCGGCAGCGTGGTTCACCACAAAGTTCTCGGGTCAGTTACCGAGACACAATCTCTCATCATCAGCTACTGACGTAGCTTCTTTCCAGACTCCAACGACAAATCATCCCTTGAGAAGGATCGCACCAGTATTCCCCGCTTTGCCGAAGTTGACATCGATAGTAAGACCGGTGCGGAACAGGACGCAATCATCGAAAAGCATATCGACGATGTCTGGCGTACGTGCCCTTTGGTTTCACTCGCTGCACTGGTCAATCATCTCACTTTGTAGGTGCTACAAATGATTCAACAAGCCTCAATCGCGACGAATTGGCAAGAAATCCTACGAGATACTTCGACACGGTGGCCTGGCCCGAGCTAGAGGCGTATCTCACTAGTAGTAGCGCAGCCGCGGTGGTACAGCGCGCCCAGGCCCGTTTAACATTGATTTTAGCCTGGATGGAACGCTCCGGCAAAGACTCTGCAACGCCGTTCTGTTTCTACGACCCGAACGAGCTTCGGTCCCCGCCGCCACCTTCAGCATCATCCGACGATCCATCAGAAGCTGTGCTAGCCACGAATCTCTCTCCGAGGCGTGCTTCTCCGAACGAGCTTCGGTCCCCGCCGCCACCTTCAGCATCATCCGACGATCCATCAGAAGCTGTGCTAGCCACGAATCTCTCTCCGAGGCGTGCTTCTCCGATGGTAGGTCCCAATTCGCCACCACAGCGATCAGAACGAGGCGGAAGAGGACGTGTCGAGAAGACCAATGACGATGTCATTGGTGTGGAAGACCCGTACGTAGACATTCGTCCTCATGATATCCAACCCGGCTGATTCCCCCGCGAGGATGGAAGACGGGGTGACGCAAGAAACACTGGGGGGCGGATTATCGCAAGAGCGATCCGCCCATACGACCTTGAGCTCTGTAAACGTACCAGTCGTTGTTCAACCGGAAGATGTACAGGAGATTCAAGACATGTTGGTGTCTTCTCATTCCCCGGATGAACTACTTGCTCACTTCATTTCACTCAGTCTCCCTGCAGATATCCCAAAGACCCCGAGAAAGGAACCAGGGTAAGCTCTCTAGCATCCGTCACAAAGATGCCCACAAGTATGACTATCATGTAGGCAACATGCAAGCTCACCTGTCGACCTCACTACGCAGGCTGTACCGACTGGTGCTGGTATTGGGGTCCCGGAAACGGCCGGTGCCAAACGTCCCAGTGGCAATATTTCGGAAGGACAGCAGAAAAAACGATCATCGAAGAAGTGAGCTTGTCATTTACCTGTTCGTCGGCAGAGCTAACCGTCTACAGGAGGAAGAGAGGGAAGGAAAGCAAGCAGGAACAGGCCTTGCCGCCAGAACAAACTCTTGCGGGGGGTAGCTCATCCGGCTCTCATTCAAGTGCAGACAATGCCCCGCCAAGACTTAAAAGGTATTGAGCTTTCGAATCCGTTCTTTGCGCATCACTGATCCGTTAAACCAAAGGCACAAGGGTTGGGACATGGTGCCTCCAAGCCAAGTCAAAGTAGGACTGCTGGATCAGCCAATCGACACCAGTCTGTCACGCGGCACCCGTCGTAAACGATGAATGCTCGACTCAATCAATCGTGATTCTCACCATAGTCACTATACCTGACAGGACCAAGCAAGGTAACTATGTAGTTACTGTGTTCGACTCGAGTTGGGGGTACATATTCGAGTAGCACTAGCTCATGTCAAAACTCGATAGTTCGAGCTTGAGTGTGGCGACTCAAGTGTGAGGTCGAGTCAAGTTCGAGTTTGAGTGACACTCAAGTGTGAGTTGAGTAATACTCAAGTTCAAGTTGCAACTTGAGTCAAGTTCGAGTTCGAGTTCGAGTTCGAGTCTGGACTCGAACTGGATATGATTCGAGCTCGAGTCTCAGGTGTTCCCAGGGGCAGGCTGAGGGTGAACTTGAGTTCGAGTCAAAACTCGACTCACCCTGGTCACGACCGGGGAAACTCGAGTTTTCTAGGTCACCTTTCATCATACTACACATCCTCAATTAGTCGACTCATTGTGACGAGATAGCGGTCAGATCTACCTTCTGCGTTTGCTCGGTCCCCATGACAATGCCGAGAGTGTTATCGTCATCCAGGTAATACTTCACGGAGCGAAGAGTCTTCTCCAGCCTGTTCTCTTCCTCGAGAACGTAGCCCTTGAATCGAGAGAACAGTGGATCATACTCCCAATCCACATCATCATAGGATTCGACGTCACGCAGTCCAGCCAGGACATCTTCAACGAATGCCAATTGCCACCCGTGGAGGAACTCTGAGACGATCCGTCTATTGGTGGGAAGGATGACTTTGACGACGGCCTGCATTCCAGCAAATAGCTTCCGGATGCGACGGAAGTACCACTGGTTTGCCATCTCGAGGCCTGTGCTCTGATAAGCTTGACGATTAACGTGAATTTCAAATGACTTCACCGATAGTCCAGTACGCGATCCAATGCGGAAGGCTTCGCATGTCACGTTAGCTCAAGGTCAACGTCGAATCGCTTGGTAGTTACCTCCAGTACTGAGGGCGCCCAGTCGTGAACTCGTTCACTTCGGAGATTGTCACGAAGGAGGATATGTCCTTGTCCAACGCCTCTATAAGTGCATGTACGCGATAAACACTCATGTGCTCCAGCGCCCAACGATCCTCAGACGATGCAGACTGATAAGCTCGATTTGTAACCTCGACAATACCCTTCACTTTGTCAGTAGCCGTCTGGGGATTGGTCTCGCCGGCGATCTCGCTGATGGTTTGAAGGACAGCATTGGACTCCTCGAGGAAGTGATCATGTAAGCTCAGAACGAGGTGTCGAGCTTTAACGCTTCCTTTCCAGCCCTAATCAGAGTCGAGTAGAGTCTAGATGCTACCAAGGACGAGCAATGAGACTGACCATCTCTTTCCATACATGGTAAACGTCCTAGGAGTGATGAGTTCAATAGAGAGAGGAAACTAGATGGCGAGTAGACACACTCTATCTTTGATCCGATCGTGAGGGCCAGAAAAGACCGCGTCTATAACGCGGTCACTTTCATGTATGACGGTTTCCTTCACTTCCTCGAGCTGCAGCTTCATGGCGTTGAACTTTTGAGCGAACTCGTGGTTTTCTGCGACAATTTGGTCCACCTCTTGCCTGAGACTATTGCGAAGGTCTTGGCGAGATATCGACGACTCGCCATCCGGGCCCAGCGCCCGCTGCCGCTTCCCGTCGCGTGATTTGATCTTTGCGAACGTTGCCTCGAGGAGGTCATCCTTCGCCAGGACGTTGGCGAGCCCGCCTTTTTCTGACACGAACGAGGCCAGTTCCCGTTCTTCAGACGTCCGGATCTGCTCGAAGACCATTGCCATGAACGCCTTGATATCACCGCTTATGCCGGTCAGAATATTCTTCATACTTAGAGGCGATGCTGATACTGGCTTGGACCTGGAGATCGAACTGGATGCCACTCTGGTGACCTGAAAACTCCTCCGTAATTTCCTGGAATCGGGCTTGCCACTTGATACTGGTCAAAAATTTCACTTGCGTAACGTCAGCTGCTGTATTGACATCGCTATTAACTTCACCTACCCGCGGTGTGCCTCTTCCTGTATGTATCACACAGCTTCCCACAAGCTGTGATAGACTCTTCGATGCTTGACATGCGTCGGCGCAATCGAGCTTCGATAGTCAGTCCGTCCGGGCCGATCTTCTTGGTCTCTGGACTGGAGATCTGCTCGAGCCTAGTTCTATTCATGAGAACGTCTCGAAAGAGCCGACAAAAGAGCACCCACAGGGTCAAAGCAGACATCGTATCGCACATGATGCAATTCAGAGCAAGGATCTTGTCTTCATTGTCTCGTCGAGCAAGCTCCAGTTTGATGACTACCTTGAAGACAGACACAGTGACTAGGACAGATGTTCATCGATCCAGATCCATATCAAGGTCGACATACCCAAAATGAACGGATGCAGCTTCCCGACCTGATCCAACGCCGACATGAGAATCGTGCTGTTCTCGACGAAGTGTGATACACCGCCCTTGACGAGGGCCAAGGCATTTTCTGGCAGTCCCTCGCTCTGGACTACGTTCAACGTTGGACTCTGAGTCGCATTCACCACTTTGTCTGACGAACAGGCGTTAGGCAATTTGAGCGTCAAGCCCCCATCTATTAAGGTATTCTCACCGGTTGACTTAGTCGGCCTGTGTGCCATGACTGCTTCTGTATCGTTGTTCTTGGATGCTTCGAGCCTGAAGGTAGTAGGTGGTAGTACTGAATAGAGTTGCTTCTATGCATCGCAGCACACCAGTCACCGTGCACGTCGGATGCCTATAACGATAATGGTTCCCGAGTCAGCAGATGAGGAGCTCCAATGGAGCAAACTCACTTGCTGGAGAACAAAGGCGGCTTCTCCAGGCCGGTTCTCATCCCGTAAGCCCTGCTTCTTCCAAGACAATCTGAGGCCTTGCCCAGTTGAACTAGACACGCTTTCCAAGACGCGAAGTCTGGGTTCCTGAGGCGACAATGGTCGTGGCGCAACGAGAGGGAGATGTGGAGTGGACCGAGAAGAGGGCCACATTCAGCGGCGTTTGCTGATAATCATCAAGAGACTGGGGACTGCATAATGACTTCGACAAGGAAGCTCCGAGATTGAAAAGAGCACGGGGTTGTGTAACCCGTGGTCCTTAGTCGCCTGGTAGTCGCATTGGATGCGTATGCAACCTTTAGCGCCGTAGCATGCAGTCAACGAGTTATCCGAGATGAGGTCTGTTGATGCGGATTGAGTGGAAATGATCTTCTAACCTCTGAACATGAGGGCGACAAGAGAGTCATAGACCGACCAAAGACGACCTCACTGGTACATAGAAGAAAGTGTTTGGTACATAAGTCATGCACAGTCCAGCACCAAGGTGTATTTGAGTGTTGCACTGCTTGAGAGCGGATTGTAGGTGGTTCAAATTTTCCATGGTCGCTGTGGTGGAAGAAGAGTCAAACGCGAAAGGATAAGCAGACAATTCTTCGGTCCGATCAGCCGACCAACCCTGCCCGACGACCATCACCGCTGCCGCGTCGTCATACGACGATGAGCTCGAAATTTCCGGCGACATCTATCGGGCGGAGCGTCGGCCGCCAGCTCTCTTCGACGCCTGACTCGGACTCGGCCCATCCGCTGCTGTCTGCATCGTCGGCAGCGTATGTGCCATACACACCAAGGCAGCGTGTAGCGACGACAGGGACGACGCTCTCGTCTGCAGCGGCCGATCAAGGCAAGCAGGAAGGGCATGGCGCGGCAGATAAGCTGCAGATGATGCACATGAAGTCGGCGCTGCAGGATGCTGGCGTCGACGCGGGCTCGGTGGGCTGGGCGATGGTTGAGCGTCTGATGGACGTAGGGCCCAGTGACGAGGAATGGAAGGACATTTGGTCGTCGTTGAGCGAGAATAAGGTGGCTACCACTGTCCTAGGGCAGAAGGCATTCTCTGACCCCACTGCAGTCAACATTGTTGCTACCCATCGAATCTTACGACGACAAGGAGAAGATCAGTCTAGAATTCGTCAAAGATCACATCGTACTTTGCGAGCCCTCAGCTATCAAGAGAGACACTCCCATAATCACACTGTCTGGACTAAGAGGAACGGTAGACGAAAGGTGACTTTGATCACGCAGTTCACCCTCTCGTTGTTGACCTGTTTCCACCAGTTCCAAGTTGACAATACAATCATCTCTACACCACTCTTCGCCGCATTATCAGGCCATCTTGAATCATGCAACACGCAGTGGAGCCCTCACTGAGATTCCGCCTCTCTCCACGCTACCTACTCTGGATTCTCCACTCCCTTCGCCGTCTTCACCTACCCCTCCTCTAGTCAACACCTTATCACCCCCGTTTCCCTCATTTCACATCCTATCACTATCATCCCCTCTCTCCCTTTCAATACCACTAACATCTACATCATCGCCTGCCTCCCCGTCGCGTAAACCCCCACTTCCTCCACGCCCAACTACCCAATCGAGGATAGCCAATCCCTTCGCGTCGATCTTTAGCAAATCCTCTTCGTCACCGACGCATTCTCCTGCTCCGTCCATCAGCAGTCTCGAGGATGTCGCGGCCACGGCCCCGGTGGTGATAAGCGCGCTCACCATCGACAAGCGCTTAGTCTTTGATGACATCGCTACGACCGTTCTCTCCGCTTTACACTCGTCTGGCAATCTGACTGAAGCGCCGCCGTGGGTCGTAGAGAAAGTACAAGTATCGTCAGGGAGCTTCTTGCCGTTTGTTGAGATTCAGAGTGCAGAGAAGAGGAAGGACAAGGATAGGCGGAAGTGGGGTGTGCAAGAGATCGAGTACAGCGCGGATGTCTTAGGTGAGATGGTGCAGGACTTTTATGCTGGTATCGAGGAGGAGATGGACGAGCGGATACGCGCCAGGAAGGAGCGTTCTGACGATGTCAGTGGGGAGGATTACGATTATGCGAAGATTATGATTATGATTGAGAAGAGTTTCTGTGCCTTGTTTTATGACAGGTATGTCTTTTGTTGAACACTCTACCGTCAACTCATGTCATTAGATTGTTCCGACCCCCAGAGAGTGCTGATGCGCACCACGACGAAGCCTTAGCCAGCCGTGTTGCTGCGCTCAATGTTCTCGATTTGACATTGGAGCACCTCGATCTAGTGTTTGAAGGGCCGCTGGGCAAGGATGACGTGGAGCTAGAAAGGATTGTAAAGAGCTGCGGGGAATGTCTATCACGGTTGCAGACCGTGTATACACCCTCCGAGAAGGCCCAACTGATGATAGAATGCCACAAGATTATCGTCGGTATGTCATGCAGTCTCTACTGTTCATCATACTAACAACTCTCGCAAAGATGGTCTGGCGAAATTGCCATCAATACGACTGAGGAAGGAGGACGAGCCGATTGGCGGAGTGAAGAAGACGCAGAGTGAAGCTATGCCGGAGACAGAAGCGTATACAGATGCTCCAGCAGAGGCAGACACGACCGCTGCGGACGCTGTGCCGACCTCTGGGTCAAAAGAGGCTTCTCGCCCACCGACGCCATCACCGCCAGTGAGAAAGACGGAAGTCTCCCTCGATGTCCTCTTCCCGTTACTCATCTTCTCCGTCGTACGCGCCAACCCACCACGACTTGTCAGTCATGTGCTGTTCACACAACGATTCCTACCACCGACTGTGGGTGATAGTGAAGACGGAGGAGAAGCGCGCTATTGCCTTGTCAACCTTCTGGCCGTCGTCGAGTTTTTGGAGAACGTCGATGTGGGAACATTGGGGTTGGGAACAAAGTTTGTCCTTTCTCGTTGGTGTATAAATTTCGTTTGTTCATTGCCTACTCCAGTGGAGTTCCGCTGCCACTTGTCAGCATCACATCGTCGTCACCCTCGCCGCCACGCTCGAGAGCAGCGAGTATCTCGTCTACCGTCAGTGCCGCCGCTCTGCGGGATCAAGTGGACGCGCTGGCCGGGTCCGCGAACAAGGTTCTGAGCGGGTCTTTCGGAATGCTGCGGTCCTTCCTTCCAGCAACGCCTGCTAGTGTTCCTACTGTCGATGGTGCCGAGTCGCGGCCTGCCTTTGGAATGCTCAGACGGGATAGCGTCTTCTCGATCAAGAGCATACTGCCTGGAGCGAAGGCGGAAGCGGCGGACGGGGAGGAGCTTCGACCCGTTAGTCGCGCGACGACTAGGACGGGAAGGGGTAGCGATGACGAGGATCTTGGGACTACGGATGATGAAGAGGAGGAAGAGGATAGCGAGGATGGTGAAGAGGATGGCGAAGACGAGGAGGAATATGAGAGCGATGGACAGAGTAGAGGGAGAGACACGAGGAGCATCAGGAGCTTTGAGAGTATGATGAAGAAAAACACAAAGAAGAATCGAGGGAGGAAGAGTCTGTCGGACCGCCTATCAGGGATTACGGGCAAGGCGATGAAGGTGCAGTTCGATTTCTTGGCTCACAGACGTAAGCTGAATCATACGTCTGTAGTCTGCACCTCTACAGAAGGCGAGAACACTGCCATTACCAAGGGTAGACAGTCCTTCACCCCCACCTACTGCCCGATCTAGACTGGCACCTCCGGTGAAGCGGTTCCTGGAGTGTGCTGCCGACGGGAGTGATTTGAGGATCAGCGAGGTCGCAGATTTGTTGAAGGAGTATCGGCGGTTGGCGGACGGCCTGAGGGCCACAGGTGCCTTTGACTAGAATTCTTAGAGTTCGTTTTGTTTTGCGGTGTGTGACACATATTATATTGGTTGACATCAGATTCTGCCCTCAACATCTAGATGATGAGGATTCTTCGTGCCCTCGTCACCGGCCAAGGACTGGGTACTGAGTAATCATTTGAACAGTGGCGACGCAAAAATCCTACCGTTGACGGCATCAACATTTTGCTTTCTTCGCCCATCAGTGGCATGCCGTCGCCAATCTCTCACCGAAGAGTACTATTTCACTGGGCGATTTCCATCTGACCTGGATAGCATTGCCACAATGAAGCCGGATCTCATGGAATCTGGTGCATCACTATCAAGTCAGCACTTGGCCAATTAAGCGCCTAATCACCCTATTCTGGCCTCCGAGTCCCTCGTCGCCAGACAACAGCCGCCTATTGGATCAATGATCTTGCCTGGATCTTGCGTTGATCCTTGATCAAAATTCGGAAGCGGACGTTACACATCAAAGGCTTTCTTGTTCCCAGCGCAATCAAAACGCGCCTCATTTCCTTAGCCATCTGTAAACCTTTCCGTGCGCTGCCATTTCTTCGGTCTGACCACACCATTGCCCCCCTTCGGTTCCTAGATCGCCATCCAACGACCCTTTCGGTGCTTCACAGCCTCTTCACCCCGACCCTCCTGGGAGTTCGGCACACGCAATCTATCCTCTCGCCTTATAAGCTTCACCTCTACACCATCGACTCTCAAGTGAACAATGTACTCCAATAGTCGCTTGAATAGGACACAGCGAGACGTACGGGTTCGTCGCCTCATTATTGACATGTCCATCACTCATAGCCGTCTAGCGTGGCGTAACCGTCGTTCCTCGCGGTCCATCACAGTCAGTTCTCAATGAGATTGCACGATTATTGACTTCCTGCTGATGATGTACGCAGACAAGCAGTGTTGGATCAGACACACTATGAACGCGGCAGGGTACGCTGCGCTGAATCTTCCCCCCTTCGTTTCTAACACGCTATATTTGACAGGCCATGGCCGCCCAAAGAGAAAAGAATTATGCATTCGGAGCCTTTCTGTGTGTTCAGTGCGACCGCCGCTACGAAAACGAGAAAGGTCTGCGTGAACATTACCGTGGCTCTGGGAGAGTGCACCCAAAATGCCCCGCCTGTGGCAAGGGCATGGCCGACGACTTTGAGTTGGATCAGGTGAGATCTTTCTCCACTGTTCTCGGATTATCAGGCTTACGCCTATTCTCTAAGCACAAGGGAAAAGAACATCCCGAATTCGTTGCTTGTTTTGTGCAAGACTGCTTCAGAGCAGCACACGATGAGTTTGCCCTGGCGCAGGTAAGCTTTAGCTTCCTGTTCCTTTTCGGGTTGGCCGACATCTGCAGCACCTGCTACACTGGCATCCTAAGGCACCGACGTGTCCGCATTGTGGCACGCGTGCCGAAAGTGGCGCACCAGTGAGTCCTAGTGCTCATATCTGCGTCTATTAGTTTGTGACCTCATTGAAACCAGTTCAAACACAAGAAGACCTGCTCTCTCAGTCCCGACCACCATCCTCGCCCCGCCAGGCTCACTCCGAGCCCTCCGACAGCGAATCAGCCATCGCTGCCATCCTCGTTCTCACCCCTTTTGATCTCCTCAGATGAGCTGTTCTCGGTCCCCATAAACGCTCCTCAAACATTCGACACGATACAAGGACTTTTCGAGACGAAGAACGATACACCAGGGACGCGCAATGCTACCACTTTGGTTGGTCGTGATGGTCCAGCCGTCGTGCAAGCTGGGTCATACTCTGTGACGGTAAGTATAGGTTTTAGGATGGATCATCTTTCACTGAGCGTCCGTCGCATAGCTTGTACCCGGACCTTTGAAGTCAGCCAATGCGACCCGACGCGATGAGCGGGCTACTGGTGCGCAGACCGCTTCTAAAGAGCTCAAGGTACCCCTCCACAGTGGAGCAAAAGTGTTCCTCCCATCCCCAGCTTCGACCTCCTATATACCCCTTGTTCCTCCCAATGTCAATGCCACCACAAGGGAGGAACCAATCACACATCTGGAACCAATCTCGTCTCGAAGTCCCAAAGGAGTGGTACCAGTCGGTGGCACCCTTCTCCTCCCATCGCATGTTTCGAGCCAGGTCAACGACCGTCCTGGAGTTCTGCCCAAAGCCGTGTCCGGCTTCGGTAGAGTCGCGCCATCCGGCCCGCCAAGCCCTACTGCAAAGGGCTTTCATCGTAAGACGCGGTCGCCTCCGCCCAATCCCCCAAAGACCTGGGTCCTTGGCTCTCTGGTATGTAGTGTCACGATCATGTAGTGGTGATTTGCTTTTGTTGACGTCTGACTCAGACACTTCCCTTCCATTTTCACGATGGACTTAGTCCCGCCGAGGAACTCGAAGAAGATAGTTCCTCGATGGAGAGCTTCGAGCCTATGGTGCGGACGCCCCCTTTGACACCAGCAGCAAATGCCGCGGAGGTATGCTTCAGCTCAGAATGCTGCCTTTATTTTCGATTGACCTTCGATACGCAGACTCTACACGTCCATTTCGGAGATCCCACCGACGAAATTGTCGAAAACAGTCCTTATGTATTCGCGACTAAGGCTGTGGGCATTGCATCTGAGCCCTCCACTCGGATATGTACTCCCTTTGTAAATGATCGGCTAACGTGCGTCCCTTTGGTTCCTTCGAGTTTGCTTGCGAAACTGAACTTTGGTCGAAGGATGTCGGCGGATGCTCGAATCAATCAATCTCTTCCCCAATCTAATGTCAAGCGCCTGATGATACCGGCTTTGAACGAGACATGCGGAATATGCGCGGGGTACGCTCGTGAACCTGCTTTAACACACGGATCGGAGGAGTGTGGTGTCATATTTTGTGGACCGTGAGTGCTCTCTATCACTTCACTCGTGGCGATATTTTTTGACCGAACGACAGATGCATCGATTCCGCATTGAGAACGGCATCGTTTTGCCCGTCGTGTAATGAAGCTGACCCGCGAATGTCCAGTTTGCAATTTGGCCTCTAGTTGCAAAGAGAATTTCTAGTCAGAAATAGAGGTCATGTATCATACATTAGCCCACCGTGTGTTGATGCTGTCGTTATTGAATGAGTATATGAATGTCTGATTTATCATGAGTGCCGGCGTCGTACGAAAGCTGCCTTTGACTTCTCCATTTGCTGACCAGTACCCCATCGTCCATGGCCCCGAACACATTGATCTCAGCTGTCTCGAAGACGTAAACTACTCGCCGTCGTGCTCACCCTCCTCGTTGTTCTTGTGCTCACTGCGAGCGCCACCTTCTTTTCATCCGTGTCGTCCTCCGTACAACACGTCGCCTTCTCTTTGTCAAACCACTGAATGTGTGGATCCAGAAAAGAGAAGTCGCACACTGCAGTACAACTAGAGCTTTTGGTTCCAATCATTCACCACACTCACACAATAGCATAAGGAAGCAACTCTCTGCGCGTCTCAAAATTGATGACATGCATTGAGAACCCCGTTGAAAATGAAGAGGCGTCTTGATACTCCAGTGGGATCAAGTATACGAGAGGAATTGTGAGTCTGATGGCAAGAGGAAATATAAACTGTTTCTTCGGCACATGAGACACGCCACAGTGTTCGAGTTATGGACATATTCATAGAGTCTCGCGCTTGAGGCCCAAAAGAGACACACGTTCGTGTCAGTGTTGATACCATCGTCTTCAACAGGGAATGACTCATTCTTCACTGTTCGTTGAGTCGGGAAGGAAGGAAGGAAGGAAGTGCATTTTCGATACTAACAAGAATGTGGCAGTGTCGCAAGTTGTTTGTGCTTGGCAGCAGCACGTCTGGTACTCAAGTTTTTCAAGGTTTGATCCTGTGCTTGTTCGCTGTCCATCATGGAATCTGAACAGTTCTGCTTATCAGAAACACTGTACACCTCATCCCACGGTATCTTGACTCGCACACCAACATATACTTATCGGTCAATTCCGAACATGGTCCGCCCGCACGATGCCCATTGCCTGGCCTCCCAACCGCCGATCACCCGAGGAATTTCCTGGCGGCGCTGTCAGCATGGATATCGCCTGGGTATCGCCCTCGAATCAAGAACAACTGCGGGCTGATGAGCTCCCAGCGTGAGTACGATGCATCTTTACACTTGGGACCGGTACGGTTGGCGCCTAGGAAGCCGCTCGTATTGCTGTCCACATGCCTCCGACTATGTAAGGACGAATGGAAGGTCAACTGGATCCCCATAAGACTGCACGACTGTAGGACTGGAGAAGCTCGACAGGTGCGCACTACATATTGCCGCAGGAGGATGTCGCTCATTGGAACATCTACGCGAAGGTCACAGGCATCCGTGTCGGACGTGTCTTCGTTTGGTCTTCGTCAATGAATGAAGAATCAAACCCATGACAGCTACGGTGGGATGTGCGGAAAGCATCAAGTACATGATGAGGCCAGAAACCTACGTTTCAGAAAGGTCTGTCATTCGCATTTTGACGAGCGTATAGCCACCGTTCCGCCTATGCCATCACTATTGGTCGTTCAAGTTGTGCTTGCCTGTGACAAAGACGTTGCAAGAGCCAACGTTCGCGTACATCTGCATCGTGGCCAGCTGACCCGAGGATGTGATCGTTGTAGACATTGTTGGTTTGTTCGTTCTTCCCTTTCTCTACATACGCACACGCTGACATTGGAGACGAATAGACAGTATCATTATTAGAACGCCATTATCGCGTACGCTGTCGTATTTTTATTCATCAAATTCCCTCAGCGCGAACTCCCGATGTATGGATTGTTTCTATCAGACGACATCGCGAGAGAATGCAGGAGACCAATTGATTGGTCCTACAGGAATTCTGAGCACATATTGAGCTTGTGCGGCGGGCTAATCAAAACCAGTCGCCAGTTGGTCGATCAAGGCTAATCAACAAGTGTTGTAAGTCAGACTGAATGTTATCGGAATCCGACTGAAGCTACTGAAATTGCAGGCTCCGGTTTTCTTCTAGACTCGCCATCTTTAGCTTACGTTGCGATAGGTTACTTGCCTTGGCTCTGATAGCCGCGATCTGGCCGAGATAGTCATTCATCGAAGTACTGTGTTCATGCGTCGCCATGCGGCGTCCAAGCTACTATCTTGCTGGTCTATCAGGACGCTTTGTCTTGTGGTCGAGTTCGCCATCTCATCTCGAGAATGCTCAATTACGACAGGTCATCACAGAATGTACTCTCAGCACGCGTTTCGAAGCCCGAATCAACAAAAGTATGCATGTAAGTGGCGACAGCGGTCGTCTCTAGACGTATAAATTGCTCGAGGAACTGGGCAGTTTCCTCACTCAACATTTCTTGTTCTTGAGTACTCAACATGCAACTCGTCTCTGCAGCCTTCTTCGCCGCTCTCATCTACGTGGTGACCGCCTCGCCTGTGGTCGTCGATCATAGCTTTGTGACTCTTCCTGTAGCCAGGAAGTTCAATATCGGTAACGGGACGACGACCTTGCTCCAACGCGACCAAGCGCGTGCTGCCGCCCTTCGTGCGCGAGCAGGTAACATCGAAACACCGGCAAAGCGCGCCGTCATCAGCGAGGACGTTGACAACGTCGCGGTCGTCTACTCGGCCTCGGTAGGCGTGGGCAGCCCTGCTACGCAGTGTACGATGTTCTTGGATCTATGTGGAGGCGATTGCTAATGCACCTCCAGATGACCTTCTTATCGATACCGGCAGCTCTAACACCTGGGTTGGCGCTACGAAGAAGTATGTCGTGACCTCCACGAGCACCAAGACAAGTAGCTCCGTCGTACGTCGATTCGCTCTGTTTATACTGTGTGATTGACTTGGAGTCCCTTCTTAGTCGGTGACTTATGGATCTGGTGAGGCCAGACTAAATTTGCAATCTGGACAATAATACTCAAGCAGCATGTCTTGCATAGGCAGCTTCTCAGGTGAGGCTTTTTCGATTTCAGAGTTCGTCAATTGGTACTAAACCTATATAGGCACTGAGTACACTGACCAAGTCACCATCGCCTCTGGCTTGGTTATCCCCAAACAGAGTATTGGCGTCGCCTCGCGCTCTTCTGGGTACGTCGGAGATCACCAATTCGGTGGCGAGAGCTGATCTATTACTTAGATTCACAGGCTTTGATGGCATCCTAGGGTACTTTGTATCACCATGGTTTGTCAGTTGTCTGATACTCAACAATGTGACAGTATCGGGCCCGTCATCCTCACGCAGGGTGCGCTGTTTCCCATCCACTGCGGTTCCTAACTCATGTCGTATGACCAGGAACACTCGGAAGCTCCTCCAGCGCGACTATTCCGACTGTTACAGACAACCTGTTCTCCCAAGGAACCATCACCAATGACGAGATTGGCATTTTCTTCGCGCCCACAACCTCCGAAGATGATGAGAACGGTGAATTGACCTGGGGTGGGTGGCGATAGTCTTTCAAACTCGTCAATCGAATGAACAAATGTCATAGGCGGAATTGACACCTCCAAAACGACAAGCAGTGTCTCCTACACGTTTGTGGTTCCTTTGGGAAGATGCCATCTCAATACCAAATTCGAGTTGTAGGTCTTTGACGACGACTTCCCCCGCCAAGTTCTATTGGGGAATCAATGAGTCCATCACCTACGGAACTTCTGGTACCAACATTCTCAGCTCCACTGCCGGCATTGTCGATACCGGTAATTGAACATCTGCATCCTGCTGAGCGAGCACTACTGAACTTGTAAAAGGCACGACTTTGATCCTCATTGCAACGGATGCCTACAAGCGCTACGTCTCCGCAACAGGAGCTGTTCTGGACAACACCACCGGTCTCCTCCGCATCACCTCTGCAAAATTTGCGACTTTGCAGAGCCTGTTCTTCAACATCGGTGGCGTGAGTCGATATCAGATCATTCTGCCAACTTAGAGCTCTGACTCAGATACACGTTTTGCTAGGTATCCTACGAATTGACGCCCAACGCCCAGATCTGGCCCCGCTCCCTGAACACCTTCATCGGTGGGACCGCGAGCAACATCTATTTGATCGTAGGCGACCTTGGCAGCACGTCGGGTCAAGGCCTTGACTTCATCAATGGATACACGTTCCTTGAGAGGTACTACTCCGTTTTTGATACCGCCAACTCTCGCGTCGGCTTTGCACAGACTGCTTTCACTACTGCTACCACGAACTGAAGCGCATTGATTGAAAGGAAGTACATCACTGGGTACGATGGTACGATGGTATCAGGTTATGATGTAGTACCGTACGATGCATCTACGAGAATAAACTTTTGCAAGTGTTTCTGTTGATATCGAGAGTCCAGTTCGAGAGGGTGAAGTCTGCCATCATCGGCGTGGTCTTGTCCGAGCGACCTAGGTCGACGTTTCCTGCTCGAAGAACGGCGATGGTTTATTGAGAACTCAGGTTCAGTTGCGTGTGAAATGGCTTTCGGAGTAGAGTAAAACTTGTGCTCAATCGCCGTTGGCAGCATGTGCTGGTCTCCTTACCTTTGAGGCCCACTAGGCTGTTAGAGTCGCAACATAACAGAAAGACACGTAGTCATCATGGCGGCGGAAGCGCGGATTTTCTGGAATGATCGACCTGATTATGAGCACTCTACAATGGCTCTGTCTAAGATATTGCGCAAACGGTAACAACTTTAACGACAATCGAAAGCAAGGAGACACTAGCAATATGAAAGCAGTCAGCTTGAGATGACAATGGCATCCTTTGCTCGCGACACTCCTGATTGAGCGCTCGTAGATGCGAGTCCTCCAACTATCAGCGGCTATGCCGTTACGCGTAACCGATCGAATATGTATGATAGAAGAGTCTTCAGCCCCTTCGGTGCGTTGTGGCCTGCTTGTATGTGTGAAGATGTAGTTCGCGGTTCGCTAGTCTCTCCTTCTGCTGTCTTAGGCCATGAGAACGAGGGCAACGGCGCCTGTGAGTCCGGAGGAGAACGTGAAAGTGATCTGGAATGGCCAATTTTTGCCGCCCGTGCCGCCATGCTGCGTAACGAAAAGTTTGACGCAACGCGGGAACGTGTTTTGTGGATCTGTGATGTAGATGTCTGGTCCGGAAAAGAATGTCGCGGTGTAAGAAAAGACGTGCGTAAGTTGCTCAGCTGAGGTTCGCGGACGGAAGGCGTTGAAAATTCCGATGCTGGCAACGAGATCGGTCAAGAGAAATGGATGAAAATTCTTGTACACACCAGTATCAGAAAGGGGTAGTACAAGTTCAGTCGTGGTTAGTGTCTCGACTACATCACTCGGAGGTTCTGAGGCTGATGAATTGAATGGTCAGAAGACAGATATGGTATTCTCTGAGCCTACCAGTAGCAAGTAAGGGAGGCACTGATCCACTCGTGGCCAACGTGCTTCCAGCATCACGAGGAAGTGTGGGTTCCGAGGCTGGGAATGAGGGTCGGATTTGGGAAGACAGAAGTGGACCTCCTCAGACGTACCAGCATGATCGTGCGAGAAATGCACTGATTCACCCGCGGGCATCGTCTTTGCAGACTCACGATGTGCAGCTACCAGGGCAACAATACCCCCTTTGTAGCCCTCGGGTGTCAGGAATGAGCCGGCCGCTTCGATCATGGGCATAAAGTCAGCTTTCTGGCGCTCGAGCTCCAACGCAGCCCTCTCCTCCTCCTGGTAACGTGTCATTTCCTGACTGAGCGCCACGAGGCGTTGCTGCATATCTTCCTCTAGCTGCAAAAGCCATTCTAGGTCCAGCAAATCCGAGGCGGGCCAATTGTGAATGGTATGTCCGGGTATGTTATAAATCTTTAGGACTTCGTCTGTTCTGACAAGTTCAGTGAAGTCAAATGGTAGCACTTCCGGAAGTGGTTCGAATTCCTCGTCGCAAATAAGAAGAGGTTGGGCCTCGAGATTGCCCGCGCCAGGAGTGGAGGCAATGCCATACATCGCTTCATCCAGCCTCTGAGCAGCAAGAATCCTGGCTTTCAATCGTCTCAGTGCCGGTACTTGTACCCTGACGAAACCGGTGTCAATGAGTGATGTTGAAAGTCAGGCAATGCTTGCCTTTGAACGGAGCGCATATCATAGTAGTACATCCACGGATTCGTGAACTCTTCGTCCGTCAGAGAATCAAGGTCATAGGAATAGTCAACCATAGCAACCTCAGGCGCCCAATCATGTTCGTTCAGGTCCCGCGGCACCATGGAAGGAAGGTAGCCAGCGTCTGGTCCGATTAGCTTATGATCCGTCAGCTTCTGAAGGATGTCTCCGCGCCACTCATCGTCCAATTCCGAAAGCTGTATGATGATCGTGGTCTGAGTCTCCGGGAAGAGTTGGTACTGCGGTTTAGGTCGAGGACCGTTAGGGTCACCGTAGATCACGCGCACTCGTACTCTCAGGAACGTCGGGTGATGACACTCAGACCATGGAAGAGGGGGGTCGCAGCGAAATGGAATGCGTTCAAGAGGATGTGGCGACGTGTTGGATCCAATAGGGTACGACATTTCCGGGATGAAGCCAGGATCAGCACCTTGCACCATGCCACGCGAGACGAGAGCGACTTCAATCATGTATGGCAAACCGCGGCAGCCTAGGCCACTGCACCACTGAGAGTCAGGATGCGTCAGCCAAGTAGTGGCGGCTAAGCAGACGACGTACTGAGATAACGCAGGCGACGAATTTTCGCGGTTTTATGGCGCGAGATGCCTCTGTGGCTTCTGGATCGTCATAATGTTCGACGGAAGCGACAGGATCGATTTGTATAACGATGTAGGAGCCGACGGGAGGTAAAGGCATAATGTGGCGTCGCAATGGAATGTGATGGAGGAGGATGAAGGACACCGTGACGTATGAGCCTTTGTGTACTCGGACATTCGGTCTCGGATGATCAGCGTGACGCCAAGGCTATGCTGTACAAGGTAGACGATCCGTCGCCCTAACTGCTCAAATGGATGCGTGCTTGCTATATGAGGTGCGAGGCCAGGCAGGCGGTTTCAGACAGAAAAACGCAAACGCAAAGTCGGTGCAAAGTAGTGATGGGTGCGACCAGTAATCAGCCGCGACTTGGTTTCACAAGCGATACGGAGCAAATGTGTAGCAATATGCAGAATGCGTATAGGACACCAAAATGGGCGAGCAGTGGAGCTATTTCGCAACATGAGGAAGATATCAAGATGCTCGAAAAGGATGACGCACAGCAATAAACTAAGTTTTCATCCCATCGTCGTGTGGTCTTGTCCCAAGTCGTGTATGATGCGGCGAGCGGTCTGGGCGTGTTTAAATTCCTTCGCTCAATAACGAGACGGGTTTATGACGGCTGCAGTGCAGGTGACTTGGGCTCCGCAAGCGTAGCGACACACCCTCCTTGTCATGTCCTCGTCGGTGGGCACAAAGCAAGGCGTCCGAGTACGGGTAAGGACTATCGAGGGACAGAATAAGATCACATCCGTAAGATCACATCCGTATGTTTGTCCATGGCGAGTCTACGAGGTCCAGCCCACAACACAGAAAAAGGGTAGCGAAAAACATCTTATTGTTTTCGTACAACAACTGGCAAACGGACCCTGTAAAATTCTCAGCATCTTTATAAGAAGAAACGCAAAATTGAGCACAGACAATCTGCGCAAGATTTATGGACATGGTTGTAGCGGAAAGTAACTTGAAGTTATTGTAAGATGCAAGCTGGATGCAAGAGGCCGATCCGTGACAGTGACATTATCGTGACCGAATCAGCTCGCATCGGTTGAAGAGTGGTTGAAGACTTGATTGTACGCCTCTTTCCGTGCACCACTCTGGACGCGTACTATATCGTGCATCATGCACATTGCGAACGGGTCTCTCATGCTGGAACCAAGAACTGATAAATTACAAGTGGCCTGTGTTGAACAGCATCCAGATGACTGCCTACAAATCAACCCCTCCAGTACTTACTTGGGACGAACGGCATGGGTGTTAGCTTTGCCGCGCGCCTCTTGCCCCTGACCTCGACCTCGACCTCCGTTCCCTTCTTGTGATGGCCATTCTTGACATAGCCCATCGCAATGTTCCTACCCAAGGTCGGCGAAGGAATACCAGAAGTGACCACACCGAGCTCTTCCTCTGCTCCTGGAAGGAAGATCTTTGCTCCATCTACAAAAGACGTTAGCTGGTGCGAATGCGGAGGCGGAGTGTACATACGACGTGCTGGGGCGCCTTCGACGATCATGCCTACCCTCCGCCGTGGCGGACCCTCCTTCAACTGCTTCGCCACAGCGTCCTTGCCAATGAAATTCATCCTCTCCCCTTCTTTGCGGTCCTTGCCGATAACCCAGCCAAGCGCGGCCTCGACCGGACCAGTCTGCTCATCGAGGTCGCTGCCGTACAGACACATACCCGCTTCCAACCGCAGACTATCACGCGCCCCAAGGCCAATCATCATTACCGGCGGCTTGCTCAAGAGGTTCTTGACGACCTCCTCGGTCTGTGCTGGGGGGATGGAGATCTCGAACCCGTCCTCCCCAGTGTACCCAGCGCGTGCAACGTGCAGGTTGTACCCGCCATCGATGGGGATGAACGCGCTTTTGCCGAAGGTGAGCCCCCGCAGGTCGAAGCTCGTTAATGTCTGTAGGTATCCGGCAGCGTCTGGTCCTTGTAGAGCGACGAGACCCCAGTTCTCCAGCACCTCCATCTCGACGGGACCCTCCTTCTTGGCAAGGTCTGTTTGATTCCATTCGGCAAGGCGCGCGCGGAACCAGGCGAGGTCTTCGGTGCGGCGGCCAGCGTTGGTGACAACGTAGAAAGCCGTGGGGGAGTGTTTGGTGATGATTGTGTCGTCGAGGATGCCACCCTGTTCGTTGAGAAGGACACTGAGGGTAGAGGTGTAGGAGGGCAATGTCGTGAGCGAAGAGGGGGTCAGCCATTCCAGGAAAGACGTTGCGGTGGGCCCAAGGAAGCTGTAGACGTCGTTGAGTCGATTAGGCAAGAGACGAAGTTGATAACGGCGTACTTGGACTGCACCATGTGTCCGACATCGAAGAGTCCGACGCTGTTTCGTACGTGATTATGGCTTTCGACTGGGAGAATATGAGCATAGATAGGAAGATAGAAGGATAACGCACCCTGGCCGATAGCGCCATAGCTGAGTGGCATATCGTAGCCCGCGAATGGGACCATTTTAGCGCCATTTTGGAGGTGGAAGTCATAGAGCCCGGTGCGTTGTAGCTAGTAAACCAAAGGAATTGTCAGCGAGCCTTTGCAGAGGGGGCAGAGAGGCGCACGGGCTCGCTCCCAGTCGCGTAGCAGCGGGCTGAGCGCCGTATTATCGGGGAGACCCGTCTTTCCAGCAGCCGTAACATCATGGAAAGAGACAGGGAGAGACTGATTGCCGTTCCGTCTTTCCGTCTCGACTCTCGTCCGGGACCGGGCCGGTGGGCCGAATTGATCTAGCGAGTCTAGGCTGTCTAGCGACGCGTCCGAAAGGCCTTTCTGAGGCCTGTTTGCCAGTTGGCGAGATACAAGAAAGAAAGCGTTCACAACGGGCTCAGCGCCGTTTGACAGAAATGCGGTAGTATCCAGAAGTAAGTGGTTCAATCAGTAGAGACGGAGCTCCTTCCGCCTTTCCCTTCCGTTCTCTAATGCTTGAATGAACGCGACGCATTCCTTGCCTTACAAGTCGAGTGCTCTTGTCAGCGGCCGCAGCTAAAGCTCTGCAACGATAGCGCGGGAGAGTGACGATGGTAGCGTTAAACCCAGTGGCCGCAATGATAAAGACAGTGAATGATCACTTGATGTGAATCGTGGATTTCCCGCTTCAGTATCTGTAGGATAGTTAACATCTTGAAATTTCTGTTCAAGTAAAATGCCATAAGCTGCAGCATGCAGTCAATAGCTCTCCCATTGTCACCGACATCGATAATGAAGCCTCTGACAAGAGCGATCACAAGCTGAGACTTCGATCAATTAGTGCCTGCGCCTTCGCTTCTAAGTTCTTACCACAACCACCGTCGTCGACAAGGCAGACTCGCGCGTCTGAGTACCGTGCAGCTCAGAGACGAGTGGACGACGCACGCGTCTCTCCTGCCAACTCCTTGTCTGCTGCCCCGCTGACGTCAAAAAAGGAATATGGCGAACAATAACGCGGATACGAAGCCGAAGCGGAAACGCGTCAAGGCCACCACGCGTCGCGACGACGCTCAGCCCAAACGACGCGGCACTCGAGGCGTGCTGGAGAGGATCAAGGAGACCCCGGTCAATGTCCTCTTCGAGGTACGCGTGCGGTGTCCTCTCAAGTTCCCCACGTGCACGACCTGCATATATTTCCATTCCAGATCTTCTCTTACCTCGAACCTTTTGACCTGCTGCGCATGAGCCGCACGAGCAAAGATCTGCGCGGCCTCCTCATGAGCAAATCGACCGCGTTCGTATGGGAGAGCGTGCGCGTGAGGATGATCGAACTGCCACCCATCCTCAAGGGCCTCAACGAGGTCCAATTTGCGAACCTCTTGTTTGACACTCACTGTCACGTACGTGATAACTCATGCCTTCTGCATATGCTGACCTTTGGTCGCAGTCGTGTGGGACTATCGGGGCGAAAGTACTCATTTGGGAAGCCCGACTCCGACTCTGCAAAGCCTGCTTGACCAACGAAACCACGTATGTATGCTCGAATGCCAGAGAAAGCTGTACTGACCACAGATCAGTATGACCGAAGGCCTGCGGGTTCTCGACCGCATTTGTCCGTCAAAAACGCTCACTCTGATCAGGTTCACACCGAAACTGCATATTCGAGGTCTGTACACAAGGCGAACTTTTAGCTTGTCTTCTCATGACAACTTTCTAGACTCTCATGTTACGTATTATCACCTAGCCTCGTTTCGTGAACTAGTTGCTGCATTGGAAACGATCGAGGATTTTGCGCAATGGAGGGAAGATAAATCAAAGCAGTACGCTGAGTTGAAAAAGGTGGGCATTCGTTATTCGCGGGGACTGTACAGCTAACAGAGTTTTTTCGTGAAGGAGAGTGTATTCTGTCAGCTATGGCTTGATCTGCCAAAGGATGACAGGCAGATGGAACTCTCGAATCTTCGGAAGGATCGGCTTGCTAGGTCTGTTTCGACCGCACGAAGTGATTTCTAGGCTAAAGTATGAAACAGCATCGTGAAAAGACTTCGTGAGGAAGGCTGGAGTACGGAGCTCGAACACGAATATACCTTGGAATTGCTTCTCAAGGAGAAGAGCGTCAACCAGCCCAAAGCGCTCACTGACCGCAGTTCGTATACCTCTCCTCCTTCCGTCGCGCAAATTCTCATAATCCAGTAGCATGGCTCAACATTCGTGACGGTCTCATCGTGCTAATGGGGCGCGCTCGGATATACGTTCGCTCTGAATTGACCAAAACCGTCTGCTCTTCGATCCTTTCCACTCTCCCAGAACTTCCTGTCAATCCCTCTCCAGCTTACTTCCTTGTCCTGGCTCCGTTCTCGAACCTCATCAACAACACCCCTCTGTCCATCGATATCACTGCTGCAGATCTCGATCCCCTGTTTGATTCGGGCGCATTTCCTGGCTTGTGTTCGCGATGGCATGAAGAGATGACGGCGAAGCTGTCGGCGTTTCTTGTCGCCAAACACTCCAACGGCGATCTCACCCTCGTCAAGAACGGTTTTACATGCACGCGGGACTCTTGCCGGGACAGCAAGGTGCTCGTGTACCCGGAGGTTCTTGCTCATTGCTGCAGCAGGTACGCGATCGGGGGAGGAGACAATGCGAGCCTTGGCAACATCAGTATCCCCTCGCCGTGGTGCTAGGACTACATAAAGAGAATCATTGGGATGTGTGGGTTGGACCCTGCCACGGCGACGATGGCGGATATGGATACAGTCGATGCGCTGTGTTGTTGTGGGTCGTGTTTCGAGCAGGACCTGTCCTGGTATGGAGTACCTCGAGCTTCCTTGCGTGTCATGTCTTGGCGCGCAGCTTTCGTGAGGCTTCTTGCTATGTCGTGCTAACTTCAGAGCTAACGTCTGACTACTTTCAGGATCATGTGGGGCGCCGGTGTGGGGGGTCAATCCAAGTTCGTATAACGAAGCCGGAACACTTGGAGTACGTTCAGAGCGTTAGAGCGGAGAGGTTCAGAAAGGAGATTGAGAGCGCAGATAAGGAATTCACTTGCAAGCACTGTGATGTTGCGATTAGAACGCCGGAGGCACGAGAAACGCATCTTCGTACACAGTATGTTCCGCTTTGTCTAAACCATCGCCGCCACCTGACCGAACTCTGTTTCGCAGACATGACATCGTTAGTGATCCGATAGAACACTACAAGAACTGTCTGAGCAGGCGAGCGGAAAGGCAAGACATCGTGGACGTTTTGTTTTGGAGTCTGTATGAGGGCTGGAATGAGATGGGTGCTGAGGAGATGCAGCAGGTTTTGAAGATGTATGCGGGGTGTGGGCCTACGAAGGAGCAAGAAGTTGGTCGATTCGGATTGTGCTGCTTTGATTATGATGCTTTGAACTTTGCTGTCTTGTTACTACTGTGTTTTGTCTTGTTCAATCGCATTCCATTCGTACTTATTGTAATCAGGTAAACACTTACATTGTATACTATAACCCAATTGACCACAAGAATTACATACATTGATTTAGATTCCTTCTGGCTGCATTCATAGCGTGATCGTGATACCTTCCTTCGAGCTCTTCTTCGCGAGCTCAATCATCTCGATGACAGATACCGACTCCAACCACTTGACCTGCTGCTCATCACCGTCTCGGATAACACCCGCGAGATTCTTGAAGAGCTCGATGTACGCTCCTGGGGAACTCGAGGGCCATCTAGAGTCATACACATGAGGTTGACGTCTCATTCTTACTGAGAAACCACAACGTACGTCGACTCCGAGACAGTCGCACACTCATCCTGGCTGTTCTCGAGCTTGCCCCACAGGCTTTCCGGTTCCATTCCATAATCTGGTTTGAAGATGTCCTGAGGTCCACCGATGGCTTTGAGCTGGTCCTCTTGTACGTCGACCCCGAATTTGGTGTAAGTGCCCTTTGTACCGCGAACGATATATTGGACTTGGGGGGAGCGGACCGAGAGAATGTGCCCACGGAGGATGACGGTGAAAGGATTAGGGAACGGCTTCCCCGCAGGGTATTGCATGTAGATCGTGAACTACGGAAGAATGAGCGCGTCCAGCATTACCAACAATGCAACATTTGCACGCACAGAATCATCCACTTCTGGACTACCGATGCCACGGACGTTCTGGATGAAGGCGGTGAGTTTCTCTGGTCGGCCGAACAGCGTCAGGCTCTGGTCGATGAGATGCGAGCCAAGGTCATATGTTTGCCCAGCAGCGGGCCGGGGCTGGTCTTTCCAAGTACCTTTGAGGGCGTTGCGGAAGCGATCCATGCTGCAATGTCTCTCGGTGAGTACTCTGGGCTCGACGGCGAATGCACTTACTGAGACTCAAACTCGACTAGGTTCCCAAGAGACTGCGGCGAAGTCTGGGGAAGGTCCAGGAGTTTGCGCAGGGCGAGGAAATCAGAATCCCATCGTCTGTTCTGAAATGGGTATAGGACGAGGTTCTTTGACTGAGCGAGCGCAAAGAGCTCCTTGCCTTCCGCCACACTACTCGTTACGGGCTTATCGACGAGCACTTGCCTGATATGAGTGCGTTTTACGATTACGACCGGCCGACAGACTTACCATGCTTGTTCGCCTCCAAAGCCGCCTTCGCAAAGGAATAATGGGTCTCATTAGGCGTGCCAATGATGATCAGCTCCACCTCGTCGTCCGCCAGAACGTCCTCCAGCGTGCGGTGTATTTTGGCCGTCACGCCAAATCGCTCATGAACTTTTCCTTGTGGCGTGCTTGGGTTCCTCTCGAGAACAGAGTGGAGTGTGAAGAGCTTTGGAAGGGCAAGAATGAAGGGTATGTGGAAGGTCAAGCCAGCCAGACCGACGCCGAGGACACAAGTGTTTATGGGCTTCGACATGGCGGGAGAAACAAGGAACCCTGAACGACGATCTGATTGCGGATTGTAAAGCCGTCAACGGTTAGATCAACATATGACGCATAAATCAAACACGTTCCACTGAAGTATGGGACCCATACGCATCAGTAAGTGGCGGCGTGTCTGGTTGGTCTGGCGTCAGACCAATCAGACCAACCAGACACTTATATTCTGGTCTGGTGCCAGATTCGACATGCATCGACCCAGACCGCTAGGCTATACTCGCCATACCAAGTCTATACCAACCTGCCAGACATCTTATACCATATACGTCTAGTCATTTCGATGCATCCCAGATATTACTGCCGCCTGCGTGCCAGGCAGCCCACTGGCAGGCTTGAATCGGAGGCTCTTCTTTCACACCAAAACATGTAGTCGCAGTTCAGATGAATGTATTCAAGTAATATAAAGCGGTAATTATACACTGCAGTGGCTCCGCCGGGCCCGCTGTCACGGTGCCACTCTCGCTGGCGCTGGCAGAAACGACTGGAATATCATCATCATGGCAACTGAATAGAACGCCGCCGCCAGCGACGGCAGCTGCGGGGGACTGTATAGAGGGCACTGCCAGTGAGTTGTGGCTCGGAGAACAGTGGAAGGATACTAGACGGACCTAATAGGCATCGAACATTTCCTCGTCAACATCTGGTACAGCACTAGAGGTGACAACGGTGGATGTACCAGCCCTCCTGCCACTGCGTCGCCGAATAATCTCCTCGCACCGGAAGAAGATTTGGTCCCAGTCGTCCTCGGTCAATGCCTCAGCCTTTGGAAGAAGCTTCTTCTCGGCCTCAACGCCCCATGGCTCGTACTTGAAGCTGTCTACAGTGTTCTTGCCGGAAGTCTTCTCCTTCTCAAAATGGCCGTCTTTCCACATCATAAGCGCGCGCTTCACCTAGAGTCAAATTAGTATCAAGTCAAGAGGAAGAGGTTGTTGTTGCGCACCGCAATTGCCGCCAGAATAAGTGCCCCTTTTGGATAGCCATAGGTCTCCTCGCCGGGGATCTCCATCACGATGCCGACATGATATGCAAACGTCTCGAGAACGAGTGACCCGAGGAACTCGCCTGTAGGCTGCAGATATATCAATACTAAGCAGTGAACGGGCACTTAGAGCATCGGCATACCGGATCGGTTGTAAAGTCACCGTAGAGCCATCGTCCGTTTCGAAGCTGCGTACGAATCCACTCCTTACGAAGCTCAACAGTTGTGTAGTCCTTCATCTCCGGGCGGTTCCAGATATTGCTGAGAATTGTGACAGGCGTCTGGCCGACAGCACTGCGGTATGTTCGAAGATAAGCTTGCGCCTGATGATCAACATGAATGTATAGCTTCGAGAGAAGTGTAAGTTCATACCACGCCCAAAATGGCTGGGTGATCTGCGCGGACGATGGTCTTGCCGGCATAGTCAACTTGCACGGACAGGTCTTTGAAGCCCTTGAGCCATTCCTTCCGAACTGTCGATGCCTGATCTTCTTCGTTGTTGCATGCAAAGAGGTTGCTCTTGGAGGCGGCAAAGTCAAGGATGCGAGGAGTGACTTTCTTCTGCCAGATTGTCAAGCCGCCAGGAAGGAAAGGGAGCATTGAGTTGTTCCATTTGGTTTTGCGTCCCTTACCCTCTTTACGCTCTTTCCCGTCAATCTCTTTGACGTCCGCGGCAACGATGGTGATCTGAGTGTTACGTGGGCGCTGAGTCAAAGATGGATCCGAGTTAGTATCAGTAACGTAAATTGCTGGGCGACGCACCTTGCTTATTCCCTCTTCCTTCACTTCGGTCTTGATGCTGGACTTTGCTGCTCTTGCAGCTGCAAGACTCTCTTCCGTCTCTGGCTCATCCAATGCGCCCGGTTCTTGGATCGGCTCCCCGAGAGACGTCGTAGAGCTGTTTGCATGGTTTTGGGACACAGTCTTCCTCCAAGTCTTTGCAAGCCCGCCAACCTCGTTCTGTTTGGGTCGTTTCGGAGGTCTGATGAGGATAGGTGAGTACTGGCTGACGACGAATGAGAACCATTACTGATGATCCTGGAGATCCTCGGTCTCAACGTCCTTGCGTTTGAAGCGAGACGAAAGGGCCTTGACTGGAGCAGATGCCGCGGTAGTTCGTTCTGCATTGATTTGGCGTCGAGGAGCAGCTTTTGCGATCTAACAGTGAGTCATGTCAGCAACTGGTAACAAAGTGATCAGAAGTATATCTTATCCGATGCAGTCTTTTCTTTGCGCTTCAATCGCTCGCGTTCCTTCTTCTCATCGGCTTGTTTCTGCTTGAGGAAGGCAGCGTATAAAGCAGCGTGCTCTTCTGGAATGCCAGCAGTAACAGAGACAGGTTTTCCTTGCCCACCTCGTCCAGTCGAGTGACCCTTCCTGCTCCGACCGTGACTGCGACGGCCCACACCGCCTAGACTCAACTCCACCCTGCTATCAGATTTGTCGTCGTCGTCGTCTCCTTCGCTGTCTGGATCAAACTCGCTCGACGCTCCTGAGTCGTAATCATGACGGATAGGACTTCCCGGTTCTTCATCCTCTAAACGAGGCAGAACAACATCAGGCTCTGGACCGGATTGCAGTTCGTCCCAAGTACTTCCCTCCGACTCGGTCTCGGGGGGTGCTATGTCGTCTTGGAAGTCGTTAAAGGCGTCCACATTCATCTTCAGGTCATCCTGCTCGTCACCGTCTGACAGAGTGCGAAGGACCTCGTCTTCTATCTGGACCTCTGCTGGTGGCGGTGGCGATGGCGGCGGTTGGTTCACTGGTGGTGGTGTAACTATTTGGCGAGGTTTTAACTGCAATGGAGCAAGCTGACGAGGAGAGGCGTCAGTGACTTGCAAATCAGGTCGAAGAGAGTTAAGATCTGCGTCGCTCTTAGCTTGCTCGTCGAGTGTCTTTGCAATTCGACGCCGCCCTTGCGCAGCCTTGCTGTCTGCAAGTATTTTTTTCTCCACCTTCTCCTCTTGTGCCAGCGTCGCCACCGCCTTCTTTACCTCCCTGCTTGCTTGCTGAGTGGGAGGCAGTGGAAGTTTTCCTGGCAGGTTGCTGCGGAGACCATATCGTTTCGACATGATGGGCGGGATGACAGCAGCGAAAATTGTAGTGATCGGACCTGCTGGTAAGCCTCTCCTATAGTTTCTTCCTGTTGGTTCTGACTCACTCCCACAAGTTCTTTTCTGCCACGTCACTCACCTCGCTCTCATGGCAAAACTCGCCTGTTCATTCAGAGGATGTGCACGGATATGCAGCAGCCAAAGTGGACTGACGCGCCACGTCAAGGCAGCACATCATCAAATCAAACGTACGCCTTCGCCTTCGCCTTCACTATCGCCTTCACCCTCGCCTTCGCCGCCTCCGCCGCCTTCTCCTCATCATTCACATCGAGACAGCCCTCTACCTACTCCCTTTTCTCCCATGGCCAGTCCTCCGTCATCTCCGAGAGGCACCCCACCTCCTGGTGAAGACCGGCACCACCGTATTCACGGAACGAAACATTTCCATCCCCACCTCACTGGCGACCCGTGCGACGCTGAAGGGAATCCTCTTCCGCCGGGTTCTCCTCCACCGCCACCGTCTCAAGTCCCCCACAATGCTTGGACACCGTTTGACGATGCAGTCCAGTTCCGTCTCTCAGACTTTCTCTTCCGCAAGGTTGAGATGTCGCAGGGTGACATTGATCATCTCATGGAGCTCTGGGATCTCTCTATGCAGGCGCAAGGAGGAACACCACCATTCAACGGACACGATGAGATGTACGAGGCCATCGACAATATTCCCCACGGCAGTGCCCCGTGGAAGTGCTTTGTTGCGCCGCCTCCTCCCAACCTTCCAGCTGATGCGCCGGAGTGGAAAAAGGAGACATATCAGATTTGGTATCGAGATCCCGATACCGTCATCAGCAACATTCTTGCCAACAGCGACTACGCCGACCAGTTCGATACTGCACCATTCGTGCATGTTGGGCCTGACGGCAAACGACGTTGGAGTGAATTTATGTCGGGAAATTACTCGTGGAATCATGCCGTATGTTCAACCTCAACATGATCTCACAATTACTGAATCTTTCAAACAGAACTTGATCTTCAAGAGCAATAACTCGACAAAGGGGTGCATGTACATTCCGATAATTCTAGGAAGCGACAAGACAACTGTTTCCGTCGCTACTGGCAACGTCGAATACCATCCACTTTACCTTATGATCGGAAATATACACGCTTCTGCTCGGCGTGCACACCGAGGTGCAGTCGTACCAATCGGATTCCTTGCCATACCCAAAGGTATGTTTGTATAGATGCGTGTAACAGGATAACTTAACTGATAATTGTTCAGCTGACCGCAAGTACGACAATGATCCTGCCTTCCGGCGCTTCAAGAAACAGCTGTTTCACGACTCCATCACGGCTATCCTTGGCTCAGCCCGTCCTGCCATGTCAACCCCGGTGGTCCGCCGCTGTCCAGACGGTCACTTTCGACGAGTCATCTATGATTTGGCGTTATATATTGCAGATTATCCGGAACAGGTAATGCTTTCCGGTGTTGTCTCTGGATGGTGCTGTGGGTACGTGTCATACTGCTTTCAGACCCTCTATGCATGCTCAGAATCTTGTTGCAGATGCAATGCTTTGCGGTCCAATCTCGATGGGCCAGCTGATCGGCGAACGCAGGCTGCCAATGAAGTCCTTCTGGCGGAGCTCGAGGATGATGATCTCTGGGACAATTATGGTATTGATGCCGACGTAGAGGTCAGACAGAGCTCTTTCATTCTGAATTTGCTTACGATCAGATGTTGTCAGGTTTTTACCGCTCATTTTCCACGCGCTGACATTCATGAGATGCTGTCATCCGATCTTCTACATCAAGTCATCAAGGGTTCGTTCAAGGACCATCTCGTCGAATGGGTTGGAGAATATCTGGAGATACAGCATGGGAAAGCACGCGCAAAGGAAATCATGGACGACATCGATCACAGGTACCTTATTTCATTGCCTATTCAGCTTGTGCTCATAGACATTACAGGATCGCAGTGACTCCAGCATTTCCCGGTCTCCGACGTTTTCCGCAGGGACGGCGATTCAAACAATGGACAGGCGACGACTCAAAGGCGCTTATGAAGGTATGTGACCTGTAAGGCCGTTCAGGCATCAGAGAGAGAATACTCACAAATCAATCAGGTTTATCTGCCTGCGATTGCGGAATACGTTGACGAAAAAATCTTGAAAGCTTTCTCTGCATTTTTGGACTTCTGTTATCTTGTGCGACGGACAGACATCACGGAGGACGATCTTGATACCATTGACGAAGCCATCGCCAAGTTTCATCACTACCGTGCCATTTTCATCGAGACTGGCGTATGCGAGGACTTCAACCTTCCTCGGCAACATTCCATTGTTCACTATCGTCGACACATTGTCCAATTTGGTGCTCCAAATGGTCTCTGCTCATCCATCACCGAGTCTCGTCACATTACTGCTGTCAAGAAGCCGTGGCGACGCTCGAACCGCTATAACGCACTCAGCCAGATGCTCCTTACCAACCAACGTCTCGACAAGATTGCAGCTCTTCGTAACGACCTCGTTGGCCGTGGAATGCTCCCTCCTCTTCATGACCGACCTCCGGATCCATTCGAGGTTGGCGAGGAAGACGATGGTCCTGTTGATGAGCGGATTCAATCCGAGGTCATCATGGCTGTGACTCGAGGTATCTTCTCATGCTCTCTGTATCGTTCTTCTCAATGCTCATACTGTATTGATTAGAACCACGATATCCACGAGGTCTCGACGCTTTGGCAGTGTACATTCATCAGCCTGACCTTCCGCTGCTGACACGACGCTTCCTCTACGAACAGCTTCATGACGGAGTCTCTGCAGAAACCGATGATTGTCTACCAGACATTTACGACAGAGTCTACGTTCACCATTCCGCCGTCGCATACTTCTACTCGCCTAGCGATATTTCCGGCATTCAAGGGATGAAGCGTGAACGGATTCGCTCAACCCCATCCTGGTATGGGCACCATCGTCGAGATTGTGCTTTCGTTGCTCAGGGAGATGAGCCTGGGTTCAAGGGCATGAGTGTTGTACGCATATTCCTTCTGTTCTCATTCCGGCATCAAGGAAAGGAGTATCCGTGTGCGTTGGTTCATTGGTTCGACCGCTATGGTGCTCGTCCCGATGCAAAGACCGGAATGTGGGTTGTTCGGCCAGATGTTCGCGAGCGTCAGAGTAGACCTTACCTCACCGTTGTACACCTCCAGTCTTTCATTCGTGGTGCTCACTTGTTACCTGTCTTTGGGCCACATCCTGTACCAGATGGGTTCCATTATTCTGATTCACTGGACTGTTATACTGCATTCTATGTAAATAAGTACATCGACTACCATATACATGAAATTGTCTTTTAATCATCATAGTCCTGAAACCACTCGCACTTGGCAGACTCGAACACGCGCGCAGTCTCCAAAGTCTTGGTGCCATCAAATCACAGCTTGTCTTCACGCATCAATTTTCTCTGCCTTGCTCGTACTATGGATTCATCGCACCATTGGAGTGTCAGGCCCGAGGGATTCGACGTCAGTACTGGAAATGTGAACGTTCAGGTTGGCGAGATTCGCCGGTTGCAGCCAAACTTTCTCTACGTGCGTGCCACTGGCAGATATCCTTGACATACTTGCTTATATTCTGGCTAACATAGTACTTCGTGCTGGCAGTCTCCGACAATCTCAATGTTCGCCCCGCCATCCATCTCTTACGCGAGGTTGAATTCCCACCGGAGCCGCGCAGACCAGATGGCTACCATTCCGACTCTGAATCGGACACTAGCAGCAAAGGCTCGAATCCCAGTTCAGACCATGCTGATCTGGAAGAGATGGAGCTGAAGGATGTTTCTCAGACTCAGTCCGACAATGGCTCCCCATTTCATCGAGTGCCTCCGCAGGCGCACGAGCTAGAGGAGTCGTCACCCTTGGCGCCAACCTTCATCAAACATTCCTCGAATCCATCAACTCCGAGTCGTGTACCCACTAGCAGTCACAGCGGAGAAATCAGGCAAGATAGCATTGGGCTAGGCTCCTCGGACGCAGATGAGGCGGAGCAGGACGGTCTCTCTGAAACTCAATCCGATTCCGGCTCACCATTTCATCGGGTGCCCGCACAGGCTCGCGAGCTGGAGGAATCGTCACCATTAGCGCCGACATTCATTGGCCACGGTGACACAAACTTGAACGACAACACACCATCACGCAAGCAATGTTCTTGGAACCACCAGGCCCAGTCTCCCCCACTGGCAGCAAGTGACACGATGGCGACCGCAAAGCAGACGTCAGAAATGGCTCAGGGTTCCAGATCCAATTCAGTGGTCCCGACGTCGGATGTTGAGGAGCAGTGGGAAATGGACAATAGATTGTATTGACTTTGATGATAGTACCATTACCTCAGTACCTGCCAGTGTAACCTTCCGGCTCTGCAATGAAACAAAGTCCGTAAAAAATGTGGCTCAATTCACCATAGTGCACAAAAGCTGGACCGTGACTTGGACACTGGCAGTCCCTGGACACTCTCATGACCATTGTCGTTGCTCTGTGCAAGGGAGCCCTAACCAGAGAGTCCTGCATTGAACACCACGACTCGGAGCGACGGTCTAGCAAAACAGAACGGGTGGGGTTCGAACCCCGAGCCACCTATTCAGGCAACGATCGGTGCGTATGGGATTGACTACTTGGCTATAGACATCTGGCAGTATAGCTGGTCTGGTGGGTATGGCTCGTGGTATGGGCCCATACCTACCCCAGACCAACAAACGTTCCATACGCACCAGATGCGAAGGAACTTACTGATGCGCAGAGGGCATACACACCACTAAGGTCAGGACCGGGCGTCGGAGTATTGGCTAGACAATAATTCAGGCGCTGCGAATATTATTCACACAGACATGCATCCAAAGAGACCGTCGATTGCAAAATTGACCAACAAACAGACTACTCTACGAACGGGATACAAAAAGGGACTCTTTCCCTCGCTTGCCCGGGAAAGAGACCAGGGATGGCCTGGGGTAATTGATTTTCTGAAACAAAGTCAGTCCAAGGACAGCCGATGAGAATGGCAAAACACACCGAACTCAACTTCTAACCAAACGGTCAGAAGGATGAATGTCCCTCTCGGGACCTTGTTGCGAGGAGCTTTGACTCCTCGCACATCATGCGGAAGCTTTGTCTCCTAGCAAATCTCGGTGGAAATCTTTCTACCGAGACAGCTGCGGGTGGCAGCTGCTGGACGATTTGAGACGTCCTGTGGAACGTGTAAGAATGCGGCGAACAGTAAGATGTGCGAACGAGGACGTACTGGTTTCGACTGCCAATCTGGCATCGAGCAATTGCTCTCACTGTCGATTGTGAGCAAAGACAAGAGGTGGGAGAATCGAGACGACGCACATGGTGTAGAGGCTGTAACACCATAACGGGCCGAACCCTCTGTATCTGGGTTCGGAGTGGCCGAGCTCGGCCGAGCCGCCACCCGTCAGTGGCGGCGTCAAAGGTGCATATGTGTCGTATGCGGGCTGCGTGCAGGTACGGGTCCTGCGATGTGCATGGATGTTCATGCAATGATCTGTGTGTCGATGTCGACTATCTGTGCTGCGTTCTTGAGCAACGGTGCGGTTCTGGCACCAGGTTCCGGGGGGCGTGCTGTATCCTAGCACTAACGATGTACCACTCGCGGGTACGATGAACAGCGCATCCTGCGAAAGTCGGGGAGATCAGTGTCTGCTCGTCGTCGTCGAGCACGATGAGCTCACCAAGCGCTGGGGTTGCCAATCTGGCGGCTTCCAAAGGGCAATCTGTGTCACCTGAAAGAATATATACCCCGATCAGCTCTTTAGGGCCGGCGCAATGACGTGGCTGTGCGACCATAAGTACCTTATGGCGTCTACAGCAAAACGTTGGCGTTTCCTAGAGACAGTGGTCGACAAGCTGGCCGAGATTCGAGTTTTATCATTGTCTCTGAAACCTTTGAACATTATATGTACAGGGAGGACCACATCAGATCAAGTCAACTATCAAGACAACTAGTAAACCGCCACATAACGTATACAGAAACTCACTCCGGATCCGACTAGTCGAGTCTAGCGTGCCGTCACTATCACTTCCAGCACTGATACTTTTTGCAGTAGACGTACCAGAGAACGACTGGGCTATTGTCCCAACGTCGCTCATGTTCCCAATGTTCATAAATGCACTGTACGCCTTCTGCGCGTTATCGCTCCCCAGGACCAGCGCGACTTGGTTGATGAACTTGGTCTTGAGCTGCGCCTCGGAAAGAGGGTTGTCCAACGATCCGATGGCGTGCTCGATGTGCTGAGTGACGTTCGTCCCGTCCTTGAAGAGCGCAGAGACGTACGCCTCGTCCGTACGTATGGTAGCGTCGACGGTGGTATTGACCTTCTTGCGGAGAGCGATGACTGTCGAGTTGAGGACGGCCGCATCCGTGAACTGAGTCGGGGTAGCTTCCCCATAGAGCAGCGCAACTGCAGCAGCGTGGTACACGCTAAACTTTCCCTCCAGGCCCGTCTGCGGATCCGTCTTGCCCGTCAGCGTCAGCACCTGCGGGTTCACTCTTGCCACCACGCTCATGATATCCGCCACCTCCAACCCCACCGCCAGCGCCCTGGCGCGCAGCTGGATCGCTCCGTCAATAGTCGGGTGTATGACGATCCCGCACGGGAACGGCTTGAACGTGTTCTTCTGCACCTCCCACACCTTCCCCAGCGTGTCAAATTCCGCCGTCAAGTTCTCCCGCGTGCTCGTGACATGTGCCCACCCATACTGCGCCTCTAAGCCCTGCAAGCTGCTCGTGTACCCTTGACTGGCAAGGAGCGCCCCCATCATCCCGCCCTGCGCTGCGCGCCCCACGTGGAAGCTCTTGGTATCGCTCCCGAAGAACTCCTGCATGCCCACGACCTGCGTACACGCGATCCCGATAGCCTGCTGCATCGTTGGCACGTCGAGCCTCAGGAGCTTCCCCACGGCGACCGCAGCGCCGACCGAGCCCGTCGTGCTGGTGATGTGCCACCCGACGTCGTAGTGCTCCGGGTAGACGGACAGGCCGAGCTTGCACTCTGCTTCGACACCGGCGACGAAGGCTGTGAGGAAGTCGGGGCCTGACACAGGCCCCTTCCATTCGGACACTGCGAGGAGGGCAGAAGCCACGGGCCCGGCTGGGTGGATGATCGTTTCGAGGTGCGTGTCGTCGTAATCGTCGATGTGGCTCGCGATCCCGTTGACGAGCGCTGCGATTTGAGCATCGACCTGGAGCGAAGTATTAGCCGCGCCGTATACGCTCGCGGTGGGAGGGCCTCCAAAGAACTGAGCAGTAGTGTTCAGCGCGATGTGGGGCGCAGATTGGGCGTACCCGCCAATAGCACACCCAGCCCAGTTGTACACGCTCGTCACGGCGGCGGAGATGACTGGGGCGGTGAGATTGGCATATTGCAGCCCGACAGCCCAAGTGGCTAGTTCTCGTGTGGCCATTGCTTGCTGTGAGGCCGGTGTGCAAGGATGCCTAACGGAACTTCGTAGATAGACATTGACATTGCCTGAGAGATCGAGTATATATAGCGCGGCGAGTGTCGAGTGAGATGGTACTCGTGAGGGCGTCAATTGATCATGAGTCCAAGAAGTGGCCTTTGCTTAGTCTAGTTTCATCCACCGGGTCCGAGCTAGGCTGGCGGAAAAAAGTCCCTGGCGACTTTTTTACCGTAAATTACATGGGCCGCCCGCAGGGCCCGGTTTTTTACACGGTAATTTACATGTAAATTAGGGCACGTGACTGTCATGTGATTTGCCCCCGCCTGCCAAAAACACCCAAATTTTTTGCCACCCCCCGGGTGGTGTAGCCTCTGCAGCAACACAGTAGATTTGCATGCATCTGTTCACACAGTCACACTTGAGATTCTGCAGCATTCACACTGAGAATAATTTGCACAGTGACACTAGTTGTAAGTTGGTTGCAAGTCGCGGCACAGAACTTGAAAGAAGCCCTCTTGAAAAACTCCCGCTGTTGCCGCTATCCGTGATGCGCCTGATGGCATGCAACAATAGGGCAACAAGTTAGAGTAGCCTATTGATTATTGATCAGCTACAATGTGAGTGCCGACAATTCATGTCGTGAGTTCAGGAATCATAGCTATACACATTACAGACTCAGAGGTAACACTACGTGGGGACAAATATATTACCTGCGTAAAAGGTTAGGACAAAGGATAGGCAAAATAAATCAATTTACCTTTATTTTACATAAGGCATAAGGTCACATTTCTCCTCGGCAAAAGGCGTGGACACACGTTTCCTTTTGCCCGGGAAAAAGGAAAGCTTTTACCAGCGGGAGGGATCCTTCCGGCACGGCCGGGTCCTACCCGTCTAGAAAAACGTTTCCTTTTTCCCGGGCAAAAGGAAACCTTTTACGTAGTCTTTGACTTCAGGCAAAAGGTGATATTTTTCTTTATAAATAAATTGGGCCAAAGGTAAATGATTTCCTAACCTTTGTCCTAACCTTTTGCGTAGGTAATACATTTGTCCCCACGTAGTGTAAGGGTGTCTTTGTCGGTGCTCCGACATGCCACGGCGGGATTGACATGTGACCTATTTTGGTAATTTACGGACCCCCAATTTGGGTCGGTAATTTACATGGTAACTTACATCACGTGACACGTAAATTCCATGTAAAAAAGGTTTTTGTAAAGAACAAGGCCTTTTTTCCGCCACCCTAGTCCGAGCCGTACCGCACTTTTTTAGTCATGTGAAACACATGTGATCCATCTACTTGGTGCCAGAAAATAAATTGGCGCGTCGCCGCCTTCTGCTTTCATGCTCTTGGGGCAGTCTCGGAGGCGCTGATGTCCAGATTGAAGCTCAGCTCGTATAAGAAACATAGCCTCTCCCCAAAATCTGCCTGTTCTGGTCTTGAAATCAGCCTGTGTAGATGACTACTCCTTATTGTTACTGTCTAATTCATCAACATTATCAATGGTTCAGTCAGAGCAGCTTGAGGACCCTAGAGGTAGTACAGGATAGAAACGGAGGTCATAGTGGCAAGCTCAGAGCCAAAATGCGATGTTATACTCAACAAACCTCGTCAATGGTGCCTTCACCAGCGAAAAGGCCTTCAGTGTGTCACATGATATTTCCTTTCTAGGCGAATTTTTGTGCTTGTTGCCTCACGTGATATTTCCTTTCTGAGAAAAAGCTGTGATAGTACTAGAGTGCGGCGTCTGAAAGCAGACTCCAGATCAAAGTATCGGCTTTGATCAAGTCTGCCTATGGGAGACTAGCCTTTGCTCTTTATTTGCGAAGCGGTTCCATCAGGAGGTGAATCACCAGCGTCTGAGGCAGACCGTCTGCCGTCAGCTATAATCAAATTTCGAAACCGATCAGTATGCGTCCGACGATCTGCGACTGATTGTTTCTCACTCTCGTCACAGCCTGGACTCAGGTGGCGGCTAGCTGTCTTGTCTTTCTCCTATTGCACACATCAACCTGCTTGAACAACAACTATGATTTCTCAGTCTACCAAACCCAAGAAAAAAGGCGGATTCAGACGCGTTGA